>CM074444.1:21404098-22111598 GCA_037101425.1 Elopichthys bambusa
CTTAATCAATAGATTGACTTATTTAATTTCTAACATACAGGTATGGATGGGCAGGGTCTGTTTTGCGAGGTTTTGTGATTGGAATTTTCAGGGATAGTTTTTTTTAATCAATATTGATGTCATTTTGTATTTCTTTAACTGTTTGAAGAGGATAGCAATATCAACTCAGATCATTGTGGTTTCTAAATAGTTTGCACATCTTGTAAATAATGTTTTGACTATACGCACATGATGTTTATTCTCCGGAGATCTTAAACCAAAATGTCACAAAATAGTGGATGTAACTTTTAACCCAAGAAACTGAAGATGTGATATTTGCATTTGTTTGTGCATTTCAACCTTTGACATTTGAACTAAAACCATAAGTTGATCCATACTTTCCTCTTTTCTTATTTTGGGCTGAAATATTTGTGGCTAACTATAATTTCTCTCAGAAGTAACATTAAATTGATTAATACATCTGCTGTTACATGTGCGTTTTACGTTAATCTGTGAATTATTACCCCCCTCCCCCCACAAAAAAAAACTATGAAAATGTATTTCTTTTGGTTCAGACCAATGGACGACAAGTTGTAGGATGCAGCCCAAAAGAAGGTATGTGAAAGGCAATGTATCTATCTATCTATCTGTCTGTTCGTTCTCTCTCTCTCTCTCTCTCTCTCTCTCTCTGACAGCTTGTATAAACTTTCAGAAGTAGCATGTTTCAGTATGTTGTCCCACTCTGTCAGGTAGCTTATCAGACTGGTGTTGGCTGCAAGTCATATGGCAACAGCAGTCTAATAGGCTGCCTGAAATTTTGGGCTTAGTCACCATCCACATGTTTTCAGGGCTGAATTTTGTGCCAGGAATGTTGAACTGAAGAATATTTACTACCTGATGAATGTGTTCTCTCCAGTGTGCGATGGGTCAGGGCATTTCATGGATTATTTCCTGGTTTGTGGAGGCAGATAGATTGTATGTGAACATTTAAGTACAACAAAGATGTAGCTTTTTATTGTAAACCAACTATAAATGCATGGTAAGATCAATCACTGCTTCAGCATTCAGCTATTTATTTAAGAGAAAGAAATAATGTCAAGACCAGTTATATATTTTGCAGAAAATGTTTTCAGTTTGTCACAGTTTGCTGCTATAAAATTTACACTGCTATACATTTCACACTATCACAATAAAAAGCATTTTGTCGTCAAGTTTAAGAGTTTCCCCCACTGATTAAAAAGCAGTCTATATGTGTTATTATTGTTACTTTAGAGTTATTAAGAGATATTTAAGTTAGCAACAAAGCATGACCATTGGATGGGGCCATTTTTGAACACTTTTTCAAATTTAAACGTGTCATTGTATTGATGGTTTTTCTGGGGCTCTTTTGTTGTTTGTTACTGGTCATTGTTGTAAGATGAATCATCCATCTTTTTCCACTGCACTTGCAGATTCCTTCAGGATTTGTCTGCATTTGGGTTCATCCATCTATCCAGCCTCCAGCTAAGTTTTCCAGCCTCTGCTGTACAGTAGTATTGACAAATTGTGATGCAGACTGCAGATACACCATCCTTGTCTGATTATGATGTGGGTGAGGTTTAAGACAATTTAAAATCTTATAATTTTTACATTTAGATCTATAATCTTCTGTTTTTTTCAAAAAGTAGCGTTTATTAAACAGGGCAGGCTAGATGAGTTTTTTTTTTATTTTTATTTTTTTATACCTTATCACCTTACACCGCTTACATATGTTCGTGATTCCAGTTTTTCCAGCGGTGAGGGGGAGGGGTGTGGAATGGTGCACAGAGATCAGCAACAAGAAGAATATTTGTTTTTGTAATGTTGCTGTTTTCTAAATTTTACTTAATTTTAAGTAAATGTTTTAAGATCATAAGATGTTATTTTGTTTTATTCAGTGTTACTATCAGCAAACACTAACAGGTACATTAATGTTAGTATTTTGAAGTATTAACTGTCCATACATTGCAGTTTAAAAACAATAAAAGGCTCTTGTCGGTGAATAGAATATATTTTTTGGAATATATTTTTTCTTTGTATCTCAGAATAGTACAAGATTACCCTACAATATATGTGACATCAAATAAGGGTTAGCACAAAAGTAATCTAAATGTAATCCAAAACTAGTCAGATTATGTTTACAAAAATGTGTAATCTAAGAGATTATATTACTGATTACAAATTGTCATGTAATTTGTAATCAGTAACTGATTACAATTCATAAGTAATCTACCCAGCTCTGCGCGCGCGCGCGCGCACGCACACACACACACACACACACACACACACACACACACACACACACACACACACACATATATATATATATATATATATATATATATATATATATATATATATATATATATATATATATATATATATATATATATATATATATATATATATATATATATAATATTTAAATAGGAGACAACAATTGTATCATACATTTTACATCTCAAGACCAGATCGGTAGAGATTATTGTAGAGATAAAAGGCTGATTTTATAATTCTACGCTATTTTGCATAAATGAGTAAATAAAAACACTAAGAACTACAATCAACATAAATACATATTAAAGATGGCGACGTCCATAAAACTGAAAAGTATTATCACTTTTGACATGACGAGACTAATTGAACGGCGAGTTCATCCATTCAAACTTTATTAACCAACAGCAGCATGTAAACACGCGCTAGCCGGTGTCTAGCACACCTGTCTTTGCACGCATTGCATGTCACGTTCTTTGCGACGTCTCGCGCATGACAAGGCATTTGAATTTGGAAAGGACACACAAAACCGACAGGAGTCGCTCTGGTTGAAGAACAGTGTCTGGATCTAACACCTTCAGATCTCTGTCGCAGTAAGTTACAGTTAAGTGAAACCACACACAAAACACTGTAGAAGAACGGCTCTCTCGCACTGTATGACGTGACAGATAACTAGTTATCCAATACGGTTCCGTTCACACAGCGCGAATATTCCGAGAATGCGGTTGTGAGTCCTGAAAATTTACGGGTGGGAGTTCGGTTATAGAATGCCGTTGTCACTCCCGTAAATAACCGTACTGTGTGAGAACGTAACCGTATTAAGGACTCAAATACAGAACTGACAACCGTATTCTGCTGCTGTGTGAAAGTGGCCTTAATGTAGTAGGCCTATTTATAAAACGGTTCCTGTCCTTGATTCTGATTAGTCAATAGCTGTGTTTTATTCACGATAAAACAAGGCTATGACCGCTTCACCCAACAGTTCTGTGTATCACTACACAACACCCTTAGCAACCACTCTTAGCAACGTAAACTGTTTGTTCTCAGTTGATATTGTTAATTGAATTATTATGTAGAACTAGAAGAGTATTTTGAGAAATAGATGGAATGAGCCAGTTTATTACCAGCATATTTAGCATTTTCCTTCAGGTCAGACTATGTTCACAATAAATATGCTTCGCATCGTACCTAACAACGCCCTTCAGCCGTGACTCATTCACGATACAGCACAGCACAGCCTCTCGTACAAATTGTGGAGGAATTCCAATGAGGAAAAGAGAGCCATTTCTGTTCTCAGAACAAAAACACAACAAAACTATAGCTATAAAGGCTATTCACATGGCTGCCCACTCCTCTGGGTGTGTCAAGTCAAGTCACCTTTATTTATATAGCGCTTTTTACAGTAATAAAAAGCAACTTTACAGTGATAACTGGTATATAATTTTGGCAGCACAGCAGCTCTTAAAGAAAATGGTGTCATTGCAGGCAGATGCAAAGCACTGTTGAATATCAATTGTCAAGTGTCCCAAACTAAGCAAGCCAAAGGCGACAGCGGCAAGGAACCCAAACTCCCAACAGGTGACATCAGGTGGCAAACAGGTGTTAAAATGGAGAAAAAAACCTTGGGAGAAACCAGGCTTAGTCGGGGGGCCAGTTCTCCTCTGGCAAACAGTGCTTTGTTACGATTCAGGTAGCTATCATAAGTCCGGTGGGATCGCAACATTCAAAGTATTTATTCAAGTTCCATCCAGTTGAGGATCGTATTCATCAAGCTGGTATGGACGGTTTGTTGAGGAACTGTGCCACTGGCTGTCGTGTCGATGAGGCCTTCACAATGTGTGCAATACTCACTGCTGTGTGTGCACGCACTTCGATGATTGAAATGCAGAGCACAAATCCAGAGTATGGGATACCATATTTGGCTACATGTCACGTCACTTTCATTAGCATGTTTAAACTTTCGAATTGATACATAATAATGCTGGAAAATGTATTTACAAGGTGGGCAGCTGCTAAAACCATATCGAGATGAATCTTAAGAAAAGACGGTAACAACTCTGGACCTTCAGGTCTCTCTCTCTCGTGCACAGACAACATCATTTGAATAGTTTTGGTATATTATTGTTATATGAAAAAAATCTCAGATTTATTCACTATTCAATATCCAACTCATTCATTTTCTATATACAAACAATTAAATATGTAAGAGACAGAAAAAGCAATAAACCAAAAACAATTGGGTAATACTATAAAAAAAGCAATTGTAATTGGTACAGTAATCAGTATTTTGTATTATATAGCCTATACAAAATTAATACAAATTAAACAATTCAAGTGAAATACCAAAAAAAAGAAAAAAAAAAAAAGAATCAGAAACGCTAAAAACCACAATCATTAATTCTATAATAGGTAATAACTATCTGAGACAAAAAAAATAAAAAATAAAAATAATAATTGGCAATACTTATAAATTGCAAGCAATCTGTAATCATAAGCGGTAAGGTAATCAGTAAATAAAAATATCAGGGACAGAGAGACCATCTGGCAATTTATTATCATAGTAATAATAATAATAAATATTCTAAAAATTCAGCACTATTTTTTTAGGTCTTCTAAATTTGCGACATTGATCATGTGATGGTCAGATGTTTGTGCTTTCATTGAAGCTCAAGATGCTCTTTGAATTATTTTCAAATCATGCTGGAGAAAAAAAGACGAAAAACAAAAAAACAAAAAAAACAAACAGGAAAACTAAGACATTTTGAAAGTCTTGTTATTTTTCCAGTTCAACTTTCTTGCAGAATGGGTATTCATAAAATGGCTTGAAAAAAAGTGAATAAGCATCACAATTAAACACTGCTTTTATTTCATTAAAATTGTTTCAAATTATTTAAAATACTTATAAATTATAAATTGTATAGTCAGAGCTTTAAAAGGCAGAAATAAATATTTGTACATCACAAAATGATGAATTTAACAGCCCTATTTTAACAAATATACTTCTCCAGAGGCCAGTAAAGTCATCTAATATGGAATCGTATGAAATCAGTATTGTCAAATCTTTATGATGAGCCGTCTATGATAGGGTTAATCAGAGGTGTGTGTAGCTGGAGACGATCTGCTCTACTGCAGTAAAACTGTCCAAAAAATCCTCCTCAGAGATTCCAAACTTTGTGTACTGATGAACATAAGCCCTACAGGAAGGGGAAAAAAAATAGTATTTTTTAAAAAAGACACTATGGAAATTTGTCCAGTATTTATTCTACTGTATTTCTCACCTTGAGGCAAACATGTTCCAAGCCTTCCTGACTATATTGTCCAGTGGTTTTAAAAGGGACTGATTGTTGCTGACCAAAGTGGCTGACTTTTCATATCCATTGAAGGCTACAGGGGAGTTCCATGTGCTGAAACTATTTTCTGTTTTAAGCCATGGCACATATAATGCAGGATCCTTAAAACCATCTGTTGATTGAAGTATTTTTCATGTTAGTTTCCCATCTACTTTATTTTTCAATGCAGAAGTAAGCTGTTTTCTGTATGAAACTTACGATTCATTAGCTACTATAGGGAAATAACGAGAAGAATGACTGCAGTAAACAGTAAAAGAGTTTGTGCTACAAACCAGTGTTTATAATTAAAGGGTTAGTACACCCAAAAATGAAAATTCTGTCATTAATTACTCACCCTCATGTCGTTCCACACCCCTAAGACCTTTGTTCATTTTCGGAACACAAATTAAGATATTTTTTGATAAAATCCGGCTTAGTGGCTCAGTGAGGCCTTCATTGCCAGCAAGATAATTAACACTTTGAGATGTCCAAAAAGGTACTAGAAACATATTTAAAACAGTTCATGTGAGTAGTGGTTCAACCTTAATATTATAAAGCGACAAGAATACTTTGTGCGCCAAAAAAACTAAATAACTTTTGAACAATATCTAGTAATAGCTGATTTCAAAACACTGCTTCATGAAGCTTTACAAATCTTTTGTGTCGAATCAGTGGTTCGGAGCATGAAAGTTTCTGTAAGCGAGGCTTTGTTACATCATAAGCGTTTTGAAATTTCAATAGTTCACGTGACTTTGGCAGTTTGATATGCAATCCGGACCACCAAACAAAAGATTCATAAAGCTTTGAAGCAGTGTTTTGAAATCGCCCATCACTAGATATTGTTGAAAAGTCATTTTGTTTTTTTGGCACACAAAAAGTATTCTCATTGCTTTATAATATTAAGGTAGAACCATTGTACTCACATGAACTGTTTTTAGCACCTTTTTGGACATCTGAAAGTGTTAATTATCTTGTTGGCAATAGAGGCCTCACTGAGCCATCGGATTTCATCAAAAATATCTTAATTTGTGTTCCGAAGATAAACAAAGGTCTAACGGGTGTGGAACGACATGAGGGTGAGTAATTAATGACACAATTTTAATTTTTGGGTAAACTAACTCTTTAAGACAATACATTAAAATAATATATAATGATAATAATATAAAATGATAAAAATACCAGCTTGCAGTGTCAAGCATCATAACGAGCTGCTTTGTACAGCTTCAAATAACTGGAAGCGAATGATACCGGAAGCCAGACACATTCGATTTACAAATGGCCGTGCCCGCTTTCATGTTAAAATAACGTGAATATTTAACTAAGCGATATTCCACCCAAAAAATGACAATCTAATACATATGGCATATGAAGAATGTTGGTAACCAAACAGTTCCGGTTCCCATTAACTTTTATTGTATGGAGAGAAAATCATCCCATATCAATGGGAACATTGCACATTTTTCCATTTAAAAAAATCTTTCCGTTTTTATAATTTTGAAATTTTAGAATTAGAATAAAATTATTTGGTAGTCAGAGGTGGGCAGCACTGGGCACTAGTGCTGTCAAACGATTAATCGCACCCAAAACTTTGTGTTTACATAGCTAATATGTGTGTACTGTACAAATAAATATATACACATACATGTAAATATTTCTTAAATATATATATGCATGTGTGTGTATTAGGTATTAGGGGTGCAATGGTTCAAATTGCTCATGGTTCGGTTCGTATCACGGTTTTAGGGTCACGGTTTCGGTACGGTTTGGTATGTGCTATGTTCAGGGAAAATAGGACTACTGTAAAATAAAACTACTGGACTACTGTAATAATAAAAATAAAGAAAATAAGAACAAATAATCAAACTACAAGCAACAGCACAAATACATACAATAAAGCAAATATTCAAATAAAATAAACAGTGCTTTTCAGGTTTTTCAGGTATTTAACAGTAGTTTTCAGGTACAGGTAAATGGCTAAAGTAATCAAATATAAAATAACTGCATATTATCTTCACTGTATAAATTAAATAAATATTAATCATTATTGAAGTTACAAAAGCTATTCAGTCAAGAGCAGTGAGTGATTTCTTTGTCATTTGTTGTTTGATTTAACATTAAAAACACAGGCAGCAGGAATAGTTTTTTCCCTTTAAGACATGCACGATCCAGTACATATACTGTTACACATGCGTTGTCATTCTCGATTATTTTACGTTCGCTTAAGTCATAACCGACTATGTTTGCTAGGGTACTTGCCAAGACGGGCATGTTGATATAATTTTTGTATGAATTTGTCCGCTGACGCAAACTAAACTCATTTAAGCATTCAAGTCTGAAAGAGAACTCTGTATTTGCGCGCTGTCTGAAATAAGCGTGTGCGCGCTTCGGATGAGCGCACACACAAATCTTCTCACAGCGCGCGCCAGTTCTCTTTCGCGTCTTGCTCTTGAATGTTTAAATTAGCAATGCTTAAATGAGTTTAGTTTAAACACAGAAAGCAACGTGTGCTGTTCAGGTCTCGCCTGCGCTCGCGCGCTATCAACACCCGGATGATGACGGCATATGTGACTGGACATTAAAGCATATGGCAATTGCAGTAAACCAAGATTACAAAGAGTGACTGTTTTGTCCACGCTTTTTGATTATCGCTGTTGTAACGTTTTGGGAAGCCAGAATGCACATCCATCGACTGAAACATACATTATCTGAACTGTTTTCCACGTTGCTATTTTCAACAAACCATATTAGCCTATAGATGCGTTGTCTTTCGAGATGAACCGCGGTGCAAGTGCGTGCCGAACCCTAAGTGAAGAGCGGTACGGTACGATTTTTTATATTGTATTTTTCGATTGTATTTATATATACTTAAAAAATATACACAGCACACACACACACATATTATGTAAACACAAACTTTTATTTTGGAATGCAATTAATCGTTTGACAGCACTAGGTGGCAGATTGCTAAAGGTTTAAAGGGGGGCGTGACCAAAAGAGTTTTAGAACCACTGTCACTGATTCACTATGGTAAGCCTATTATCTTTTCTTTTTTCTTTTTTTTAGACTTGACAGGACAGTTTTAATGGAAAATTGTTTACATTCATCACTCGTCCGTGCGTGTCTCATCATATCCATAAACAGAGAAAAGTTGCTCCGGCTATTTTGACGTGTGTATGGTGTGGGAGTGGCATAGGTTAGCTGTTACAATAGGAAAGAAAGGTTGACATGGAGCAGCTAAATCTTGAGCCTTGAATGGGAAATCACTGTTTTAAACAAACGGCAAACAGAGTAGAGTCTGCTGGCAAAATGTCAACATGACAAGTCAAAAAACCCGTAAAAAAATAAACAAGAATCAACATTGGGTTGGGTAATAATGGGTAAAGCTACAGTAACATCTTCAGCTAGTCAGCTTGAGATCCTTTCCATTTAAACTGGTTATATCTCTTAAGGCTAGTAGTGAATGTTTTATGAGCAGTAGGATAACCATATTCATCTGCACACACACAGAGCCGAAACACAACAATGTTCTTCCGCAAAATGCATGCAGTTTTGTTTTTTAACCGCTAGAGGGACAAAAGTTACATAGTGTACCTTTAAAAAAATGCATGATAATGGATGGAAGTACACTGAAGGGCTACTTGCCTGTAACCGCAGTAGAGACGTCTTTCCCCCGCAGTATTAGAAGATTAGCAAGTGACGAATTGAAACTTTTATGCCTGCTGTTTGTCGTGCTCTCTCCTCCTGATGTGACTCTTACTGTCCAGTCAATTCCTTTAAAAAAAAGAAAAAAAGAAGCATATTTGCATTTCTTCTGTTACGTGTCGTATATAAAGCATCCTTCCTAATATTACATGAATATATGACATCACCTTCTTCCATCCTAGCGCTGGCGATGAGCATTTGACGTAAATGTTTGAGCAGGCCAGGCCAGTTAAACACACTATAGGCCATTGACGTGCTGGACATCTGAGGAATGTTACACAAGCTGAGCAGTTTGTACTCGGGGTGACACACCAGAGAACTCAGTAATTCCCCTGTAGACAGCAGATAAACACTAGTAAAGGAATGTCATTTCCTGATGACTCTCTGAAATTGGACGTGAATTGTAAGCCATTTGTACCTATGGGATTTCTGCTGTAATGGCAGGGTGAATCAGCAGTATAAGTGGGCTGAAACACGCTGCCCAGCTGGTGAGCGATCACCTTATTAACATCACTGATGGAGATGTGTTTGATGTTCATCAGCTGGCTGCAGATTTTGTGCACGGTGTCATTCTCATGAACAAGAATAGCATCAGAGAGCTGGTAGAGATGTGACAGTGTGAGCACAGAGTTGTAGTTTTGCACAATCACCTGGAAAGGGGGAAGAAAAAAAAAAAAAAAAAAAAAAAATCAACAAAACAACGATTAGTGATTAGAATAAGGATCAATGCCAAATAATGTCCAACGTAAAGAAAGAGGGGAAAAAATCTAGTTTAAAACATGTGCCAAGTTCTCAGAAATGTACTCTTTGTATTCATGTTGGTTTAATATGGTTTTGATGGCAAATCAAATCATGTTTTATTCATATAGTACAATAAAAACAATAGTAGTTGACCATTGCGCTGTACAGAAAAAGAAAGATAAAAAATATCAATGATACATTAAAATACAAAAAGCTCACTACCTCACCAGCTCCATAGGGCCATGTCACTTGATTTAGGATGAAGGACTGGGGGTATATGTCCCTCAAACACTGAGTGATGTAGGTACCCACACCAGAACCGGTGCCACCTGCAACACTCATCATGGTGAAAATCCCTGCAAGACGATCACATCGCTCGATCTCCATCCGCACCAGATCCTCCACAGCCTCTTCATGACGTGGTCCATGAACACAGAACCTTCAGAAGAACATAAACTGAACTCACACATGACAAACACATCAAAAGCTCAAACTAAGAGCTCATCTTCTTACCCATTTGCCCAGTTGTTTCCAGAGCCCTGCTTCTGGGAGAAATGTGCTTTGTCTCCATACCTCCAGCTTCCAGATTTTGAAGCCTTGGCTATTGCTTGAGAGATAACCTTGGGCTCCATATCAACAAGTACTGACCGCGCCACAAGTTCTGTGAGACATAAACATTGGGAACCTAATAAATATCAAATATTACAGGGGTATTAGCAAACATTAGTTAGCTGAACCTACCTCCAGTCGGGGTTTCATAAAAGAATCTCTCATCACTGCATTGCTTGTACTTCTTTCTGTTTGGTCCATTTGAATCATCGCTTATGACACTGAAGAGCTCGTGTCCGATCTGATTCCCACACTGACCCAATTGTAAGGTTACAACAGACATATCTACGGACTCTATTTTTCGATATTAACCGTTAAATGATACGACAACCGTCTCGCACGCTCTCGTGGCAGCATTATGTGAATACACAACTACCGAAAGTGTAGCTATAGCAACGTTTACCTTGCAAATCAAATAAATGAGACAAATTGCTTGGATGTCAGTTTGCTGTACGGAGAGTCAAAACAAAGCCATGGAATACACAATATCAACTAGCATTAAGTCACTACTTAACGTTAACTTAACACTAAAAAACGTTTACAAAGTAAAAGTAGAGTTGTGCCTAAAGTCAAACAGTATAGAAGCCAGTATAAGTTCTTTGCTACAGATGAAGGCGGGTGAAAGTTTGCAAGCGTCGAAAGTGATGCATGATGGGACTGGGAGCTAGAGTGAAAAACATCTATACAACCATCAGGTGGCGCACAATACATACTTTCTGTTGGCTCCAGTGTTCTGCTTACGTACTGTCAGGCATGTCTAGGTCATATTTCACCCCCCAAATCAAACTGAAAATTAGAGAAATAATATCTTTGCATAAAGCTTTTTTTTTCTCAAATTCTTTTTACCTTTATAATTCAATATTAATTTTATATTCTAAATTTATTCGTAGCGGTGACTTCCTTAGGTTCTCATTACTGCAGTAGACTTTTTCTTTAATATTTAAAAATTAAGGTTAATGCAACAAATAATACCATGATGTATAAATACTTTACAATTTAAATAATTCGACTTTTTTGTTTCATATTGCATTACAATAATAAAAATGTATTTATTTGTTTTAATTAATGTAGGCCTCTTTATTTACTTGTATTATAGCGAATTTGAGGATTTTTTCCCCTTCTTTTTTGATTCAGGGTTAAAATATGATAACAATGATAAAGTAAAGATAACATTTAATAAAATATTTACACCAAGAAAACTTATTCTATTTGTTTTAATTAAATAAGTAATTATTTAGGCTTAGTGATTTTGTAAAACATACAAATAAATAAATACAACACATTTTTTGCTAACATTTTACAATAAGGTTCATTTGTTAACATTAGTTAATGTATTAACTAACATGAACTAACAATGAGCAATTTATTTGTTACAGTAGCCTTTATTTGTTAGTTAATAAAATGTTAATAAAAATATAATGTTAGTTAATAAAAATACAGTTGTTCATTGTTTGTTAATATTAGTTCAAAGTGCATTACCTAATGTTAACAAATACAGCATTTGATTTTGATAATGTATTAAATGTTGAAATTAACATTAACTACGATTAATAAATGATGCAGAAGTATTGGTTGTTCTTAATTCATGTTAACTAATGAAACTTTACACACATTAAAACACTTTGAAGTCTAGCGTGAGTATTTTCCCGCATTCCTCCGCGCGGGGGTGTCATTTCGCGTCCATGCCGGTCATGGCGACTGTGCGTTCATGTCCATGAGGCGGGAAGCGCGAGCTCCTCACGCGGTTTGAAGTGTTTCCAGACGGCGAACTCAACGATGGCTGGCGTTTTCGACATCGATCTGGACCAGCCGGAGGAAAATGTCTCCGATGATGAGCTGGAGGAGGTAATGGACGGACGGTTTTGAAGTAAACGGCACGCGGGAGCGTTCCACCCTGAGCCGAGTGCAGGCCTGAGGCCCGAGGAATAAGCGTCAGGCTGCTTTATGTTATGCTAATAGGCTAACACGATACCAGTACAGTGTGTTTCATGTAGTGCATAAGTTTGATATTATGCCTGTCAGCACATGTGTCAGAGATATTGGAGTTTTACTACCCGAAATGTGTTTTATATACACTAGTCGAAAATAGAAGCTGGAGATAATAGGGTTGTATGTAAGCGTACTACTTGACAGTACAGTACAGTTACGGCAATTTAAAGGGCTGCACGTATGGGTTGCCTTTCACATGGGATGTTGCAGTGCAGCATTCTTTATATATATATATATATATATATATATATATATATATATATATATATAATATGCATGCTTGCGCTTTAAATTATTTACTGACTTTAATAAGTATTTTTACGAGTATTAGTCAATTAGGAGTTGCAACGCCATAGATGGTGCATGTCACCTTATGGGATCTCTGGGAATAGTATTGCGAAATCCGACCCCTTACGTTTTCGTGTTCAGACTAGAAGTGCTGCCAACTGTTGCTTCGTAACGTTATCTCTTCGTGTACTGATCATCTCTCCACCCAACATAACGTTGTTCACTATTGCAGTGAATTGAGCTTTTATTGATCATGCTTTTAATACTTCTCCTCTGCAGGCTCAGATCAATGACCTTATGGATCAGTGCAGTGGCTTTGAATTGTGAGTATATCTAGTGGTTGCAAGTTAAATAGACAGATTCTAAAAAAAGAATATACTTGAAAAAAGAAATGAACAACAAAATTCTAATGCTGATGAGTGGAATAATGCACATTATCATTTGTCATTTTTGGTTTGTTCTTATAGTAACATGGACGACTGTGAGAAGATTGAGATATCAGAGGACAACGTGAACCAAGGCACTGAGAACATCCGTCCAGAGTGCTTTGAGCTTCTCCGTGTGTTAGGAAAAGGTGGTTATGGAAAGGTAATTTTTTTAATCTATCTTTTTTGTAATATTAAGTACATAGTGCAACCGGGTTATTATATACCAACGAAAACAGATTTGTCCAATCTTACAAACCAATCACAGTTTGTTGATGTAAAACCGTAAAAAGTTGCCCCCGACGTGCATGTAAACAGTATACAGATGATGCTTTTGTGCCACATTCTGCTTTGTAACTTTGCGAAATATAAGTAAACCATAGTAAATCACACATCTTTATTTAGAGCAGGTTGTCTCATTTCAAACAAGCCCACAAACAACATAACATGATGCGTAGATCTTGAAAAAATCCTCACGGAGTGACATGACATGCTGCTTGACTAAAGCTATAGGATCTTGTGTTTCCAACGTCATTTGAAAATTCAACAAATGGAAACTGGATCTTGCGTTATGATGGACAGAGATGATGTGTTGATAGACCAATCGGACACTTTTTACAGCTGAAGCATGCTTAGATTGGATCGATTGACAGGTCTTGATTTACTGCGTGCCAATGCTGGAAGATCATCACTTATCAACGTATCTTGTTACGTATTCTGTGTAATTGTGAATATTTTTATGCTTTGTGGCATTTACACATGTAAGTAGTTTTTATGTTTAGTAAAACACTCAGATCACTTGTTTGGACAGGTTTGTGGGCTTTTGATAAAAAGGCTGCCATGGTTCCAAATGCCATAACTTTTGATTGCTTTGAGATATCAGCACAAAATTTGGCACAGATGCAGGTGACATGATTGTGAACAAGCATGATTTTATGACCTGTCATATATACTTTGTAATAGTTATCATGTCAAGCATGAATAATAGCAGAATAAATCAATAAATTGCATCACTCCATTTTCTTTTTTTCCCAGCATTGTTGTAACACAACTTCCAAACACGATCAAAATTATGTTTTCCCTTCAAAATTCGAAGAGTTTTCTATCAAAGGAGACCATGTACTTGATGATACCTTTTTTTAGTAGAGTTATAAGCCATTAATTTTAAGTATGCCACTTGAAATCATGTGAAATAATTAAAAATGACTTCAGGGCGTAAGGAATTAACATTGGTGATCAATAGAGAGCTTACATATCACTTACATATAGCGCTTAAATGATCAGGATCGGTATCAGCCGATCACGATGACAAGAAATCTGTAGTCTATATCGGCTGCAGAATTTCTGATCGGAGCATCCCTAGTTTTGCTAATTAAAATAAAGCTGAAATAAAATAAAATAGAGACGAGTTAACCAAATATTTGAAATGTTGCCTGAAATAAGTTTGTTGAAACTCTATAATAAAAATAAATCGAACCTAAATATTAATATTTAAAAAGAATGAAAACTAATAAAATTAAGATGAATATAAAAAATATATGCTTGAAAATAAAAAAATAAAAGCTAATTGCAATATTATAAAGATTATAAAGATATATACAGAGTACTAAAATAACACAATTTTAACTTTTTCTGTGTTTTTTTTTTTCAATAGGTTTTCCAGGTTCGGAAAGTATCCGGTGCAGCATCAGGAAAAATATTTGCAATGAAAGTCTTAAAAAAGGTTAAGCAAATACCTTCCATTTGAATGCAATAATTTACATTTGTTGCAATGTCTCAGTGTCACCTTATTCTGCTTCTTGTAGGCTATGATTGTACGTAATGCCAAGGACACAGCGCATACTAAAGCAGAGCGGAACATCTTAGAGGAAGTCAAGCATCCTTTCATCGTTGATCTAATCTATGCCTTTCAGACGGGCGGCAAGCTTTACCTCATCCTTGAATACCTAAGTGGTTCGTGAATCAAGAACAACCTTTGTCTCTTAGAGATAGATAACTTCTCATTCTTTCCACTCCCCTCCTGTTGCTGTGGAGTTGCTAAGGAATATATTCTGCCGTTAGTGGCATTCCTTCTTTGAACGTCTTTTTGCATAGAGGGAATTTGTTTAAATTTGTGTGCTGAAATGTTAAATATGTTAATGCAAAACAGTACTTTTGCAGTGCAATCTTGTTTTGAAATCTGATGTGGTAAAGCTTTACTATTGGTCCATCTCAGTGTTTGCTCTTAAAACTAATGTTTGTGGTAAAAACATTTTTCTTTTGCAGGTGGGGAGCTTTTTATGCAGCTTGAGCGAGAAGGGATTTTCATGGAGGACACAGCCTGGTAAGAGAGGCCGATTTGTTTAGTTTTGTGACTTTTAAAGAATGAACTAACTATGTTAAAATGTAACAATGGTTAGCACTTTAAACATATATAGTGTTTTATTGAAGTGTCAATTTTTTTTAAACAATTTTTAAGGACACGAATGATGAAATGAACAAAGATAATCAGAATGATGCTCTTTACATGCAGCTTTTACTTGGCTGAAATCTCTATGGCTCTCGGACACCTGCATCAGAAAGGCATCATCTACAGAGATCTCAAACCTGAGAACATTATGCTTAATAACCAAGGTTTTTGCGGCTTCATTTTGTAATTTAGAAAGGCGTAAATTGACAATGGAAGAACTGAAAATTATTTTAATCATGTTTTCTGTCTTATCACAGGACATGTAAAACTGACTGATTTCGGGCTGTGTAAGGAGTCGATTCATGACGGCACAGTGACCCATACTTTTTGCGGCACTATTGAGTACATGTGAGAGACGTTTAAAGAAGTCCTTAACATCCCTGTAGTGTCTGAGTTGCTAATTTCCTGTTTTGCAAATGTCACTGTTCATTGTCCGACATGCCTGTGTGACATGCATTTAGATGAATTCTACAGTAGCGTGAGAAGTTCCTTTTATTTCAGGGCTCCAGAGATCCTCATGAGAAGCGGACACAATCGGGCTGTTGACTGGTGGAGTCTGGGGGCTTTGATGTATGACATGTTAACAGGAGCAGTGAGTATATGTGTCTTGTGACTGTGTCTTAGTGCGGTGCACTAGCTTGCAATAGTTGTTTTTTGTATTTACATTCTGGAATTTATGTTCCAGAATTAATTTCAACAATCAATTAGTGAGCTTGACTAATTTAAAAAAAATCTAATTTGAATTTTTTTTTTTCTTAATGCAAGCACTTTTTTTTTTTTAGCAGTTTACTAAAAAGTGATAATTTAAAAAAAAAAAGCCTGTTTTAGGCTGTCAAAGTTAATGTGTTGCTTTTCAAATATTAATGAAATGTTAATTGTTTTCTGTTTACAATCATGAAATGTAATTATATTTAATTCTGCTTTCTAAAGGCTGCTCAGAAATACATTAATTGTAATTTTTTTAATGTTTTTTTTTTCTCAATTTGTTCTTTTACTAAATATTTAGATAATATTTTTGTAAGTCATACATTTAATATTTCTTTGCACAGTATAAATGGATTTTTACCCCCAAAAATATACAGTTGCCTTTATATTTATCAGTTTCTTACAAGGGCATTGTCATATTAGGGGTCTTTAGCAATAAAGTTTAAAAATCCTAGATCTAGTCAAGTTTTTGAAAATCCCTACTTTAAATGCATGTTTCTTTTTGACATGGATGTTTGTTTGTTTTTTTGCCATTCTAGCCCCCCTTTACAGGAGAGAACCGGAAGAAAACCATTGACAAAATTCTTAAATGCAAACTGAACCTCCCACCCTACCTCACACAAGAAGCCAGGGACCTTCTCAAAAGGGTAGGCTAACATTTATTTATTTATTTTTATTTTTTTCAGTAAAAAGACAGATATTTTGGTCATTTTGTAATAATAATTTTGTTCCATTTGTGTTCAGCTACTGAAAAGAAGTGCCTCATCTCGGCTTGGGGCTGGACCTGGAGATGCAACAGAAGTACAGGTCTGTTTACAGCTCTCATGTTTAACAATATCAATGTTAAATTTAACATCAAATCTTTACCCTTTAAAGCCTGACATATGAAATAATGTACACCATGTTTGACAGTAACTGAACAGGTTTTAATCGAACAGCTCATCAAACCATTAGACCATCTAAAAAAAAAAAAAGTTTGCATATGTGTTTTTTTGTTGAGCATCATATTTGATACATCAATGGTTTTATGGCTCAAATAGTATGATATAAGAGAATATGAAGTTCACACTTGGGGAGGAAGAAAACCACTCAATTTTAATCAGACGCCCAAACTGAAGCAAACAGCCATCTGGTGCAGTTCCTGATATTACAGTATATGGCCAAAAAGTAAGATCAAATTCTCATAGCCTGTAATGTAAATCAATGAGATTTTATAGCAGACTACTTGCATAAAATGCATATACATTTCAGTTGCCATTATATATCTCTCAATAATGTCTTGGTTGATATTTAAATGCTTAGTTTTATGATCAAGGCTCTGTCATTTTTATTGTGAGGGGCAAAACATATAATGCAGTGCATCACAATGATGATTTAGAGATGTACAAATAAATATTCCTCAAAAGCCTCATGTGTCATTTGGTACTCACTTTTTAACATGATTTTTCTAAAATTTGCTTCAGTTCAGTAAGTGTTCAATTTGAAATACTAATAACAATGTAAAAATATTCTTACACTAAAAATCTGATAATTATACTGAATAAACTATCAATCAGAGGACAGAAGGCATGTAGAAGATTGTGTACAATGATTTTTAACAAAGTTTTGATTGTGTTGATAATTTAGTTGCCTTAGACATTTGCATATCAAATATGATACAGTATAATTTATAGGGTTAGTTTAAACTATTGAGTTTCTGCTGCTTTTATCTGTGATTTTAATTTGCTTCAATTTGTTTCCTAGACTCATCCCTTCTTCCGACATGTTAATTGGGACGACCTTCTCGCGCGTAAAGTAGAACCACCATTCAAGCCTTTCTTGGTAACTACCGTCACATTTTGTGGTGCATTGTGGCATCTTAAGGGTTAATTGAGTATATAAGAAATACATAATCTGATGTCTCATTTCGACAGCAATCTGCTGAGGATGTGAGCCAGTTTGATTCAAAGTTTACCAGCCAGACTCCCGTTGACAGTCCTGATGACTCCACACTGAGCGAAAGTGCAAATCAGGTCTTTTTGGTAAGGCAGCCAATCATGATTTTACTGTCCTCTATGGAAGCCTGTTTCTGCCACGGAATAAAAAAAAAATGTTAATTGCGTCTTTATAACAATTCTGACTCTTTTTTTTTTTTTTTTTTTTTTTTTTTTTTCACCCACAGTTGCAGGTTTATTTCTTATATAAACTGTAATTAGGAGTTCACAATTCACAATTCTGCCAAGGAATAAAACGGTGATTGTGACTTCTTATCTTGCAAATACGTAGTTTGTGTCTCAGATTTGAGTTTACAGCTTGAAATTCAGAGTGTTTTTTTCTTTTTCTTAGAATTGCGAAAATTGTGAGAGGAAAAAGTCAAAATTGCCTTTAATTTTTATTCTGTGGTGGAAATAAGCTTCCATAGTCTTCCTTGTCTGTTTTGAAAAAATTCTGTGCTTTTCTTATCTGCTTTTAAATCTTACAGGGTTTTACCTATGTAGCTCCATCTGTGTTGGAAAATTTAAAGGAGAAGTTCTCATTTGAGCCAAAAATTCGTTCACCTCGCCGTTTTTTGGGAAGCCCTCGAACGCCTGTCAGGTAATCCGATTTTTTTGACTTATAAATGTTACAAATTTAAAAAAATCTAATTCGATTTTAACCTCACTGTCTTTCATCTTTCAGCCCGATTAAGTTCTCAGGAGATTGTTGGCCACGAGGTCCCACCTTACCCGAACCCTCCTCCCTCCAGTCCCCCACAGAGCTCGCTATGGAGGTCTCCACCATGGATCAGATGGATGTTCAGGCTAGTGCCGAGGCCACCGCCCCTCTTCCCATC
Organism: Elopichthys bambusa; assembly: GCA_037101425.1. Lineage (NCBI taxonomy): Eukaryota > Metazoa > Chordata > Actinopteri > Cypriniformes > Xenocyprididae > Elopichthys > Elopichthys bambusa. Next base: position 21,423,419 of record CM074444.1, read on the forward strand.
AGGCAACCTGCTGGCTCCAACGTGGGCCAGTTTAAGCAGCAGGCCTACCCCGTCATCTCCAAAAGGCCAGAGCATCTACGTATGAACCTATGACCATTAGTCCAACTTAGAGTTTTCTTTTGCTTTCTCTATTTCTTTTATATGGACACTTGGGGAGAAGGAAGGTCCCCACCATCACTTCCATCTGCTATATACTGTCCTTCACATCTGATGAGCATGTGTCTTTCACTGAGTTTGAGAAACTGCTACAGTTCCTCGCATCCCAAAAACAAAGAACTCATTCTTAGATGATTCCTGCCATTACATATCAAATGGATTATCAGGATCGGGCCTTCTTTTGGATTATCAACTTTTTTTACATGATTTTACCATAAAAGAAACAAAAACAAAAAAAACAATCACAAAACAAGACACTATTTGCAAATGTGCAGATAAGTAGATGGTCCCATCAAGATGATCAAGTGATGTTGAGGAATTGCTTCCAAGTGGATGCTTTGAGTTTTTACAGTATTTCCGAGGAAAGTTGAATTGCTTTCCAGCTGTTAATGAATTGTACAAATCATTGTGGATTGCAAAATAAGATGCATTTGTGGGAGTTTCACCAAGTGGAGACTCTAAACCTGAATACGAAGTCTTACACGTTTTTAAATGAGTGTATCCCACAGTGCTGTATAGATGATGGATAAATACACGAGCCTCAATAAAAACAAATACGCTGACTTTTGAAACTTTATTACATGCTGGGGTGTCAAATTAGTTGAATTGGAGAGTTAAGATCTCTGCAGCTGCCAACAGTGGAAGTGATGTGCATTACAGGATCCTGCATTCATACACCTTGCTGGGTGGTACATTTATTAAAAAAAAAAAAAAAAAAAAAAACTTATGCTCAGCAAGGCTGATTTTATATGATCAAATACAGTAAAAACAGTAATATTGTGAAATATTAATTTTTAAAGGGTTCACCCAAAAAATGAAATTTCTGTCGTTCCACACCCGTAAGATCTTCATTCATCTTCGGAACACAAATTAAGATATTTTTGATAAAATCCGATGGCTCAATGAGGCCTCCATTGCCAGCAAGACAATTAACTCTTTAGTGCTCAGAAAGCTACTAAAAACATATTTAAAACAGTTAATATGACTACAGTGGTTCAACCTTAATGTTATAAAGCGATGAGAATACTTTTTGTGTGACAAAAAAAAAAAACGAAATAATGACTATTCAACAATATCTACTGATGGGTGATTTCAAAACACTACTTCATGAAGCTTCGAAGCTTTATGAATCTTGTTTCGAATCAGTGGTTCGGAGCGTGTCACGCCCCCCAGTGGTGTATCATTGAAATTTCGAAAAACTTGAGACGTAACGAAGCCTCGTTTACTGAAATCACGTGACTTTGGCAGTTTGATACACACTCCAAACCGCTGATTCGAAACAAAAGATTCGTAAAGCTTCAAATAAAGTCGTTTAGTTTTTTTGCCACACAAAAAGTATTCTCGTTGCTTCGTAACATTAAGGTTACACCACTATAATCACATGATCTGTTTTAAATATGTCTTTAGTAGCTTTTTGGGCATCTGTAAGTGTTAATTTTCTTGCTGGCAATGGAGGCCCCACTGAGCCATCGGACTTTATCAAAAAAGTTTTAATATCTTAAATTGTGGTTACGGGTGTGGAACGACATGAGGGTGAGTAATTAATGACACAATTTTCATTTTTGGGTGAACTAACCCATAACTGTTTTCTATTTTAATGATTTAATTTATTCCTGTGATGCAAAGCTGCAGATGATTCTTCAGAAATAATTCTAATATGCTGATTTCTGCTCAAGCTAAAAAATAGAAAGTAAAAAAAAAAAAATTATTTGAAATGGAAGTCTTTTGTAACATCACAAACTTGTTTACTGTCATTTTTAAACAATGTAATGCTTCCTCACTGAATCAATTTGTTTCAAAACAAAAAAACATTTGGACATTTCAGAAGTTTTTTTTTCCTGACACTTACCAGACGGTTCAATCGGAAACATCAATGCATTAGTTATCATGAACTAACAATGACAAATGCTTCAATCTAGATTAATAAATGCTTACATTTCTACATCTTAAAGTTTTATAAATTGATATTATTTTAACAGTTAAATGCATTATGAACTAACATGAACAATAATATTTATATAAATAAAAATTAACCTAGATTAATGTAAAATTGTTCATTTTTAGTTCATGATGCCTAATGAGTTTATTGTAGTGTGACAGAAGTTTATATAAAACGTTTTTTTTTTTTTGTAGATCTCTGGTTCTCAACCTTTTTGACTTCAAAGCTCCCCATTGTCCACAACAATTTTCCCATGACTTTTCCAGTTTTTCATGATTAATTACATAAGGATTTTTAAAAGAACTTAAGACAATTTGCACCTGATAAAATATTTTAGAGCTTGACAAAACTAGAAAAAAATGTTTAATATAAAATTGGAGATTATTAACTTACCTGACTTTTCCAGGTCTAGAAATCACACTTTTAAAATAAGCTCATATATTCAGATTTTCCAAGACCTTAGGAATCTTGGTTCTTTAAAGAAAAAGGGTGTGAATTACATTTTGTTGTTGTTGTTTTGGCTTGTTTTAATGCTTGTTTAGTCTTATTTGAAATAATTTTAAGACATCTTGATTATTCACTCTTAAAAATAAAGGATCCAAAAGGGTGTTTTTGCAGCGATGGCATAGAAGAACCATTTTTTGTTCCCCAAAGAACCTTTTAGTGAACAATTCTTAAAAGAACCATTGGTTCTTATTCTGGTTTAATGTGTAGAACGTTTTAAAAATCTTAAGGACCATTTTTCTCTATAAAGAACCTTTTGTGGAATGCAAAGGTTTCATGGAACCATCAATGCTAATAAAGAACCTTTATTTTTAAGAGTCTTGAGGCCCTCTGGTTGAGAACCACTGGTGTAGATTATTCCGATCTTCCCAGCAACACACACTTTGTGTACAACCGGGTTCTGCTTTTTTGCACACAAATGAGCAATGACTGATCATAATGACATGTAGTTGGTGTAAATCATTTGGAAATGAACACTCATGTGTATGGAGTTAGGCTTAAACATTTTTTCCCTCAGGATGCAGCTCTTGCGCAATATGTCTATGAATTGTCCATAAGGGAGAACTCATACTGCTTTTATAGTGCAATATAATGCTTGGAAAAACTCTGTTGTATTCAGTCAACAGAGAGGACACACTTCAAAATATGTTTTACCTGGTGAAAACGGTCTCTAATAGCCATGTATGTGTGTTTGGAGGGGTGTATTGAGGAATTGGCACATAGTGTACATCACTTCTGTGCTCTTGTTAGTATGAGCAGGTTGTCTGAGCCAATCAGAATAATCTACACTATGGGTCACTGTCCAGCTGGACATGATTCAAATGGACTCAGACTGGCTGGATCAATGAGTTCTGAAAGAAAAGTGGCCCAGTTTACCTGAATTTACCTTATTTATCTGGCCATGTTCAGCGAAATGTGTGCTTTTTCAGCAACAGCTGTGTTGTTGCTTTAAACGCTTTCTTCAAGAATCATGTGATAGCTGTAGAGGAGAATTATTGGTTATATACACAAAATGTGTATTTAAATCTTGTCTGTTGTTTGCTCAGCTGATAAGAGGAAGTGCAATCTGGGGAGAACAATAATGGTATTTGCGTATGACAAACAATATGGATATCTCATCTGCGTTTTGTTAGGGGATTCCCTAAAATTTACAGCATAACGGAAATAACTGTGTTTCTGAGGAACATCAGTTGTAGAAGGACTAACAGTTTTAACAGCACTAGATGATTCATCTATGTTCAAATAAGCAGCTGGGGCTGTTTTAACTCCAGTTGCTTCCAAACTTATGATGTGGGACTTCAGCTCAAGGTTGACTTAGTTGTTTTTATAATGTTCACTGACATTTTTTTCAACAATTTAATTTATATGCAAAAGAGACTTCTTTCAAAAGCATTAAATCTTAATTATTCCAAATTTTTGACTATATCACCCTCATGTCATGGAGTTCAAGAAATTTTATCCAGAATGACCGTGTCCTGTTCATTGTCATTGTGTGGAAAAAAAAAATGCAGAGAAAGTGAATGGTGACTGAGGCTATGTTGTGTAGCAGGGCGCTGCAGGGATCTGTATGACCTCTAGAGGGCGACAAAACGCTGAATGAATGGAGTACGTCATCTGAGGTGGAGATGACGAGGAAGAAGCTGTCAAAACACTGCAAGGCCGTACGAGTCGGCGTTTAAACATGAATTGGTTAGGCTCCAAATTTGCACCTTACATTTACCACCTATGGTAAGTTAATTTTGAATCAGTAATGTTTCACTGTACCATATATTACATGTTTTTTTTTTTGTTTTTTTACATAAGTACGAAACGCCAGCTTGATAGGCTACCTATCAAAACATACAGCAGCGACATTATATACAAGTCATGATAACAAGATCAGTAAAACTAGTATTTTATGTTGAGCTAGATCGTCTTTTGTTTTAATAATTTAAACTATATATCTACTATTTAAAGTTTTAAAGTATTTTTGTATCAAATCGCTGATCATTACATGAACGCCCCTTACAAACAATTGTCATGGTAACCATATTTAAAATCATGATAGATTATTTAATATTATATTAATATAAATATTATGTTATAAATTAACATTTAATGAGAGCCAAGTTACCTCAGTTTTATTGTAGTAACAGTAGAGCAGGGTGACTCCCAATGTTAAAATTAAAAATACTGGTCCATCAATTTTTTTTTCATGATCTGATTCTTAAAGAGACCATTTTCACCTCAACTGCAAATTAAAATTGTCATCATTTACTCAACCTCAAGTTGTTCCAAAACCCAATGACTTTCTTTCTTCTGTGGAATAAGAAGATATTTGAGAAATGCCTCCATGTTTTTTTGTTCATATGATGGAAGTCATACAGGTTTGGAACGACATGAGAGTAAGTAAATGATGACAGAATTTTTATTTTTGGGTGAACTATCCCTTTAAACATTTACATTTGGTCCCTCAAGTAATGAATATTTGATTACATACAGTATATGACAGTAATTGTAGAATTTGTGTTATTTTGCTGGGTACTATGGTTATACTTTTGTAAAAAAAAATTAAAAATGGTCTATTTCTCCTTTTTTCCTTCACAGGACCATGTAAATCTCAGCAATGTCTCCACCTGAGCTTCTCAACCCAAGCCCCTGGGGCTTGTCTGAGATTTTGGTCCAGAAGAGGCTTCTTGGTTTTGGGGCACTGCTGGCCTGGATGGTCTTGTTTCACCTGCTGGTCAACGTTTGGCTCCTCTGTGTCTTCACAAGCTTCTTAGTGGTCTTAGGTGGTTGGCTGGGTTCCAAGGCTGTCCTGGACTCGGACAGCGTTTTTCATCTGGAGCGTTTTTTTAAGCTGGAGGAGATCCCACATAGTGCCGAGAGTGAGCAACAACTGGAAGATGAAATCCAGAAGACAGTTGGCAAGATCATACGTGACTTTGTCACCTCATGGTACGTCACCGTTTCCAGAGAACAGGAGTTTGAGGATGAGGTGCACAATGCCATGATATCCATGGCAATGGAGCTCAAGGGTCGAGCGGCAAGGGTTGACAGGAAAGCTTTATCCCAGAGGGTGTTGGATCTATCTGGATGCCACCTTCAGTGCTATTTGAGTGCCAAGGAAGGACAAGAGGTGGACAAAGATGGAGATCTCTGGGAGGCGTACAGCAAACTCTGCCCACCTCATCCTGCTCTTCAGAGCTCTGCTGTTGAGGTGAATTATGTACGGGCCATTGTTGATCTCCTTCTGCATGTTCTTGTACCTCCTCCACATTTAGAAACCCGAACAGGTCGATTTGTGGTGGGCGAACTTATTACGTGCAACGTTCTTCTGCCTTTAATTACAAAACTATCCGACCCAGACTGGCTAAACATGTTGATTGTAAGCGTCTTCACTAAATCCAGTGAACCAACCCCAAAACCAGAACCAGTAGAAGTTCTGGCTCCACCTCAAGTTGTATCTACTCAAGAAAACGCACCACAAGAACTTAAGGTTCCTTGCGTTCTGACCCTAAAAGTCACCCCAGAGATGCCCAAAGTAACTGAGGCCCCAACTCCAGAACTTGTCGCTTATGATGTCATTGATTCCATTGAACTTTATTCTCCACCCAACCTGGAGGAAGACGAACCAAGGCTGACAAAACCGTTTCCGTTGGGTTTCAGCCCCAGAGATTTTCTGCGACTCGGCAAGCCCAATCCATTCTATCAAGAAACAGACTCTGATTTGGAATCTCCTCTGACAGACTTCAAGCGGAGCTCCCTGGAATCGCTGGTTCTGATTGGCACAGAGGAGACCCTTTCGGAAAGATTCACAGATTGCACAACTCCAGTTGACACTGTGTTAGATCTAGAGGATGAACTTCCAACTTACACCAATACAACAGAACTATCAGTACATTCCGCCTGTGTGCCCGAGGAAGAGTCATCAAGCTTTTGCACTCTTCAGCCATTGGAGAAAAGTACCTTGAGTGCAGACCAGCCTGGCCTGGTGAACCCCAGTGAGCTGGCTTTGACTGCGCCCATCCAGGCCTCTTCATCAGCTGGAATGGCATCCCTGACACCTTTCAACTTCGAGCCCCTAAACAGCCCAGAGGGTCCAGTCATTATCCAGAACCTCCGCATCACTGGCACCATCACTGCCAAGGAGCACAGAGGCACTGGCTCACATCCCTACACTCTCTACACTGTAAAGGTGAATTAGTACTCGCTTTACTCTTTCCTCACATTTATATTCCCTTTGCTGTCATCTAACGCTCACTCAAAGTTCATCTTTTTTCGGACATAACAGGAAAATAATTACTTGCCTATTGATATCACCTACATTTTTTTTTAATTTTTAATATAAAATGATACAATTTTTACTAGTGTGGTCAATCAGTTAAACAAATACAAATTTTTAATTAAAAAAATCAATTAAAAAAAATGAATAACCATTTTTTTTTTGTAATTAATTGTGATTAATTGTACCTAATATTAAAGTTCTTAATATATTTTTAGATTGTAATAATTTCACATTTAATCTCCAAATTAAAGCTGCAGTCCATAACTTTTTTTGGTTAAAAATTATCCAAAATCAATATTTGAACAAGTACTTAACCAGCCAATGTTCAAAACTATCTCCTTACCTTAGTCTGATTCACAACAGTAAGCTTGTAATAATATGTTCTAATCCAAATACTGGTGGGTTTTTGCGGGAAAATTTGAGCATGCCGCCATTCGCTTTTGCGTCATTGCGTCACATCATACATAAAGAAGGAGTCCCAGCTAGTAGACTATATCATGTGGGGATGCTGCAGGTGACGGATCATTTATAGCCTTTTCTCTCAGCAGCTGGTATAATTAAACTTATTATTTCGATGGCGGATTGTATGGTATGACAAATTAACATTAGAGATTAGACTGTACAGAAATTGAAATCTATAGGTAACGCTAATGCACACTGAATACATGTAGTTACACAATGCTGATGTTGTTAACATTAACAATTTGAGAACAAAGTATAACAATAATAATAAAATGCATGGTTTGATGTGATATGAGCTAAGCGATCGTTAGATTTAATCACCATTGGCAGCACGGTTTATTGTAATGCTTTTTTTCTTAGTTGGTCAGAACAAAAGTGGCAGATTTGTTACTTGTTCAGATGACATTTTCTAGTGAAAATTCTTATTTTGGTCATACTTCCGTCTTGTAGAATCAGTGATTCTGAAGTACAGTATCCACACCGGTGCAGTGACTGACAGCAGACATCAGATTCATCCGCTGAGGATCTGTGCCGATGCACAACCCACGTAAAGATGATAATTCTGCAAATAACTGCAATTGCAGATTTCAAACAGAGATGGCGACAAAGACGCAAAACTTACGGACTGCAACTTTAATGTAGAAAACAATAAAGGCAGTATATTTTAAATATTTGAATAAGGTGCATAAATTATACATTAAATATAGATTAATCCTTTATTAAAGCTACAAAAGGTAGAGTAGTCAAGAGCAGTGAGTGATTTTCTTTTTTGTCTTTGCAACAGGTTTATTAGGCTGCTGTCACTTTACGTTATGACGCACATGACATTGATCTGACACACATCCGATGTCCTCAGCACTCTTTACGGTCATTTTTTCACTCATTTAAGACTGTGCTTATGAGGTTACTTGACAAAGCGGCATTTTGGCATACTTTTGTGTGGGGTTTGTCCAAACTCTATTGTGAAGCGGCTTTCTGTGCGCATGAGCCATGTGTATCTGTCACAGCGCACAGTACAGATTTAAGTTATTTTTTGTGTCTCATCATGCTTGAATGGTTTAATAGCACTTGAATGAATGATAGCATGATCATATTATGTAACGCTTGCTAAAGGTCAATGATGGGAAAAAAACAGATGCTGCTTAATTGCGTTAATTTTTTTTTTTTAATGCGTTAAACTGAAAAATGAATCGCATGCGTTAACGCGTTAATTTTGACACCATTAATTTTTTACTTATTTTTACTTTTAATTTTTACGTATTTGTTACAGAATAGTACAAAACATTTTTTTCATGTGACATAAATAATTATCATATATCTGACAGAATTTTAATATCGGTCCATCTCTGGAGTGCCTTGATTTCATTTCAGTCTCTGCAGAAAGATGAGACAAGATATCCAATACATTTTTAGCACTTTTATGAGCACATTTTAGGGAAAATCACACTATTCATGAAAATCTCCAGTTCTATAAAACAGTAACCTAGGGAACAGAGCTTAGCAAAAAGTCATTATAGTGTTTACTTGATAATGATGATGTGTTTGTCTTGTAGTATGAGACAGCCGTGGATTCAGAGAATCCAGAAAATTTGCAGCCTTTGGCCTATCACACAGTCAATCGACGATACAGCGAATTCCTCAACCTTCAGACCCGTTTGGAGGAGAAACCAGAATTACGCAAAATTATTAAAAGTGAGCAGAACACATTAGTCCTGTTGGTGGCAAAGTTTTCCAAAACAGTGTTTTGATTAGTTGTCTTGTTCTGCTAAATGCAGATGTGAAAGGACCAAAGAAAATCTTTCCTGAGCTTCCATTTGGAAACATGGACAGTGACAAAGTCGAGGCCAGGAAAAGTCTTTTGGAGACATTCCTTAGAGTATGTTCTTTGAATTTCTTTATTTTAATATAAATTACGTAATCCTAACAATGTTTACCTAGTATTCCATTCCACACAACTTCTTTTAAAAGGCCATTCCTGTCTTCTTTTATTACAGCAACTTTGTGCCATTCCTGAAACGGCCAACAGTGAAGAAATGCAAGAATTTCTCGCTCTAAACACTGATGCAAGAATTGCCTTTGTGAAGAAACCTTTCATTGTTTCACGCATAGACAAGGTACTTTTCAAACTGTACATTGTATGCTTTGACTAAAACACTTCACAAAAATATGATTTGCATTCAATACGTCACTTGGCAGTTTGTGGTGAACGCTATAGTGGACACCCTGAAGACGGCCTTCCCTCGCTCAGAACCACAGAGCCCTACTGATGACATGGATGCAGAGCCTGATGGGAAATTATCCACTGACAAGAAATCCAAGTATGGCAAGAGAGCTGCTTGTTTACTGTTTAATGTTTATAGCTGTAAATAAGTTCCTTTATGACTAAAACACAATTCTCTCTTCATTTCTAGGTCTAGAATGAGGTTCTCTAGTAAAATTTCCCCTGCTCTCAACGTATCTGACATGAAACCCAAAGTGCTTTACTGCTGTGATGAAAGCAGCACTGTAAGTAGCAGTCATCATTAATTGTTTTTCCAATGCCCTTAAGAGCAGGAAGCGAACAAAAAATGGAAATACACAAAAACAACAGGAAATATGCATTGATTTGTTGTTGTTTTTGAAGATTTTCAATGGTTTCTCGTTGAATGGACTGGAGAGCTTCATCTCAGAGAAGGAGCGATTTGAGGTTAATGCTCCAGGGTTTGATGCTGATGCAGAAAGAAGCGGAGGCTCGGGACCCAGATGGGATATGAAACCCTGCACATGTGTCAGAGCACAGCTACAGAGTGAACCTGCCTTCTGTGACTCTGGTAATGACTCTTGTATAAGAGAAATAATTATAATTATTATAATAATACTCAAGGTCAACTCGATGTAGTGATGCAATCACAGCTGTTCCTGTGTTAACAGCTTACTTGAGGGGAAGGTTTCTCAAACAAGTGCTTTACAAATATAGTGTACACATCATATGGAACACATGTGGTGTTTTTGCTTCTTTTTTTGAATTCTTCTTTTCTGTTTGAAATAATAACATCTTTAGGGGTTATTAAATGGTTGACTTTTCCTTTAAGCCAGTGGATCTTAAAGTTTGAGGACCCATGTTTTTTCAACACAGTATTTCAGTACCAACTTGGTATCGCTGTCGATACTTTTGACAACACTAATTTAAATACTGCTCCCCCCCTTGGTAGTTTGTGAAGGGCCCCGGGCTCCTGGTGGAGAATCACTGCTTTAAGGACATTGGATAAGTAAAACTGATCTGTGATATTATCTATGACAACTCTAGAGGGCAGCATTGTACTTTCATAATGTTGCTGAGTGTCCCTTGCATTGACAAAAACCTGACAAAAAGCTTTCATACTTCTATTCAGGAAGTCATTTCATGTTCCATTTTATAAAAACATGTTAGTGATTGGATCTGTATGTGTTTATATTTTGTATTTCAGTTGTACTTGTGGACATGGAACATGCTGTGCTTGTATTCATTCATTCATTCATTCTGGAAAATTTTTTACAAACACATTTTTTAAAGATTTTGATTCTCTCATTTCCAGCTGTAACTCATTCATTTTTATCATGTGTACTTGTGTGTTTGTGTACAGCTAGTGATATGGCTCTATCTGACCAGGCCCTAAATATCCTGTGCGTGCTCTTGAAGGATCAATGGAGCTGGCTCTGCACAGAGAACATCCAGAGGACCATCAGACTGCTATTTGGGACCCTCATAGAAAGGTGGGTCCACCCCAATGATAGGAGCAGTTCCCTTTGTAATTAATCTTTGGTAGCTTTTTGAATTTAAACCAGATTCACAGATTTATTTTGCAGTTCTTAGATTAGATTTCAAAGCTGAACCAACTGCTTAGCTTTTCTTCAGTGCATTTTATAGTACACGGTTGTCAGTTTCCTTTATTATGCAGAATAGATCAAACATGTTTTAACAACACCATTAGCACAAAGAAATTTCATCACTGCTGAGAAAGTTTAGCGCATTCATTTTTTTTCTCCCCCTCTTTAATCAGTTGCTGAGAGATTTTGGAGACGTTGTCCTGTCCAACACATCTCTCATCTCAATGTGGAAAGAAGTGTGTTTTTAACTTAGTACATGTCATAAATCTGGACCACACCTATAAATTTGAGATACATAATTGCATGAAGTGAAAACTTGCACATTTCCTGGACTTTTATTTGCCAGCTAGTCCATATAATGGCTGAAAGCTTGTCTATTTTTATAGATCTTGTTCTACTGCAACATTTGTATCAAAACTGGGACATAATTTGCGACGCTTTAGGCCATGATTGGCTTGAGTTTGGCCTTTCATCAAACCTTTAAACTCCATAGACTGGAGAAACAGGCATATTAAAAGGGGTTTTGCTTTCTGCTGCGTTCAAAGGTGGTAGAAGTTTGACCTCTTGAGTTTAAAGAACACAAACTTCAAAGTTGCAGGAGTGCAGTGGTGCAGGAAAGTGGAGTAGATTGTGTATTTTTAGTTTAGGATTTATTGATATATTTTTGTTTATGTTTTTAAAAAAGACACTTTAGAGCATTTGTTGAATTGTCCAAAGAAATTTAATTTTTTTAAATTAAAAGTCTGGTGTGACCATGACATCAATCTTCAGTAATATTAAGTAACAGAATTAAAAAATCGTTTATTACGAATGTAATATATACTACCGGTTAAAAGTTTGGGCTCAGTAAGAGAAATACTTTTATTCAGCAAGGATGTTTATTTTTATAAATAATTTATAATTACAATAGTTATAATTATTAATTATATTCATGTAATTACAGTTTTATTATCCTTTTAATTAATAATGACATTTGTAATGTCACGGAAGATTTAAAATAAATGGTTTTTTTTTTTTTTTCTATTTATCAAGGTATCCTAAAAAAAATAGTCACTGATTCTATAAAAATATTAGGCAGTTCAATTGTTTTTAGCTGTGATGATAATAATAAGAAATGTTTCTTGAGCAGCAAATCAGCAAATCAGCATATTAGAATGATTTCTGAAGCATCATGTGGCACTGAAGACTGGAGTAATGGTGCTGAAAATTCAGCTTTGCATCCCAGGAATAAATTACATTTTAAAAATACATTTAACTTAAACTTTAAAAATAATATTTAACAATATTGCTGTTTTTACTGTGTTTTTGAAAAAAATGCAGCCTTGATGATCTTAAGAGACTTTGATGATCTTACCGACCCCAAACTTGACTACTATTTAAAAAAAAATTGATACAGCAGGCATTATTCTATAGTAATTGTTTGGTAGTCTGATCAAATAATTAGTCAAGAAAGAGATTTCATGTAGTATTCCATGCAGTGTTGTTTATGTACTGCTCATTTTGATAAATGTAGTAGGTGATCCTTATATTTTATGCACATTTAATGTATACATACTGTGCACACTATACATACAATATACTGCAGCAATAGTATGATAATTTGTTTTTCTAAAGATAGCCACCAAGGCTCAACAGGGCCTAAAGACAGACACGACCGACAGATGGATTGACTTAATGAGGTGTCACCTGAAGGCATCACTCATTCCGTCCCCAAACTGCTGTACAATTGTGTGATCATTCTTATTTTTAAACATGAATATAAATACTTTATTAAACAAGTTGTGTTGTGGGGACCGATGACAACTTGATGTAGGAAGTGAGAACTGTGTGTTTTAAAGCTGTCAACAGGTGGCTTTTCCCCATCCTCTGCTCCACTTCTCTTGGAGTTAATAACAGTCACGGGACATCCCACCGAGCCGCCTTCGGTTTCAGCTCACTGTGTTTAGCGATGACCGCATGTCTGCGGTGTGCAGATTTATCCTGTGGCACAGTAATGCCTTTCTAATGCAGAGAGGTTACTGAAACCTTGTGCTATAAAGGAAACATTTGTTTCTTAGTTTCTTTGAAACCATCCCGTCCATCCTCAAGAATTTAAGCTGAAAGGTCAGGCCTCACATTAAATCGCGCACGCAAGCCCTCAGGTCCGCACGCATCTGTTTTGCAGATCCTCGTGGTGTGATGTCTAGCCATTTCAAATGACTCGTTTGTGCGGCGGAGTATTAAACACCTGCTAGCAGACCGGCTTCCTGCCATGTTTAGCTGATGGTGGAAAGCTGGAGGGAGACCTGTGTCTTTCCTAAACAGTTGGATAGAGCCAGTGTCTCAAAGGTGTGTCTTTTGTGGGTTCAAGCTGATCATTACAGTGGTTATTTGTTCTCTGTTTGAAATAAATATTCACAATGGCGCCATTTATTCACAATAATTTCAAAGTTTACTTTTTTATCCACTCTTTTGTAGGCTGGGCTGTAGAACACATTTAATCTTCATTCTGCTTTAAACCAGGGGTCTTCAACCTTTTTCAGGACAAATACTCTGTGGTGGATCACATGGGGCATGTCTAATTTAGTTGCAAAGTTTGGTGGAACTTTGTGTGGTTCCTTTTCTCAAACCAGCTTTAGCGCAATCCCACCCCACAGATTTCACTGGTCATATCAATTTTACTGCTAATTGCATATGCGATGCTGAAATGAATACTAACCTCTAACCCTAACCCACAACCTAATCTTAACCTTAGTAACCACCTTATTTTTAACATGGAGCAGCCCATTTGTAACTTGAATTCCACGTGTAAACAACCAGCCCATGGCAAAAATCCACCCACTTCTTATTTTTTTTATAATCTCCATAAATCATAAACAGTTCCTCCAAACGTGCGCTTCCCGTTTTCCCCCTTTTCTTACGTAAGAGTAGGGAAGCCCCTCCCATGACTGGTGATGATCTGCCCTATTAGCATAGATACTGCCCTGAGAAAGCTGCAGCAGTCTGCCATTTCTGTTTTGTCGCTGTAGCAGTATGTACAATGTCTAATTATTGGATGTACCAATGAACATAAGAGTCTCCATAGACTGCTGGTATTTGATAGCGAAATATGCTACCTATCAGATTGTGCTACCAGCATCATAGTCCTGTGGTTTGAGGCTTTATTAATGTCCATACCTACCCCTACCCTAAACATACTCCTACAGTTGGTAGCACAATCTGATATGTAGCATGTGCCAAAGAAAGTCGGTAAAGTGTTATATATTTGCGAAACATTTTACAGCGGTGTGACGATTTGTGCTACACGGTCAGATTTTGCTACCTCCCATTAAAACAGTAGGTAGCACAATCTGATTATTATTATAACAATCTGATTATAACATTATTAACACTTGTTTGCTTTATAAATGAAGGTCAGTTCAGGATTTGCAAAAAAGATTAGATGACGGTACATGCGATGAGTTGAATCAACTTAACTCCACAACAACTGCATAAATTTATCCACTAACCATTCAGAAATATCCAGTTGCATTCTAAAAGTTGTAACTTCTTCCTGAGTCTCTCCATCAGTGTCCGACTCCGGTTTGAACAATGTAAGGCTGAACACCGGTACTGACAATTTCTGACATTTTGGATGCGTGAGATTCTCCAGTTTTGTTGTTATTGCGTATCTGAAGTGCAAGCTGTTAAAGCCCTGCCCTTTTCTGGAAAGGAACACACAGTTCCAGTTCCAGATTGAATAACTTTGATTTAATATTATATTTTTGTCAAAACATTTTTATTTTATTTACAGAAAAAGTAGTTTTAGATCAAACAATAATTTGTGGACCCCCGGCAATGCCAGCACAGAACCACCTAGGAGTTACCACATGATATTGGCTTAATTTCTTCACATTTGTTTTTGTTTACTCGCTATGGCTTTTGATTGACAATGTAATTATTTAGCTCAAAATAGACAATGAACCACTTAGAAGACTAAGTGGGGCATTTTGATTGAACAGATGTTTTATTTTGTATTGCATTATTGAGTAATCATGGTGTCTTTGAAGTAGAGCCTCCCAGAATGTCTCCCACAATGTTTCAAACCACACAGTGGTGGTGTCTGGTCATGGTGTTTGTCTCTGCTACATAATCTTACTCTTCTTGCTGTCCTGCCTTCTGTAACCATTATTTCTACTGTTTAGATTGTGCCAATATTGAAACTGTTGTCATGTACAGTTTTGTGGAGAGGTTCTTTGGATGCAACAGAGCTGTCTTGTTACAATCAGTTAAGTGTATAGTGGAGGCTTAGACAATGTCAATGCATATGCCAAAGATGAGCTTTTCTAGTTGGATGTTTCACTTTGCAGAGCTCATTTTCTAAAACTTATATCTGAACAAAGTAATTTTCAGTTGGTAGATTTATCAGATGAGAGCAGGTTCTTTTTGACCTGTGACTTGGTTTAGATATTGACCTTTTGAGTTAGATTATTTGTTTTTAATAATTCAAAACTGCTGTAAGATCAGTTTAGAAAATCACTACTAATTCATTGTATGGCATCTGAAAAGGTTTTGTCCTGCAAGAATGTGTAGTTACTAACAAACTAGAGACACATAATTCTGTTGACCTTTAGTATAGAAACACAGTCATCTTGTTAAGCTTATGAAGCCACATTTATGTAAAGATTTTGTTTTGTATTTGGTAAGATTAACACAGCTGCCAATTTGTGTCATCTAAATTCTGCACATCTGTATTGTGTTTACAGTCATTACTTGTTACACATATTACTTTCAAAAAGTAGAAAATTCTTGAGGAGTTCCCATTATTGTTTTTCCCGGAAGAATGTAAAAACATGTTTTTATTCTGTTGTTTGTATAGGAAAGAATTCATGGCACACGTGGGTGTATCCTTTATAAAGGAGCAATTTGAAATTTAGTAACATTGTGTCACATATAATATAACATGCACGACTCAGAATGAAGGCAGAAAATGTTTTTAATAATCCAGGAGAAATAACAAACAGGGCAACTACACTTTACCATAAACAATACCGGACGAAGAACTGAGGAAACACAGGCTTATAAACATGAGGAAACGTAATCCGGATGAAGCAGAACAGGTGTATGGGACTAATTAACAAACGAGGAAACTAACTAGGAAATCAGGCAAACAGGAACACACCAAACAGAGTGAAAATGGAACTATAATAGGACATAACAGAACATTACTGTTACACACATAACATTATTTTTTGTTAATAACCTGCAGAATTAATGGCCCAATTAAGCATGATTTAGGGCTGTTGATTTAACACGTTAATTAGATTAATTAATCACAGTAAAAAAATGAACAAAATTATTAATGCATTTGGCGCACTTGCCCCGCCCCCAGAGCCACATAGGTCATCTGACATTTCATACAGTTGATCAATGACGAATATGGTGCAGGGCAACAACTCACTGTGTGATGGAGCCTATGGAATGTAATAAGAATGTCCCAAAAATTCAAGATATGGGGCAAAAATGCCCCAGTTTTTGTCTCTTATTTATATTTAGTTAAGCTATATCACACAATATTACAAGTGAAGTATCACATGAGTGCTGTTTTTCTGTCCAGAATAGCATGAGTGCAAATGTGATAGGCTACTGATTTTATACAACAGTTCAATAAATAAGAAGTTAATATTGTGTCATTTTAGACACAATATTGTCTGTTTTTCTTTTTGCATACGAAAATCTAAAGACAAAGCAGAACTGTGCATCTCCAAGCAACACACAGCAGAATTTCATTTCTGAATCTGTGTTTTGAACAAATCGGGTGAACCTTGTTGGACTTGAAGCGGCGCTGCACAGACCGATCAAAGTACCGCGACAGTGATTCAGAAGCATACAGAGCCGTCTTCTCTCTAATCGCTATTGTGGTACTTTGATGTCAAACACCAAAAATGCAAATCTCGTATATATAAAATATATTAAAATAAAAGTAGAAACAAAGAAAATAGCTCATATAATCTTTAGTTTGACTTCATTAGATAGACAAGCATCATTTTCTAAAGGTTAAGCACCTCCTTGTGACATTTGCTGGAAAAAAAATGACTTCATTTAAGTCAGGGTTATCCAGCCCTTCTCTTCGAGGGCCAATGTCCTGCAGTTTAGCTCCAACCTGTTCCAACACACTTGCCTGGAAGTTTTTAGTAATCCTGAAGACCGTGATTAGCTGGTTCAGCTGTGTTTAACTGAGATTGAAACTAAACTCTGCTGGGCCCTCTAGCAGCAGGATTGGACAGTTTAATCAGTCGATTAAGATATCACACCTGCCACGTGAATTGGCCCACACATTAGATGACAGATTGTGTGCAGTGGCGCTCTAAATAAAAACATGCCAGACAGGTCCTGTTGAAATGGCAGCGTGCGATTGTGTGGATACAAGCGAAACACGAGGGGGCCAGCTGCTGCCCGTGCCTCGGTGCAAACAGACACATCGGACGTCATCTGAGGGAAAGTATTAGTTTACTTATCCGGCGTCTGCGGCTCTTCTAGCACTGAAACGGATGTCTTCGTCTGCCTAATTATCCAGAGGCGAGCAGTTTCCAAATGGAATTTTACACATTCTTCTACACAAACCTTAGGTGATGAAGGCAGCTGATATGCAATTTGTACAAATTATAATTATAATGTCAGTTATAATTTCTGGACAGTCAGACTTATTCTTATTGTACAGCCACAATATGGTTGTGGTTATTATTTTTAAACATACACCTGTACCCTTGATAACAGCAGTGGAATGCTAACTATGATCAGAAATGACTGCGAAACGTGCAGTAACTTAAAGTAACTCCTGAGACAAACATGCATACTGTCTGTTCTTATATAACGGGCTCCAGCATTAACACACCTGTCTGTAATTTTCAAGCTGACATTTAAGACCTTGATTATCTGGCTAAGGTGTGTTTGATTAGAGTTAGATCTCTGCATGACAGTAGATCTTCACAAGAGGAATTGAGCACCGTCTGCTTTACATTAGTGATTGTGTGTAAAACCACTTGGTGGCAGTATCTACTGTCAAATGCTGAATTAAGATGTAAATAAGTTGTACAAATGATGTTTCATGTTTTGATTGGCTGTTCTCAAATGTTCTTTTCTTGTTCATGTCTTCATATGGAGTCATATGTTGTGATATCATTTTTACAGGACATGTTCATGATAGATGAGATAAGTTGCTATTATTGATAATGGTATTACATGGTTTTCCATAGTAAAAGGTATAGTTCAGCCAAAAATGAAAATATGTTCATTATATACACTGCTGTTCAAAAGTTTGTGGTTGGTAAGATTTTTTTAGATTAATACTTTTATTCATCAACGACACATTCAGTTTATCACAAACGTGACACTAAAGACATTTATAATGTTACAAAATATTTATGTTACAAATAAATTTAGTTCTTGAAATATGTTGGGGTAATGTATTGCAAGTAACGTGAGTTATGTAATCAGATTAATGGTTACTACACATTACTTTTATTAATTTCACTTTTGGTGTGAAAGGGCCTTTACATTTGCCAAAAATAGAACAAACAAACAGCCCATCCTAGATGGGAAAACATAATGCAAAAGTAACATAACTCACTTTCCATGAAAATTAACTAAGTAACACAATTAGTAACTTTTTTAGGGAGTAACACAACATTGTAATGCATTACTTTTTTCAAAAGTAACTTTCCCCAATACTGTTGTTTTGTCATTATATGGACAAAACATTCTTCAAAATATCTTTATTAGTGTTCTGCAAAAGAAACCATTTTATTTTTGAATGAACTATCCCTTTAAATCTTTCTTTCATAGTGTTCCCTTAAATAGTTTTTTCACATACATTATACCTATTTGACTTACCTTCTTCTGTTGTATAAACTACTTTTATGGGGCTTTTTCGTGCTGTGAAAAAGTGTGCAAAAAGTCTTGCTTATGATGGTGCTGAAGATGCTATGATAGATTATTCTGCTGTGCTTTCTTTCATAAACAGGATGTTTGGAAAAGGTTTGAGGTAAGAAAGGCCTGCCAACCATGGTTTTATTGCACCGCAAAACATTTGTCTTATGCTGTTTCTTTCTCTTCCTCTGATCCATCATTCTGGAGACTAATTTTGGCTTGTAGTACTGCACACTACTGTACTGTAAACTACCCGCAGTCCATTCTTGGGTTATGCTTGGTTATATCCATATTAAACAGGCAAGACACAAAAATAGAGTCTGTCAATCATACTTGTTTTTTGACAATAACCACTCAAGCTTCCAAAAGATCTTTTGATCTGATTTATTTCCTACAACACACTACAGAATGTCCATTATTAGATATAAACTTTGCACAAATTTTATTAGTCATGGTTTCTCATTTCAAATCAATTTGTTATTTATCCCAAACGTGGTGGCAAGAGCTTCATAACTTTCTGATTTGTGATGTATTATTTTTAGATTGAATATTCTTTATAAAATCATCTATAGTAGGCATAGTGAGGACGTGTCTGTAACAAAGGATTTTTTTCCATCCAGGTCTTCCATAACAACACTGCTATGAAGAAAACAGTTGGTATTGTACTCTTTGTGTACATGCAGCCACATAACCAGACACAAAATATCTGATTGGAGATATGCGAGTCAGTCCTGAAAGAACCTGAACATCTTCCCTGCATTCTTGCAGGATGAGGTTTATTGATTAGAAAGCCAGCATTCTTCATGCTCCATCATTACAAGATGCACACTGCACAGTATAGAGGGATCTGCAGATCACTAAAAGTATGAAAGATTATAAATATTATGACAGCAGTTGAAGATTCTTGCTGAAGACGTAACGCCTACATTTTCAGTACGCCCATGTGGAAAAAATACCACACAGCCTTGTTATCATGACCCTATGGAAAATCTCTCATATAATCTCAGTTTGTGTTTGTCTTTTTTTTCTTTTTTCTTTGGTAAATTCCATCAGAGATTATTCCTTACAAACATATGTACCCGTACAAGATGCTATCCTTGCCAAGAAACTATTTCAAACTTAGGATGTGGCCTCTGAGGTGAAAGTATGTGCTTGTTTTGCAATAGTTGTGCATGGAGATGGATTAGTCTGAGATAAACCAGTTAATTTGGACTTGGGAAAGACAATTTGTTTTGGTCCAACATTCCTCTGGGTTTTGAAACAGACTGCTAACTTGTAATGGCTTGTTTAAAAACCTGGCACACAACCCAGAGCGTTTGATTATTTCACAGCGCAAATTGATGCAATTCAGCTCTTGGCTGCCCATAAAGGTCATTATGTTCCATTTGGTAAGAAAGCAGGAGCTGAATTGGTCTTCTTGTTACCTCTATTTGGACAAGACTCTCTGAATAATCAGTCTGCACAGACACCTGTTACAGACACCTGCACTAGAATCAGTTTCTGTCTCTGTCATTTCATGGTCTTTTTAGAGTATAGATTTAGCTTTTTTTTTTTAATTTTTTTTTTAATCAAATTCTAATATTTAATATTTCCATCCAAACAACCAAACAACCAACCAACAAAAACACCAAACCAACCAACCAGCCAACCAACCAACCAACCAACCAATCACCAAACCAACCCAAACCAACCCCAACCAACCATCAAACCAAGCAAACACCAAACCGACCAACCAAACATCAAACCAACCAACCAACCAACCACCAAACCAACCGAAACCAATTTTTTTTTTTTTTTACAAGGTGATGTAAAATATTTATAAATCCCCTGAATATAAAACATTTTCAATCCTTTTGATATAATACTCCTAATTTTTGACTGGCATAACCAACTGGTTTTAGAATTCACATATATAGTTAAATGGAGATCGCATGTAGTGCAGGGGTTTCTGTTGATGGTAATGTAAATACACCTCTATACCTTGAGAAGTCAGTATTATGGCAGAACTTACACTGTGAAAAGATTTTTTTTTTTTAAACAAATCAGTGAATAAAATGGAAAAGCACAGCACATGAATACAAGATAATTTCCAAATCATTAATTGAATATCCATTGGAGTCAATTAAATAAGTAATTAAGAAATGGAATGTGACTGTGTAAGGCCCAAAGTATACTTCAGCTGTCCGTATCCGCTTACCATCCGCATGACGTAATTTCTGTCATCAGGAGGGTCCACGGACCCCGTCTGCGTGCAGCCCAATTTTTGAGACTGCGTGAATGGTCCGCGTACAACAGCACATGTGCGAGTGACTTAAACATTTGAAAACAGCAGTCCACTAGATAGTGCGCACACTCCGAACGCGTCTTTCTGCGCTCACGGGCAAAGGAGTATACTTTGAAAGGCTTGTGCGCTCAACTGTGCGTGAGACAGAGCGGAACATGAAAAATGTAGTATACTCTGGCCTTAAGAAGGAGACTGCTGAGGGAGGCCACCAATGACAACTCACCAGTCACAGCTTAATGAGTGTGTGGTGAAGAGAAAGCCACTGTTGAAAAATGTCATATGACATCTCGGCTACAGTTTGCAAGAAGGCATGTGGGTGACTGAAGCCAGCTGGATAAAGGTTCTGTGGTCTGATGAGACCAAAATGTAGCTTTTTGGCCATTTGACTAAATGGCATGTCTGGTGCTGAACATCATCAAAAACACACCATCATCACTGTGAAGCATGATGGTGGCAGCCTAATGCTGTGTGGATGCTACTTTTCAGCAGGCACTAGAAGGAGTGTGAGAGTAAAATAAACAAGGAAATCATGGAGGAAAATGGGATGGGTGATGTCTGCTGGACACCTGTGATTTGGGAGATTTGTTTTCCATCAAGATAGTGCCCGCAAACATAAAGCCATGGCTTTAAAACTATGTTAATGTCTTGGAGTGGCCAAGACCGAATCCAGTTCTCAATCCAATTGGAAATTTATGGCTGTCTGCTTATAATCTCCGTGCAATCTGACTGAGACAGTTGCCAGATGTGCAAAGCAGAGACATGTCTACACAGACTCTCTGTCTATCTGTCTGTCAGTCAGTCGTTCTATCTATCATTCTCAGTCGTTCTGTCAGCCGTTCTATCTATCATTCTCAGTCGTTCTGTCAGCCGTTCTATCATTCTGTCTATCGTTTTGTCAGTCTTTTTTGTAACTGTAAAAAAAGATGGACGACGCAACTTCCTTCCATTGTAATGAACTGAACGTACAACGATGGGCGCTGACACGTTACACAAAAACGTCAGTTTGGAGCCTGGAGGCTGAGCCGCGGTATAAAACTTCCGCCCAAATGCTTGTAACAGCATATCGTAATTGATGTATTTTAAATATATAAATGATACACAATTTAAAATTCTACCTGTAAAATAATATTCTGTTTCTAGAGCAATAATATTTTTGAAACAGCAAATTCAGTAGATAAACTCAATAATATGCCTCTAGAAACAACTCTAAAATGTCAGAAACGGTCCTGCCATTTTAAATCAAGTTCAACTAACATTACAGGAGATCGATTGCTGTCGACAGTGCTCTATAAGTAATTAGAGTAGGCTATCATTAGTTTTGTCCTGCTAATTATTATTTTATACCCGTATAAATAATTAAGTAACTGCAAGATAATGATCACCTGCTTTTTCCCGTCATGGCTAACATTAGGCGTGTTATTAATTTTAACATTTAACGTTACCGGAAAAAAACTCAGTGATCCATCAGATCCTGTAGGTCGGTTAGTACAGTTTACTGCTGAACAACTAATTTTGTAAGAAATAACACAGAAATCGAAAATTAATAGTTAGTTATATATCTTCAATCTCCCCTCGAAACTCCGACAGTCAACTCACAGAAACTGTCAATCGTAACGACACGCCCCGTTTCTATAGCATCAAATTGCTAGCTAAAATCAAACTTATCACAAGAACAAACAATTGAACATATATCAGCGTGATAACAACTGCCTTAAATGACCAAAACCATCTTTCAGAAAATTTTATGTTAAGTGTAATTTATTTTTTTATTTTGACTCAAGTTCCATTAGTTTACATGGAGAGAGCAGGTTTATGACCTGTACTGCATCCAGCCACCAGGGGGCAATCAAAGAGCCCGCAGCTACACTTTTCAGGACATATGAGACACACCCGGGCTACGTTCAGACTGTCAGTCTAAATCTGATTTTTGTGCATATTTGATTGAAATCCTATCAGATATAGCAAGTGTGCACGGCAAAAAATCACATTAAATGGGATTTTTACAAATCTGTTTTGAGCTACATTCATATGTGGTTTGAAATCCTGTTCAAATGGCATTTCTGGAAATCTTTTTCAGTTTGACTGCTCTGATCGGATTTTGCGTGGTTTATCTGACTTTCTCATGCCATGTAAAATATAAACGTTAGACGTTGTTATAGGAAACAAGGTTGTGTTGTGGTAAGGTGCCGGACGAGCAGAAAATGACAATATAATGGAGACATGTTTTGAAACCGGTGAAGACGAAAGCATGGAATGAAGCTACTTATATCAGCCTCCTACATTTCTGGCATTGCCTCAGAAGACGCAGTAGTCCAGTGTGGCGGCTGCGCATTGTCATGTTGTAAATAAGACAACATCTGTATTGCAAACCCCTCCATGTTGCAGTTGTTGTTGATATTGACGTAGTTGATATACAACTCAACATCATTGCCATAGAAACTAATGCAGATATTCTGGAAAACGAAAGATCGTCATGGACACACAAATCAGATCTGAACAGTTGCAATACACAATGTGGACAGTCAATAATTTTAGATCAGATTCCAATCGGATACCCAAATAGTGGGATATGGACTGACAGTGTGAACGTAACCTTAGACAAGACTTTGCCAAGCCAATGTTAGTTTATTATTAACATTTTTGTGGTATTCTCAAGGTTATAATATGGTCTCTCTTGATCTGCTGACAAATTTCTTGTATTATGTAGAATGAAAGTGCTGTCAAACCGCAGTTAGACCTTTTTGTTCATTGTCTCTGTAGGACCACAATTAGATTTTTACAATCTGCGGTTGTTGCTTTGTTTTTTCTTTTTTTTTAACATCTGTCTCAGATAACTGACAGTCAGTTTATTGGATCACAATTAACGCTCCATGTAAATTCAGTTCCTACGAGTCTTCCAGCACATCAGTTTTTCCAAGTTTATTTCAGATGCAGATCAGGCAAGGCTGTGAATGGAATATACTTATCATGTTTATATTTTTGGAGTGTCAGAAGAAATGAAAGCTCACAATAAAATCTGAAAAGGGTAGTTTAAACTTAATTGGCTCCAGTGAGCTCCAGGCACCCTTGTTTTCCACTCCTGTTGGCTTGAGAAATGTCCTCCACTAATGCTGCACGTCTCCGTCAAAGGCTGTGCCAGTCAACATGAACTGCCCTTTATAATGGCAGAAATGCCATTAATGGAATAAAATGCTCTACTTGTTGTTTTGGAACAGCTGGTTTTTGTTCCATCACCTTACATCAGAGCTTCTAGAGAATTACGTATGTTCTCAGTCAGACCGGTGCAAGTTCTTTCAGAAGCTCTATTAGACCCGCAGGCTCACTTAGTACTCTTGTTTTGGGCAGCAAGCTAGAATTTTGACTGACACATTTATAGAAGTAGGCTTTAAATGTCATTCCAGGAAATGTTCGACTTATTTTAAAGTGTACTTAGCTGATGTAAAAACTACTATTTAAACCTACTGCAGGCTCTAAAAATAAAATTTTGTCATGGAACATCTGTGCAAACACTGCGTATTGATGCATTTGTACTATCGAGACTTTCATCAATGTGTATAGACATGTAGTCCATAGGAAATCTCTGCAGTAGTTAAATTTCCCTATATATATTCCTCAGACAGGCAATGCAAATGAAATTTGTCATGTTGTTACTGGGTCATTGAAATTTGACCATAATTGTAGTTTAATGGCCTCTGGGAAATACATCATGCTAGACACGTACTGTAGTAGCCATGAAGTAGAGCAAAATTTGGCGTCAATATGCCTTCCACACAGATTTTGCATGCACTTTGGACTTAAACCCCCATTGGGGGCAAATCTATGTCCAGATTCTCAGAATTTAGTAGAAAATTAAATTGCTGAACTTATTTGTTTTTGGCACTGAGTAAGCATGACCATAAGAGGTTCTCTGAATCTCAGGCTCTGTCACCATGTAGCATCTGTGGCATTTCAAAGAGCCAGGACCAAAATAAACCAGCTATGTAATCGAAGAGCAGGACAGATTTAAATCAATGACACATAAAAAATTCCTGGGTCTACTTCATATAGTATTCATGAGAGGAGAAAACACTCAGGTGAGGGCACGTGTTTTCCCAGTTATGTGATTTGAGCCCTGATTGGGGTATATAACTACAGGTGCTGGTCATATAATTAGAATATCATCAAAAAGTTGATTTATTTCACTAATTCCATTCAAAAAGTGAAACTTGTATATTATATTCATTCATTACACACAGGCTGATATATTTCAAATGTTTATTTATTTTAATTTTGATGATTATAACTGACAACTAAGGAAAATCCCAAATTCAGTATCTCAGAAAATTAGAATATTACTTAAGACCAATACAAAGAAAGGATGTTTAGAAATCTTGGCCAACTGAAAAGTATGAACATGAAAAGTATGAGCATGTACAGCACTCAATACTTAGTTGGGGCTCCTTTTGCCTGAATTACTGCAGCAATGCGGCGTGGCATGGAGTCGATCAGTCTGTGGCACTGCTCAGGTGTTATAAGGGCCCAGGTTGCTCTGATAGTGGCCTTCAGCTCTTCTGCATTGTTGGGTCTGGCATATCGCATCTTCCTCTTCACAATACCCCATAGATTTTCTATGGGGTTAAGGTCAGGCGAGTTTGCTGGCCAATTAAGAACAGGGATACCATGGTCCTTAAACCAGGTACTGGTAGCTTTGGCACTGTATGCAGGTGCCAAGTCCTGTTGGAAAATGAAAGTTGATCAGCAGCAGGAAGCATGAAGTGCTCTAAAACTTCCTGGTATACGGCTGCGTTGACCTTGGACCTCAGAAAACACAGTGGACCAACACCAGCAGATGACATGGCACCCCAAACCATCACTGACTGTGGAAACTTTACACTGGACCTCAAGCAACGTGGATTGTGTGCCTCTCCTCTCTTCCTCCAGACTCTGGGACCCTGATTTCCAAAGGAAATGCAAAATTTACTTTCATCAGAGAACATAACTTTAGACCACTCAGCAGCAGTCCAGTCCTTTTTGTCTTTAGCCCAGGCGAGACGCTGTCTGTTGTTCAAGAGTGGCTTGACACAAGGAATGCGACAGCTGAAACCCATGTCTTGCATACGTCTGTGCGTAGTGGTTCTTGAAGCACTGACTCCAGCTGCAGTCCACTCTTTGTGAATCTCCCCCACATTTTTGAATGGGTTTTGTTTCACAGTCCTCTCCAGGGTGCGGTTATCCCTATTGCTTGTACACTTTTTTCTACCACATCTTTTCTTTCCCTTCGCCTCTCTATTAATGTGCTTGGACACAGAGCTCTGTGAAAAGCCAGCCTCTTTTGCAATGACCTTTTGTGTCTTGCCCTCCTTGTGCAAGGTGTCAATGGTCGTCTTTTGGACAACTGTCAAGTCAGCATTCTTCCTCATGATTGTGTAGCCTACAGAAGTAGACTGAGAGACCATTTAAAGGCCTTTGCAGGTGTTTTGAGTTAATTAGCTGATTAGAGTGTGGCACCAGGTGTCTTCAGTATTGAATCTTTTCACAATATTCTAATTTTCTGAGATACTGAATTTGGGATTTTCCTTAGTTGTCAGTTATAATCATCAAAATTAAAGAAATAAACATTTGAAATATATCAGTCTGTGTGTAATGAATGAATATAATATACAAGTTTCACTTTTTGAATGGAATTAGTGAAATAAATCAACTTTTTGATGATATTCTAATTATATGACCAGCACCTGTAGTTATATACCCCAATCAGGGCTCAAATCACATAACTGGGAAAACACGTGCCCTCACCTGAGTGTTTTCTATTCTCATGAATACTATATGAAGTAGACCCAGGAATTTTTTATGTGTCATTGATTTAAATCTGTCCTGCTCTTCGATTACATAGCTGGTTATATGACCAGCACTTGTATAGCATTATAGATTTTCTGACTTTTTGTCACTTGTTTCCAACATAACCTTTGACTAAAGTTGCTCAGTTGTTGTTTTTATATTAATAATTTTTTTCTGCTGCATTAAATCACCTGATTAAAAGACACAGAACACTTCTTTTATTCTTTGGAAATAATTGTAAAACAAAACATGCACTTGTTAGTCATGTTTGATGGTTTGCATCACACAGTAAAAGTAGATCAAGTAAAACTTTAGACCTTAAACTTTAGTCTCTCGCCTTTACTCATCTGCCACAATCATGTCTTTGAATTGTTCATTTTCTCTGCAAATGTTGATATACAAATAATTGCAATTTAATTGGTCCAGGGTCATTAACTAGAACTGAAGCTAAAACCACAAACAATCAAACAATCAATAAATAAAAATCATTTCTTAAAATAAAACATTAACTGAACTGAAATATGTATTATATTTTGTTAAAAAACGTCATTTTCAAATTTCAGCTAGTTGCCAAGGCAGCATTTCTCATTTTCGTTTAGGGTAATTTGAAGTACTAAAACTAAAACTATATAGACATTAAAGGGGACCTATTATGCCCCATTTTACAAGATGTAAAATAAGTCTCTGATGTCCCCAGAGTGTGTATGTGAAGTTTTAACTCAAAATACCCCACAGATAATTTTTTATAGCATGATAAAATTGCCACTTTTTGGGGTTGAGCAAAAACACGCCGTTTCAGTGTGTGCCCTTTAAATGCAAATGAGCTGCTGCGTTTGGCCTAAGAGGGCGGAGCTTCAAGAGCTGATTCTCCGGTGCAAGGAGTCAGTTAGGACGCACTATAATGTCAGAAACTGCGAATATATGCTACATGGAGATAGAACGGGTATAGTTTAGTTTAACGGTTTTAACTTATCCACTATATTAGTACAAGTCTGTTGGACCGGACCCCGTCTGAATGATGGCCAAAACTTTACAGATGAGTTTTAGAATGTTTATTGTACTTCAAACAAAAGATGAAGCATCTGTTTTCACTCTAGAAAATCACTCTAAGAGCTTAATAAAACAACTAACAGTAAACAAATATATAAAGACCTTATGCGTTTTCGGGTGGTGCTTAATAAACTGGTAAACTTTATATCCGCAAATCTCAACTTCATTACTGCCGTATCCAGTATTACTCTGGAGACTGTAAGCTGGATCACGAACGGTTTACTGATCTGTCCTTGAGTAACAAATTTTTAGCACAACCTGTTTTGTATTGTCCCTTTGTATTGACATTTATTCACAAAGCAGTCTGGTGTGAAATGATTTGTGCAGACATAAATGAATTTTGGTAGAGCTGAAGGAGCATTTTCTTTGAAAACATTAATCCACCTCGTCGGCTCAGATTTCGGAAGTAAATGGAGAGAGCTATGTGGATTAATCCAGCCAGCTACAGAACATCTAAAATGCTTGGGAGACGTTTGGGGACTGTACAACTCGTTGTGAACATGCTCAGGGCGGTTCTATGTTAAAACAGCAGTGTCTGTCAACATTCGTGGGTGGGGCCTGTGGCTAATGTGACGTCACATTGCCAGGGATCTGGAAACGGTTTGTTCTGAGACACTGCTTATGATTTATTAAAAAAAAAGGAGTGATTGAATTTTTATCATTTTAGGGTGGTTGTGTACACACACTGCCAACACACATTTATGTCCAAACAACATGCAAAAGTGAATTTAAAAAAATAAAAATAAAATAAAATTAAAAAAAAACAAAATAATAAAAGTTTAATTAAAATTAAAAAGAAAAACTATAATAGAATATCATACTAAAATAACGCAGGATTGATTGTCATATCATGTAATTAATTATTTTTATTTAAAATTAATAATTTGCAATCCTAGTAAAATACACATACACAGCCTATTGGTTTTCTGTTTATTTTCTATCCTGTCAGCCTCTCTCATAAAAATGTGATGTCTTATAATGCTTTTTTCCACCTGTTTTGTTCAATACTTTTTGTTATACTGACTGTCGGCCAAAATGGTAGTGATTATTAAAAGATAAAACCGTCTCATCCACAGTAATGTTATGCAATCCCTCAGTTATCTGCAATTTCTTCAGCGTAAAGTGGCCAAAAGTAATTTTGCAGAATTGATTCTGTGAAATGATATTCTATTTTTTTAAGGATAAACTATATCCATATGTGGCCCGTCACAGATTTTAATCGGAGTAGACAAAAAACATTGCAGTGGCACATGTGAACTGCGACTTGCTGAAGGACATTCGTGAAAACCAAACACATGATGTTCTTTTTGACTTCTCCTTTTCATTTAGTAGAATGATTTTGTAGCAGCACATCATCAATTTACAAAGGGCCATTTACACTACACCATTTTCAACTGAAAACAGAAAACTTTTTATGGCCTGAAAATGCAAACTTTTGAAAAAAAAAAAATTTTTTTTTTTTTTTTTTTTTAAATGATTCCAATATTGTTTCTGTGTAAGCTACAAAAACATGAATTTGCCAAAAAAAAAAATGGTGACGTCATGCATATCCCATGTTCAGTCTATAGGCATGTGCGAGTATTTGACAACCAAAACAACAATGTCGGACGATAGGACTGTGTTTGTGGTGCTCAAGATATTGAATTTATTAAGGCTTCTCCAGCAAAGTGTAGATTTACTGCACCACTACTACGACCAAAGGTAGAAGAATGTGTAGGTGCATAGGTGCGTCGTGTTTCTTTACACAGTGACATCACCAACTACTGGCTTGGCATGCATAATACAGAGTTTTAGTCGTTTTCGTGGATCTGTGTGTGAATGGGGATCGTTTTTACAACATTGTTGTCTTTGTTTTGTACTTCGTGTGATTCTTTGTGTCGTTGTGTTTGGCCTGTAGGTGGCTAGAAGTGGGTGTGGTTAACCTGACCTGTACGCAGTATTGGGTGATTTATCTGCGGGTGCTGCAGGAGGCCATCTGGCCTGGAGGAAGTCTGCCGGCTCAACCCCGACCCCAACGCAGCCAGCAGCAGAAAGATGAGTGCAGAAAGCAGGCTCTGCAGTGCCTTATGAAACTACTGCCAGGTGAGACGTCACACATACACTACCATTTGGGGTCACTGTGATTTTTTTTTCTTTAGAAATGAATTAAATTGATCTAAAGTGACAGTCATTTGTAATGTTACAAAAGATTTCTTTTTCACATTTTCTATTTTTATACTTTATATTCATCGAAAAATCCTGAAAAATTATTTCCACTAAAATATTAATGAGCACAACTGTTTTCAACATTGATAATAATAAAAAAAATGCTTCATGAGCAGCAAATCAGCATATTAGAATGATTTCTGAAGAATCATGTGACAGAAGACTGGAGTAACGATGCTGAAAACACAGAAAACACCTCTGGTATATTTTTATCTTTAAAGATATACATGGTAAACTTCCACCCTACCCTTTTGGGTAGTTACCAGTTGCGCTCCTCCATGTGTTTACATTTTTATGTACCCCGGGTTTTGACAGATCTGGGGAAAATTGCTTTTCCCTATTATGCACCTTTGACATGGAATAAATTGCAAAAAGATTTAAATCTGAATACACATATCTATTGATGAATTTAAGGCAATCATAAAGAATGTGGAGAAGGAGACTTGTAATTGTTTTTGGTAAAGTGCTTCTGTGTTCAAATATGTGTTGTACATTTTGTTCTGTTTTTTTGTGAGGTTTCATGGCTGATACCTTCTGGCCAGTTCTCTCTTGTAAAAGAGGTCATTTGATCTCAGTGGGATTTCTTGAAAAAATAAAGGTTAAAAAATTGTAATTGGCATAATCTAAGTTTTTTTTCCCACCTCTTTGCTAAGTGACTGACATCAGTAATTGATTATCTATTGGTATTTCAATAAAAAAGGAACTGGGTGTGCATTAATGTGGTAAATATGAAGAAAATTAAGAGATTATTCATGCCCTATATAGTGCTGTCAAAACGATTAATCACGATCTGTGGACCGCAACTGGTAACAACCCGAGCTAAAATAAAGAAGATATAAAATCAAAAATGTTCACTCAAAAATTACAAATGAATTGATTAAAATTATAGCTGTCAAATTGATTAATTGCGATTAATCACATATTCTTTATTTTAGCTAGGGTTGTTACCAGTTGCGCTCCTCCAAACGTTTTTTTTATCTAAACAAACTTTTATGTTAGATGCGATTAATCGTGATTAATCACTTTGACAGGTTTCATTTTGATCGATTGATTTGTAACTTTTGAGTGAACATTTTCGATTTTATATCTTTTTAGCATTTAATAATGTGTTTTGGATGGAACAGGTAAAATATAAGGTTTGAAAATAGGCTGTTTAGTGATTCAGACAAAAAGCTATTCAGTAACACAACACTATTGCTCAGAAGCTGAATCAAAAAATAAGTAAAGGAAGGTCAGAGGAAACCACCTCAACAGAAAATGATTGTTCTTCATCAATAGTGCGGTGTAATCCATCAGATCTTCATCTCTATGTTCCCTGACTGAGTTTATTGTGTGTTTCTGTGTTTTTTTACAGATCTGATCTCTGATATGCTAGGCTCTGAGAAGTACAAGATATCTTGGCAGACGGTTGTGGATTCTTTTCAGAACCCCACCATAAACAGGTGTGTTTGAACACTAAACACAAATGAAGATGAAAATCAGCACCACAGCCACTTATGCAACACGTTCCTATATGCATAATTATGAGATTAATAACATTGATGGGAAATTCCAGATTTCTTTAGAAATGTCAGAACTAATATTGTCAGCAATATATTGTAGCATCTTGTCATCACTTTTCGAAATGATGTTTGTATCTGTAAAAAGCGCATATATATATTTCATGAGACAAGCAGATATGGCTTAGTGAACATGTGGCTTTAATGGTTAAAATTATCAGGTTGTAATTTACTTACATCATTCTTGTTATGGAACTGTAAGTAAGCAATGCCGATAAAAGAATGCAAAAATGTGCTTTCAATTGATACATTGCTGTGCTGTGTTATCAGGACACCTCGTGACATCTTTGTAGGCTGTTACCACAGTGGGGATACATGATTTATTCTCACCAGCTTGGGTTTTGAGAGAGCTGCTCTTTGATTTACTAGAACATGCTGTAGTCTGCTGTAGATGTCCAGATGAAGCAGATGCTGTTACAATCAGTTATACATTGCTTTATGAGCTGTCCTTAGCAGACGGTATAAAAAGGGGGGAAGGCAACAAGGCATGTCCGAATCCAGTGTCTGCGTGATATCCTGTCTAGGATCTTGAGGTTCTTGATAATACAGTGTTGTGGGATCTGTGTGCAGGATGTAGCTGTGCTTGTGATTTCATGTGACTGTTTTTTTGCAGGCATCTTGTGTACTGCATCTGGGATCTGCTAATCGAGTTTCTTGTCCCTGAGGTGTCTGACGAGGACTTTCAGAAAACACTTCTGCACAGCCTGTCCAAAAATGCTGAGAAGCTGCCACCATAGTTGTGCTGGGGGGGAATGGAGACATAAAACACTTGCATACATACATACATACATACATACATATGTATTACATACAAACGTGTGGTCAGTTGCAGTGTTAGAAATATGCGATCAAGAAAGTGTGGATTTTATTCACTATAGCCTGTGTCTGGCACCAATTTAGGTCTCCCTGTTTCTGGGACACACTACGCACGTCCGGGCGAGCTTTGATTAATGGACACCTGTTTTGTGTTTTATCAAACCACAAGTCCAATCTCAAAAGCCCAACATACCGGATCTGAATTAGTCGCAAGTTCTCCAAATTTTATCCACCTTGTTCTCACTTCAGCTTTGGGCAAAGCTCTTACAGATGGAATTCACAGATCATTTCCGCACTGTCCTATTGTGTGCTTATGGTCTTTTAGTCTTGTTATACCTTGAGTTTACACAAATTCACGCTGTCCCAGTTTTATCTCTTCAGCCTTCTGTATGAGGAAAGCCTATTTTTCCTTGAGATTCCTTTTTAAGTATGAAATTTCGTCACATCTGCTTCTGGTGTCACGGTAGAGTTGTACGTGCTTTGTGTGCTTTCAGCCAACTTACGAAGCCCAAACATAATGTCTCTCTTCACCACTTCTAATTAAGTGGTTAGATGCTGACATAAAGCCTCTGAAGAAAAGATCATGTTGATTTATCAAAAACGGACAGTTTTCAGAACATTTGTCTTGTAATTATTTATTTACTGTCTTTTTGAAGTATGTAAGTTATCTTAAAGGGTTAGTTCACCCAAAAATGAAAATGATGTCATTTATTACACACCCTCATGTTGTTCCACACCCGTAAGACCTTCATTCATCTTTGGAACACAAATTAAGATATTTTTCATAAAGTCTGATGGCTCAGTGAGGCCTCCATTGCCAGTAAGTTAATTAACGCTTTCAGATGCCCAGAAAGCTACTAAAAACATATTTAAAACAGTTCATGTGACTACAGTGGTTCAACCTTAATGTTATAAAGCGATGAGAATACTTTTTGTGCGCCAAAAAAACTAAATAACAACTTTTCAACAATATCTAGTGATTAGCGATTTCAAAACACTGCTTCATGAAGCTTCAAAGCTTTATTAATCTTGTTTCGAATCAGCGATTCGGATCACGTATCAATCTGGTTATGTGAACTATTGAAATTTCGAAACACTTATGACATAACGAAGCCTCGTTTACTGAAATCACGTGAATTTGGTGCTTCGAACCACTGATTTGAAACAAAAGATTTGCAAACCTTCGAAGCAGTGTTTTGAAATCGCCCATCACTAGATATTGTTGAAAAGTCGTTATTTTAGGGTTTTTTGGCGCACAAAAAGTATTCTCATTGCTTCATAACATTAAGGTTAAACTACTGTAGTCACATGAACTGTTTTAAATATGTTTTTATTTAAAGTGTTAATTGTCTTGCTGGCAATAGAGGCCTCACTGAGCCATTGGATTTCGTCAAAAATATCTTAATTTGTGTTCCGAAGATGAACGAAGGTCTTACGTGTGTGGAACGACATTTACTCACCCTCATGTCATTCCAAACCTGTATTACTTGCTTCTTTCTTCTGTGAAACATATACGATTTTTTTTGTCCAAAAAATGGAAGTCAATGAGCACAGAAACTATTTAGTTACCACATTTTTTCAAAATGCCTTTGTTTTGCGCAGAAAAGAAAACGTCATACAGGTTTGGAACAACATGAGGGTAAATAATGACAATGTTCATTGGGTGAACTATCCCCCATTCCCTTTAAATGTTTAATTTATTTAAATGTTAATTTCTTTAGATGTAAATTATAAATAGGTGAATTAAGTTTAACAACAAATAATAGGATTACATGGTTCTGTTTTGTGATTTATATATTTTCTTATTATTTTAGCACAAAGAGATGATGTCTTGATTGCCTTAATGTGTATAAATAATTTAATTCAGTTAAAAAACAGTAACAAAATGGATGCACATGTGATTCTTAAAAAGTCTGAGAAAACAGCCTTGTTCATTTGTCAAGATAGTGCGCAATTAACTCCCAAATCTTAAAACTATTACTGTCAGTTTTCATGTTTTATTAGCATCCTTGTGTCATCTAATCACAATTCTGTTTGCACAAACTACCCAGTAGATGCGTAAAATGATCCTGTCCTTTCCGTACGTGATTGTGTGAGCCTTGTCTCAATGCATGCAGATATAGATTCAGGTTTTGCACTGTCAGCCCTGTTGTCCAAGTATGCATTACAGTGGCTTGATGGCTTTGTTATACTGTACTTGTGCTTAATGCGCTGATGTTGCACTATTTGTAATTTTGTAAGTGATCTTGTGCAGATATATTGTAGGCCTTATGTTGTTTTGATGTATATTGAAAAAAGAGTATAAAGCAGTTGATATTGTCATTGAATTCAGTAGAAATGCATTTAACAGGGAAATTGCCACTTATTTACAAAGTGCTTTTAATTTCAACTTATTCAGACTTAATTGTGATTCAGTGAACATTTAAAACAGGAAAACAGCTGGTACCAAAAAACATACTAAGGTAAAATGATGCAAACAAATCTACCAAAAAACAGAACAGAAACTGTTTCTGCTACTTTTGGTCACACAGACTCACAGGTCACGTTTAGTTCATATAGAATGGAACCTAACAGAAAATGATGTGTTAAAAGAATGATTAAATGACATCAACCACAATGTAATATAAAACTGCTGACTTGTTTTATCAAATATTCTGACAATATGATCCGTGGTTGTCAATAATACATGAGCCTTACGTGATAAAAATGTACAGGTTGTCTTGTGAATAGCTGAAGTTGAGTGAACTATGATTTAAAACAGCACTTCTCAGCTAAAATGATGTAATAAAAACAATCATTAGCACTTACCAAGGGAACCGTACTGGTATTAATACCCTAATCCTACTTTTTCTTTATTGACACACTGTCACTTTAATGTACCTCTCAGTGTTTTTATCCATCTACTTAATATATTTTTTCCATTATTGAATTGTCACATTGTGTCATCATGCTAATACACGTGGTCAGTCAAAAAAACAAAACAAGGGGAAGCGTTTGCCAAAACACATCACTTGCTACAGTAAATCCTCCTCATGCTAAATAATACTGCACTGCTGTTCCATGATATGAGATTACAAGCACAGACATCTTGGAGCTAAACATCCAGATTTCCTAGAATTTGGTGGAAAACATCTCTAAACCTTTGTTCAAAGTTTTTTCCTTTGAAAAATAGGTCTATCTCCAAAATCAACAGAAATGGATTAACAAAGAGAGGTTGGATTATTGAAATCAGATCTAGTATATGGGACTAATTTAGGGGTCGATAAAATGAGTCTGGCAAGTTGGCGAGTCTTCAGAGTGTGTAGTCATGACCCCTTTACCTTAGAGATCACTGATTTCTGTCACAACAAAAATACAACCTGCTTCTATCTATCTATCTATCTATCTATCTATCTATCTATCTATCTATCTATCTATCTATCTATCTATCTATCCATATCTGTCTGTCTGTCTGTCTAGCCATCTATCTATCTCGTTCTTTCTATCTTTCTGTTTGTCTTTCTGTCTTTATATCTAACTAGCTGTCTGTCCTCTATATCTGTCTGTCTGTCTGTCTATTGTCCTATTTGTCTATCATTCTGTCTATCTGTCTGTCTCTGTGTCTAGCCGTCTATCTATCTAACTATCTGTTGTTCTTTCTATCTTTCTGTCTGGCTTTCTGTCTAACTGTCTTTATATCTAACTAGCTGTCTGTCCTCTATATCTATCTATCTATCTATCTATCTATCTATCTATCTATCTATCTATCTATCTATCTATCTGTCTGTCTGTCTGTTTGTCTGTTTGTCTGTCTATTGTCCTATTTGTCATTCTGTCTATCGTCTCTCTCTGTCTCTGTGTCTAGACGTCTGTCTATCTAACTATCTGTCGTTCTGGCTATCTGTCTGTCTCTCTGTCTATTTATCTATCTATCTATCTATCTGTCTGTCTCTGTGTCTAGACGTCTGTCTATCTAACTATCTGTCGTTCTGGCTATCTGTGTCTGTCTGTCTATTTATCTATCTATCTGTCTGTCTGTCTGTTTAACTATCTATCTGTCTGTCTCTGTGTCTAGCTGTCTATCTATCTAACTATCTGTCGTTCTGGCTATCTGTCTGTCTGTCTGTATTTATCTATCTATCTGTGTCTCTGTGTCTAGACGTCTGTCTATCTAACTATCTGTCGTTCTGGCTATCTGTGTCTGTCTGTCTATTTGTCTGTCTGTCTGTCTGTCTGTTTAACTATCTATCTGTCTGTCTCTGTGTCTAGCTGTCTATCTAACTATCTGTCGTTCTTTCTATCTTTCTGTCTGTCTTTTTGTCTGTCTTTATCTAACTAGCTGTCTGTCCTCTATATCTATCTGTCTTTCTGTCTATTGTCCTATTTGTCTATCATTCTGTCTATCGTATTTGTCTGTCTGTCTCTGTGTCTAGGTGTCTATCTATCTATCTGTTGTTCTGTCTGTCTGTCTGTCTGTCTATTTATCTATCTATCTATCTGTCTCTGTGTCTAGCCGTCTGTCTAACTATCTGTCGTTCTTTCTATCTTTCTGTCTAGCTGTCTTTATATCTAACTAGCTGTCCTCTATCTGTCTATCTATCTATCTATCTATCTATCTATCTATCTATCTTTCTATTGTCCTATTTGTCTATCATTCTGTCTGTCTTTCTCTGTGTCTAGCCGTCTATCTATCTAACTATCTGTTGTTCTGTCTATCGTATCTGTCTGTCTCTGTGTCTAGACGTCTATCTATCTAACTATCTGTCGTTCTGGCTATCTATCTGTCTGTCTGTCTATTTATCTATCTGTCTGTTTAACTATCTATCTGTCTGTCTCTGTGTCTAGCCGTCTATCTATCTAACTATCTGTCGTTCTTTCTATCTTTCTGTCTGTCTTTTTGTCTAACTGTCTTTATATCTAACTAGCTGTCTGTCCTCTATATCTATCTGTCTTTCTGTCTATTGTCCTATTTGTCTATCATTCTGTCTATCGTATTTGTCTGTCTGTCTCTGTGTCTAGGCGCTATCTGTCGTTCTGTCTGTCTGTCTATTTATCTATCTATCTATCTATCTATCTATCTATCTATCTTTCTATTGTCCTATTTGTATTTGTCTGTCTTTCTCTGTGTCTAGCCGTCTATCTATCTAACTATCTGTTGTTCTGGCTATCTATCTGTCTGTCTGTGTCTAGCCGTCTATCTGTCGTTCTGTTTATCTTTCTATCTTTCTGTCTGTCTAGCTGTCTTTATATCTAACTAGCTGTCTGTCCTCTATCTATCTATCTATCTATCTATCTATCTATCTATCTATCTATCTATCTATCTATCTATCTATCTATCTATCTATCTATCTATCTGTCTCTCTGTCTATTTATCTGTCTGTCTTTCTGTCTAACTGTCTTTATATCTAACTAGCTGTCTGTCCTCTATATCTATCTGTCTGTCTGTCTATCTGTGTCTAGCCGTCTATCTATCTATCTATCTATCTATCTATCTATCTGTCTGTCGTTCTTTCTATTTTTCTGTCTGTCTTTCTTGTCTAACTGTCTTTATATCTAACTAGCTGTCTGTCCTCTATATCTATCTGTCTGTCTGTCTTTCTGTCTATTGTCCTATTTGTCTATCATTCTGTCTATCGTATCTGTCTGTCTGTCTTTGTGTCTAGGCGTCTATATATCTAACTGCCATCCTACCTGTCTATTGTCCTATTTGTCTATCATTCTGTCTGTCTTTCTGTCTGTCTAGCTGTCTTTATATCTAACTAGCTGTCTGTCCTCTCTATCTATCTATCTATCTATCTATCTATCTATCGTCCTATTTGTCTATCATTCTGTCTGTCTTTCTCTGTGTCTAGCCGTCTATCTATCTATCTAACTATCTGTTGTTCTGGCTATCTGTCTGTCTGTCTATCTATCCTTTGTCTGTCTGCCATCCTACCTGTCTATTGTCCTATTTGTCTATCATTCTGTCTATCAGAGACCATTCCTCCATACATAATCTCTTCAGACAAAGGATAGATAGATAGATAGATAGATAGATAGACACAGACAGACAGACAGATAGATAGCCAGAACAACAGATAGTTAGATAGATAGATAGACGGCTAGACACAGAGAAAGACAGACAGAATGATAGACAAATAGGACAATAGAAAGATAGATAGATAGATAGATAGATAGAGAGAGAGGACAGACAGCTAGTTAGATATGTGCTCAGTGACACATTTTTGTGTTGGTTTTGATGTTTGTTTTGGATCATTGTCCTGATTGCCCATTATTGGATTTCTAGCAGAAGCGGTCAGGTTTAGATTTTTTATCTGTTGGTATTTGATAGAATCCATGATATCATGTATCTGAACAAGATGTCCAGGGCCTCCAGCAGAAAAATAAGCCCACAACATTAAATATCCAGAAGTATATTTAACCGTGGGCATGGGGCACTTTAAATCCATGTGTGCACCAAACCCATCTGGTGGGTTTGCTGCCAAAAAGCTCTTTTTTTTTTTTAGTTTCATCAGAAGAAGCCGGTCCCGTTTGAAGTTCCAGTCTTGTCTGACAACTGAATATGCTGGAGATTGTTTCTGGATGAGAGCAGAGGATCTTTCTTGAAACCCTCCCGAACAACTTGTGGGGATGTAGGTGCTGTTTGATCATTTTTTTTAGGCTTTCTGAGACTCAAGACTCAACTAATCTCTGCAATTCTCCAGCTGTGATCCTTGGAGAGTCTTTGGCCACTTAAACTTTCCTACTTACAGCGCATTAGGACCATTTAGACACGCGTCCTCTTCCAGGCAGATTTGTAACATCTTTAGTTGATTGGAACTTTTTAATTATTGCCCTGATAGTGGAAATGGGGATTTTCAACGCTTTAGCTATTTTCTCACAGCCACTTTCTATTTTGTGAAGCTCAACAATCTTTTGCTGCACATCAGAACTATATTTTTTGGTTTTAACCAAATTTGGCCTTTGTGTTTCCTCATGTTTATACTCCTGTGGAACAGGAAGTCATGGCTGGATAATTTCGTGTTCATGATCACCCTGGTGTGCTAAAAAATGTAAATATGAATGGTAATATATATCAGAGATATTTTA
Organism: Elopichthys bambusa; assembly: GCA_037101425.1. Lineage (NCBI taxonomy): Eukaryota > Metazoa > Chordata > Actinopteri > Cypriniformes > Xenocyprididae > Elopichthys > Elopichthys bambusa. The sequence goes on from CM074444.1 coordinate 21,463,279, forward strand.
CTCATAAAAAATTCTAGGGGTGCCAATAATTGTGGCCAACGTGTTTTGGAGAAAAACGTTTATTTCATAATGTGATTTCCCCCCCCCCCCCCCCCCCCCCCACTTTCAATTCTTTTCCTTCAATGAAAGGTTAGATTTTTGCTAATTTTATGAATTAAAGATCAAAAGGATAAACAATGCAGATTTATTTTTATAGTCATCTTTGATCATATTTACCAAGGGTGCCAATAATTCTGACCACAACTGTATCTGTCTACTGTCCTATTTGTCTATCATTCTGTCTATCGTATATTACATCTTTTTTGAATGCAGACTTCTACTTTATTGCATGATATCAAAAGGAAACCCTTTAAGCTGTCAACATGTACAGTATGACATCATTTGGTGTACAAGCACCAAATATCATTATGCATTAAATAGCCCTTTCTTATACTTGTATGAGTATCCAAAATGTCGTTAACTGTCTAATAATGCTGAATGCCACTGGCTTGCAAAAAGGCAAGTGCAAAGGCATACAAACAGGTCAAGTGCTCTTTAAAGGACATTGGCACTAAACTGAAAATAACTTAGCTGGAAATAACAGAAATACAACCTGATCTCAGACAAAGTGGAATTTTAAAAGATTAATGATCCTTAAATCCTTTTTTTGTGTTATTCAGGAACTAGTGATGTTGCACTCATGGAAAATAGAAAAAAAATAAAAATTAAGACACCTTATGCTCAAATACGAGCAAAATCAATGAGCAACCCCAAGGTTAATGGCTTATAGTAAATTTAAATGTGTCTGTTTAAAGTAAACACATGTGACATTTAAATAGAAGCAAATAATTTAATTAGTATCTTAATTGCTTTGCTTACAAAAACCTTAAATCATGTTCTTTTGACCTGTGCAGCATGTGAAATGTGTTTATATGCCAGTACATCCCCACAAGCAGTTCCTACAAATATTGGGAAACACTCAACAGAATAGTAATACTGTGAAGTTAGACCACAGAGCACAGGAATGTTTCCTGAGGTGCTACAGACCTGGAACTGCTCACACTGCTTACAGACTTAGTCATCCATCTCAGTGAAAGGAGCAGGCCTGTCATAAGGACCCTGTCAATAACCAATGTCCACATTTGACAAATAAAACAGATGCAGATGTTTCATTTTTAATGTTTTTCACTAGTTTCTTAGGAATTTATAGTGGAGTAATATGGCCCAGTGGTTAAAGATTTGGGCTGGTAACTAGTTGATTGTTGGTTCAAACCCAGCAAGGTGTAAAACACAAACTATAACAAATAAGCTGTTCTTTTCCATACTATGAAAGTCAATGTTGACCAAAGCTATTAAACAGGATTTGTGGTCTTAAAGGGGCTATATGTAAGAATTTTCAAGTGTTACTCGCTTTTTTATTGCCAATCTGTGAACAGCTTGTAACAAAATTTAACAAGACCTTCCCTGACTTCCTAGATTGTCTATGAAAGCATTTAGACTGATTTTTATGTGAAGGACTTGGGATGTTTTTTCCGGAAAAATCAAAAGGACATTTGGGTGCACACCCGAGAGCCTCTCTTCCATTCTATGACAAATGAAACGAATGCCTTGTGTTCAGGATAATGCCGCAAGAGCAAAAAAGCAGCTTTTTCATAAAAGCATGACATTTGGTACACTTGTACAGTTTGGGGCCCTGAACATTTTCAGAAATTGAGCCATCACAAAAACGCCTCGTGTTCGCCATGGCAACCATTTTACTTTCTGCCATAACCCAATTATGTATTTTGTATAATATCTTCTGAATAAAACATCATAACACAGAAAAGGTGATGTCTACCCCTATGCTATGTTTTGATGGTCAAGGATTACAATGATACCATATAAAACATCATAACTTGTTCAGGTGAATAGTTAATTCAGTGATGTGAGGAAGAAATCACAGTATCTGAGAACCTAGGTTAATATGTGACCCTGGACCACCAGTAATAAGGGTCAATTTAGATCAACTTTCATTTGAAATAAATAAGCTTTCCATTGATGTATGGTTTGTTTGGATAGGACAATATTTGGCCAAGATACAACTATTTAAAAATCAGGAATCTGAGGGTGCAAAAAAAAAAAAAAATCAAAATATTGAGAAAATCACCGTTAAAGTTGTCTAAATGAATTCCTTAGCAATGCAAATCCACTCACAAAAATACATTTTGATATATTTACGGTAGGAAATTTACAAAATATCTTCATGGAACATGATCTTAATATCCTAATGATTTTTGGCATAAAAGAAAAATCTATAATTTTGAACCATACAATGTATTATTGGCTATTACTACAAATATAGCTGTGCAACTTATGACTTGTTTTGTGGTCCAGTGTCTATCTGAAATATAACTTTTTGTAACAATCTAAGTCTTTACTGTCACTTGACAAAAAAAAAAAAAAAATATATATATATATATATAACAAATATACAGGTGCTGGTCATATAATTAGAATATCATCAAAAAGTTGATTTATTTCACTAATTCCATTCAAAAAGTGAAACTTGTATATTATATTAATTCATTACACATAGACTGATATATTTCAAATGTTTATTTATTTTAATTTTGATGATTATAACTGACAACTAAGGAAAATCCCAAATTCAGTATCTCAGAAAATTAGAATATTACTTAAGACCAATACAAAAAAAGGATTTTTAGAAATCTTGGCCAACTGAAAAGTATGAACATGAAAAGTATGAGCATGTACAGCACTCAATACTTAGTTGGGGCTCCTTTTGCCTGAATTACTGCAGCAATGCGGCGTGGCATGGAGTCGATCAGTCTGTGGCACTGCTCAGGTGTTATAAGAGCCCAGGTTGCTCTGATAGTGGCCTTCAGCTCTTCTGCATTGTTGGGTATGGCATATCGCATCTTCCTCTTCACAATACCCCATAGATTTTCTATGGGGTTAAGGTCAGGCGAGTTTGCTGGCCAATTAAGAACAGGGATACCATGGTCCTTAAACCAGGTACTGGTAGCTTTGGCACTGTGTGCAGGTGCCAAGTCCTGTTGGAAAATGAAAGTTGATCAGCAGCAGGAAGCATGAAGTGCTCTAAAACTTCCTGGTATACGGCTGCGTTGACCTTGGACCTCAGAAAACACAGTGGACCAACACCAGCAGATGACATGGCACCCCAAACCATCACTGACTGTGGAAACTTTACACTGGACCTCAAGCAACGTGGATTGTGTGCCTCTCCTCTCTTCCTCCAGACCCTGGGACCCTGATTTCCAAAGGAAATGCAAAATTTACTTTCATCAGAGAACATAACTTTGGACCACTCAGCAGCAGTCCAGTCCTTTTTGTCTTTAGCCCAGGCGAGACGCTGTCTGTTGTTCAAGAGTGGCTTGACACAAGGAATGCGACAGCTGAAACCCATGTCTTGCATACGTCTGTGCGTAGTGGTTCTTGAAGCACTGACTCCAGCTGCAGTCCACTCTTTGTGAATCTCCCCCACATTTTTGAATGGGTTTTGTTTCACAATCCTCTCCAGGGTGCGGTTATCCCTATTGCTTGTACACTTTTTTCTACCACATCTTTTCTTTCCCTTCGCCTCTCTATTAATGTGCTTGGACACAGAGCTCTGTGAAAAGCCAGCCTCTTTTGCAATGACCTTTTGTGTCTTGCCCTCCTTGTGCAAGGTGTCAATGGTCGTCTTTTGGACAACTGTCAAGTCAGCATTCTTCCTCATGATTGTGTAGCCTACAGAAGTAGACTGAGAGACCATTTAAAGGCCTTTGCAGGTGTTTTGAGTTAATTAGCTGATTAGAGTGTGGCACCAGGTGTCTTCAATATTGAACCTTTTCACAATATTCTAATTTTCTGAGATACTGAATTTGGGATTTTCCTTAGTTGTCAGTAATAATCATCAAAATTAAAAGAAATAAACTTTTGAAATATATCAGTCTGTGCGTAATGAATGAATATAATATACAAGTTTCATTTTTTGAATGGTGAAATAAATCAACTTTTTGATGATATTCTAATTATATGACCAGCACCTGTATATATGAAACACATCATTTTTTTTTTTTTTTTTTTTAACTGACCCCAAAATTATGTTTTGTGCTCCACAGAGGAAAGAAAATCATTACAGAATTTTCATTTTTGGGCAAACTATGCCTTTAAATTTGCTAACTATCATAAGACTTAAGTTGCATGGACTACGTTTATGATACTTTTTAAGGTGCCTTTTGTCCATTTTGGAGCTTGACAGCTATTGGTCACATTCTGCTAAATATCTCCTTTTGTTTTCCATAGAAAAAAGAAAGTCATGGTTTTGGCATGACATAAGAGTTAGTAAAAGATGACAGAACTTAAATTTCTGAGTCCTTTTAAAACTCAGACCTTAAGGCTTGCTCCATTTCAATGCATGGGAATAGACCGGATGAGAATGTCAACACCTTAGAGCAACAGGTAAAGATGAAGAAAAACCTGATGGTTGTGTCTTTGATTATTTCTGGCTCAGGATTTAGATTTTTTGAGTCCTTTAAAAATATTTTAGTTTGACTACTTATTAAGTTACATCCTGCTCAAGCTGGCTAGCGGTAGCATTCATTTCATCCATGTGGCGCGTGAACACTTCAGTAATTTAAACCAATAAATCATCAGCTCTACTGCAGAACAAAAGGACACTGATAAATTGATCCTGCCCTTTTGTATCTTTGGCCATGTTAAACATTTTGGCCTTACACATATTTATTCAGCGATAACTGATTTCACAAGGCCTCAGTTTTTTTCCTCTTTATAAGCTTGTTGAATAATTGAAGATTAGCATGAAGTTCAAACCCATCCTCATCTATGTGGAAAACACATGGCTTCACTGAAGTTATGCAATCACTTGCTGAACGTTTATTCTCTAAAACCGTTTGACATGCTTTAGGCAAAAATTAGATATATTTTTTATATTTTCCCCCCCCGCCTCCCCTATCTTATGCAACAAAATACAAGCATGCATGTGTTCAATTAAGACACTAGTGTTCAGCCAACGAAAGTTTCATTTGGTCTCTGGTTTGTGTTATCCTGCAGCTTTAGTCGTGGCCAACTAGACGTGTTTGTCACATCAATGGATCTGTCATGTCCTTTTAAATAGTGTCTTTATATACTTGTAATTATGCAGGACAGTATATTGTACCTGTCTTGTATTATGGAAGAATTTTTGTGATGTAGTTCTCTCTTGCAGTGCCTCCTGGTGATCATTCAGTTCTTATATTCAGTATTTGCTCTTCACACTTTCTGACATGTTTATATAGTCAGCAGTGTGAAAACACAACGTAATGAATCTTTCAGTTTGCAGTTGTTTATTATTCAGCATATAATTAGTGTTTACTTGCATCTACAGAGTTCATAAACTATCTGAGTGGAGCTTTTGTTCTTGTTCTGCCAAAAGAAGGAGCCCTAGAGCTGTTGGGATTTTTAGGATAGTTTTGTTTTCAACCACAAGGTGGCAGTATAAGCAAAGACTAAAATGTTTAGTTGTTCACTGAGGTAAAAAAAAGACCCCAAAAACACTTTTGGACACTTATATCACACTTAAATGTCTGAATGTCATTCCTAAATAGCAAAATAAATATTACTTTTTTTTTTTTTTTAGCAATTTTTCTTTTACTTTTAAAATTTTACTCTGACATCAAGGTGATTCTTTTTTTCTTTTCTTTTTTTACCAATGTTTGACAACCACAGAGTGTCCAAATACTAATAAATGCACTACCATTCACAAATTTGAGATTAGTATAATTTTTTTAAATGCTTTTGAAAAAAAGTATCTTATCCTCACCGAGATTACATTTATTTGATCAAACATTACAGTAAAAACAGTAATATTGTGAAATATTATTACAATTAAAAATAACTGTTTTCTGTTTTAATTTATTTTAAAATATAATTTATTCTTGTGATGGCAAAGCTAAATTTTCCGCACCATTACTCCAGTCTTCAGTGTCACATGATGCTTCAGAAATCATTCTAATATTCTGATTTGCAACTTAAAAAAATATTTCTTCTAATTATCAATTTTAAAAACAGTCGTGCTTCTTAATATTGTTGTGAAAAGTGTGATAATTTTTTTTAGGATTGTTTAGTGAATAAACAGCATTTATTTATTGATACATGCCTTTCATGCCCCTTTTATCAATTTAATGCATCCTTGCTGAATAAAAGTATTATTTTCTTAAAAAACAAACTTACACCAAACTTTTGGACGGGAATGTGATTCGATTTCTATTCACATGCTTGCTATTCGATTCGTTTCCGTTTTCGATTGGATGTAGTAGGCTATATCAGATACAGTACATGGCAAATTTTCTAGAGGAAAACAATGGGAGTCAGTTGGTAGCCTACTACATTACTATAATATTGAAGGTTAAAATTAACTTATTTATATACAAACACTTAAAATACACTCAATGATGTTTTTTTTTATAACAAATAAAGTTACAAATTACATAATCATATTTCTACTCCAATTCGGTTTTTTTATAAGTAGGCCTATAAACATTTAAATCGTGGCTATAACTGATTTATTCAAACATGCATTAAATATTTAAGAACATTAAAAATTATAATGAATATGTAACGGTACATATATTTATCAGAATGCTGCTCTCTATAGTTAATTTTTCTAGCTGACTAATGAGTTTATGGTCACTGAATATGGTTTTTCTGAGGTAAGTTAAATGTGACGTTACGTGACGTTTACAAGCTGTTTTATTGACTTCTTTCCAAAGATGAAACACTGATTGAGCTATTACAAGATATATAAATACGGATTTCGGTAAGTTGTACTTTATCTTTTAACATACCTTCAGATGTTTAGTCATGTTTATTTCTCGCTGTAACTGGTATTAAACTGGATGTTCACATGCGCTCCGTGCTGTCGCTTCTCTTTAACTGAGGCGCTACAGCGGTCTGTCACGCCACACTAAACAGCGCCAAAACCGTATTTATTTTTTGAATTTCATAATAAGATGGATGTCATTTGAAATCTGAGACTTGGCTTCATATCAAAAGTAACAAAACACAAAGATTATTGCGATTTATTGGATGGGGGGCGCGCTACATGTTCTGTTCATTCATCAACTCAAAACAGACTAGACTAATCGATTCTTGGGATTTAAGAATTGATATCGGTTCGTAAAAATCGATAAATCAATATTTTTCTTACAAAGCCCTAGTGTGTGTGTTGTCATTAAAGCGTAAAAAAAAAATAAAAAAAATAAAATGTGTGCTATCTCTTTTCAAAATGTGATATTTTGTTATATAATACTAAGACACTTAAGTGAGGCTAAATTTTCCGAATACTTTTGTGGTCACTGCTTCTATATTTCATATTATCACCAGCTGTATTTTCACTGACCTGACCTGGCGATCCTTCAGAATCTCTCTTTATCTCGAAACATTCAGCTGTAGTTATGTGCACAAGGTGTCATTGATTTATTTAATTAGCATCAGTTAACTCTCCCACTCTCCCACATGATGTAAACAACATTTGAATCCCAACTGATTGCGTTACTTTTAGATGAATGACTTGTTTTGAGTGGTACTGTGCAGGAAACGCATCCAGATCCTCACAAGGGTCCCCAAACACTGAATTGTATGTGCTTGCTTGAAGCCTGCTTTTGGGAACACAGAAAAGCACCATTAGATCATAATCTCTGCTATTCTTGCAGTTGTTTTTCTCCTTTTTGCTGTCCTGAGGTCAATTTACCCTTTCTTTCTTCAACATCTGCACACCTAAATGAAAGCGTAGCTTTCATGATGATGCATTCATTTTTAACCAGAACCACACTGAACTCACGCTGGCTAAGAAATATTAAGGCGTCTAATAGTAGAGGAGTGTTATGAGAGTAGGGAGGTACTCAAGTACCTCATGACATGTCTTGGACAGCGTGTCCCTAAATGACTGCGCTCTTCAGGTCAACATGTCTCCGTTTAACACAGTTTAAAGGGGCCGTGATCATGCTCGGATAGATTTTTCGGACGGCAGCTGTCTGTACTGTGCTTTACATTGGCGTGTGATCAAAGGCTGAACCTGTTTTGACCTTCCATGTTTCAGGGGACATTTACATAGCAGCATTTACAAGCAGATTGAGAGCAGAATTAGCCATTATCTGCTGAGGGGCTTGTAGGGGCCGTTCCAGGATACAGACACTGTGTTCTGTGCTGATCTTCCTGCTTTGAATTCCAGCAGAGCCTTTGGTGGTCTTTGTGTAATAAAAAAAGAACCTTTTTCCATTACATTAAACCGTACAGATGTTATCAGTGTAAACACAGACAATAACACCTCAGTTTGATGGAGAAATTGCGGATGATTTATTACCACATCATGAAAATTATATGTTGTGGTGACTTATTTATTACCCAACCCCAATTCATGTGCTCTAATTTTGCACTGTAAGAGATGCATGTTTGAGTCATTTTCAAAAAAAAAGGTCATATTGACATGCTAAGCAAAACTAATTCAAGACAAATTGATGTTAATCTAAAAGCTGAATATCATCTAAAGCAGTGCTTCTCAACCGGTGGATCGTGGAGTGTGTCTTCAAACGTGACTTTTATTTTGAAAGACATGCATGATACGTTGTTGACTCTTCTATCTATATATGTGAATAAAGCCTATTCAGTCTGTTCATCATATAAAGCGATCGTATCTCTTCAGAACATTTAGGCTGAACCGCTTAATTCCCATGGATTAGCTTTACGATCTCATTTTGAAACGTCAAAGTGGTAGTTGCGTAGCTGTCAATGAAAGTTCAAGAATCTCTCAGATTTCATTAAAACTATCTTCATTTGTGTTCCGAAGATGAGCAAAAGTCTTATGGGTCTGGAACGACGTGAGGGTGAGTAAACGATGGCAGAATTTTCATTTTTGGGTGAACGAACCCTTTAGGTAAAGTGCTTGAGGAAAAAAAAAAGCCTGGTTCTGATTTAGTATCTGATGTCAGATAAGATGTTGCCAGTAAGTGTCATTATTCTTATTCTATTGTCATTATAAGTGTCAACGTTATTTTCATAACTTTTTATGAAATAGTCTATCGCTTCAGAAAAATGAAATTTCCTGTCCTGTCCTGTCAGACGTTATACCGTGCTCTTCAATTGCGCGTGCGAATGCGGAGGTGCGAGCTGTATAAAATTACAAACATATAAAGTCGTAAGTCATGAAATTACCAAAAAGTAGTCTACCAGTAAATTATCTATCTCTCTCTCTCTCTCTCTCTCTCTATATATATATATATATATATATATATATATATATATATTTGGTGGCTGTGATTGCTCATGCCAACTAACTTTATTGTGTTATGGAATACTGCTATAGATGGGGGTAGTAGGATATAAATTGTTTAATTTTTGTTAGTGAAATAAATTTGCTTGGTTAAAAATCCCTAAAAACTTGGGCTCCGACTTAATGACCATGGGAAAATGTGGGTCCCATGGCCAAACCAGTTGAGAACCACTTATCTAATCAACATTATAGATTTGAGGGTTTTGCACATTTAAGCCGATTATGAAAATCAGCATGACTGCAGATGTGATATTGCTTTTATAGAACAACTTTATATATTTCTAACAAGAATTTAATAGTGAGTAATTGACAATTCAGATTAATTGTTGCCAGTTAGTTTTTTCCCTCTGCCAACCAAAACAACAACAACAAAAAAGCCAGACCTTGTTCATACAACAAAAATCTTTTTTTTTTTTTGCCTATCAAGATCAGTTTTCAATATTTACAGTCCATAAACATTTTTACTAGCTTTATTTTTCATTTTTACTAGCTTTATTTTACCTATTACTTGTACGATTAATAGGTAACATGCCCCGCTAAAGCCTCAGTGAGCAGATCATAAAATAAGTATAAATAACACTGTAAGAATTCATAAAAAAAATCACAATTCCCAATTCACAAAATCAGAAAATACATATGAATTGTTATGAGACTGTGTTGGCATGATAACATAAGCATGCTTGTAGTCCTACAGTCTGCTTTAAAAGACATATCTAGTCTATGTACCATTCAGAAGATGACTTTCCTTTCTGGAAGACAGCTGATCAGCTGTGGAAAAAAGCAATTGACAATACCATCTGCTAGAGAGGAAAGTTTCTCAGGAATCTGGTGGAATGTGTTTATTAAATTCCCAATTAATAGCACACTTTCAGCTGCAGCTGCTGTTTGGTTCAATCATTCTTTTTTCAGTTATTCTCTCTTTGTTGCTCATGCATACACAAACAAACAAAAAAACAATCCAAGAACAGTCTGCACTTTTTAAACCTTTTTTTTTCCTTTTTCTTTTTTTAGAAAATGCATGTGTGCATTGTTTGGCATAAATTTGCAGCTAGTGTATTTCGTAACAGCTCTAGGAATTTGAAATAGTGTCCTAGAACATCTTAATTCAGCAATAAAACTTTTGTAGCCACACAAAACCACCGAGTCTTGTTTCTTTCCCTCCTCACTAGAGCGTGAAACAGGATTTGTAGGGTTTGGCATCTGATTAAAAACAAGTGCACTTCTTCTATTAGTACTTCTTAGTTAAAAGCCCCCTTAAGTAAGCCGAGGCATATTTAATAGTTTGAACCAGTCAAATGCTTATATTTATTCAGGAATATTCTCAAGAGTTCAGTTGCTACAACAAAACCATATTTATAATCATTTCCTGTAATTTTACTGTAATAGTTTCATACAGTCACACTGAATAATGGATGTCAGATTTCGCTGAATGTAGTGTTATGGCACTTTGCTATTACAAGGAACATGAGAACACTTAATAACGTTCTACGGAAGAAAGTTCTAACTCTACAGTATGTTACAGCATTTGCAGTGACATCATGCTCTTTTCGGGAAGGAAACAAAGGCTGTCAGATGTTTCAGTGATTAGCGATCCATCCCTCATCTGGTCTGGCACGTGTGCAGGGGAAGTTTGGTGATTTTGCTTCACTTTTGCATGGATGTGCTGGGTTTTAGATGCGTGAGAGCCAATGGAGATGTTGTTTCTCTGATTACTGGAGAGCAAGAAGTGGAGCTCCTGAGAGAGAGCACACATACACAGATGCAGCGCTCCAGCACGTTACATTGCTGTGCAGTGAGGCAATGAAAGACAAGATCCCTCACAGCCAGGTTTCAGAGTGTCAATTCACTCATCAGTTTAAAGGCAGGGGGATTTGAGATGCCCTAAGAGAACAAGAAAAGTATTTACGTGTTTCTTGTGCAATTTTTTTATTTTTTTTTCCTTTTCCTGTTTCTTTCAGTCTTGTATTACACTAATCAGCTCACCTGCATATTTACAGTACACTGTTGTTGTATTATTGTTGTGGTAATTATTGGAGCTTTGAAAGACTTAAAGGAGGTTTACAATTTTTACACAGAACAAACAACATTGGACACCATTGACTTGCATTTTATGGACAAAAAAAATCTTAATGTCATTTACTATTTAAAATTTTCAAAGAAGAAAATCATACAGGTTTTGAACAACATACATACAGTAAGTGTGCATAAATGATGACAAATTTAATTTTTTTGGTTGAACTATCTAAACTTTTTTTGTTAGTTAAAGCCCTTAGACATAAAACATTTACTTGAAGTTAATATTTCAATAGTTTAACAACATAAATACATAAAATATAGCAGATAAAATATGTTTTTTAGTGTTTATATATATATATATATATAAGCCTGCATGATTTGACAAAAAAATATATTGTGATTATTTTGACTCTACTGCTAATGGAAGTACTTTTAAGGGTGTTGACACTTCAGTTCAATCTTTACAACAACCAACTAACACTCACAAAACACAAAACAAATATTATTGTCTTAAATTCTTTACTTTCAAATGTTCAAACCCTTGAGTTTTTATTTTGACTAAATATTAGTGAAATGCTGTAAACTTCTGCCCATGAAAATGTTAAAAAAAAATTCCAATGTGAATAAACAAAGTGAAGGAGTTGGAGAGATAGAGTTTGTGAGAAGCAGCATCTCCAAACTGCTCTGAAAGTATGTAAATAAACATTGCCGCGCTACACTAAGAAACAGTGCAACAGACTATATACTTTTTTTTTTTTTTTAAGTTATATTTATGGGTTTTTTGTGCCATTATTCGGAGAGGACAGTAGAGAGCAGATAGGAGAGCATTAGGCAGGATCGTCAAAGGACCTTGAGACAGGAATTTAACTCAGGTCACCATGAACGCATTTGCGCCATATGTCGTTGCACTAACCACTAGGCTATCGGCACCAACAAAAGACTATACTTAAAGTGCCCCTATTATGCTATTTAAAAGCTTCCTAATTCTGTTTAGGCTGTCTCCTACAACAGGTTTACATGTATCAAAGGTCAAAAAAACATTTTCTCAAAATATACATTGCACATCACCACATTTTTCAATGATTCTCAAACGAATCGTCAGATGAATCAGTCTCTATAAATCCCTCCTTTCCACGAGCCTGCTCTGCTCTGATTGGCCAGATGGCCAGTCTGTTGCGATTGAGCTCCAGAGCTTCCTAAAGCTCAGCGATTGTACACACTGTAAAGACAGTAATGATGGCATCAATTTTACCATATCAATCCGACTGTGAGTCCAATGATGAAATATTGGAAGAACTAGTTATTTAAGCCAAACCTCCATTGCAAGGATGACTTGAGCAGGACATGATGCGCTACTCAGTTTGTCACTCATCATGAGATGTTGCAACTGTAATTCCTCACTATCAGCATTAACAAGTTTATGTCCATCAACAAACCGGTGTGTATATTTTCCTATTCGTTACTATTTTATAGGGATGCACCGATACCATTTTTTAAGGACCGAGTACGTGTATCGATATTTTTTTTCCTGTGTTGTCACAGACTTAAAGCACAAATTTCACAGTGTCCAATAACCTTCAAAGGGCATAATTACAAAAGCCATAATAAAAAACAAACATCAAGTCTTTTTTAACCTGCTAAACAGATATTACAGAACAAATGTTTATAACATAACACTGTGAACCTATGTAAACAACCTAGGGTGACCAGATTTCTCATGGCCAATATGACCATGATATGAGAAATTTATATATATATATATATATATATATATGTATCTGTGTGTGTGTGTGTGTATAAATACATTCATTTAACATCTTTTGTTGTTTTATGAACATTAATGACAGACAAATATTTAATTAGGCTAAGTCATCGGCATCAGTCTTCGGTATCGCACGTCCTGATTCTGCTGAGTTAGACACGTTTTAAATAAAATGTACTTACCTCTGTGAAATGAAGGAGATGTTATCGATGCACAACTCAAAAAGTGACGCTCAAGCTGCCAGATGTCACGTGAATAATCTGATTGGTTAATCAGTTTTACCTTAAGCACCTCCCTTGTTTACCCAGGAACGTGTCTAACTTGGCAGAATCAGGAACTTGCTCGTTTTTTTACGAGTACGAGTACAAGTACAAGTACATGAGCGTGGTATCAGTGCATCCCTACTATTTTAGTTTTATTTTCGATTAATTGTGCAACCCCTATTTTTTATATTAATGTTACATTAAATTTATTTAGCTTTTCATCAACTCTTGAACCCCTTGCAGATCCCAAACTGTCCCTTTAAGACTGCAGATATTGGATCAGTTTGGTCTCTGTGTGCCTGGCAACTGCTTCCTATTCAAAACCTGCTGTACGTTTAAAACACCTCACTCGTTTTTTTTATCCTCGTTATATGTTATTTTAATCATGCAGTCATCATGTAACTGTATGGTTCCCACGCCTGCTGACTGTGTTTTTCCTGGAGAGCGTCTTTTGCGCTCCTGGAGTCTGTGTCGGTTGAGTAGGCAGCAATGGGCACCCTGGATCATCTGGCGCTGTGACCAGATGAGGTGATGAGGAAAATTCTGCACCAAACTCACTTTATCCAACAGGCAGAACAGGGAATGACACACTGCTGACCAAAGCCAAAGGTGTATAATTAGCTGATGCTGTCATTTAGTGTTAAAGGGATACTTCGGCAAAAAAAAAAGAAAATTCTGTCATCATTTACTCACTCTCATGTCATTACAAACCTGTATATGACTCATTCTTCTGTGGAACACAAAAAATGTGTTTGTGTGTGTGTGTGAATATTAAAGAGTAAATGATAACAGAATTTTCATTTTTGGCGGAACTGTCCCTTTAACAAAAACAAAAAGTTATTTGCAGCATGTTTTTGATGTCTGTTGTAGATTATTGTTTTATTGTGTGATTCGTGTGCTGGATTTGTCAACCATTTATAGAAGTCATCTCTTCTTCGGGAGACTTTGTTTTGGCATGTCTTGGTAGGGCTTATTAACCTTCAAAACAAAAACCCAAATTACATTGTCTGAACTGATGTCTGAAAATAAACATCAAATTTGCTTTTAATTGTTTAGTTAATTGTTTTAGGTGCGATATTGTTGGTTGTGAGCAGAGTATGTTGTAATTGGGTTCATTTTCGATCGCAGGCACTTTTTACAGTTTCTACTGAATCAAAACAATGAGCTTGTGCTGCGTTGATGGCATAACTACCATAAATAAAAGAATAAAAGAATAAAACCGGAGCTGTTCAGTCAGACTCGGAATTATGTTTATCGAAGTTGTTTATGTTCAATATTATGTTGTGTGTTTTGAGACATGAGTTGGTTTAACACCGTCTCTTGTGTTGCCTTGCTGTGTGTGTGTGCGTTCATGTGTTTTGGAAGAGGTGTGGCTTTGGACTGCAATTTGCATTGCGTTAGCATTTCCCAGATCACCTACTGCACCTTTAATTAGATGGGCAGTTATACTACCAGTTTAAGTTTTAAAACATCTAGACCGCAGTCTGTAGGCCATGTGGTCCACCTGCTACACTTACTAATGAAATGTACAAGTTGAGTTTCATTCATTATAAAACTTTGTTAATCTGCAAAACACAAATATAGATATTTTTAATTAAAATTGAGATAGGTCTGTCCCTCCATTTGAAGTTAATTAACATTATATGTGAATAAAAGCCTAAATTAAATATGTTCATCATAAAAAGCGACTTAGACTCTCTTCAGACGACTTAGATTAAACCACTCAATTCATAAGGATTTCTTTACAATCTATTTATGAACATTTTGAATTGTTAAAGTTTTGGTGGAAGAGACTTTCAACGGAGGGACGGAAATCTGTCAGGTTTCATTAAAAATATCTTCATTTGTGTTTCGAAGATTAATACGGAGCCCCTAAATTTTTGCAAATCTCTCGCAAACCGAGAAACTTTGCGTTCACTCACAAAATGCTTGTGTTCCCCTGAGAAACTTTGCATTCGCTCGCAAACCTTTTGTGAGAGAACGCAAAAGCATTGAAAGATGTTTTCCTGTCTATCTCATTTTTTCCCCCATCACCATGTCCCTTTAGGTGCTCCATAGATTAATGAAAGTCTAATTGGTTTAGAACAACATGAGGGTGAATAAATAATGACAGAATTTAAATTTTTAGGTGAACTATCCCTTTAAGTAGCGCTTGAGCATGCATATTCTGATACGGTGTGATTCACTGGTATTGAGGATGTAAAAAAGCTGTTAAAATGTATCTTGATTATTGAAGTGTGCCTCTGTCAGGAATGACTACATGTAATGTGAGAAGAAAGAGTGAATACTTCAGTGTTTCTATAGTTCTGTCAACACTGAATTTATTACACAAAATTTGATTAAAAATTCAATTCAGTTTTAGACACACTAATTGAACTAATTGAAGTTAATTAAACACACATTAATATGAAAACGTTATAACAATGTAGCATGTAGTATGTTACATGTTTAAATTAAATAACACCCTACTGTTTTATTTACTTTTTCTAAATCGCAGTCTAATATGTACATTGTGTGTTATTCAATAAATGGTAGGCTTGTTTTGCATTAGTTTTCTATTTCCATTTGCAACATACTCCTTGACCTTCAAACTATTACTAAAGAATCTTCCACTTTGGTGAGGATTGATTAATGATACTCATCTGACAATTGCTCAAGTCATTAGTAAACACCATTAGGACAATATATAAAACCTGTTAGTCGAGTTTTTCCTTCAATCAATTTATTTGTCAACCGCACCTGCTCCTTCTTCTCAGCGCTTTGGTGGGAAAATGCTTTTATATTTTGTCATCCTCCTCTGGGATCTCTGGTAACTGCTGTAGACTTTCATGAGAGCTACTTTCTAGCCAAATTTTGCTTGGTTGTTGTAATCACAGAAGGCTGCTAGGAGATATTTTCATGATAAATTGTTACCTTAGCGTTTTAAAAGTCACAGATTTCCTGACAGCGTGATTACACTGAACATTTTGAGACCAGGTTTTGTGGCAAAGACCTAAGAAGCATTTATAAACGATTAAGTGACAGTATTTCCTAATGTTGATATGTATCGCTCTTTATTATTTAAAATGTTCTTGCCATCAAGTCACAGGTCAGTTTGTAAAACAGAAATACAGTGTCTGTCGTCGGCTCACATGCACGGTTAATGAGGTAATGCAGTCTTGCACAAGAACAGTGCCCTTCTGACCTCACTTTATAGACTGAGGGATGCTGGGTGTTGATGTGACTCATAGGCACGTATCCTCCGGTGTGTCTCAGGTTTCAGCTGAATGGTACGACTATACCGGGCTCAATCAAACTTCCCACCATGTGCTTTGAATCTTAACAGCAGCTATGCGTGATTTGCCGTGGGAGACTTGCTGGAAATGAAGTGTCCTGTACTGCCAGTTTAATGATAAGTTAGTTGAATCCTGAATGAAATTCAGTCAGCAGGAAACAGGCAAGATATAATTATCATACATGAAAAATGATTGCATTAGTATGACTCACCTTTCATGGAATTTGCCATAAATTATTCCCATATCAGTGGGTCACAGATACAAGCACCATATAACAATAACACTGGGTAGAATGGAGCATTTATTTGTATAACTTTTTGCTCATATTTTTTCATCTAACTCATATACTTGAACGATACATCAAATCATGCTATTAGTTCTCTAAGCAACCCGACTTGGCTAACAATTTTTACTTTGTGAATTTGGGCATCATGGTGGGGAGTTTTCGCATGGGCAAATGGCAATTACAAAAAAAAAAATAATAATCTTTGTATTAAAATATTTATATAATAATAATAATGTTTAACACGTTGTTCATTTTAAAATGGTTAAATATTTTTTATTTCTTATACAGTATATATATATATATATATATATATATATATAGTATTTGAATGCACATTACACATACTGCATGCATACAATTCATTATATAATATGTTGATGATTTAAAGATATTATATATATAAAAATGTGTGTGTGTGTGTGTGTATATATATATATATAATTATACTTTAAATCATCAGAATTATATAATGAATTGTATGCATGCAATATTTAATGTGCGAATATTATATATATATATATATATATATATATATATATATACACACACATTGTATTTTATATTATACTTTAAGTCATTAATTACTATAATTATAATTAAAATATATATAATTAAAATATATTAAGTCATTAACATTACGTATAAATGTATTTATTTTTTATTTTAATGTTTTCTTGTAATTATAGTATATATTGCATACACTATATATTAGTGGTTCAACGAATCACAAAACTCATGGTTCACATCATTTTTCGGATCAGCACAAAAAAACAAAAAACAATTGAGGGGCGGGGGGGGGGGGGGGTAACTTTGCATTTATTACTTAGCCCACTTTAACTCCTCCGATACCACAGCAGAAACTACTAGCCTAACTAATACATTATTAAAGGCAAGTGAACAGACTGTAAAAAGAACAAATACTGTACACTAATTACAAGAATAGATAAATACAACATAAAGTTACAAATAAAGTATAAGGTCGTATACTGTAGTATTAATTTTCGTGAACAGAAATGTAATAATTAAATGTAAAATGACACTCTTCACAGTATAAATTTAATATAGATTAATCTTTGGTTAAAGCTGTGTTTTGTTGTTTGATTTACATGACAGACAACAGCAGGTATTTATAGGTTGCTGTCACTTTAAGAGTAAGACCCCATGCACGCACACATCCGAATTCTCACTTCCTTCAATTAAGACATAACCGAATGTGTTTACTAGAATACTTGCCGAGAGGGGTATTTTGACTGACATAATGCGTGTATGTGTCCATCCAAGTGCATTAAGGATGCGAAAGAGAAATCAATTTGGAGTTCGTGAGCTATCTGAAACGCGCCTCTCTCTCTCTGCGCGCGAGCCTTGCATGTGCGTCTGTGAGCACCGATAACAGCGTGGCGTGCGATACCGAATTAAATCCTTATTTGCCTCTTCTAGCGCTGGAATAGTTTTATATCTATCTTACTTTGTAAACTAGCAAGACAAAACATGTGCAAATGATAATCTTTCACTCTATTGCGGTTAAACTTGCATTTGATCCGTGAATAACATGCGTTCCGAACTGTAGGGCTTGGTCCATAAGTATTATGGATCAACAACAATCCGTTTACCATAATTATAATAAAATAAATAAATAAATTTATGCTTAATGTTAATGACTTAATTTATTTTAATTATAACACATTTATTTTACACACACACACACACACAAACAATGTTACTTAAAGTTAAATTAAATATACAGTACATAGAAATTTGTAACGGTTTACAATAAGTTTCGGATAGTTTACATCAGATTAAGTCAATAAATGCTATTAGTGAATTAAACCTAAGTGTATATGTAATTAATGTCTTTTTTATGTATGTATATATGTAAAAATATGTCTTTAATTTTAGATAAGGTTGGGGTGTTTATACTTGTATGTACAATAATATGCATATTCTTTCCATGCTCTGTGGTGTGAGCGGAGCAGGCATGTATTGCTCCTGACAGTCATGTTTTCAATGAGCTGCTGTTCTGCAGGACAGAGAGTAGTTTAGTTCCTGCCAGACCCCTGCACCTGTGCTCGTACAGAGAGACAGGCAGGATCCCTGCTCCTTCTGGACACATAATGACAACAGTGACCTCATCTCTCATGACATCATGGGAGAGGCTAGAGGGAGATGTGCTTTGCACAACCTCCACACCATAAGGAAACGGCAAAAGAAAGAAAAGAGCAGTAGATCTAAACTTTTACATTTGGACATCAAGTGGTCACATTAACACAGTACCAAAACTTTTAAAGGACTAATTTAAACAAAAATGTAAGAATAAAAATTACAATCCAGCAGCTGAGAACCACTGGACTCTAGAGCTCCAGCCCACCCAGTCCACTAGACCACCTCTGCTTGTGCACTTACCATAAGACCACCAAATCCTCAAAGCACTTGCTGAACTGAGCATTATATGTAATCTCTGCACATGCTTTCAATTTGAATGCGTAAATGAATGCATTAAAAATCCATTCTGAGGGAAACTCTCATGAGATAAGGTCAATTTTATCCAGCCAAGCACAATTAAATGAGATTTTGTTTTCATTGCTAATCTCCATAACCGTATGATGAAAGCATTAGCATACTCATATTCCCAAATATGAGCTTAAAGGACAGGCGATAAAGGGCTCTCAGATTTCATTATCGTCCACCACACCTTCTCCCTAGATGCTTGTTTTGTTCTTCGGATCTGCAAATGAACATCATAAGCATTTCTGCTAGCGAGGCAGAGAATCCACAGCTGAGATTGATAATGCATATCAGAGGAAAGGTTATTGTGATCTTAGCTCACATTATGATCTAAAGGCCATTACGGCTGCATCAAGAAGGTTTTTCAGTCTTTGCCTTTAGAGCTGATATTGGTCCATCTTATTTAGGCACTGAATTAGTCTATCCTGAAGCCTGAGTGTCTAGGATTGTGAGAGCAAGTGGTTTAATAGAACTGAAATTGAAATTGATTTATTTTGTGAAAAATAAGACACTTTTCTTCATCATCACACTGCTGGCACTTCCAGCAAAATACTTTTGAAGGATAGTGATCCAACCCTCTACGGACACACTAAAGCTCGAGTCGCCATTGGCTAATACATTTTTTTATAATAAAACGGGTTGTTCCGGCCTTTGATTCTGATTGGTTGAGCCTACTGCATTATGTAGAAGAGTAATATGAGAGAGTTATCGAGTGACCAAGTGTATTACCTGCATTCAGATTTAGCATTTTCCTTTAAGGTCAGTCCTATGTTCATAATAAAAGATCCATTTGAATATCCGCTGTGATCTTGTCCTTTTAACATTTAATTGGTTTTCCCGTGCTCTGACACTGACAGTGCTAGTCAAAGCATTTGCCATTTGCCTCTTGTTCCATGTTCACAACAAGTTTCAATATAAAGTCTTTGTAACTGAGTGACTCGCTCATAAAACATCTAATTTGCTGCCATCTAATGCCGTAATAAATGTAACTTCTGTTGCGGTTCATGGTCAGGGACTATTTTTTTCCAGCAGAAGGAAGCCTTTTAATGATTTTACTTAATGAAAGTTGCATTTATACATATTCTTTAGCTTTAATATTTGCATTGTGTGGTAACCGTTTTATCAAAACAATAAGCCGCGCTACGTCGTGCCTAACAACACCCCTTAGCTGTTGTAAACCACGGCTTCTTGGGGCATATTGCTTTATTTTATTAGCCAGAGTTTTTACATGGGAAAAAAAAAAATATATAAAATACAAATATAAAATATAAATTTAAATATTTTATTTAAATAAAATATAAATTTCTATTGAACACTATTAAAGTCAATTAAATTGTCTGTAATAAAATAAGAACAAATAACCAAACTTCAAGCAATAGCAAATATAAACACAACAATAGAACAACGATGCAAATTAAATAAAGAGTGCTTTTCAGGTAGATCTAAAAGTGGTTAGATACCGATTAGGTAGATTACAGAAATTGAATAAAGTAATAAAATGTAAAATAACACTGTATAGTCTTCTCTTAAATTAAATATAAATGAAATATCAAATTTTAAAAGTTATTCAGTCAAGAGCATTGAGTGATTTGTGATTGAATTGAATTTGTGATTGAATTGAGTGATTGAGTGAGAGTCTTTTGTTCGATTAACATTAAAACACAGGAATATTAGGCTGCTGTCACTTTAAGACTAATGCACTGATCCAGTATATTGATACTGTTACATATGCATTTTCTTTCTCAACTGTTTACATTCACTTAAGACATAAGTGACTATGTTTACTAGGATACTCGCCAAGACGGCATTTTGACATAATTTTGGACATAAATCCATAAATGGACATAATCCATTCAAGAAGATGTGAAAGAGCTCAATTCGGTATTCACATGCTGAAAAAACCTATGGCATCATTACTGTTCGTAGCACTATGTATCAAGCGCTGAGGAAGCCTCTGGAGCTGAAAATCAGATATGGTAATGGACGTTTCTTTTCCGAGACTCGCTGTAAGTGGTAGACCAATCACAACAGACTGGGCCATCTGACCAATCAGAGCAAAGCAGGTTCTCGAAGAGTAGGGGTTTAGAGAGACTGAATCCTTTATTGAGTCCTTAATTTTCTGTGAGAAAAGAGATGATGCTACAATGTGTATTATGAGAAAATTAAAGTCATTTTCATTTTATAATTTTTATTAAAAAAACAAAACAAAAACATTTCTCACATTTCCTCACATAGTTATAATGCATACTGAATATAACACACAGTAGGATGGGCTACTTTTATTACGCACTTTTTATACTTGTATAATGGTGCGTAATAACAGAATTTTCATTTAATACCTAAAAGTTTATTCTTGGATAAAGTAATGTGATCATCCAAAGTGAACTGAATATAGAATCTGAATGTTGTTCAGTGCGACGTTGGTTTGGTTGTGCAAAATATGTGCACAATATCTGTGACGTTTCTTCATGAGAGTGTTGCCAGAGCACACAGAGTACCTAAACTCTGAAAACCTGCTGGAAAGACTTTAATGATCAAACTGCACTGGCATGTCATATGTGGCAGCTTGTCCCTTTTTGTTTCCATAGAATCGCAGGCAGGAACCTGGACATTCTGTGTGAATGACGTAATGTAGATCACGTTAGGTGGGCCTTCATTTGACATAATTAAAAACATACACGTGAAATACGAGCGCTCAATGTTTAATCGCTGTATTTGTTTAATAACGACTGTAAATGATGGTGCAGTATTACATATGAAATCATCTGTCTGTTCAAACTTCGCAATGACATAATTGGGACCATAACCGGTGGAGAACTAAAACAACACTTGATATACCTTTTTTTGTAAACACACGTAACTGATGTGGTGAGTAATGAGTGAGAAGTTTGGCTGCATTGTGAGAGAGCTGGAGACAGGTGTTCAGCTGACCTCCAGCATACATCTGCCAGACATTGGCTGCTTCTCTTGCTCTCTTCTGCTATATAAACTCCCTCTCCACCCTGTCTGAGTGCTGAAACACTGGGTTGCCATGGTGTTTTCCCGCAGCAATGGGGAAACAGGCCAGCCCTGTTCAGGCACGAGTCCACCTTCCAGCACAGAGATTACTGGCCTCTTTCTCCCTGCATTCCTCATGTGCTCTTGCTTTTATGACATGGTCAAAGAAGAGCCAGTGAGTTAGATCATCTAATGGAGGAGAGCTGGTGGAGCTCTGCTGTGCATTGTGGGTGAATGATATTAGGGGTGAGTCATGTCTCAGAAATGGTCAGAGAATCCAAATGTATTAGTCATCTGCAAATCAGTCAAATCTGTCACACGAGTGCTGATTTCAATACATCATAAGAAGATGGTATTGAAAATCATATTTTTTAATACCCAATATTAAATAGAGAACCACTGCTCATGTCATTATAGAGAAGATTTGATTGCACAAATATCTGTTTAGTGCAAGATGAGTCGTCTATTTTTTTTTATGGTCTATTTTCCTGCCGGACAGGAACATCTAATGCTATTTTATGGATTCTGACTTAGTTACACTGTTAAAATATGACAGAGTATTTCTGTGCCAAATACACACCTTCAGGGTTCATACAAGTTTCGGAACATTTTTTTTTTTTCGAGTATGTAATAAAGAATTCCTTGTATGGGCACTTCTTCGGGAAGAGTGCGTGCACACATTAACCAGAACGAGAGCAAGAGCATGCCCATCAACGGTTACGGAAGTCGTCAGATGTGCTGAACGGGACTGGCTCGAGAAAGATTTGTCACTTTGTTTTTAGACCACAAAGTCAATTATGTGTGTTTTTGGTTGTGAGGGAAAGATAACCTTGCTTCTCAAAGAACCCAGCGTTAAGTGAATTGAGATTTGTGCTCACGCAATACATTGCACTCTCGACATTTGTCGTTAACATAACCATAGAAACCGCCTTAAATTAACTATCAAAATAAGGATAAAGTCGTGTTTGAAAGTTGCAATCAATTTTTAAAATGAATGGAGAATATCTTTTTCGTGGCTCCTTGAGCCCTCAGGATCGGCGCTTATGGTTTTATAAACAACAACAACGGTTTGACGCTGGATTTACAGATCGTTTGAAACTGAAAGATGGAACGGTCACAGTGATAATGATCCCGGTCATGAGTTGGAACTGCAGGCGATAAGTAAAACTGCATCAAATGTCTGCATATAATGTAAACAAAACAAATGTATAGTGAATCAAAAGTTATTTAGAGATAATGTGATAGTGTATTGTGTGTGTTTAAATACAGTTGTTTAGCTGACCATCGATAGCTTGCAGATTATCACTACGCAAAAGCTGCACATGCTCGTGACACTTTAGCTTCGCCCACAGTATGCCTCCAGGAGCTCGGTTGTTTTCGGAAAGAATCGGTACAGCGTATCTGTCTTATAAATATAATAAAACTAAACACTCTTCGGAGATATGAAGGATGCAATACTACTTTATAGGTACTCAAGATTAACATGAGATTGGCAGAAACTGTGTGTGGTATGTTCCCTTTAAAGTCTTGGATTCAGTTGGATTAAAAGTCTTTGGGGTGCGCTGGAGGAGACTTTACAGAGTGCTTGACTCTTGCATTGTCAGTACAAGATCTTGACCAAAAATTGATGCGCCTCTTGATAGAAATAACATCACAATATTTATTTCCATAAAGAGGTGCATACATTTTTTGGTCAAGATCTTGTATTGACAATGCACATCCCAAAGACTTTAATTGAATTTAAGGTCTGGTGCCAATTCATGTATAAAAATGATTCTTCATGCTCCCTCCCAACCATTCTTTCACAGTTTGAGCCTGATGAGCCTTGGCTTTGTCATCCTGGAAACAGCCATGATGTGTCTTCCTACATGGTTGCTTAAGAAATGTAAAGCCACACACTCCATCAATTAGTGCAAAAGAATTTTTCCGAAATTTTAACATGCTAGAAACATAATAATCACAGCAATAATGATCCAGTCATAGTATTTGCCTATTTAAAGCGACTTTTTTAGGGGGCAGTTTATAAAAATAATAAAATAAATAAATAAAATGTTGATTTCATTGGGTCTTTAGAAAATGACCTAATGTAGTCAGGATTATTCATTCACATTAAATAATTCTTTTTGACTTTAATAAATTTGTTAATTTATATGTTACTACATAAAGTGCATGTTCGGGTTTTGACAGTAAATGAGATGGAAAATCAAGTGGTCTGATCCAATTTGCAGTCATCATTGTAAATGATGTAGAAATATAAATACTGATGCATGTTGATTAAGAAAAATATATTGTTAGATTTAATCTGTGCTGTTTAAATGTCTACAACAAACACTCATTTGTTACGCCATTAGCAGCGATGTTTGGTTTTACTCAAGGGTTCTTAGCATAATTGAGTGACACTAATGGCCCATATGACCTCTCATTCCCAAAGGCCTCTGATGTCTAACAATTGCTTTTAAATGGTCTTATCAGCTTACATGATCAAAACAAGAACTTAGCGCTCAAACTTATGTATGTTCTCTTAAAGTGAAGTGGATTGAGTAGAGGAAAAAAAAGATTATTACTTTTAAGAAAGTGTTTGGAACCAAAAACAAATAGTTGAAGCACATTGTCATAGATTTTTAAAGTCAATTATACTTGAATTGTTCACAAGAGGCATGTAAGTCACGAGAGGGCCGAATGAAATAATGCAATGTCCCACCTGCCTGTCGATGTATGTTTTTACATACCCTCGTGCACCCTGTTCGCGCAGACATCATACGTCATCAGTGCGTTTCATGCTATGCAGAGTTTATGTAGACAGACATCAGTCACAGAGCACCGCTAACAAACAGCAGCCACCTTTTACAGTTCCTACTGAATCAAAACAACGAGCTTATGCTGCGTTCATGCCATAACTACCGTAATTAAAGGGATTGTTCACCCAAAAATAAAAATTCTGTCAACCATTTACTCACCCTCAGGTTGTTCCAAACCTGTATAAATTTCTTTGTTCTGTTGAACACAAAAGAATATATTTTGAAGATTGTGGGTAACTAAACAGTTCTGGGGCACCATTGACTGCCATAGTTTTTCTTTTCCTACTATGGAATTTAATGTGGCCCCAAAGCAGCCTGGATACCGTCAGTCTCCCTTTACTCACTTTGCTGTACACTGAAAAAAAATTCACTCAGAAATTGCTAGTAAATTTGACAATTATTTACAAAGAAACAACTAAAACAATGAATTAAAAGTGACATTTTGAAGTTGAAAGACTGAAATAGTACGTTCTTGTAAAACATACTCCAAAAATCTCTTTTTTTTTTACAACTTCAAAAACATTTTTTAGTTTTATTTAGGAAGACTTTGTCTTGAGACCATCTCGCACTCTATCATAAACATTTCTGTCTTCAATCCCTTGTTTATGGTTCACTAAGCAAAGCAATTCCCCTTGGCTGTTCCTTTTTTATGGTGTAACTGTCAAATACACTATAGTGTTTGGTTAGATACCCCCCTTTTTGTATGCAATCTGTCACTTTCAAAGGCTCAGTATACACAAACAGATTTGATATTGTGTATTTTGACAGAACATTTATTAATATATCCAGAAGTATGCCCTCAAAGGCTGATATGATGCATATTCTTCATCAGAAGACAATTCAATTTCAATAAATATGAAGTACTAAGCCTTTATGAGTTTAAGCTGTGCCCTTTATTGTACAGAACAACGTATTGCAGGTATTCAGCCCTTACACATGTCTGCATTTATGTGAATCTGTTTTCAATTTTTTCCAAGGGCAGAATATGTAATTTCCCTAAACAGGTTCTCATGCAAATGAAGCTAATGTTATGTATGAATGATCCAGAACAGTGGCTTTCTACTATGAACGACCTTACATTCTGTATAAAATGCTTCTTCCACTCTAGCCATTGAAATTTTAAAGGCTGTAATGCATGCGTTTTCACACTTTTCAGCGAATTAGCCTGTCTAAATCGAGGTGTTGACATTTAAATGAGAAACGCTGGTGACATGTAAGAGAAAGGTCAAGGGAAAATTGCGAGTGGACCTGCATGTTGTCACCTTTGAGAATGTTGCTGTTCCACCATCTAAAGGCTTTATATAATTAGTGACCTCGGGGGGGGCACATGGTTGTATTAGCATAGTTGTTTTGACAGCTTTTAAAACATCTGTGGCCACAGTGTTTTTTTCATGTGTGAGCCATGCTTACATTTCAGAAAAGGAAATTCTCTTTGTACCGGTGCTAAACCTCTTACAGATGTTAAGGAGATATGATCGTCTTTGAGTCACTTGCGTACTAAAACAATTACTATTTATGAGAACTTTACAATTGAACAGGCAAATTATGTTAGCCTTTGAAGTTAGGCACTAATACTGGTTGAACAACATCAAAGACTAACATAATTTACTTTTCAAAGACAACAACATGTGCATAAGCACTTGTTTCTGCTTCTTCTTCACCTGTGTTTTGATCCGGATATTCGTGCTCTTTTAGAAGATGAGTAATAGCGCCCTCTACCGTATAACAGTGAAAACATGGATTGCCGAAAAATTCAAGAAGGGTATAACTGCAGCCTGGAGATCTCTAAATGGGGGTGGGAGCTCCAAAACAGGGCTTGACTTCCTCCCATTGGCAGATAGGCACACGACACGCATGCACAATTTCCCCCCCAATCCAGTACAGCGCAAACTCTGCCCCAAAGTTGCAGTTCACAAGATAAGCAGATAAACGGGGGATTTCCACTTTTATCATTGAACGGAGGTTCAAACTCCAGTCCGAGCACCACTGGCCACAAGCTCTGTGACAGTTGGCTAAAGCCAGAGCCAATAGTGAAAGTATGTGTGTGGATACCCCACCCCATTTTGGAGGTTCTGCCCACTTTTGGAGTCCACGCCCCATTTTGGAGATCTCCAGTCTGCAGTTATACCTACTTAGAGAATTCCGTCATTGGCTGGGAAGCGTTGTGTCATAAATGACGAAAAATTCTGTCTATGGCAGGGAAAGTGTTAATAACAGCAATCATAGGCTACAGTGCTTCCATGGATGGACTACCCTAGGATATCATACACTTAAACAACTAATTATAATAAATAAACTATATTAACTAAATAGCAAAAAAAAATTGCCGTGCCTGCCGTGTTTGTTCTTTTTCTTTAGCTCATGTTTTCAATAAAAAAAAAATCATTGCATTATGTAGCCTAATATAATTATTTATACCGGATAATTTATAATAAACCTCTACATGACGAACAGTTCTAGGTAGTAACTGATTACCCGCTGAATTACGTAATCAGATTCCAAAAAATGAAAGGATTAGTTCACTTTCAAATGAAAATTAGCCCAAGCTTTTCTCACCCTCGAGCCTCCGGGGGGTTAATAAAGTCCTTCTGAAGTGAATCGATTTTTTTTTTTTTTTACACAAACAAGTAATAAAGTAAAATATCTAGCTTCCACCAGACCGTATTCAATAGTACGGTCCGTACTATTCCGTATTTCCGTACTTCTGTATTCAAGTTACGAAGAAAGTGTAAACTGGCGACGCGTCAGTTACACTTTTTCCGTAAGTTGAATAGGGAAGGTGTAGGATGTAGCATAAGCGCTTTGAACAGCAAGAGTTTTACACTTTCTTTTTACGTTGAATACGGAAGGCGGTCCAGCAGAAGGTAGATATTTTACTTCATAACTTGTTAAATTTGGATTTTTTTTTTTTTTTTTATACAAATGCATTGATTCGCTTCAGAAGGACTTTATTAACCCTCCGGAGTTGTGTGGAGCACACATTTATGATGGATGGATGTGGATGGAAGCACTTTCTTCAGTTCATACTCGTGAACCCTGTTTACTGCCATTATAAAGCTCGGATGCGTCAGGATATTTATTGATTTTTCTCCGATTATGTTCATCAAAAAGAAGAAAGTCATATACACCTAGAATGGCTTGAGGGTGAGTAAAGCTTGGGGTAATTTTCATTTGAAAGTGAACTAATCCTTTAAGTACTTTTTAAAATACTCATAATCAGAGTTACTTTTTTTATTGATTACATGATTACATATTATTCTCACAATGGTAGTAAATTATTCATAATTAATTGATTCTCCCTACTACTTCTGTTTGATCTTTTATATTTTTCTTTCTAAAAAAGCCTTCTGCTTAAATACATTCAGAAGGTTTGTGGAATTGCACACACAGACAATCCACTAGTCATGTGCCTATCACTGAAATCTGAGAACTACACAGCATTTCACTTTTAAGAAGTGTTTTCCATTTCAGAGGCGGCCAAAATTACAATTTAATTTTGTAATAGTTCCCCCCACATATAGTTTTGATCAAAAATCAAGCCTTTTTTAGTAATTTTTTAAGGAACCTGAGCTGCAAGCAATTATCCTATAAACCAATTAAAGTCTGAAAATACATTCACAAGTGATGTTATTCTGTGGGAAAATTAAAAGATAACCACATACACAGTGGCTTTTGAAAACTGCTTTCAAAGAAGACCTTTTCTCAGGCAGTTCCTAAAAAGCTACATGTTAAATACTGCTGAATGCAGCAAAGAAGTGTAGTACCAAAATGCCATGAATGCCCTAACAACACTTCATTATGTCAAGTCTGAAAGGACATTGTGAGCAGTGAATGAATAAGTGCTCTAGCTCCAAGAGAGTCCAAAACACAGTTTAAGGATCTTGCAGAATCACTCCCTTGAGCGGCCAATTAGAATATGATGGATGAAAGAGTTAAATGAAAACAGCTAGCCTATTATTTTCAGCATAGCACAGATTGGAATGTCAGTGGTCTTAAAGGCTCTTATAGAAACTTTGTGTAGTTCAGCTCTTGATTAATGACTCAGTCCTGTCATGTAGCGAAAGGTTTTGAAATACCACTTCAATATACGTGTATGTGAAAAACAGTGATCCGAGCTCTCCCAGGAATCGGTGGGAAACACCTGAGCACATTTCCAACTGCAGCCAGCTGCTGCGGAAGTGCTACAATAGTAATTGTTTATTAGTTATTCTAATAAAACGTAATGTGTGTGTGTGGGTTGGTGGTTGGGGGAGCGGGGGGTTAAACTTTAGTTGTTATTGGAAGACTTTGCTCATAAAACAAATACAGACACTTGCATATATCAATGCATGCATTAAATGTGAAGGAACTGTTTAATGCATTAGTTAGGAAAATATTGGGAATCCTTCCACGGAAGAGGATGATAACTTTAGTTACTAGTAGTGTTTATTGTGTTAATGTTCAAACGTGCCTGAACAGGTCCAAGGTAGAAAACCAATGTCAGTGATATGTTGCTCTGCGTGGAGTCGACAGACTTTGAAGTTTTGTTCCACTTCACTAATGTTGTGCAATTTGACATTATATAGAAGGCAATGATGACAGCCTAATGCACGATTATTCTTCATGATGGGCGTCAACGCTGTCATGACTTCAAGGGACAGTTCATTAAAAATGAAAATCCTGCCATCATGTCATTCCAAAGCTTTAAAAGAAAAATGTTTTTTTTTTTTTTTTTTTCTTTCATACAATGAAAGTCAGTGGGGTATAGTTTCATTGTATGAAAAAACATTCTTCAAAATATGTTATTTGTGCTCCACAAGTAAAGCCCTGGGTATAATTTTTTGCACAGTTGAACGTACAGCCTTGCAAAGTATACTTCACTTGACTCGTATGCATACATAGGCATTCGACGCATGCACAGTTTTGAGCAATATCTCGCCACGAGTTACAACCATTCTAGAGTTGTACAAATAAGGGTAGTGAGCAAGAGGGAGATTTGAAAGTCTGTAAGAAGAAAGAAAGACTGTAGAAAGGTAAATGTGTGAGAGACATTACAAAAGAGAAAAAGTCAGAGGATAATCACTGGAAAAAGAAGGGTTATGATCAGGCAAGAGCTTTAGGACTCGTGTTAATATTAGATAAGCTTTCCAGCACTGGAGAGGCTGAAGCAGGAAAGCCTGAAAACAGATGCAGAGATTGCATTTTTTTCTGCTCCAAACATGAATAACATTGATTTTGCTGTTTCACAGAACCAAGACATGCTGTTGTTGTAATGTAACCTATAGTAACAGGACAATTTTGAGTGTGTTTGTCTGGAGCTGGTGTGCTGCTGGTGACTAACAGCAAACTCTTGCTTGTATATATTTTTGTGTACTGTATGTTCATTTTTGTTCTTCCTTGTCGTTCGCCATCTTTGCTTTATTTTTTGCGAAGCATTATTTTGCTTTGCTTCAGCTATGATAAAGAGACATCCACTCTTGCATTGAGTGTTTGTGCAGAGACAGAGCAAAATTCTGTTCTGTTGAACTTTCTATTAATCAAAGTAACCTGAAAAATATATTATGTGTTATGTAACCACAGAAATACTGTTTTCAACATTGAAAATCATTTGAAATTATTATCCAAAATCAGCATATTAAAATGATTTCTAAAATATCATGTGACACTGAAGACTGGAGTAATGATACTGAAAAATTCAGCTTTGCCATTGCAGGAATAAATTACATTTTAAAATAGAAAACAGTTATTTTAAATTGTAATAATATCTCACAATATTACTATTATTAATATTATTTTGATCAAATAAATGCACCCTTGATGAGCATAAGAGACTTCTTTCAAAAACAATAACAATCTTACCAAATGTTAGTGTATAATAAAAGTAAACGATCATTATATAAATTCTATGAATCTGTGCAGAACATTGGTAACATTTGTGGATGACACTTCTCAAAACTGCGGCCTGATGATGCAGAAGATCACATTTATATGCACACAGGGAGGAATGACAGCATGACTGTGATTTAATTCACATACAGCATGATATGTGATTCACTTTCACAGGCTGATTATGCAATGGATGTTCCATTGACTCATTCTGTTGGCAGTCCAATGCATTTGTGATTTCTGGAATGGAAATCCCCATTTTAGCCCAGTAGAAAATATATGAATTTCTTTATTCTGCTCACCCATATAGTCACAATTACAGGTCTATAATTCTATAACACACTTTTTGTGGCTGTAAGTAAATATTTTATACTCCTACTTAACTCTGTAACCTTTAAATTTCATTTTGTTACTCCAAATTATCTACTGCAATTAAAAACAAAGGAGTAATTAATGTGCATATGTACGGTTCATTTAACAATGTCAAAAGCTTGAAAAAACATCCGGCTACAATCTAGACTTAAAAAGACCACTTTACTTGAACAAAACCATAAGTGGAAAACACATTTGTGATAACATCATTGCTGGAGCGCTTGAAAATTGGCTTGATCTCTGTTAAAAATGAAACTCGTATAGAGCGCCTGAACCACTGCTATAAAATCTAACCGCACGTCCCCTACTACCTTCACTGTGAGCTTGATCTGAGCCAACACAAGATGATTACATGTGCAAAAGTAGTACTATGTCCTTCCTTATAGACCAAGGAAAAGCGAAGGAATGGGTATATGACCTTGCAAATCAGCTAATAAGACAGCTGAGTAGCAGAAGTAGTGTAAAAGACAACTTGTCTTATGTAATGCTATATGATTTTGTTTTTGCTTAACAACCCAATTTGTGTTGTCTAACATCATGCTGCTACAATCTTCAGGAATGTATGTCACCAAGATGAATTACAAGCAGTCATGCGTGAATATGTCATGTATGGCGTTTCTTTCCAGGATTTGTGAAAATCATACTGTCAGAGAACTGGAATTTCCATAAGCCAGTGAAAATCAGATCAAACAGAAATCAATGGAACCTTTTGGCAATGCAGCTTAAATGGCAATCAAGCCTAACCAGTAACATTAATTTGTTGGTGCAGAACTGAATCAGTTAATTTCATGGCATTTTGTACATGAACATCCCTGTATATGTAAGAAGATAAATATTAATTTTACATATTTAATACCTTAAAGAGATTTCAAAAATATCAGCAGATATGAATAATAAATCCAGTTTTAATAGTGAACATGTAAGCAATAAGGTACGAGAGGCTGTGCTGTATCTTGAATAAGTCACGGCTGAAGGGGTTGCAGGCACTCCGCTTCGCGTCCTTATTGTACCTTTTGCTATACAAATATTAAAACCAAAAATATGTAACAATGCAACTTTCATGAAGTAAACTCTTACTAAAAGCCTTACTCCCACCAGAAAAATAGACCGTCCCTGACCGTGAACAGCAACAGAAGTTACATTATTCCATCATTAGATGGCGGCAAAGATTTTCTTTATGAATGTGTCAGTCAGTAGCGAAGACTTTTACATTGAAAAGACTGAATTGTTGTGAACATGGAACAAGACACAACTGACAAATGCTTTGACTAGCGCTGTCAGTCACGGGAAAACCCCTTAAATGTTAAAAGGACAAGATAATACATCGGATATTTAAACAGATTTTTTATTATGAACATAGGACTGACCTGAAGGAAAATGCTAAATCTGAATGCAGGTAATAAACTCGCTCACTCTATCTTTTTCTCACAATACTCTTCTACATAATACAGTGAGCTTCAATGAACAATATCAATTGAGAACATACAGTTTACGTTGCTAAAAGTGGTTGCTAAGGGTGTTGTGTAGTGATACACAGAACCGTTGGGTGTACAGCTGTGCCCAATAGAAAATGATGTGATTGCAAGCAGATTGAGTTGATTGATCAGCCTGTGCCATCTAAAGTTTCATGACAGAACTTTGTATGTATCAGGGTTTCCACAAAAATATCAAGCAGCACAACTGTTTTCAACATTGATAATAATAATAAATTATTCTTGAGTACCAGATCAGCATATTAGAATGATTTCTGAAGGATCAGCTTTGCCGTTACTGGAATAAGTTATTTTTAAAATGCATTCAAATGGAAAACCATTGAGACCGAAGCAGAATTAGACTGAACATACACTTTAAAAAAAATGCTTTTTTTGATGTTGTAAAAAAAAGATCATAGTATGTTTAAAAGAAAATTTTTTCAGTCTTCTTCATTAAAATTATACATTTATTTCAGTGTTTTACATGCCTTTCTTTCTAATTATTTGTGAAATTTGCTAGCAAATTCTACACCAAATTAGTTTCAGTATATGTATGGTCTAATAGCAAAGATTTTCATTACCTTACAGAGTTACACAAAATTATGATTTTTGATTGCTGAAATACAATTATTACAGGATATATTTATTTTATTAAATATATTTTATTTAGTAGACGTAAAAGGAGTTTCTTTGAATAAGACAACATGATTTGATATTTTTATGTCAGTTTATTCACATCTTCCCAACTCTAACATGAGATGAAATTTTATTATAGTTTACATTAATCAATATTAATTGTAATTGAGTTAAAAGGGATAGTTCACCCAAAAATGAAAAAAAATCATTTACTCACCCTTAATTTGTTCTAAACCTGTATGAGTTTCTTTCTTCTGTTAAAGACAAAAGAAGATATTTTTAAGAATGTTGGTAACCAGACAGTTGCTGGTCGCCATTGACTTCCATAGTAAGAAAAAAAAAATACTATAAAAGTCAGTGGGGCCCATCAAATGTTTGGTTACCAACATTTTTCAAAATATCTTCTTTTGTGTTCAACAGAACAAAGAAACTCATACAGGTTTAAAAAAAAAAACATGAGGGTGAGTAAATGATGGCAAAATGTCATTTTTGGGTGAACTATCCTTTTAATAATAAATAGAAAATAACATGAAGTTTTGAGTAAATGTTGACTCCCCCCCCCATATACATAGAAACCATACAAAGATGCATACTGTACCTGAGGGCAGTCAGATAATACCTTAGTAAATATTGCCTGAGTCTAAAAGGATTATGGTCTGAAAGGGATGTCAGTCATAGAGACAAGCCATCCTCAGGTCTCATGGTGGACAGATCAGAACACTTTCACTCTCTCAGGCGTTCAGAGTTCAGCTGTTTTTCAAAGTTTGGCCTTCTCAGCCTGTTGGGCCTTGTTTGAGTTGAGTTCAGGGGCCTTTGTGTTTACTGAACACAGAGGTATTCTGAGCATGAGCTGGCAGAAGAATCCATCTCTCATTCCTGGAGTCTGCAGCTCAGTGACTGTTTAGAATTACTTGAGCGTTGAAAAAATGCTTTCTCCCTTTCCTTATCTATAAATATCATCAGAAAGTGGCAGATTCAGCGTAAGAGCTGACAGATTGATGGGTTAATTATATAAATGCAGGTCTCAAGAGACATTTTGTATCATAAAAATACAACACATTTTTTCATTCTCAGAGTCAGAACGTTGAGAGAATGTTAGTTTATGGTTATACTGTACCTAACCTAGAAAGAATGTTCCTAGAATTCCTAGAAAGAAAAAAAAATAACCAAAGAGGAACCATGCAATAATGTTAAAGGGAAATTTCTGTGTTTGCTGGGATGGTGGACACACACCAAAAAACTATGCCAGATGTTAAAAATGTACGCCAGATACAACTCTTCAGATAAGGTTTTGCTGCTAATAAAAATACATTTGAATTTTGTTTTTTATAAACTAGTTGACCTGGTGGAACAAAGAAACAAACACCACCAGGCTGCTGTGTAGAAGTCAGTCATGAATGAGGCTCAGTTTGCTGGAATGAAGAATAGTGGGTTGTACTATAAAATTAGCTCAAATGAAAAGTGAAGTTGTCACAATCAGACTTGCATTCTGCAGGTTGGTGTAGTTTGTAAATGGCAGCTGTTAACCATAAAAGTTAATACTTTTTCTCTCCCATGCGGGTCATGATCTTAACAGCCAGTATTTGGTAGTGAGGTAATTGAGGATCAATGCTTTGGCTTTCACAGTGTAATCAGCTCCATGTGCTGTTATGGATATGTGCTATGTTGGATTAAATCCAAATACAAAGGCACACGTTCCTGTTCTTTCAGTCATGGTCATGTGTAACGTATGCAAGAGAGTAAATGTGAAATGTGCACTTAGAATGAGTTTAAATAAATTTAAATAAAAATTTTGAAAGAAAACCAACTGCATTATTACTATAAAAATGTTGAAGCTGCTATTGAAGCTGCTGAAATTCCACATTTCTCTCATGTCTCATTTCAAAATAAACAAAACACAGATACAGCTTCTCCCATTAGATACTAAGATGAGGTCATGATGATATTATTTCTACAATGAGCACTTTGCTTTTGGTCTCTTTTGTTTAGGAGTTGATGTGCATTGAGGGTCTCTGGCGTGTCACTCTTCACACTGAAGCGTAACCAAACCACTGAAAGTCGACACACACAGTGATTGAAAAAAGAAGACATCCCAGAATCAGTATTTACAATAACTGTGTGCAAGCACTATGGTTACAGACTAGAAGAAAGGACTTATTGTTTTGGCTCTGAGCAGGTGTGTTTCACAGCTCAGCACTAAATGGTTTGTACGACGTGTCTTGCATTTTATACAGGTGGGTTGCAGATTATCCGTGTTATCGACATCCACATCTATAAAAGTCTGATGGACAGGCAAAATGGCTTTTTGTTCATTGCTTTGGAAAAACTTTTAAGGTTTGGTTGAGGGAGTAAATTTATAAAATGTTATGATGCTTTAGAATTAAAGTAAATTTAGAATTGAAGTAAAAGTGGTTCATATTGTTAGTTCTTTAACTGCATGTAAAAATTGCCTATCTATCTATCTATACTCTCAGAAAAAAGGTACAAAAGCTGTCACTGGGGTGGTACCCTTTCAAAAGGTACACATTTGTAACTAAAGAGTGCATATTAGTAACTTAAAGGTACATATTGGTACCAAAAGTGTACATATTAGCACCTATACTACCTAAATGGTACATATTAAGATATCTATCTGTCCATCCATCCATCCATCATTCTAATATATCTATGGTTCTATAGTTCTATTTATCATTCTATCCATAAGCAGTGTTGGGGAAAGTTACTTTTAAAAGTAATGCTTTACAATCCCTAAAAAAGTAACTGCATTACTTAGTTAATTTTTATAGAAAGTAAGGAGTTATATTACCTTTGCTTTATTTTTTCTCACCTGTGCTCTGCTGGGCTTGCTTGTTTGTTTTTTTTAATAACAACAAAAAAGTTATATGTTTGGCAAATGTAAAGGCCCTTTCACACCAAAAGTGAAATTAATAATCTTCAGGCTAATCACAAATGTGATGTTTTTCTAAAGTCATTTTTGCTTATTAATATGGTTGAATTGGATCATGAAAGGTCAGCAGCAAAGACATTGGTTAATAAAGTGAGATTAAATACATAAAGTGTTTAATTTAATATATTTAATTTAAGTTTGTGCAATTTGTATTCAATTTGAGGAATACTGACTTTGTTTTTGTGCGAGATGAGTAAATGCTCACCTTTAGTCTAGAACTACAATAACCGTTATGTTTACACACAACGCCTCTGCACTTACTCTTGATTTCTCTCAGCATGGCGACAGGAGAGCTGTCAGTCAATACATGGGAAAACAAAGTAACTTACATTACTTACTTGAAAAAGTAACTCAGATATTTTGTTGTAAATTTAAATGTAAAGCGTTACTTTACTAGTTACTTGGAAAAAGTAATCTGATTACATAACTCCAGTTACTTGTAATGCGTAACCTCCAACACTGTGCATAAGGCCTATAAAACGTATGGATACAGTAAGTCTACACACAGGCACAGGCAACATTTTTATGACTTGTTCTAAGCAATTTATCAAGTGCTGGTGCATGATTGATTACAAAGGCTGTCTTTTGGAAATAGCTACAGTTCTAAATAGAGTTTAGCAAGTAGAAACAGTTTCTTGAGTGGTTGAAATGAGTGATTCCAGTTCATCTTAGGCATGTAGTGGCCAGGTAAGATCCAGCAGTGCTAACAGATAGATGACAAGCTTAATGACCACTTTACATCCAGCATCCGTCAAGTTTTATGTCTTACATACAGTATTCATATTCTTGGATATTATTACCGAGTTTTGAACTAGAAACCCCTGCATGTTGCGTATATTATGTATAGGCCTAATGTGTGTTCCCATTGGCATCTCCACACTGCACATGCACTGTATATATTTAGCACAAATAAGAATCAGAATAATCAAAAACAGACAGTGATTTTGGACGTAATGCCCTGAAAAACAGTTTGAATACATGCCAAAGTTTGCAGCGAGTATAAACACTGTGTGTATAGAGGAATGAGAAACAGGTGATTGTAATTAACTGCTGGGTTTGGAGGTCCAGTGAGAAGGTCCTTTGGTGGGGAACTGAGTGAGTAGTAGGTCAGAATGTGAGTGGTTCCTGGCGCTGAAATCCTCTATCTCCTGGGTCTTCCTCTGGGTTTAGCAGTTGTAGTAGATTGTTGAATGGCTCTGGAACAAATAGGATTACCATCAACAGCTGTGACATGAGCAGGCTGAAGCAAAGAAGTTGTTGAAATGTGTAGTTGTTGAAACCTGGTCAGTGTCAATGGAATTTCTGGCTGCTCTTGAGTTTCTTAGTGCTGCAGTGGTACACTTTTGTGATCTTACCTGCTGCAGATAGTTTTGTTGGTTGATGTAGGAAAAAGTCCTCATCAAAGTTTTTTCTTTGGAATAGAATCGGGACACATACTGCAGTTTCCACGTTAATTGCTTGAAGGATGATGTTTAAATGTAAATGATGACCATAGTCTGACAAACTTTTTTGGGTAATTTTAGATCATTTTGATCAAGTTGAGTACTTGTCTGGAAAAATTGGAGAACCATTGTCTCATATTGTATTCTTTACTTGTTGTTCTGTCAGAGTGGGAGAAATAAAAGATCTGAGAGCTTTTTATCGTTGCCCATGTTTATAGTTCCAGATATTAGTCCAACTATAAAAGATAACATTTAAATTTATGCCTCCAGTTAATTAAAAACATAGCTGAGAATGATTGATTGCTGTTTTGTTGACAGTGTTTCTAGAAGACATTGCTTTGAGACAGTTGCAGTGTTTTCTTTGAACTGTTGTTTGATCCATTTTTCGGAAAGTCTTCAGTCTCACTCAGATGAAAACTGAGGATCCACAACCAGAGATTTATTTACAATTAAGCTAAACAAAATACGGAATCCAGCACACATTAGTAGAATAAACCACGCAAAAAATCAGAATAAACAAAACAGACAGTGACCAGGAAATTACATGCTCAGAATTACAGTTAGAGTGCTTAGACTTCACAATTTAGGTATTCCCGAAATGCTATTTTTAATAGTAGATGGTAGATTAATGCACATTCTAATAATTTAATTAGCCGGTCTTTGGAAGTACACAAATGTATCAGTAACAAAACATCCATTGAGAAGCAGCTTGTATCTAATTGTTTCTCGGGTTTCCAAAAGTCTTTCTGGTCTTCAGAAATTAGTGCGAGTTATCGGAAAATCTGATTCTCAAATTATCTTACCATCTCAAAAAACCGAGCCAAGTTTTCACATACAATCTATGTTATTTTAGTTCAATCAAAAAAGTTTTTATAATGCTATTGTCATATTGAGTTATGTTAATGGAATAATATTTAAACTATTATTGACTCATAATTGTATAAAAATGCATTTGCATTAGTTTGTCTTTTGTTGTGAACTCCTTTACGGTGTTGGCCTTAAACTGTTTACTCCAAAACATACATCAGGCCAAATCCAGAGGAATGTCATCATGGAGGTCTGTGTGTTTCCTCCGAGCACCTGACTGAAAATGAAAAGTGAGCACAGATGGATATCCCACAGACATATTTGTGTTTCTCTTGAAGCGATTAGCCTTTTATCCCTGTTGATGCATTGGGAGCAGCTGAACTTTGTAGTTTCATAATAGTAATGTAAGCTGAAGGGTTGCAGGCTGCAGTCAAATCGCAACATTGAGATGCACAGTGAGCCATTTACCTCAATCTGTCTCAAAAAGTGTTTATACTGAGGTTGAATAACTGTTATTTCAATGCTTAAAGTGAAACAAATACATTTAGTTTTAACTATGTGAGATTGTTTGTCTTGTCATAAATACTGCGGAAAGCAGTGAAAAGCAGTATTAAACGGAGGGTCAGAAGGACATCGGGATGCTTGCAGTGGAAAACCTTAAACCTTAAAGGGACAGTTCACCCAAAAATAAAAATTCAAATTCATGTCCTTCCAAGTTTGTATGACTTTAAAAAAGAGAAACTTTAAAGAATGTGTTGGCTGCTCTTCTCCATGCAGTTACAATCAATGTGAACTGGAGCCGTACGCATCGATTTATGCTAAAAGAGTAACCTCTGACACAACGTAGGATGTAGGTGTAGCGTAAGCTTTGACAACTCTTGCAGTTCTCGTTTTAGACTTCTAATTTGTGACTGGTGTTTTGTTTTGCTCTATCCTCTGCGCTTCCACATTCGTCAATACGTAATGTGTCAGGTCAGGGGTTACTCTTTCGCTGTGAATCGATGCGTATGGCCGACTGCCGGAAAGATAGTTATTATAGTATATGGAAGTATAGTATAGTATATAACTCAGATTGTGTTCGTCTGAAAGAAGATAGTCATATACACCTAGGATGGCTTGAGGGTGAGTAAATCATGGGATAATTTTTGGGTGAACTATCCCTTTAAGGATGTTTCATGAATCCAACCCTGAAGCTTTCAAGCTTCAAAAAGGACACAAAAGCACCATAAAAGTTTCATAAAAGTCGTATATGACGTATATGACCATATATGACTCACTCATGCCCTATATATTCCAAGGTCCAGATTTACTAAACAGGGCAAATTAGCATGTGGCCGCAATCTAATAAAAACGCAGATAGGAGAGGAAAGTTCTTTGAGTGATCTATTGACAATGCGCAAATTCGATGTCATGTCAGGAACAAAATCGTTTAAGAAATGTTTTTTTGGGGGCGGTAAATAATGGCTCAAATACCACTAAATGGACCGACGCAAACCTTAGTAAATCACGTTGCATGATTCATTTAAATACTCTCCGCCCATAAAT
The DNA here is from genome assembly GCA_037101425.1 of Elopichthys bambusa. Classification (NCBI taxonomy): domain Eukaryota; kingdom Metazoa; phylum Chordata; class Actinopteri; order Cypriniformes; family Xenocyprididae; genus Elopichthys; species Elopichthys bambusa. The sequence goes on from CM074444.1 coordinate 21,503,574, forward strand.
TTAATGTTCTGACAAGAGAAACTCTTATAAATACATATGCAGTAAGGTCAGCTGGAAAAATAACTGGCCTTTTCATCACTAATTTCTCACTGCATATCTTTAGTAAATCCTGACAGTAGCTTTTATTGCCAAAAGAGGGTTTGCTCTGGCGCAAGCTGTTAGTCTTCTGAAGCAACACAATAGTTTAGTGTGATGAAAAGGCTGAAATTAAGTCTTTATCTTCTGAAAATCGTAGGGTAGTAAAACTTAAATATTCTTTTTCACTCAAAAAGGCCATCAAAATAGAAATGTACTGCATGTTTTTCACAAACATAAATATGACAATAGAAGTTTATCCCGTGTTTGTCTATTCAAACAGATACTGTTTGTTAGATGTTCCCTCAAATACTTGGTCCATGAGTGCTTTGGACTGATGAGTTGAGACAGCTGAGATATGTGTGGTGTTCGATGCTGATTTCCCTTGGCTGTAATCCGTAAAGGAGAATATGGGATTTCAGACAGTGCAAATGCTGAAAAACAAGAATCCATCATTTAGACATCAAAAATCCTCTTGGCTTCAAAAGAGACGAGAACATATTGGCTTGGCCTGGTGGTATTGAAAACACATCCATACAGCTGAAAACAAAGGGTATAGCTGTGGCTTTTATGTTTAGTGTTAAAGTGGCTCATGAATGATATGGACCACTGGGGTGACTAATTATTCCTATTACTAAGCACAACCATCCAGGTCTCAAGAGTGCTCTTTACTCTTCTGTATTACCAATACATGCAGGAAATTAAAGAACTGATGTAGTGACTTCTCTGAACTATAGCATGTTTTGATCTAAATGCCTTTTAAATTTGTTTAGCACTGCATAATCCTTTAACCGCCATTATAATGACAAAATGTAAAGTGTTTACGTTATATTAGCTGATCTGTCTCAGTGAGAACACACAGCTGTAAGCCAATGAGGGGGAGAAGTTGTGACTTATGATCTGAGAATGTCAGCCCTTGTGAAAAATTAAGTGTGCTAAATTGTATTTAACGTGCACTTGTAGTGTGCTTTAAATCTTAGAAGTAATTTTTTAAAAAAAAACTGTACTTGAAGCTTTTTTTATTGGCAACATTTTAATAGCTTGTTACAAAACAAAAAAAAAAAAAAAGAAAGAAAAAAAGAAGCCTTTCCCAGACTTCCTAGGTTGTCCATAAAAGCCTGTATTTTTTTATATGAAGGACTCTGGACTCTGGACACATCGAAAGGATGTGACGATTACTGTGCACGCGCTCCCAAGAGCATCTCTTGACACATGAAACGAATGCTTATGTTCAAGATAATGCCGAAAGAGCTATTCTGTACTGTAATGTCAGTGTGTCATGCAAAGAGAAGGGACGCATTCAAACTATTGTCTCAAATATACTTTATATTCAAACTATCATAACAGTGTAATTTTAATTACCTCATCTCCCGACATGATGTCGGTGAATTGCAGAGTTTGTGCAAAGATATCCACATCGCTATGATCAGATGCTTTCTTAACTGCTGTTTTCTCACCGTTGTCATTTTTGTTTTCTGTTTATTTTATTATTGTGAGGAAAGTGCGCAGCACATGCGTACATATTCACTTAAACATCACTCTCAGCAGCATGGATGGCGTTTGGATGTTCGTTAACAGTATATCGCTGTAAAGGTATTTCTAGCTTTCTAGTTTCTTTTTACTTCTAAGCAAAGAACGAAAAAGAACTTTGCCGCAGGGTTGCCAGGTTTTCACAACAAAACCTGCCCAATCGCTACTCAAAACTAGCCCAACCGCATTTCAGGGGGGTCCCACGGTAAAAATCTCCTTCCCGGGGGTAAAATCTGCTTTTTTGGCAGGGTTCCTCTGGTAAAATTTGCATTCCAGGCACTAAATATCATGTTATTTGGGGTCGCTTCAACCCGCGAATATGAAAAACTACCTGCAGCAACAGTGTAAAAATAGCCCAATTCCACAGGAAAACCACGGACTTGGCAACACTGGTTACGCTGTAGCCATGTTTCAAAGACAATAGAAGTAATTATGAATATAACAATGTACTTAAGTCCTTCTTAAGTGTGTCAAGAAAATCACTCTTAAGTTCAACTAATTGCATTTAATATAAATTTAAACAATAGTTTGTTTTCATTTAATTGTAAATAACATGCAATTAATTGTCCAAAAACATTACATTCAGTTCACACTCAATTATATTCTTTTAGAGTATATAATTTCCACTATAAGTCCTCTTTTTTTAAGTTTGTAGTCTACTTATTTTTCACAAGGGAGAAGAACGAATTTTAACGATAGATAAAAGAACCTCATTGTAGTTTGTAAATGGAAACCACAGCGTTTACACATTTTGAAGGTCGGCATGGAAGAAGATTGCTGGGAAGTGTTCTGGAAATGTTATAGGTGCATACTGGATCCGTGCCGGTACTCACAGGGATTGTATTAATGTACTTGGGCATATGTGAACTGTACCATGAATGTGCTGGGAATGTGGTGGGAGTACAGTGTATAAGTCAATAAAAAACAATTGAAACAAATGTTCATTTCTACCAAACTAAAAGCGTTGAAGTTACAACTAAATATTACTGTATATTAGGGTGTTGCTTAATAGTATTTATTATTAGGAATGCTTTGAAAAGCTATATAAAGGTTAAGCAAGTGAAATTTTGTCATGCTAGCATAACAATCTGGTTTTTGTCTGACATGTAACTAACTGCTAGTAGTTTTTGTGCTAACATTGATGCATAGCCCAAAACATTGCCTTGATTAAGTCTTCCCTGAAACCACACACACCTACTTCAACACATACAATATTGGTTTCTTTGGTGTGGATGGCCTCTTAAATTTTACTACTCCCGCGGGGTGCTGAATAATACAGGTCACCTCCATCAGAGAAACCCGCTGCAGCGAAGACAAATGCAACTCTGTGGAGCTGATGAAGTTAAGCTGTTGTGCAAGAGCTATGATTTGAGCAGGAAACCGTCTCAAGGCCTCAGGACATGCATTACCTCATGCACTGACAGACCATTGATTGAGAACACTGACAAAACACTGAGAGCTTTGACAAGGCGTACCTGACACAGGTGTATGATTTGTACCCTTTAGAAACTGCAGATAAACCCACTGAAAGATGTCAATGAGTAATGTGAAAGTTTCTTTTCTTTCTTTGTTAAATATTTGTTTCAGAATACCATTTATAATAAAACTCTGTTGTGAATATGTATCTTTATTTATAAGTAACCATTCCCAAAAAATTTAGAATTAGACATAACCAAAAATTGATTTGTGGTTCGGTGAAGGAATCTGTTACAAACTCAAACTGAGTGATTCAAACCACTAACTCACAAGCAAGTTCGAGACTGTTTCATAAATCTTTGTGATTGTCATTTGTTTGTGAAACAGACATATTGTGCTGTGTTCGTTGCTGCATACAGGAAACTTGGCTGTGCATTCTAAAGATGTAATCAATCAACGTGATCTCATTAGTGTTCGAATGTATTTTTACGTAAAGTGTGGTTCATTTACTTTCCATAGACACTGAAACTTACAATATTGACGTATTGACAGCACTAAAACAACCTTACAGACGTACTAATGTGTATGAATCCTTATTTTGAATATTAAAATTGTGGCATATATATTTTGATTCTATTATATTCAATTGTCATATCAATGACATTGTTTTCAGTTGCATTTATTATAGTCTTGTGACTGACAACAGAACCTTAAAACACCAAAAACGCAACATAAATTCACAAAAGTAATAAACTTTATTTGAGCGCTGTAATCCAAATCTTTAGAATCAATATGATAGTGAGGGACAGACCCAAATTTGAGCCTTTATTCAGGGATATTTATCTCCATTCTCAGCAGTGTCTGTAAACGTAAAATCCTGCACTTGTTAAAAATGAAAAAATTGCTGCCTCAAGAAGTCTTCTATCCAAATGTACAAAAATGTACATTTTGTTCCTGTAAGTATTAACAATGAGAGCAGGCTAAATTAATTGATGCCACCTAGAGATGATATGTGGAAACCGCATATGGACATGATTTGAGTTGAAAGTGAAATCCATGGTGTAATTTTTTTGTTGCATTGACATTTTAGCAAATTTTGTAGAATATGAGACCTTACTCTTGTTATCTGCTTTGGGAAACATTACACTAGACAGATATGAAAGGACTACAAGGAATCTAGCTACATTTTATAAATGTAATGAGTGGTATGTTATATGGTATGGTATTATTAGGGGTTTAAGTCGTAGAGTTGTAGTCTAAGTTGTAGAGACTTGAATTTTTGAGGGCTGGTAGTACTCACACCATCTACAACATCAGTAAGACTCACACCGATTGGCCTGATGGGGGCGCTACAGCGGTCAAAAGTACGAAATGGCTCATAACTCCTAAACTGTTATGGGTAGGCTCAAGTCTTGTGTTGTTGGAATCCTTGGCTCAGGGCGGATAAAATGCATGCATATGGTGAAATTTTCAGGTATTTTGGATTTTTTGAAAAACCTACTTTTGCGAACTAAAGCAACACATCTCCTTCGCATAGAGTTGATCAGGTTGTCGATTGTGGCCTGTGGAATGTTGGTCCACTCCTCTTCAATGGCTGTGCGAAGTTGCTGGATATTGGCAGGAACTGGAACGCCGTATACGCCGATCCAGAGCATCCCAAACATGCTCAGTGGGTGACATGTCTGGTGAGTATGCTGGCCATGCAAGAACTGGGATGTTTTCAGCTTCCAGGAATTGTGTACAGATCCTTGCAGCATGGGGCCGTGCATTATCATGCTGCAACATGAGGTGATGGTCGTGGATGAATGGCACAACAATGGGCCTCAGGATCTCGTCACAGTATCTCTGTGCATTCAAAATGCCATCAATAAAATGCACCTGTGTTTGCTGTCCACAACATACGCCTGCCCATACCATAACCCCACCTCCACCATGGGCCACTCGATCCACAATGTTGACATCAGCAAACCGTTTACCCACACAACGCCATACATGCTGTCTGCCATCTGCCCTGTACAGTGAAAACCAGGATTTATCCCTGAAGAGAACACCTCTCCAAAGTGCCAGAAGCCATCGAGTGTGAGCATTAGCCCACTCAAGTTGGTTACGACGACGAACTGCAGTCAGGTCAAGACCCTGATGAGGACGACGAGCATGCAGATGAGCTTCCCTGAGACAGTTTCTGACAGTTTGTGCAGAAATTCTTTGGTTATGCAAAACAATTGTTGCAGCAGCTGTCCGGGTGGCTGGTCTCAGACGATCTTGGGGGTGAAGATGCTGGATGTGGAGGTCCTGGGCTGGTGTGGTTACACGTGGTTTGCAGTTGTGGGGCCGGTTGGATGTACTGCCAAATTCTCTGAAACGCCTTTGGAGGCGGCTTATGGTAAAGAAATTAACATTCAATTCACAGGCAACAGCTCTGGTGGACATTCCTGCAGTCAGCATGCCAATTGCACGCTCCCTCAAAACCTGCGACATCTGTGGCATTGTGCTGTGTGATAAAACTGCACATTTTAGAGTGGCCTTTTATTGTGGCCAGCCTAAGGCACACCTGTGCAATAATCATGCTGTCTAATCAGCATCTTGATATGCCACACCTGTGAGGTGTATGGATTATCTAGGCAAAGTGCTCACTAACACAGATTTAGGCAGATTTGTGAACAATATTTTAAAGGGAAATAGGCCTTTTGTGTACATAGAAAAAGTCTTAGATCTTTGAGTTCAGCTCATGAAAAATGGGGGCAAAAACAAAAGTGTTGCGTTAATAATTTTGTTCAGTGTATGAAGTGCTTTAAATTTGCATCACCAAATTGTTCTTTGGGTTGAAGATGACGGCCATGTGCTGTCTATGATTTAACACATCACTAATTAAGTATATTTTCCCATACTCTGCAGAGCCATCTGGCTTCATTCACAGAACAAGGGCACTATGGGAAGGGAGTGTTATCAAACAGCAGGAGAGATCAGTTCGCTGGATTCCTTCTTAATAAGGCGTCTCTCAACCATATTGTTAAAATCAGTTGAAGGGTGAAAGCCACATGATTTCATTACTCCCATCCAGTCATGGCAGAGCAAGTGTCTGGTAAATTGCCTCTTCTGCCAACACAGATCTTGGTTCACTACCTCTCTTTACACTGCACCCTTATCAGAGCCTGTGTCTGCACAGCGTGTGAGGAGAGGGGGGTAATCGGCCACTTGTCAACTTGCCATGCACACACAGCAAATTAAGATTTAACCCTTGCTGTTATCTCCTGTGTAATTAATTCAAGCACATAAACAAGCAGGCCTGACCATTGAGGAACTGTGCCTTTGTTTTGATGCAGTTGTTCCCCTGGTTAGCTACTGTGGAGGCCATTCATTATGTAATTGTGCGTATAATTTAATGCACATGTGAGTTAATATCTTATTTTGATGAAGAACTACTGCTGTCAGTTTGAAAAAGGCCAAGCATCAGTGGAGACAATCCAAGGGATCAAAGCTTTGGCATTGATCGTGGATTCCTGGCATCCACTGGTTCCATCTTCTTAAGATAACAAAAGGCAGTTTTGTTGTGCAAGGGCAAGAAAGACCGGCTGGCCAGAGAAGCAGCCATGGTTCACATCTTCAGATCATTGCTGGAAGAGAAGTACAAGATCCACTGCGGATGATCCCTCCTGACATTTAAAAATATATCTGAAACCTCCCTCAGTTCAGGCTAATCAAAATATTGTATTTCTTGCTCACTAAAACATTTTAAAAGAAAAAAGAAAAGTTCAAGTCTGTTATACAGACTCTGTTCAACCTCTTACTCCAAAGGTTCTAAATATTTTAGTTTTTAGAGCAGCCCTTGTAAAAAAAAGTACACTTAAGCGTACTTTTAAGAAGAGTACTTATTAGGGAAATAATATACTTAAATATACTTGAATATACTTAAAGGGATAGCTCACCTAAAAATGAAAATTCTGTCATCATTTACTCACCCTCATGTCATTCCAAAACCGTAAGACTTTCATTCATCTTCGGAACACAAATCAAGATATTTTTATTAAAAATTGACAGCTATGTGACTACCACTTTGACTCTTCAAAAAGTTCATAAGAAGTTCATTAAGTGGTTTAGTCCAAATTTTCTAAAGAGACTAGATCACTTTATATGATGATGATCAGATTTAATTTAGGCTTTTATTTACATATAAACATTGATCAGCGAACATAAACAGAAGCTTAACCGAAACTGCTTGACACACAAGAACAAACCTCTTGCGGAAGCTCAAACGTGCTGCATAACAGGAGATTGGTTCTCGCACGTCAAGCAAACATGCTTGAGCTTCCGTTTACCATAACTGATGTGTGCGTTGATGAATGTTTATGTGAATAAAAGCCTAAATTCAATCTGTTCATCGTATAAAGCGATTGATTCTCTTCAGAAAATTTGGACTAAACCGCTCAATTCATATGGATTAGTTTTACAATCTCCTTATGAACTTTTTGAAGAGTCAAAGTGGTAGTTATATAGCTGTCAATGGAGGGACAGAAATCTCTTAGATTTCATTAAAAAGATCTTCATTTGTGTTCCGAAGGTGAACGAAAGTCTTACGGGTTTGGAATGACATGAGGGAAATATATTTTTAAGATAATACAAGAGCATATTGAAAACAATTAAGCACACTTTTTCCATATAGGAGCCCATAAAAACATGGAGAAACAGTCATTTTTGCTTTAGTTTCAGTTAACTAAAATAATCCTGCATCTCTGTTCCCAGAAGGGGGAAGAGAATGTCAGATGATAAAGGTTCCGTCAGTGTTTTACATCAGAAACCTCTTTCATCCTAGGGCTCACTATTTCCACTTACACGTTCAATATATCAACTATTACTTCCTTCTCCATCACAACAGTAAATTTTGTTGTCAACAACACGTGCCATTTACTTCAAATTCAGCCTGGGCAAATGATGATGGCTGCACAACTTCACAATTTGAGGCTATTTCTGTGTTGATGATCAGGGAGTGCCTGTGATCTCACCATTTGCAGTTCTCTGTACATTGCTCTGATGTCTCTAAGGTTTCACACACATTAGGTACAACCCTTATTTTGATGTGCGTTATACCTTTTCACCATAGCAACTTAAATCTGCAGTAACCCTGGAAAATCCCTAGTTATGCCCACTAACTAATGCAGAGGGTGAGGTCGATGTGGTGTTTTTGTCATTTTTCACTCTCCAAATAAGTATTTGCAATTGCTTGTGATGGAATATTGAAGAATTTTGTAGAATTCCCTTATCCCGACAACATTGGACCCCATTTACTTTCATTGTATGGAAGAAAAATAAATAAATAAATGGACACATTCGTCAAAATATCTTCTTTTATGTTCAGCAGAAGAAAAGATTTCATACAGGTTTGGAGCAACTTGAGGATGAGTAAATGATGACTTATTTTTCAACTAAATGGATTGTTTACATAAATTAACATTTAAAAGTTAACTTAAAAGAAAAAAATAAGATAAAAATAAAATGATCTTATCTGAAACAAATTTTGGGGCTTCCCTCACACAGCCGTGCCCTCATTTGCAGCTTCATGTAATCTCTAGAATTAGCATTTGAGCTTTGGATCATTTTAAACGTGAAAATTTCTTTGCCATTTTTTTTACTGTCCAACAGCTCATTATGTGGGACCCCCATAACAGAAGGTCCTGTTCATTTGCTAAGCTTGAACTCTCAAATGACCTTGTAAAAGCACTGTCTCGAATGACGTGGATTTAAAGCAGCTCTGAAACAGGCAAGTGAAGCCAAAGAAAGAAATGTGGCCTCTTGGTTCACAGAGCTTTTTTTCTTCTGCTTAACTATTGCTGGCCGCCTTCACGCTTGGCTTTTGATTTGTATGGTGGTCCGAACAAAGAATTAATGGGTAACAATAGGTTAAAAGCTTATAATAAGGATACGTCATCCACTAACATTCACCGAATGTGTGAAAATTGACATAGTGAGTTCATTTTAAAATCACTAACAAATTTTCAATTCAAGGATTAATGAGATTAAATGCACAACAGATACAGATACTGACTCGTTTGACAAAAATTTGTTCGAAATTCTTTCTTATATTTGTCACATAGTCACTTATTTGACTTTAAAATGGGTCCAAACTTCCTTGTGCCATCTTGAAGCATTAACTTCAGCAACGCTGATCATATAGATTTTCATGGGTGTTCTCAAGGTTCAAGAGCAGTCGAGGTCAATCTTGTGGAACAATAGATCCAAAGCAGCTGAGAGTTTTAATATCGTGGAGTTGGACAAACTGTGTGCACTGTTTGGATAGGAGAGTTACTATTTTTATTGGAATTCAGTCAAACATGGTTAAACCTCTTTAAGTTTATTTCAATGCATTAATGTTTTCCAGATTCATCAAGCTAAAAAAAAAAGTGCATGAAGAGTTTTCTGGATTAGTTAAGTACTAAATAAATGCTTTAAATATTCTGGCGTCATGCACATGACTATTAAATGGATTGTGTGTACTGCTGAAAAACGTTGACTATTTTGTTCTCTGTAGGTGTTGAACGTAATCCTCATTATTTGACCTGAAATGCGAAACTGTTAGTTTCATAGCCAAAGACTCTTTTATTGCAGCTATGCAGTGTGTGTGTGTGTGTGTGTGTGTCTGCATCATGAAGTAAGAATAATATTTATTAGTAGTTCATATGACCACATGGAAACCCATTTGCTCCCTTGCATCCAATATCTTCAGCTGTAAAAATGTTGCTTTTGCCGTCAGTGGAAAAATACTTTGTTTTCACTAATGACACCACATTCGCATCATTTACAAAAATAATCACTGTTGGAAAAGTTTTAGAATATTTTTATTTGATCTAAGAATGCATTTAGTTGTTGTTTTGATTGTGTTTTAATGTAGTTGATATATATTTAAATTATAAGGAATATTATTTCATTATAAAAAGTATGTGTAAGGCTGGAAGCTTACGCTGCTATTTTGAACCAATAATTGGAACAAAATGCAGCTGAAGCATGACATGCATAATTCAGTTATTTATCTGACTCCAATAAAGTTTTTATAATATTTTTTATAATAAGTTTTTAATATACTTTCCTTTCTACTATTTGTTAAGTCTTTCCTAGAACTGATAGGAAAACGTAGGATTAAACCTGAACGTTACTTTAGCTTTCAACTTTATCAGTGGTAAAAGGAAAGCAGGCTATGGCACAGTTATTTATAGCTTATTTATAAGCTGTCAGATGAGACCAAGCATGACATAGTTACATGTTAAAACACACAAGTAGATAAATAGTATGTAGTATGAAAGCATGTGTATCCCTGGCAAGCGACTCTGCCTCCCCAGACAGAACCGTCCTGTGTCTGGATTGTCCCAGCAGTCCTCAATCTGCATACTGATTGCACCAGATATAGGCATTAGCATACTGTGATGATGAGGGGCATTGTGCCACGTTAAATTCACAAGTGTACATTTAAAGGGACTATTGATATACTAGGGCAGTAAAGAGTTGCACAAATATTCGCTCCGGCCTACAAAGGTGTGCATTTAGTTGTTTTAATTTATAAAAACTATATTTCATTTATAATATAAATAATATTTAAATTATGATATGTAGTAGTATATAATTTCATTTATCCTTGGTTTAAGGAGGTAGTGCTTTTGATTTTTTAATACTGTGATTTCACTGCCAAGTTAGTGCTTGCTGCGACTAATGTTATAATCCTGGCAGGGGGGAATTTCATTTGTTATGAAATCACTGGGTTGGAAATAGTTGAATTGGAAATAGCTGACCACCACTGGTTTTAATTGACAGGGGATGTGCAGGGCTGACAAAGAGAAATAGTCCCATTTAATGTGACTGCTTAAGAATGCAGATATTTTATGGTTTCCATACATTTGTAGGTTATATTAGTGTCCACCATTTCTGATGCACTGCTCTATCTATGTATATATGTATGTACTGTATCTATCTATCTATTTATCTATCTATTAAATTTATATAAAAGTAGGAAGTAACCTGTGGCTCAGCCTGACATGTTTAACATTGGAGATGGCTGAGTTCTGTCACACAATTGACCGTTCACAAAGACCCGCCCCCTTTAATTACTGTTGCTACGTCCGACAAGCCATGCTGCTCTCACCCCACACATCATGTTCTCACGCAGTGAAAAATACATCACGGAGCAAAGAGGACACTGACAACACGTCGACAGGCAAGACAGAGCAGGTTACTTTTGATATGAAACAAGGTCTCAAATTTCAAATTTTGTCATTTTTAAAGAAATTTAAACAATACAGTTTTGTGGCTCTTTAATGTGTCGTGACAGCGCCTCAGTTCAAGTGGCTTGTGAACCGATCATCTCTTCCTACTAGTTTATTTATAGCATATTCATTCATATAGCAAATAATCATGAATGAACATCATATGGAATGTTGTTTCAACCGCGGAAAGATGTCAGTACACACCATTTTTCAAGTTCAAGTTCAAGTCCACCGATGTTAATCTACTAACTCCCCTGACTGCTTTGTCGGACAAAATGGTGGATTCGGCAATATGATTGGTTAGATTGCCTTTCAATCAAACTCCCGGTGAAGGGTCAATTGTGGAGGATTATCAGTCCTGAGGTACTCTGTTTTTTCCCTGAGAAAGACTGAACAGTCATCTCAGCAGAATTCCAGTGTCACTGAATGCTATGGGATGTCCATTATACTTCATCCTGCCTTTGGTGAAGAGATTACCTATAGTGTGGTGTGACCAAACGCCTTTTCAGCATAGTTTTAGGCTTATCGTTAACATATACATGATTCATACACACTCCCCCAGAACCCAATACAGAGAGAAGAACCCTTTAAACATTGCATGTAATTTCTGTATTTATTTGTGCACAGTTGATGGATGTATACATAGTATACAACAAATTCCAATAAAAAAACATAAGTGCCTTTTGCTGTATTAACATCAAAAGATGAGAGAAAAAAAAAACCCAAAATGAATAAAGGGAGCACCTTTTAAATGAATGAGATGCTCTCAGCAACAACATTTGGTTTACATGAGTTGTTTGCACAAATGACAAAGTATCTTCATAAATCCAGCAGAGAATACATTTAATTCATTTACAATAAAACACTTGATTTACCATCCAAGAAACATGGTGACTTTACTAAAATCACAGTGGCCATAGCAGCTGCATGTGTAGTGTGAATACAGGCAAAATAAGACACATACAAGTATTTTTGTATGTAATTTTTCTTCTTTTTTCACCTCTATATACTGTGGACAGTTTAGCTGTTTAAAATGGAATAAGAGGTTCAGCCATTTGGCATCATATTTTAGAAAGTGTCCCACTTAACCTGTATTCACCCATAATCAAAACTGAAAACTGGATTTAGTACTTGTAGGGAAGCCTTTGTACAATATTTGATGCTTTGTACATCAGTGTCTTTTAGCAGAGTTCAGTTTTACGAGACCCAAAGACTTTCTTATGGTACACTTATATAGATAACTGAACTGATAAAGTTTATTGCCATAAAGTATATTAACTGGTTTATTTATAGTATTTTATCTGTTTTATCCCTTTGTGTACAGTACTATTGTATTAAACATTATGCCCAAAATGACAGGGTGTGATACTGATTACTTTTAATAATCCCAAACTAAAAGCCTACTTTTGGCAACATTGTTTTGTCTTCTCTAAACTTGAATGTAATCCTAAAATCTGCTTGTTGAACCTTTAATGATTAGGAACGCTTTAATCTACTGACTAGCTCATCTTAATATACGAATACAAATGATCAATAGTGCATGGACCAAGATGCCCTATTTTGGCATACAATATGCTTCACATTTAGATCAAGTTATTCACATGTATATAAAGTCTGAATACAAACTCAAACACTTTTGCCACAAATCTGATATCTTCACTTTATCGACAAACCACATGCAGAGGAAATGCTGTAAAAGTCTGTTTTTGTGACAGTTAATGCCATAACATAACATTTTACAACTGTAAGTGGTCTGTGTTATTTGGTTGCTTTAAAACACCCTGTCCTTTTCGAGGTAGGTGATATCCAACTATACCTAAACATGGTAACATGGTAAAATTTCTCATCATCTTGGTAAAAGAAATAATTTGTCTTTATTTCATGACAATATTCCCATTACAAAAAGTGAGACACCACAGGATGCACAAGTAAAAAGTTTTTGCTTTTGCTTTGGCTCCATAAAATGGGTCCCAGAACACACAGAATGGGTCACTAGCAGGGCCGAACGGTGCAAAAGTCCAGTTCCTGTGGCTTTCTTTTACTTGAGCAGTGGTCTCTAGGTAAAAGCAGCCCAGTCTGAGTGATGCATCGTAGTGGGCGTCTCTTATAGCCTTTCCCGCAGGTTTTAGAGCATGAGGACCATTCGCCGATGCTCCACGTTGGGCAAGGGTCACCACACACCCTCATGGTACTGGGCCTTTGAGTGCTGTCACAGTGTGTGGCTGTTTTCCCATATGAGTCCAAACACTGTATCAATCTACTTTGGACCCCGTTCCCACAGGTAACTGAACACTTATTCCAATCCGCCGCTACCCACTTATAAGGTGGCATCTGATAGGCCGGCTTCTTCAGTTCCACTTTATTGCTGTCTTCCAGCACGCTGTTATGCGTAGGGTTCCTCTCCTCCTTCTTTAAGATCTTGCCCTCCTTACTTTCCACAGTCAGGTAGTAGGAGTAGCGCACGCGAGGCGGTGTCATTTTACCCACCGACAGCAGTTCCACGGTGAGAGACTCTTTGAGAGGTCTAGTGGCCTGCAGCGTCTCCACCGATGTGCCGGTTCCACTGTAGCGCAGCAAACTTCCCTTAACGATAATATCTTTTTCTACTGCTGAAACCACAAAGTTTCCATTCAGCAGATATTTGCCTTGGGCATTCTTTACTGCTAAATAGTTGTCATCGTTAATCAAACCGCGGTAACCGCGCTGCCTTACGTCCACGTTTGCAGCTCCAACCGGTAGAGTCACCACAAAGTTATATCCATGCCTGTAAAATGAGATCACAGGATTGGACAATATTCAGAATAGGGTTGTCAAAAGTACCGATTTCGGTACTAAGTCGGTACTAAAATTTTAAAAACATGACAATGGCAGCATTTCCCTCTAGCATTTTGAGCGGATTCTTAAAGACCCCTGATTGGCCATTGTGTTCACGCACTCAACAGATACATCTGTGAATTGCCACAATAATCAACGCTTCAAAAATACGTTGTTGTAAACAAACAGCATTAATTGACGGGAGCATAAAATTTCAGTACCGACTTGGTACTGAAATTGGTACTTTTGACAACTCTTTTGTTGTCAAAAGTATTGGTAATATTGTTACATGAATGTACATTTTTGATACCGCTCAGAAATTTGAATTACAAGTTAAATTGGAAGTTGAACTGGAATGACAGGCAAAATAAGAAAGTTGAAGTGGAATTTACAATTAAAAAAAATTCAACGGGTCATAGCATTATGGGAAATAGACTATAACATTTCAATGATTAAATTAAAATATTAAAATAAAATGAATTATTACATTTAAGATGTATATAAAAACATATATTTTTGGTTTGTTTTTTGACTTTAGTTAATAACACTTATAACAGTTATATGAGTTTCGCCAACATATTAAGTAATATTAACTATATGTAATTACTATAGGGTTAATTTTATGGTTTGGGTAAGTTACTTGTAATTATGCATAATTTATAATTACTATAGTAAGTACTTGTAATGTGTAACTACGTCACCAAAATAGTGTTACTGTTTTAATTCTGCTCCCTTAAATTCAAATTCAAATTTAAAATCAAATTAACACCAGTTCAGTGTCAATTCAAATTCAATATAAATTCCAGTAAAAATCAGAAACACAAATAGAATTTAAAAGCATTTTTTGCAATCAATTCTGAATTGAATTGGAAGTCTGTACCGAATCTGGACGCGTCAAAGTGAACGTTCTTTCCATTTGTCCTGTTGTCGACAGACTCACGTGCATGGATTATGTCAGAACCTGAATGGGCATCTGTATACTGTATCTAGTGTAGACAGCATTAGTGATTATAATGGGTTCTATTTGCTTTTGATGCGATGCTCACATCCAGTGTAGGAAAATGTCAGTAGGCAGTAGGCGGGGCCTATGGTGTGATGTTGTATAACTATTTGTCGATGTCTTGCTCCGGAGGCAAATGTATTTGCCCGTGTGACATCACAAATAACGCAATGTCAAAATGAGCCATATTTGGAGCTTGATAAATGTGTTGTTTATAATGAAGAGGACGTTTAAAGATGTTTTAATGGTACAAAGACCTCTTATATGTCAAGACAAATTTGATTTCTCATGTCATGACCCCTTAATACTCAGAGATAAAGCACTTACATGGGTTTTGTGAACATTCCAGAGACTTTCTTGCAGTTTTGGTTGTCACCACCACACACACCACACTTGTCAAACTTCATGTTGGAGCTCAGTTTGCCATCACAGCCAGCTTTGATGCACTTTCCTTGAACACAGACCGCTGAGGTATCAGGAGAACAAGGGGTTCCGTCCACCACCTGTCACACAGATAACATTCACCATCACTTCACCATCGGCCTCTTTTTAAGTATGGTAACTTAAAGGTGTTGAGTTATACAAGAGTAATTCCCAGTAAAACCTATGACCTTGGTGCTGCTAGTGGCATGTTCTGCCAGATGAGCAACAGGAACACTTCTAGCTCTCCTTGTCGATGTTTCATCAAGCCAAACAAAATTATTTTCATTCTCCATTGTTTTTTTTTAAAGTGTTTAATTAGAAAAAAATATATAAAAATGAGAATTAAATATATTTATTATATGGCAAAGCTGAATTTTCAGCATCATTACTCCAGTCTTCAGTGTCACATGGGCCTTCAGAAATCATTCTAATATGCTCAAGAATTATCAATGTTGAAAACAGTTGTGCTGCTTAATACGTTTCGTCTGTCAAAACTGATACTTTTTTAGTATATTTTCATGAACAGAAAGTTCAAAACAAACAGCATTTAATTGAAAAAAAAAAAAAGTTTTATAAATGTATTTGCTGTCACTTTTGGTCAATTTAATCCATCCTTGCTGAATAAAAGTATTAATTAAAAAAAACAACAACTTATCAACAGCCTGTGTAAAGATATAGAAAGAAAGATTTAAGTAAAAAGTATTATATAAAATAAAAAAGTAAAAGTATTAAAAAATATACAGAAGTCAATAATAATAAATAAGCATGAGTGTGTCTGGCATGTTGACCAAGCAGTGCAAAATATTATGATGGGAAAAAAAGTTTCATATTTACTATACATGAGAATCAGGATTTTGGTCCAGTGGGATGTCATGTGGGCGTAGCTAGCTCAGCGATAGAAACTAAGCGACTAACAGAATGTAATATCACTCGTCTCTTTGTTGCAGCTGGTTAGGACATTGTTTTAGTTGTGTAACTATTGTAAGCTGATACACTTTAGCTGTATAGGTTGCTGATACTGTGGCTGATTCTCTCTTTCCATCTACAGCATGAGTGATTGTGACAAGCAGTCCTGCACAGTGTCACTCCACACAGCCATATCTGAAAGATAAGCTCCCACCATTACTTTTTAAAAGTATCTTGTTCACTTTGAAAAAGGGATATTATTCTTTCCATGAGGTAAGAACTGGCTCAGAACCCCTTCTGCATATAAACCACTAATGTCGAACAACTTTGACGTATTTAAGTGGAAATATCAATTTATTTACCTTCGGCGCAAGGACGTAGAAGTATCCGGTGCCATTGGCTCGGCAAATGAGCTTGCATCTGTCCTTAACAGAGACTCCAGAGTATTTCGGGACCCAGACTACAGACGGACTCAGTCTGTTAGTGTTCAGACTAACGCCATTGAACGACTCACACTGCTCCTCTCGAAAGCTCTTTCCTGTCACAAATAATCATCGTCAGACACCAATATTGACTCATTCATGTTTTTTAACAAGAGACTGAAAGATATTTCGTTTACCTGAATCTTTACAAGGCTCTAAGTTGCAGGAGCGATACTTCACTCTCAGTCCTTGGCAGTACTTGCCCCCGTTTTCAGGGACGGGGTTGTTACAGTCCCTTTTGGCGAGCTGCACCCCTCCCCCACACATACGGGAACATGGACCATACAGACCCCATCGACCCCATCGGCCGTCTACCTGTGAAAACAGTCCACGCAGTTTAGAAATGATTACATTTAGGGTTGTCAAAAGTACCGACTTCTGTATCAAGATGGTACTAAAATTTTAAGCTCTGTTGAGTGGATTCTTAATCACCTCTGATTGGCCATTGTGTTCATGCGCTCAACAGATACGTCTGTGAATTGGGTACAATGATCAACACTTCAAAAACAGACATCTTTGACGCTTTTCACTGAGCACTTACACAGATACACACAGGAATGTTTGAAAGCAGGCGTCTATCAGTGGATCCGTCCATCAGCGAATCCCTAATATATCCCTTTCAAACGCTCCCATGTGTATATGTGTAAGCGCTCGATGAAGAGCGCCAAGGATGTCTATTTGCCAGCGCAGGAATAAATTACATTTTAGAATATATTACGATAGAAAGCAGTCATTTTAAATGGTAATAATATTTCACAATATTGCTGTTTTTACTGTATTTTTGATCAAAATGAATGCAGCTGTGGTGATCATAATAGTATAGGTATTATCCAGGGATGATTGACATGTCCAAAAATACAAATTGAGTGCATTTGTCTGCAGTCAGATATACTTTAGTTAGCACATCACTCACCTTGTCTTTGGTAGTATTTTGCTTATCAGTACAAATCCCCCGGTAGCACAGCTTGTTGCTTCCACAGGTAGTACCATCAGCCCAGGGAAAGTGGCGAGTCTGGCACACCAGCTGTCCTTTAGCTTTCCCAGTGCACCACAGTTTGGAGCAAGCCTGCATATACGGGCAAGGCTTAGATCCTGAGCCGAAGGCCAGCTCGCACTGACGGCTGAGTGAGTAGCTGACACCCGGCGGGTCCTCTGGAAGAGCCAGTAGCTTTTGTGGCTGATCAAGCAGACAGTCACCTAGAGAGCAAAGAGTACATTTAGTACTGTATGTTGGTGATTTGTGCAGCTGAGCATTTCCTTGATGTTTTTGTCTGATGTTACTGAGATACACATGTCAGAGTTGACTGCAACAGAGCAGTCAGCAAACTAACCATGGCCAGAATCCAAGAAGTCTGTGATGATGGCAGCACTGCAGACAGACCATGGCATGTTGTGGTCAATCTGGATCAGTGTGGGAGACATCATATGGTTGTCCCTCAACTTTCCAAACACATCCTCACAAACCTTCACATTATCATGTGGCATACTGAAGACATGACCTGGATAAGAGCCAAAGAAATAGTCAAGCCATGTCAGTCTTTTTCTGTTTTAATTTTGATAAAGGAAACTGGGTGATCGATCGATCAATCGATCTATCTATCTATCTATCTATCTATCTTTTCTGTCCGTCTGTCTGTCAGTCAGTCTATTAGTGAGTCTGTATATCATCAAGGTGTACAATGACTAACACATTCAAATATGTTAAAAGAGTTTCATAGGTCTGTACACACCATATAAGGATGGCACTCATGGACCAGCCCCAGTGAATGTGGTTCTTTCAGCATCTGCTAATGTTTTCCCATCTGTCTTTTATTAAACCTTTGTTTTCACAGGGATCAAGAGATGTGGAAAACTCTTGAATGCTGTTGTCATTGTTCTACTAAATTAATAATAAAGTATGACAGGGCTTTTTGTCTTGAAACAGCTGGCACAACATTCATGTTTAAAGATCAAAGAATCAGAGCTAGAATTTCAAGAGTGAGAAGCCTCATCAAAATCCCATCACCCTCAAAGATTCAACTTAATTACACCACGGACAGTCTCAGAGTGGGCACTGGGCAGAGAACTCAGACAGGGACCTCCAGTTCACCCCTTTTTTTTTTTTTGCACAAAAAATGTATTAATCGGAAACCAAACATAGCTCTCACCTAGTTCATGTGCAGTGGTGAAGGCAGAGGGGAGACCATCATCTTCAATAACTGAGCAGCTCCTCTTAGGATCACACATGGTGCCTACATCAGCCATTCCCAGAGTGTCACATGTGGTGGCCCCACACAGGTCCTGTGAAATCAGTGATTGTATTGTGACATAAGCATCAAGTGTTTCAGGAGCAGTATGAAGATGACAGCTACTTAATTCATCTCTAAAATCATTTAAATCTCCAGGCTTCCTCATTGATAAGGTCTGGTCGAAAGCATATGAGTGTGAACCGTCTATTTCCAATTTGTCAGATCAGAATTCAAGCTCATTGGCTTTTGACATAATGAGAAGCACAGGACCAGCAAAGGTGGCCAAGAATGCCTGTAAACAGCTGTAGTTACGACATTGTTAAGAGGACAGATGGAACCATGTGAGAACATCAGCCACCTGGAGTCTTAAGGGATAACATTTGGGAACATTGAATACAATCCAATAGTGTCTTGACATAAATGGTTCAACTTTCTCATGCTGTAAAACAAGGAGCGGTGCAGTTTAAAGGAAATGGCCATGAGAAGATATATCTGTTCAACTTTAAGTAGGCTTTTTAAAATAATAGCATTTTTACAAAATATTTAGAAGCAAACAAGTAATATAAAGGCATGGAGTTAATTTTGCTGAAATAACAGGTGCAGCACTGGCAGGTATCTTTGCATAGCAGACCGCAGTAGTGACAGCTGACTTAGATCACTCCTCTGCTTGAGTCAGTATTAAATTGTGTTTTTTTTTTGTTTGTTTTTTTTTAACTCTTGATGTGTGCTTTCAGCTTTCTGATGATGTAATGGTGCTTTTAAGTTTATATTGGAATCAAATGGTAGAAAATTTAATTTTCTTTTAGGAGCACTCCCTAGCTTTGACATGTTTCCAGAAATGTTTTACTATTTTCTATCCAGATGGCATGTCATGTTCGTTTAGAAAGGGTTTCTACTGTAGCAAAACCACTGAAGTATGTAATGTGCAACAAACTCAGCTAAGGAACAACTAAGGAAAAGTTATGTAAGATATAGGTCAGCAACTAATCAGGATATTAGAGAAGGAAATAAAAATCTAGTTTAAAGCGTGTGTTCTTTAGTTAGAAATGTTGTCTTTGTGTTCATGTTGGTTTCATACATTTTTTAAAAACATTTATAATATTCTCTGTAAATATTTTGAGTACTAGAAAAAGTACTAAAATATTTTCCTTGAACAAATGTGAGTAAACTTAATCATTCATATATATATATATATATATATATATATATATATGCAGTATCTCACATTTTTGTAAATATTTTATTATATCTTTTCATGTGACAACACTGAAGAAATGACACTTTGCTACAATGTAAAGTAGTGAGTGTACAGCTTATATAACAGTGTAAATTTGCTGTCCCCTCAAAATAACTCAACACACAGCCATTAATGTTTAAACCGCTGGCCACAAAAGTGAGTACACCCCTAAGTGAAAATGTCCAGGTTGGGCCCAAAGTGTCAGTATTTTGTGTGGCCACCATTATTTTCCAGCACTGCCTTAACCCTCTTGGGCATGGAGTTCACCAGAGCTTCACAGGTTGCCACTGGAGTCCTCTTCCACTCCTCCATGACGACATCACAGAGCTGGTGGATGTTAGAGACCTTGTCCTCCTCCACCTTCCGTGTGAGGATGCCCCACAGATGCTCAATAGGGTTTAGGTCTGGAGACATCCTTGGCCAGTCCATCACCTTTACCCTCAGCTTCTTTAGCAAGGCAGTGGTCGTCTTGGAGTTGTGTTTGGGGTCGTTATCATGTTGGAATCCAATATGTTGGATCATGCTCTGCTTCAGTATATCACAGTACATGTTGGCATTCATGGTTCCCTCAATGAACTGTAGCTCCCCAGTGCCAGCAGCACTCATGCAGCCCCAGACCATGACACTCCCACCACCATGCTTGACTATAGGCAAGACACACTTAAGTGTCTTTGTATCTTGGTCTCATCAGACCACAGGACATGGTTCCAGTAATCCATGTCCTTAGTCTGCTTGTCTTCAGCAAACTGTTTGTGGGCTTTCTTGTGCATCATCTTTAGAAGAGGCTTCCTTCTGGGACGACAGCCATGCAGACCAATTTGATGCAGTGTGCGGCGTATGGTCTGAGCACTGACAGGCTGACACCCCTTCAACCTCTGCAGCAATGCTGGCAGCACTCATACATCTATTTCCCAAACACAACCTCTGGATATGATGCTGAGTACGTGCACTCAACTTCTTTGGTTGACCATGGCGAGGCCTGTTCTGAGAGGAACCTGTCCTGTTAAACCGCTGTATGGTCTTGGCCACCGTGCTGCAGCTCGATAACACCAAATTTAACACAACTGCTCCCCATTCACACCCGAGACCTTGTAACACTAATGAGTCACATGACACCGGGGAGAGACAATGGCTAATTGGGCCCAATTTGGACATTTTAACTTTTTTACATTTTACTTACTCACTTTTGTGGCCAGCAGTTTAGACATTAATGGCTGTGTGTTGAGTTATTTTGAGGGGACAGCAAATTTACACTGTTATACAAGCTGTACACTCACTACTTTACATTGTAGTAAAGTGTCATTTCTTCAGTGTTGTCACATGAAAAGATATATATATATATACACACACTTTAATTCCCACAGAAAAAAAACACAAAACAATAATATTAATTTAGAAATACAAACAACAACAAAAATATGTTCATCACAGAATGGATGTATTGAAGTCATTTTGTATAAATGAGATTTTTTGGATATTTTAAACGACCTAATATAGCATTGACATTTCTTACCTGCTTTGTAAACAAAATAGCTGTGTCCCAATACTCTGGGTGTTTGTCGTTGATCTTATTCAGCTTCTTCTGCCAGGTGCAGAAATTGCGCAGGGTTAGTGCCGCGTTACTGGATACTTTGGGTCCTTTTTCTGCCTCATTAATCACCATAAGCTTTACAACCACTATACTGATGGCGTTCAAGATACTGTGGTGTTTGTACAGCTTTGCAGTGACAGACATGAGAGTCAAAAGGTAATGCTTCAGGTCGTCACCGTGGAATTTTGCCATAGACTCATCAGCAACAACCAGGACCTCTACGTATCTCGGTATAGAGGCGAATCTTTTCGATCTGCTCATGCTTTTCAACAAAGTTTCTGTGACGTTCCTTTTATGTCCTTTCACATATTTGTACTTTTCTAACGACTGCACAACGCCTGGGTTTAAACCAGATGTAACTCCGCACCGAGATATTGAGTTCGGAGCGTGCGGATGTCTTCTCCTGCGGATGATGTGCGTTTTTTCAGCATCATCTGAGATCAGTCCTGGTGCTGTGTTTGTCGACCTCCGCTCTATGAGGTACTCCATCCCGTTATAAGAAAACGCTCCTCGGACACCTCCACAGAGACTGAGAGCTGCGTATGAATTCCTGTCTGCATTAACATCACCGGAGTAAAAGCATCTTCTAAAAGCAGGTCCTACAAAAGCGTTTGAAGATGAGGTGTCATATTGAAATGTGCCGTCAGGAGCCAGAAAACTTGAGTCAGGCAGAAGATTAAGATACAATTCCTGATTAAAAGCGTTTATTCTGTAAACAACTAGTTCTTTGTTCAGTTTGTCATGACTTGGGAAATTTTCACCGTCAAGTCGAACAGGTTCACAAAAATCAGTTTCCATACAGAGGTATATTTTCGTTAAAAAAAGCATATGCAAGTGACAAAACAAAACAACGGGGAAAATCGACATCGTTGTTGTTGGTGATTTATATATCCCTCAAAGTGTAAATCACACCGTGATGCTCTCGGTCATGGTTCTGTACATCCGTCATATGAATTAGGCATTGCCACAATCGCCATCCATCGCCATGGTGCTTTTCTCTGTGAAACCGGCTCTCTCTCTTTTAATCTTTTGCGTCATATGTAAACATTGCAGGTTGTAATATAAGTTTTTGGGAGGTTCAGATGAGAGCTCATGCTTCATGTTGAACACCGCAGACACTTCTGGCTCTCTAAATATGAGCATCAAGCCAGGCGCGCTTCAGAGGTTACCTCCCACTCTATAGAAATGCCTGTCATTTGTAGAGGTGTAGAATACTTGGCAAATGACTTTGAGGGAACTGTGTAAATGGGCTTGTTTTTGATAAATAATTTTTTTTTTTTTTTTTTTTTTTTTTACTTTTTATTTAAAAAGAAAATACAATACAAATCATAACATTTTTATAAAATGTCTTAGAAAATAAAATACATGTGTTGTTTTTCTACAATCATTTTCAAATACTATACCATGAGAGCATGCTTAATAATTAACGATGGTAATGAACAAAGATTCGAACGAGACTCGGTCACTGAACCGAATCCCCGAAAGAAATGTAAGGTAAACGCTACATGAGGGACAGAAGTGTCTGTTCAATATCCGTTTAATTTTAATACATGTATTCAGGTGTGTTTTATAAAGGTAATTTTTTATGGTGCATTTAGAACTGCTCATTATGCTGCTTCAGGTTAGTTGACTAGTTCAAATTATACGTAACAAGAACAAGCTTCATGCACGGATCTTGTCTGCATTTACGGACATGAGAGTTAACGCAATGACATAAGACTACAATTTCCCGCGCAATCCGACCCGATTTCTCAACATTTAAATGAACATTTTAGGCCTGCCCTAGTGCAATAGGGTAAGAACACAGCTTGACAGCCATTTTTGATGTGCTAATTTTAATTTTTATCTACAATATTTACCGTAGCGCTGCTTTAATGGATATAATATTGCATAACATTTGAATAAATTAGCAAAAAAAAATTAACTTTTTTGAATAGGTAAAGTTGAGACTATTTTTATTGCCATTTGACAGTAAGAAAGAATACAAATGAAAGTCCTCAACAATTTTATTCATAAACAATATTGTTGCAACTCTTAACAAATGCAACGAACTGAATAATTAGCTATGCAAATAGGGTAGTTAAATTTTTTTGCAGTGTTAACACCTGAGCATGTAGCCTACAGTCTTTCCTCATTTTAGCCATCATGGATTCCCTTAAGTGGTGCTTCCTTTGTATCATTTGTTACTAGAATCCATATAAACCAATCACATCCACAATTGATTGAATCCAAAATTTGCATATTTTTGTATTTGTAATTTCCGTTGCAAGTTTGTGAACTGCTGCTGGATGCTCCTTCAAATTCCCCTCAACCCTGTCTTATCAGTTGATCTCCACACATGTGGTCATGACAGGGCTTTGAAAGCAGCACAGACCATAGATGACTGTCCATTATGACACCTACTGTGAACTCTTGCATGAACTGCCAATTGATCCACATACAGAACATTACAGCTTCTTTGTCCTTGCCTAGTGGAATAAGTCACATTTGATATAGTGATTCTATGCACTAGCCTGTCTGGTTATTGGAAAAGCTCCATCGGTTTGCTGCTTTAAGAATGCACATCAGGACCTTTCCTGACGTTTGTGACCCTCAGTCATTGCTGACCTAAATGCCATACATATTCTGTATAATCTTGCTTGGGGCTTGTAGAGAATGGGCTTCTCTTTATGCTTTAAACCAGTGAATGTCTTGTTTTTGTGACATTTTGTGAATTTTAAAATTTTTTAAATGTCCACTCTCGATTGGTATGCCTAGATTAGTTAACATACAATGCTTATAAAAAGGTTGTTTATTGTAACCCATTTGGTGGAATTCAATGCCAATAAATGCATTTAGAATTCAAATGTTTTATTCTTACAATACAGATAATGAAACAAAAATGGTTTACAAAATCTTAATCTTAATAGGTACATTAGGCACACTGGTGCAAAGAGGAACAGTTGAAGTACTACAATGATACAGATTATCTTTAAAAGATTTAAATAGGCCTACATTTTAAAGTAATATCTAGCCTGTCGTGAATTTTTTCAACTTATTTCTACCTCGTTTAAAGCATCGTCGCCCTCTGGTGTCTGAGTCTATAAACTGTTTCAGACTGGTTCGAATCAGAACAAAACATGAATGAAGCGAATGTGTGCGTGTGTTCACATCCATATACAATGTCTCACTGCCACCTTGTGGAGATTGACATTATGTCCCCTTTCTGCATAGTCTACGAGTTAACTACAATGACGAACATTTTTTAGAGCACTGTAAAATAGTAAATAGTGTTGTAGATAATGCTTTTAAACAATCTGGATACAACCTACTACGTTTTATAGCCCCTCTTAAGCAGATTTACAGATTGCTCTACTGGGCACAATGATGATAATTTATCAGTCAGCACTTGTGGAGTAATTAAGCATTTATAGTCTTTTTACATAAAATTGCTGTTATTGCTGTCACTCTGTCAAGCATTAAAATATCGTAAATATATATTTTTTTCTTTTCTTTTTTTTTCTTTTTTAAAATATTAACAATTGTTAATAACTTTTTATATCATTAAATATTTTACTTTTTATATTACTAGTACATCAGAACTAGAAATACACAAATATTAACTACTCAGTTGACAAACTGTTGCTATTTAGGAAGGGGTGTGCTTCTTAGTTTTCATTGGGCAAACCCGATCCAGAGGTTTTTCATGAGGGCACAGTGGGAGGAGAGACTACAGCAGCGCTGGATATCAAAAATAAACCTCTCATTTCTCAGAAAGTATAAATACCAGTGCCTCAATCCGTGAGACAGTCCTGGACTTTACAGCTCACGAACTTGGCTTCTATTAAACTTAAATTCCATTTGTGTACCTAGTGATAGCCTATCTGCATTAAATAATTACTTTTCAGTTTCAAAATAGATTCAAGCTAATGAAGGCATGTGCTGCATAGAAATTTTAAACGTTTATGATATTAACATTTTTCAGACAAGGAATGGACCAATGATTCAATCCGGTTTCTGAAAGTTTATCATTAGCCTATAGTAATCAATTCGTTATATTCATTATTTTCTATTTTGAATAGTAACATTTTAATAAAATGTGGTCGTGTTTAGTCATATCTACTTTAATTGTTTGCCTCTTCGCTGAAACATCTGCTCACTCATTTGAGACTGAGGAGATTATACCTGTGCGGCTGACTGGAAGGACCGGTGGACGAGTGGCAAAAAGGAGTGAAGAACAACTCAGCTTCAGACTCACGGCTTTCGGCAGGAATTTCACACTTAATTTGACACCGGACAGCACCTTTATATCGCCTGCACTGAAGGTATATCGCATCACAGTCAATCCACAAGAAAGACTCGAGTCAACCAGCAACCTGACAGATCTTTATAAGTCCTTGAATCAAACTGAAGAGACTGGAGCAGAATTATTAAAAGGTTGTTTTTACACCGGCGCTGTCGACTCCAATGAGGACTCTATTGTTTCTGTCAGCTTATGTCGTGGGATTTTGGGATCATTCATTACAGATGGTAAAGAATATACAGTCGAACCTAAACTTTTCGGCTTGGGAACATATGGAAAGTTAACCGAGCAGCTGCATGTCATTAAAAGAAGACGTTTTACAAAGTCCCCGCAGGTTTCTAAACAGCTGTCAGATATCAGAGATGATAATCGAAATTCGATGATCCAGATGCCGTCTAGGCGCAGGCGCTTTGTCTCTACGCCCAGGTTTATTGAGACTTTGGTGGTCGGTGACGCTTCCCTGACACATTTCTATGGAGACGAGATCAAGGTAAGGACTCCCACGTCCTTAGATATTAGCCATTTTGACAGCTGAAAAATCTAGATGAAGCTTTTTCAGAACATGGTAGCTGGTCCAAGATGTTTAATAGCTGGTGCAAGATGATCCAAGATGGTTGACCAGCTGTCATCTTACAAAAAACAGACACTTTGACCACTTTCAGATGGCATGCCCAACTGGCAGCTGGGGTTTGCTGGTCTAAGGCTACCAGCTTACACCAGCTAATAAATGTATTTTTAATGAAAGCTTGCTAAAAACAGCTTAAGTTTTGACTTAAGATTGTTTGCTGGTCTTATCTGTTTTAATGTGGTCTTATCTAGTTTAAGATGGTCTCCCAGCTTGGCCAAGCTGGTGTTTAACTGGTTTAGCAGGTCAGAAAGCTGGTTTTCCACTCTAACTAATTGAAATTTGCCCAAAACCCTGCTAAAACCAGTCAACAGATAAGACAGACTATTCTGGGAGTCCATCTTTGGTTTACAAATACTAAAACATATTATAGGCTACCCCACCCTTTTGAGTCAAATACTTAAACTTTTAACAGTAAGAGCTATTTAGTGTACCTTGAGGGACATGTTCAAATATACATATCATAGACTGTACAAGAATGAGTCACAGTTCATATGAACTGTACTTTACTGATCTTCACACCCACTTATGATGCACCACCCCCTGAAATTCTCCTTCATCGAGTCATCGAGAACAAATGATTGGAAAAGACTAGAGTGTGAAAAAAATGCACTGTCCGGGTCGGGATCATGAGGCAGATAGCAATCCAGATGTTGATACTGGGATCCAAATTTGCAGATGGAAACACAATGCCTCATAAAGAAATCCATGGACAACCAGCTGCTTTACTGCTGACGTCAGGGCTTTTCAACAAACAAACAAACCACATATTAATGAAAAGAATCTCCAGAATAATCTCTAGTGTTTGGCTCTATCAGACAATAATTATTCCCATGTAAAGAACATTGAATGAGGTATTATATACTGTAAATGGGTAATCAGTACAGGTACACATTTCAATATACCTGCTTACAGTAATCAATAATCCTGTCTTTTTTTTTTTTACTATGCATTGTCTATTGCAGTATACTGCATCTGAAAAAGCTGGAGATATTATTGTCCACAATAAGTTGGAAAAATATGCAAAGTAAAAGCCATTCTATTCCAGCAGTTCTGGACTGTCCTGCCAATGATGTCATGCTTTTACACTTAAAGGTGCAGTAAGCAATTTCTGAGAATCTTTGTTGAACACTGTTGATATTTGAAATCAACCCAAACAAACACACCCCTCCCTTCATTGCTCCGCCCCTAAAAGGCACGAACGCCCAATGCAAGAGTGGATGTCTCTTTATCATAGCTGAAGTGAAGCAAATTGCGAAAATGACAAACGAATGACAAGAAAAAAAAAAAAAAAATGAATATACAGTACACAAGTATATACAAGCAAGAGTTCATTGTTAGTCGCCAGCAGCACACACTCAAAACCAATGTTACTCACGTACGGAGCAGAAATAAAGCAACCTCGGCATTCGTTTTCAGGCCTTCCCGCTTGGGTCTCTCCAGCGCTGGAAAGCTTTTCTAATATTAATGCAAGTCCTAAACCTCTTGCCTGATCATAACCCTTCTTTATCCAGTGATATTCCTCTGACCTTTTCTCTTTTGTAATGTCTCTCAGCCATCTCTCTTTCTACAGTCTTTCTTCAAATCTTCCTCTTGCTCACTCTCTCTCATCCCCCATCATGAGTGGACATGCCCCCTACTGCTGATTGGCTGCAAGTGTGTTGTGGTGCTCGGTTCGATCCACTTTCAACAGCGTTTCTCAGAAATCACTTACTACACCTTTAACATTCTGCTGCACAGTTGGTGAATAGCAAGTTGTTGGTTTTCTCTCTTCAGCACTACATGCTGACCTTAATGTCAGTGGCTGCTCAGATTTACAAACATCCCAGCATTAAGAACTCCATCAACATAGTGCTTGTGAAGATGCTGATCGTGGAGGACGAAGAGGTTGGACCGTCAGTCTCCAGCAATGGAGGCGTCGCTCTGCGCAACTTCTGTGCCTGGCAACAGCTCTTCAACCCGCCCAGCCACAGGCATCCGGAGCACTATGATACAGCCATACTTTTTACTAGAGAGGTGAGCAGTGATTTATTATGTATTTTATGGGATCTTGATGAAGTGAGATTCTTGACAGTAGCTGAATAGCTGTCCCTTATGAAAAAGAAGGACACTTAAGCATGCATTTATAATGATGGATTTGTAATATTGAACAACATACAACTGTACTAAAAAATTATAACTTTACATGTTAGTGAAAACATAAAAGTAAGTGTACTTCTTTACAGCATGACAAAAGATTATAAAAACATAATTTAATGGGTTAGTTCACCCTAAAATTAAATTCTGTCGTTAATTACTCACCCTCATGTCGTTCCAAACCAGTAAGACTTTCGTTCATCTTTGGAACACAAATTAAGATCTTTTGTGATGAAATCTGAGAGCTTTCTATCCCTCCATTGACAGCCTACGCAACTACGCTTTCAAGCCCCAGAAAGGTAGTAAAGACATCATAAAAGTAATCCATGTGACTCAGTGGTTAACCTTAATTTTATGAAGCAATACAAGTGCTTTGTTTGTGCAAAAAATAATAATTTACCATTTTATTTACAAAGTATTAACGAAGCACTCGTGTTGCTTCATAAAATTGAGGTTAAACCACTGGAATCACATGGATTACTTTAGTGATGTCTTTAATACCTTTCTGGGCCTTGAATGTGGTAGTAGCGTAAGCTGTCAATGGAGGGACAGAAAGATCTCAGATTTCATTAAAAAGATCTTTATTTGTGTTCTGATGATGAACGAAAGTCTTACGGGTGTGGAACAACATGAGGATGAGTAATTAATGACAGAATTTTAATTTTTGTGTGAACTAACCATTTCAAATGTACTTTAATGTAATTTTCTTTCATTTGGCTTTATCACAAATTGCACTTTTTAAAAGTCTGTTAAAAAACAGTCATGAAAGTGTACTCGCTTTAAGTACAATATACTTAAGTGGCATTTATTTAATCAATAAAATATTCTTTTAAGATTTGAAATACACTACAAGTGCATATTAAGCATAGTTCTTTTTTTCTTTTTCTTTTTTTTCTTTTTTTTTTTACAAGGGGTTGCTTTTATTATACCACTAAAAATTGAGCATATGACCGGGTTTAACAGCTTAAGTATGAGCTTGACCCGTCAAAAAAAGTTTGTTGGAAAGTGTGTCAAAAAGTTTATGGTGCATTTCTCATTACAAGAGCAGACATTATGGCATATTGAAAGTGAAAACAAGACTGAAAATAGGAGCAGACCAACTACAGACAGCAGTTCCTCTGAAAGGTGAACACATGTGAGACCGGCTCTCGGACTGTGCCAAGGCCAGATGTGCCTTGAATCATGTGTGTTTTGTGGGCTTTGCTTTGGAAACATTTGTCTCCATCTCGGATCTCTGGGCAAAGGATGGAAAAGACTCCAGTCATGTTTTTTTAGATACATTTACAGACGCCACATAGTTACATTTTCTCACTTCATAGGTCTGCTGTCTGCCAAAACTATTTATTTGCTTGGTTTTATGATGGAAACACTGGCAAATATGTTTTTCGCTCTTACTATTAACCAGAACCTTGGAACAGCAATACAATTTTTTTTTTTTAAATCCTAAACTGCCTTTCAGGACATCTGTGGACATCAGAGTTGTGACACGTTGGGTGTAGCTGATGTCGGAACCATGTGTGACACCAAAAGGAGCTGTTCTGTTATTGAAGACAACGGCCTTCAGGCCGCTTACACGACTGCCCATGAGCTAGGTGTGGATGTCCTCTGGTGAACACTAAGCAATTGTTAAGTTGATTTGACCTTCCATAATGTGATTTTGTTTTTCTTTCAGGCCATGTTTTGAGTATGCCGCACGATGACACCAAGAACTGTGAGCAGCTTTTTGGACATCTAGGCGAGCACCATATCATGGCCCCTGTTTTCACTCAGCTCAATAAGACCTCACCTTGGTCTCCCTGCAGTGCTTTGTACGTCACAGATTTTTTCAACAATGGACATGGTACGTGGACAAAATTTTAGCTGGGTCAATGACATGACACTCTTTTTTTGTCCAGATTCATTAATGGTAACAATTTATTTTAGGGTTCAATTCTCACTTTGAACTAGTTGCCTTTTAGCTTGCATATTACTAGGATATTGGCTGTTTATTAGTACTTATAAAGCACATATTAATGTTCTGCATGACCTTATTCTACATCCCTTAATCCTACCCCAATACCTAAACCTAACAACTACCTGATTAACTACTAATAAGCAGTAAATTAGGAGTTTATTGAGACAAAAGTTGTGTTCCCCATAATGAAGTTTTACTCTACAGTGAATAGCATATATACTTCAATACATTTATTCTATTATGAACATAATATTTATGAATTAAAATGAATTTGAATATTTTGAGGCTCATAAAGTAAAAAATATCTAAAATTGTAATAAAGTAAAAAGAATGAAAATAATGAAATTCATGAAAATAAGTAATTACTTTGGCATAATTTTATTATTATTTATTAGAAAATGTATTTATTTATGATTGTTATATATTATACAATATTTATTATTTATTACAAAATTAACATTTAACAAAACATAAAACAAATGATATCATAGAGATATTATTAATGTTATATTTATGCAGACCCTCAAGATTGTATGTCAGGGTCAATACATTTTATTTATTGTTATTTGATTATTATAAAATAATTAGGTTAGTATGATGTCATGTGGTGCAACTCCAAAACGATATTTATGAATTGATAACACTAAAAAATACTATTTGTCTTGAAAAGTAAGTTTAAAAACCTGTTTGAAAAAATTATTAAGATGATATGATTAAGATGATATTAATAAAACATTTTATATATATATATATATATATATGTGTGTGTGTGTGTGTAAGAAATAAGCTTATTGTTTTTATAAAAAGGTTACCACACAATACAAATATTAAAGCCAAAAATATGTATCAATGCAACTTTCATGAAGTAAACCTTCACTAAAAGCCTTCCTTCCACCAGAAAAAAAATAGTCCCTGACCGTGAAAAGCAACAGAAGTTACATTATTACACCATTAGATGGCGGCAAAGACTTTATGAGTGTGTCAGTCAGTAGCGAAGACTTTTAAATTGAAAAGACTGAATTGTTGTGAACACGGAACAAGGCGCAACTGACAAATGCTTTGACTAGTGCTGTCAGTCAGGGGAAAACCCCTTAAACACTAATAATATACACAGCTATTGACCAGTTAGAATCAAGGACAGGAACTAACCATTTTAAATATATATATATATATATAATGTATGAATATTTTTTTACTTTAGGGTTACACCACATTATATTTTTAGAGTCATTAAATCAAACGTTTCTTGAAAATTGCAGCAACGATTTTTTTTAAACAAGGAGTACATTTGTAAGAATTTCGATCCCAATCCCGATTTTTCCTTTTCTTCATCATGCATACTCTTATTAGTTAATGCCCCAGTTTCAATAAGTGCAAATTTGCAACAGCAAAGGAAACAGATACTTGTGAATGCCATTAAAAAGTCAACATAACTTATGCAGTGAGCGTCAGGGGTTCCCCTCGTAAATAGTCAAACACTTTTACATCATCGTTTGCTTGTTATAATGTAGATTCATAATTTTCAGTTCCTTTCCATTGAGTCAGAACGAATGCATTCCTGTCACTTCACTCCAACTCATAAAAAGGGAATGTAACAAATGTTTTCTTTCCACCGGGCCACGTCTCTTTAGTATTGGTCTCGCACATTTCCTTTTTAACTGCTGTATCATTTGAAGTGGGCAGTGGCCCATGTTCCCCACGTGCATTTCTGCTCACTCGTGTTCCTCCTCGCGGCTCACTCCCCCAGATGTGCATTCCTGCAAGTCTCCCTAAATGTCAGCTCCAGGAGCCCAATGTTCCTACTGTTACACAATCCTTTGATTTCAGGATTTACTACCCTCTAATTCTTCCTCTGGATAATAACAGGAGACTGTTTACTGGACACCCCTGAGACGATAGTGACCTTACCCACTGAGCTGCCAGGCATAACTTACAGCCTGGACCGCCAGTGCCAACAGATATTTGGAGAGGAGTTTTCACATTGTCCCAACACTTCAGCCAGTGAGGTGTGCGGACAGCTCTGGTGCCAGGAAGAAGGGCAGTCTCTGTGCACAACCAGGAACGGGAGCCTTCCCTGGGCGGACGGCACAAGCTGCGGCCCCAACAAGACCTGCCTGAACAGTGTATGCATGTCCTCTGAGGAAGTCATGAGGCCTAAGGTATTTGAAGCTACTCTTGCGTAACATAAATAAAGGATTTTTTGCTTTTCATTTAATCATTTTATCAGTATAGGTACACAAAAGATTCTAAAGGACATTAAAATAAAAGGGTCAATGACTTGATCCCACATTTTGTTGTTCAGATCTATTGATTTATTCAAGAACACTACCGTTTTTGAAAGAAGTCTCTTCTGCTCACCAAGGCTGCATTTATTTGATCAAAAATACAGTATAACAGTAATATCAATAAATAAATTTCAATAAAGCTTTTTCTGATTTAAAAGAACCGTTTTCTATTAAAATATATCTTCAGTGTCACATGATCCTTCAGAAATCATTCTTATATGCTGATTTGGTGCTCAAGAAACATTTCTTATTATTATCAAAGTCAAAAACAGTTGTGCTGCTAAATATTTTTGTGGAAACCAACATTTTTCCAGGATTCTTTTCTTTATCATGAATGTTAGTGGTCATTATTTTTGCTGTTTGTTTGGGTGACACTAAAATCACATGCTTCAGCTTCAGGAGTCTAGGACATTCATTTGGTTATGTGGTTCTTCTGGTTCAGCCGGCTGTGGATGGAGGCTGGGGTGAGTGGGGACCATGGCAACCATGTTCCAGATCATGTGGAGGTGGAGTGATGTTCTCCTACCGAGAGTGCAGCCGGCCATCTCCTGAAAATGGTGGAAAATACTGTGTGGGCCAGAGAGTGAATTACCAGTCCTGCAACAAACAGGCCTGTGAGAATAACCAAGGTGGGTTGTTCTCTTCAGTGTCAGTCATTTCATATTGTGTTATTATACTAGGTAACAATTCTTTACAATTGCAGGAAAAAGTTTCAGAGAGGAACAATGTGAGAAGTACAACAATCCCAATCATTTCGATGTGCATGGAAATGTGAAGCAGTGGATACCAAAATACGCTGGAGTGTCACTACGGGATAGATGTAAACTCTTTTGCAGAGCACGGGGCAGCAGTGAATTCAGAGTATTTGCAACTAAAGTAAGTTATTTTCGAAATCTATAATGTGAGCACCCTTAAATTTACATTTATACATTCGGCAGATGCTTTTATCCAAGGCAACTTACATTGCATTCACAGCAGGGCTTGACATTAACTTTTTTGCTCACCAGCCACTGTGGCTAGTGATTTTCCAAAGTTACTAGCCACTCAGCATTTTCACTGGCCACGATTTTGACATTGATACCATGGGGAAAAAACTGCCATATAGATATTTTAATATCTCATAATTTGGCAGCAGGTATATCAGGCTGTTGTCACTTTAAGAAAAAAATCCATTATACTGTTGCACATGCGTTTTCCTTCTCAACTGTTTACGTTTACTTAAAACATAACTGACTGTGTTTAAGTGAATACTCACCAAGACCAGCATTTTGACATTATTTTGTGTGTATTTGATTGTTTGAGTGCAATAAGTAGCAAAAAACAACTCAATTTAGTACTGAGAGGCGGCTTTATGTGCACATGCTTTGGGTATGAGCACAAAATCTGCGAGAATGAGTAAAATTATGCGTAATACGTGCATTCCCATGCCGAAATTCAAGCCCTGTAACACCAACAATATTCATCCGGAGCAAATGAAACTAGTGAGTGAGGGAAGGCGGGTTTGTGTGTCAACTCGCTGTCGGAGAGATGAGAGAATGAGAAAGCGCTGCTGGTATCGCGTATCTATTCTGCAGTAAATTAGTACTGGAAGCGTTTCACATATTTCAGAATCGATATGTATCGAAAAATCTATATTTTTGACAACACTACATTGCACTTAGTTTATTATTTTTAGATTCATTTTTAAAAGACTACAATTACAAAAAAATGTATATATACAATTCAGCCTGCCTAAGTGGCTAGTAGGAGTGACTGTGTTACACGCCACAGCTGAAATCCACCTGCATTTGGTGGGTGTTAATGTCAAGCCCCGATTCACAGTGTACATTTTATCAGTTCTTGCTTTCCCTGGAAATCAAACCCATGATATTTGCATTGTTAGTGCCAAGCATTACTGTTTAAGCTACAGGAAGAAAATTTACTGTGAAAAATGAAGGAAAAATATTTGCCTTAGCTGGATTTTAATCTTGTTGAACACTGTAAAAACTCCATAAAATTTATAGTTTTTTTTTTTGTTTGTTTTTTGTTAAAAACCATCAAATGTGAGCTGTTACACAGAATTCTGGGAATGTCGATTTACATTTTTTCACTGTGTATTATGAGAATAGTTTTCTTTTTCACTTCCAAAAACTACATTTAACAGTATTCAACTGTAAAATTACATGAAATGTCCCATTAGATTAACTACAGTTTTTCAGCATGGAAATTTATCGATAACCAATTAACTGGTCTTTTACTGTTAAATTGATAATTTTTGTACATCGTTTCAATCTTAGGTAATTGATGGAACCCCATGCGGTCCAGATACCACATCATTCTGTGTGCAAGGCCAATGTATCAAAGCTGGTTGTGACCTGGAGATCGATTCTAATAAGAAACTCGACAAATGCGGCGTGTGTGGTGGGAACGGTCAGAGCTGCAGGATGATATCTGGCTCGTTTAATAAAGTCGTGTAAGAATATCTCACTGCTATTTTTAACTAAAAAAATTGTACATTTTGGCCACAGTAATTCAAATCTCTCCTGTTTTTCCAGCCATGGATATAAGGATATTGTGACGATTCCAAGTGGAGCCACTAACATTAACATCAAACAGCAGAGCCATGGAAGTATACCACACGATGGCCATTACTTGGCTGTACGGAGAGAAAATGGTGATTATATTTTGAATGGCAACTTCTCGGTCTCCACAGTGGAGCAGTATATTCCAGTGCTTGGGGCTGTGCTGAAGTACAGTGGCTCGTCCACCACATTGGAGAGACTTCAGAGCTTCCGCCAGCTACAGGAACCAATCACAATACAGCTGCTCTCCACCGCTGGGGAATCCATCCCACCGAAGGTAAAATACACCTTCTACATTCCTAAAACCATGTCTTTCAGCAAACCTAAAGACAAAAAGATTGCTGGCAAACTGATCCATCCCTTTGGGGTGCCACAGTGGGTCTCGGGCGAGTGGTCCGAATGCTCCAAAACTTGTGGTTCAGGATGGTCCAGGAGAAATGTGGAATGTAAAGACAATGCTGGCTTCTATTCAAACCACTGCAATAAAGATCTCAGACCTTCTGATATCAGGCCCTGTGCAGACCTGCCATGCCCCATGTGGCAAATAGGACCTTGGTCTTCATGCTCACAAACTTGTGGCCACGGTGAACGTCAGCGTAGGATGCTCTGCATTGATTACACTGGGAAGATTGTGGAACTGGAGAATTGTGATCCTGCCAAGATGCCTCAATCAGTATCTGAAAAGTGTTTCTACCAAGAGTGTTGAGGACATCATGCAGGCTTTCAAATTATTCAGAGGTGATAAGACGTTCCTGTGAAACAATATACAGATTATCATTTGACCGTGCTTCAAGTTGGAGCAGGAAATATTCAGCCTTAGATGGAAAAATGGTTGAGCTGTGTGGAGTGATCTTGGTCATGAATGTTGCACGGACTGATCACTTGGGCTTTGGTTTTCCAAATATATATTAATAACCACTATTGAAGTTTTATCCAATAGATATCTACCTCAGCAAGCAATGCTGTTTCCCTAACTTCTGTCTCCTATTTGCTTTTTCAGATCATTCCATATCAATTATTTTTCAACAATACAAAACACACCAATCAGACTTTCACATTCATCTCAGGCTGAATTTTTTAAATAAGGACAAAAATCATTTAGATCCAAACATTCAAAGCTTCTAATTTGGAATTTGGAATTACAAAATGGAATTATTTTAACTTGTAATGGGAAAATGTTACTAGGAACTGTCACTCGCTAAGCCACTATGAAGGTGCTATCGTTTTTTATTGATTTACTTCGTGATTTGGTCAATAATGATTGATTTTTACTTTTTTTTTATTTATGGCTTGCATGTATCAGAGGCTATTTTCACTTTCAGAGTTGAAGTGTAGCAAGAACACTTGATTAAAGCATGATCATATAAATCTATTAGTTCATGTATATTGAAAACTGTATCAGAAGTACACAGTGGTTGAGCCTAATTTATTTTCTGGAACATTAATAATGACAGTTAAGTGTTAGATCTAGTTTAGGAACTACTTTTATAAATTCCTCAACAAACATAATGTTTGTGTCCATTCAGAGGGTTATACAATGGTTATGTAATTTACCATTTACTATCGCTGTTCTTTGTATTAAACACTGTTTTATTTCAAAAGTGCACATAGCAAATTGTTGTGAATTGCTACGTGAATGAAAACATGGAGGTTTGGAAACATCAGACCTTCCAGTGTTTTCATGCTTCATGAGTAGATATGTCTGCTGAAGTTTTGAAAGAGCTGTGTAGTTGAACGTTATTGAGAAAAAAAGAAAAAAAACAGTACAGCATAAAACTAAACTGACAAATAGGTTATGCTCCTTTAAAATGATTGTATATGAATGTTAATATGGTTTTGGCAATTCCAGTTGTGTATATTTTATATATTAGTCATATTAAAATGCGGCAAAACATATTATCCCTTCAGTGAAGGATTGTACTTTGTTACTTCTTCATTGTAAAGCTATTTATTTTTGTAAATTTTTATTGTATAAAATAGATACAAATTATGCAATGTTTTCCAGATGCTGCTTTCTTTTTGTTTTGTAACTTATCAATGAAATGTCTGAAAATAAAAATACCTAAACATTACAAAACCATCTTTTTGGATTAATGTATTTAATTAGGGCTATCAGAAGTGTAAGTGCAAAACATAAACCATCAGATATTTACATTTAATATGAATGGCTACAAAAGTGCATGGACCAGCATAATGAGACAAGAAGGCTCTTATTTTCCTGATATTACAGAGCACGGATCTGCATGCTAAAATGTGGTTTGTAAAGTTCAGCTGGATGTCAAATATGATAACAAGATTCCTGGCTAGCTGTAGTGTTGTTGACCTCAGTAAGGTTGAGCTAGAGGTGGCGTTCCTTCATCCAGTACAAAATGTCAAAAATGTCCTGAGATATAAGCTGAGATTGTGGGGTTGTTGAACCGGAATGACTGTGTATCATCTGCACAGCAGTAACAGGAAAATCATGAGACTTTATAACAGGGCGCAAAGATGTTACAGGGCGAGAAAAAGAGAGGGCTAAGCACTGAACCCTGAGGTACTCCAGCAGTTAGCTGCAGTGATTCAGACACCTCTCCACTCTACAAAGCCTTGAAGGATAGGTCTAACAGACAGATACTTAAGGCATCTGTTTGTGGTGGTATGGATATCTAAGAATGGTTAAACTGAGAGCCAGGAAAGGTTTGAAACATTTGACCTAAACTCCTTACAGACCTTCAGCATTCAACAGGCTATCATGTCTCAACTATGTCATTTAAATTAAAAATTTAAATCATGACTGCTAAAAGTGAAAGCCATCGCTGCCAAAGAAACCTGATGGTCTACTAACACTAACACTGTGGCCCTAATGTGCGACTTGGAGTTGCAAGAAACACATATTGGCATGGCATTCAAATAGTAACAACAACTCCAAACTTCGGTCTCTGCCTTAATCAGATTGGATTTTATTGGGCCAACATAGCCTCAGAGTTTTTTCCCTAATTTTGAAGAGGTACTCTTTCCTAAAAGAGGGCCCCTTTGAGAGAATGTTTGTTTGATGGAAAATCCTATTCCTCAGAGAAAGCACATGTCTGAGAGGCAGCTGCTCTCTATCTCTTAGAAAGGGTTTTGCATGAGTTTGGCTCAGAATGAGATGCATCTGCTACAATTGTTACATAAATTCGCACTATATCTTCTGTCTAGCTCTTCCTTTCCACTGATAAAATGAACAGAACTGCACTTTTAAAATAAAGCGTAATATCTCGTAATAGTTTTACATATCGTCAAACTTGACTATTAACATTGTAAAGCACTGTTGTACTGTCTGTTTAGTTTGTAATTATTCATAGAAGTAAATACTTTTTCATGGGCTGAACACTTTTATACCAACATGATAGTGTAAACAGTTTGAAGTGTTTTGTGAACTGATAATTGTTTCTCAAGACATCATGTTCTCATAAACTGCTGCATAAGAACAGGCTGTGTATTAGTATGTTGTGCAAATCTACCTTAAGGATGTGGAACAGAACTTTCAACCACAACTCTGCCCAAAAACACAAAGCAAAAATGTTTGAGTTAAACAAACACATTGTTCTAATATGTGGGTGTTATTTACAGGTTACTATTTAGCCAGCACTTTTTATCCAAATTGAATTATCCAGATTACGTGCCTGATTTAGTAAACCTTGCACAGTTGAGAAAATGAATCAGTGGAAATTTTCAGAAACCAGGCCAAGACAAATCTATTGTGTCTCACTGTGAGCCAGTGGAAATGGCCATCAATAAAAGCAGATTCATTTATTTTCACCTGGTGTTATCATGCAGACATCATTCTCTAGGGTGCACGTCTTCGAAAAAATGTTTCTTTTTAATTACAGTCGTTACAAGCTGTTCTAAAATGCGTATGTGATTATTGGTTACTTGTTGTTTACCAAGCACTTTTTATCAAAAGTGAATACAATGCTCTGCTTATGTGCCTTTCTCAAAGGCTCAATATTGACAGATTTGTGTTGTGAGCTCAGAAAAACTCATATTCTTACATCATCTCAAAAGCGAATTGCTATTTTCATGTAGACCCTTGAGCGTAAAGACTCCAAACACACTATTATTTGTTTCTAAACAAGGCCACACAGTGAGCTACTGCAAAATGTATAAAAAAATATATAAATCTGGCCATTTTTAAGTGCTAGGCAAACAGCACGAGAAAAGTTTATTTTTGCTATCCAGTGAGGTTTAGAAAGCTGTTTGCACTCCCATTCATTTCAGTGGCACTTTCTGAAGTAGTCGTTTATTTAGCATTCAGTTCTTTTGCCAGGAGCCAATTACCTGAACCTAGATGCCATGTGATTAATGACTCCAAGGCTGCAGGAAAATGACATCATGACAATGCTGACTGCCTGATGGCAACCCTTCACGTCGACTATGCTGGGCTGTGATGTCAAAAGCAGCAGACAGGGAAAATATGTCATTTGTTTTTAAGAGTCCTCCAAAAATATTTTTATATTTTATATTTATATACAGTATTATTTAAATGCTGCTTCCCGAAAATGATATTTTTAAATGGCTGTCAATGAAGACAGCTCTTTGCAGCCAGATGGGGCGAATGACAGCTCTGGGCTGTCTGAAATGAAATAACAACAATGCAAAACATAATTACATAGCATAACTCACATTGATGAGAAAATTAACAAGTGAACATTTTTAGAAATAAGGTCAGCGCAGGTCTTGTTGTGTCTTTTCTGAGCCGGAGGAAATGACCATAACATATATCTATTTACAAGGGTTGAAACTGAAACTCCTGGTTTTAGACCACAATAATTTATTAGTATGGTATAAGGCCTCCTTCTGCAGCCAATACAGCATCAATTCGTCTTGGGAATGGCAGATACAAGTCCAGTGACGCACCCATGATATTGCAACCCAAACCATCACTGATCCACCCCCGTGCTTCACTCTGGGCAGCAACAGTCCAGGTATTAAGCCTCTGTGGTTCTTCTCCATATCGTAACACCCACGGATGTGGGAAAGACAGGTGGACTCATCAGAGAATAATACATAATTCACATTGTCCACAGCCCAAGATTGGCACCAATAAAACTGACATTTGGCACTGGCACGAGTGACCATAGGTTTTGCTAAAGCAGCCCGACCATGAATATTGACTCCGTGGAACAAACAGTTTTGGTGGAAACGGGTGAGTCAATGTGCGTATTTAATTCTGTAGTGAGTTGGGTAGCTGTGGTTTTGTTTTTTGGATACAATCTGGGTTTTTACCTGGACATCCCTTTCAGACAGCTTCCTGTCCTGGTCACAGATGAGCCACAAAAACAGATTCAGTTTTCCTCAAAATGAATGAAAACAATGAAATGCAAACTCAGTATATTACACAAACCTGGATAACACTTTATTTTACAGTGTCATTGTTACACGTTACATCCAGTTACTGTAGTAATTAGGGATGCTCATGTACCAAGCTCATGTAAAAATACCCCCGATACCAAAGACCGATACCTTAACTGACAGAATTTTCCGTGCACAGAGACACAGCAGCAGAAACAATGTCAGCCTCAAGGGAGTGGAAATACTTCAAATTAATAATGACAACACACACATTGCGAACTGCATGCTTTCAATCACAATTCGTTATCGATTAGTGAAGGCGGAATAGGCGGAATCGCGCTAAATGACACAGACCAGAAGCTCCCTTGCGCGCGATCCCAGTTCTCTCAGACAGCGCGCGGTCAGTTCTCCTTGCCCCTGAATGGTCAAGTGCACACATAGTTGTCAAAATGTCCATCGTGTAGAGTATCTCACGTAAATACAGTCAGTTATGGTTTAAGTGGATGTAA
Source organism: Elopichthys bambusa (assembly GCA_037101425.1). Lineage (NCBI taxonomy): Eukaryota > Metazoa > Chordata > Actinopteri > Cypriniformes > Xenocyprididae > Elopichthys > Elopichthys bambusa. Next base: position 21,545,187 of record CM074444.1, read on the forward strand.
ACATTTGGATGAAAACAGGATATGTGTCAGTATCCATGGATTCGGTCTTAAAGGGACCGTAGCCTATAATTGTCATTAATGTTAATAAAACAACAATATATATATATATATATTGGTAATTATGCCCTTTGAAGGTTATTGGACACTGAAATTTTTGTTCTTTAAGTTTGTGACAAGCACATAAAAATTACTACTTTTTGCATTAGAGTAATAATAAAGAAGCTGTCCTACATTCATTAGTCTCACTGTGTTGTGCTTGGAAAACTGCAACATTACCAAAAAAAAAAAAAAAGAGAGAGAGAGAGAGAGAGAGAGAGAAATTAATAAATGTATAGGCATCGGTATCAGCGAGTACTAGAAAAAAAGTATTGGTACTCGTACTCGGTCCTTAAAAAATGGTATCGGTGCATCCCTTAGTAATAACTATAAATTATGCATAATTACATTCAGTTAACCCTAAACCAAACCCTCATCCTAAACCTAACCTTATAGTAAGTACATGTAGTTAATTATTATTACTCTACTTAAATTTATAATTACACTGTAACACAACAATGCAAATACAGTACATTAAATGACGCAATATTGATGTACGCATGCCCAGTGGCCATAGCTGTAGCTAGCTCCACTAGTGGAGGTGACGTATTTCCTGTTCGAGAGTGGAGTGGTATTGTTTATTTCACTTTCCCCCTGGACTCACAGACAAAGCTTAAGCTAGTCTTAACTAAAAATGCATGTTTGAGCTGTTTTAACTGAAAGTAACTTGCACTGACATATCTTAAAATATGTCAAAGCCACTGTTTAGTCTCAAAATGCACACCAGTAATGTTTTTTTCTAGGGTACGTTTATAAAAGCTACTTAAATACCCTAATTAAACTAAGGCCTAATCCTGGCTTAGGCTAAGACCTGTCTTTTAGTGTTAAAGGGCCTTTACGTTTTCCAAAAATAGAATAAAATAATACTTTTTTTTAATTCAAAAACATACAAGCAAGCCCAGCCCAGCTGAGAAAATGTAACACAAAAGTAATTTAACACATTACTTTTACATAAAAAGTGTCGGAATTAGTTACTTTTTAAGGAGTAACGCAATATTGTAATGCTTTTAAAAGTAACTTTCCCCAACACTAAATAAAATCATACAGACGTCATCCTCAAGGATGCGCATCTTCTTAAAACCACACAGAAGTGCACATGAAATAACCTGTTTTTTACAAAGCATTTTATTTTTCCCTCAGAAAATTGAACTATGATGTTAATTGTGGAAATATTGCATCATAGCATCAGTTCAGAAGGGAGGCAGTGAAGATGGCTTACCATCAGCCAATGCTGGCAGGCAGACCATTGCTGATGAAAGGTAAGCTAGGGCGTTGAGTTTCCCATTATAACTCTGGTTAATCCCAGGAAAAGGGAGTATGGAAAATCAATTGAATCAGAGCACCTCTCCACATTCCCTAGCAAGCTTGTGTCACAAGTTCAATATCAAAGGAGCATTTTAATATGCAGCATTTGAAATTTTCTAGCAAATCAGTACAACAAATATTCCAGGTAAAATAAAATGTAAAATATTTTTTATACCCAATCTGTGACCCAAAAAGTGGGCAAATTACAGAATAAATTTGATTTCATAGAACAAATGAAGCACATAAAAAAGCTGCAGTGTTTTGTAGAATACAGTGGACTGCATCATGCGTGTAATATTAACAGATTATAAATCAACCAAAGTATATTTCCTGTTTATACTTGTGCAAATGATATGACTCTAAAGATGTGCTGGCCTCAGTAAAGTTAACAACTGTCTCTGTAGCCAGATTTGACTTTTGGTGGAAAAATAGCTTGGAATTACTTCTGCAAACCTTGTGGCAATAGCGTTAACAGCTCAATCAGTTTAATTAACTTTCAAGCTGTTGTTATCTGAAAGTGTGGCTTTCTTATTGACCAACAGCCTTTATGATTTACAACACTATCTATGTGTCTTAAAGAGACTGTGCCAAATTTGCATTAAAATTATTCTGTACAATTATTCTGTACAATTATTCTGTACAATTATTCTGTACAATTTACATCATCAAAAGTTGATGCACTGATTTATTTTTGAATTTTTTTCACCTAATTATTGTCTATGTCATTTTTCACAGCTCTGAACCCAAAACCTTACAGACATTATGCTATTCTAAATCTGCCAGAAGGAAAGATTTACTTACAAACACTTCAAGAATAAGACTCAACTTTGCAAAAATCCTATTAAATAAATATCTTTGCACAGACTTCTGGAAAATCCTGATGATGATTTTGGCTTTACTTTCTCTTTTATGATCACACAATAAAAATGGTTTATAAGCTCAGCTCTTGCCTGTGTTGAAAAAGTCATCCATTTATTAAATTCCATTAATGAGAATTATTCTTTTAAAGCCCTTATTTGAAGTGTATTCTTCTTTTTTATGGCCACATATATATGTGCATGTTACCAGGCAAGATGCTTTTAAACTTTACAGTTTAGAGTTTAAATGCTGCTTTATTGTAGTCATTAAAATGTGTTTATATATTTACTTACATTTTATACAGCAAATTGCAGAAATTAGCATGGTGATTTCCATTAGCTAGAACGCTAGCTAATCTTTTTTTTTAGTCAGAATTTGAGCCTGAGACAGAAGTGAAAGGTCAGGCTTTGATCAGGTTTTAATTCTTTGCTCTTGTCCTGGTATTTCTTGTCCTTGAGTAGTTACAGATTTTGTGTGTTGATGCACAAAGTTTTTCTTTTTACCCACATTTCATTTGTCAACTGTGTCCTATTTAAACAACTAATACCACAAGGTTACCTCAGGCTTAGTTCCACTCTTTGACTATACACAAAACATTCAAATATCATGGTCAGTGTTCATCATTATGAAACATAAGAGATTTATAACAAAGACATTAAAAATGCATTTAATCAATTTTTACCTATTTAATGGTGTGTAAGAATATGTTCTACAGTTGCTTCACTCTGTCAAATAAAAGAAGTGTGTTTGCTCGGTGCCATGCGAACAACACGCTAATGAAACAAAGGCATAAAACAGCAGGAACCCCTTTTATTTAGCAGCTCTAATTGAAAACGTGTGTATTAAAAACACATTATAGAGTTATTTGATATTAATAAGGATTTTTTCCCCTAATAAAGACATGTTCTTTCTCACTTCATACAGTTTAAAACACTCCTAGTACTTTTATGTTTTTTTCTTTTGCTAAAATTCCGTTTGTAATTAATTTCATAACTTTTTATTGTTTTATTTTATTAAGAACATGGAAATGTTGCACATTCATGTTTTACACAGTAAACTTTGTAGTGAAGGATTCCTGCATATTCTTAAAATATTCAAAAATCTGTACATTGTACACAAATATATTGGATATGGATACATGATGTGATACAGTGCAGATATTTAAAAAGTTTGGAATGCCAAGGATGCGAACCCGGGTGGATTTCAGCAGTGGCATGTAGCGCAGTCACTCCTACTAGATACTTTGGCAGGTTGAATTGTACATTTAATATATACGTTTTTTTTATTTTTATTGTAGTCTTTTAAAAAGGCATCTGAAATAATAAACAAAGTGCAATATAGGGTTGTCAAAAATATAATTTTTTCAATTCATATCAATCCCGAAATATCTGAAATGCTTCCAATACTAATTTTCCGCAGAATAGATAGGTGATACCAGCTGTGCTTTTTCAGTCTCACCTCTCCAACAGTGAGTTGACACACAAACCCGCCTTCCCTCACTCACTCACTTGCTCCAGATGAATATGAATATTGTTGGTGTTACAGGGCTTGAATTTATTTTTTAATAAATTATAATTTATTTTTTGCTAAATACTTATTATACGAGTTACCAAATTCGTATGAATTCGTACGAATGACCTACCCCTAGCCCCACCCCTAAACCTACCCGTCACTGGGGTTTAGACAAATCGTATAAATTTGTGCGAATTAGCCACCTCATAAAATATGTACGCATTGGTCATGAGATAGCGTTGCATAATTTTACTCATCCTTGCAGATTTTGTACTCACTACCAAAGCGCGCAGACATAAAGTTGCTTCTCAGTACTAAATTTACTTGTTTTTCGTTGCTTACTCCGCTTAAACAATCAATTACACACAAAATAATGTCAAAATGCCGGTTTTGGCGAGTATCCACGTAAACACATTCATGTAAACATTATGTTTTAAGTGAATGTTAACAGTCGCGCAATTGTGGGGCAGTTGTCGCCTGATGGTTAGAGAGTCTGATTGGTAACCTGAAGGTTGCAGGTTCGATTCTCAATACCGGCAGGAAATTACTGAGGTGCCTTTGATCAAGGCACCTAACTCCCAGTTGCTCCCCGAGTGCCACAGAATAAAATGGCTGCTCCTGGGGATGTGTGTCCATGGTTTGCAGTGTGTGTGCTTACTACTCACTACTCCTAATGTGTGTGCACTAACTTGGATGTGTTAAATGCGAAGGATAAATTTAGAGTATTGGTTACCATACAAGTAATGCATGTGTAACAGTATAATATGTGTCAGGTCTTAAAGTGACAGCAGTCTAACATACCTGCGGCCAAATTATATGATAATATTAAAAATATCTATATGGCAGTTTTTCCCAATGGTATCAATGTCAAAATTGTGGCTAGTAACTTTGGAAAACTATTAGCCACAGTCGCTTATGAACAAAAAAGTTCATGTCAAGCCCTGACTAAAAAAAAAAAAAAAAAAAAATATATATATATATATTTATATTCAAAATTATATTCAAATTGTGACAGTTCAATATTTAAATGTTTAAAAAAATACTGAAAACTTCTGAATCTTCATTAACATTCATACAACAGTCATTTTACACATGGCTGTGATGCAAAAGAAACGAACAATTCTTGAGATATAATGGGCAGGTTGTTTCCATCATGCAAAAACTTACAGGAAATTCATTTTCATCTTTTAAATTTCATTGTGGATTAAAATGTCATATTCGATCAGCCGCAATATGTTCATCCCTTATGGTAAATGCACACTGAATTCACCAACAAAAATGCAATGATGAAATGACCGAAAGTGTGTGCACTTTCAAGCAGATTTATTCCACTGCAGTGATGAGAAGCAATGGAAAACCCAACCTGACACGACACCAGTAAAAACCCTTGTGACACCTGTGACATTTTCCAGTAGCCATTATTTAATCCAACACGTGCAGCACATATGCAGCACATCATCTCTTGAAGACTGCGAAAAATTGCATATAATTCACTGGAATAAAGAGCACCATGCGCCATCATGCTTCAGGTATAGCGTATCCCTCTAAAAATGGACTTCTGTTGGTTCGATCAAAATGAAAAGAGGAGAAAGTGAAAAATAGACATATTTGATGAGTGATGTGTTTAGAACAAAGGAGAAAAATTAATGGTATAGACAGACCTGGACAGATTTTTGGACTAAAACATACAACTGACATGAATTTAAGTGTTATGCAAGTTGAAAGTTCAGGAAAGATATTAGATTTAAGAAAATTCAACATAAATTTTGATCACATATGTTTCACACAACATACAGCAAAGGTTAGATGCTTTCAAAAACGATTGTTTATGGCACACACATCAAATTGTTAACTTTCTTTTATTGTTTTGCTTTATTTTTCAGTATCGGCTGCCCTCTCACAGGCCTGCACTTTATGGGGCTGAATTTCAAACAACGTTTGTAGTAGCCTAAGGCCACACTGAAACACACTTTCATTTGGCATAACTAATTTGTTATGATGGCAGCCTGGATAATTTTATAAGCAACTGAGAAGAAAGTTATCCATCTGATCACTACTGTGCTGAAATCAGCCCACTGTAACCAGATTTTAGATATGTAGTTTCTTTTAGGTGTTTGTTTTAATCAAGGACTGGAAAAACTATTTACAAGCAAAAGTTACAGTTTTTAATGCATGCAATAAAACTTTATGTTCCCTTAAATCAGGATAAACTGTGCCACTGGAAATTATATAGTTTCCTTTCCTTGGAAAAGAAAAACTTTTTTTCCCTAGAATAATGTGGAGATATCACAAACTAAGCCTGATAAATGTTGTGGATAACAGTCTACCACTGGTCAGGTCATGCATCTTGCAGGACTAAATTATTGGTCTTAATCAAAACGAAAGACATGATCTTACTGTGAGTTACTTTAGGCTTCTGTAAGTCAGGGCTGCAAATAAGGAAATCTGGAAAGCTAGTATTAGTTAAAACAGATGTTTTCAAAGTGGAAAACCATTCTATCATGTAAAACAGAACTGGTGTAATTTGATTGATAAATGTAGACATTTTTAGACATTTAAAATCTTGGTAACACTTTACAATAAGGTTCATTAGTTAAACATCAGTTAATATATTAACTAACATGAACTAACCATGAGCAGTACATTTGTTATTGTATGTACTAATCTTCGTTAATGTTAGTTAATGAAAATACAGCTGTTCATTGTTTGTTCATGTTAGTTCACAGTGCATTAACTAATGTTAACAAGATTTTAATAATATATTAGTAAATGTTGAAATTAAGATGAACAAAGATTAATATATGCTGTATAAGTTAACTAGTTAACTAATGAACCTTATTGTAAAGTGTTACCAAAATCTTCATAGAGCAAGCTACTACAAAACACACAGTGGCCCTAAATTAAGAACACTTACTAACACAAACACATACACACACATACATTTTCCACGTTTTCTGGGTACTTCCCTTACCATAATGATTTTTATGCTGTACAAACTCTATATTCTCTCCCCTTACACTAACCCTACCGCTAAACCTACTAATTACAGAAAACTTTAAGCATTTTTAGATTTTCAAAACACTATTTAGTGTTTATCCTTGTAGGGACATTTGGTCACCATAATGTAGGGATTATCAGTACACACACACACACACACACAAAAAAAGTTACTGGTATTACTACGCACACACGCACATATTAAGAGAGACATATTTAAAATATTAGAATGTTAAAGTAGGCAATTTATTTTATAATCACTTTTTGTTATAGGCCGGTTGAAACTCTCTTCACATCCTGATAGCAGTGAATAATAAAAGTGGTCTAAATATCAAAACATGTACATATATCTTCTGTGGAAGTCTCAGGACCAAAAAAAAACCAAAAACGTTAATCCAACGCAATTTGGTCCGAATGCAATAATACGATGTCCTACTTGCCTGTCAGCATATGTATTTCCATACCTTGGACCAGACAGTCACCAAGTGCCACAAACAAACAGCAGCCGCCTTTTACAGTTCCTCCTGAAGCAAAACAACAAGCTTATGCTGTGTTCACGCCATGTCAGAACCGTAATTACCAGATGGCAACCTGTGACGTTCTATGTCAACACAACGCAGAAATGAATCTGCAGCAGTCAGGTGGTACAAGTAAGAGCTCTGTAAGTTGTTCATTAGGGCCCAAGCACTGATGGTCTGAGATGCTCGGTCAATTCTTCTTTTTCTCTGAAATTAATCGCATTTTTGAGGGCCTAAACATGCTCGAAAACTCATGAAACTTTGCACACGCGTCAGAAGTTACGTCTGATATGGGTTTCTGAATTAGGTGTGGCAAAATGGCTCAATGGTGCCACCTACAAAATTTAAATTAAGCACTCTTTGTTCTTTGGTAGACACATCTAACAGTCCAATACCTACAAAAAAGTCCCTGGAAGCAAATCTGAAAACCTAACAGAAGGTGAGATATTTTGAATTTTCTCTGCAAATTTTTTTGCAGTTTTTGCCATTTCCAGACGTTGTACTTTAACAAACTACTCCTAGAGCTTTAATTAGATCAATATCATATGTTGTCAGTCTAATCTTAAGGCCTTAGTGAGGTTAAATTGCGAAGATCTTGACCCTTCACTGAGGGCATGTCTGTGGCAGCCTGACAAAGGAAATTGTTGTAACTCGGGTATACAATGTCGGATCTGCCTCAAACTTCACATGTTTTATTAGAGTCCTGGCCTGAAGACATCTATATGTTATAATATGTTTAACACTGTGATGCACCACTAGCAACATACTAAAATATGCAATTGAGTACTAAACATGCTACAAATATTTAAAAACATGCTAGCAACACTTAGCTGAGTGCTAAAGCATGCTATTATCATCATGAAACAGGAAGTTGTTGTAACTCAGGCATACAATGTCCAATCTGCCTCAAACTTCACATGTTTGATAAGTGCCTTGGCCTGAAGACATCACACCAAAATTTAGTTACAGTCATAGTGCCCCCAGCTGGTAGCAGGAAGTGTGGCAAATATAAATGACTGACTGAATGAAATTAGAATAATCAATAATTCATTGCTGACCATTGACTGCCAAATACATGCATAGACACTGGGTCTCCCGTCGCTAGAGGGGAGAAAGGTGGTGAATTCTCGGGTCCCCGGAGATGCGATTTCAACGCGTTCCACAGTGCATTAAGGCTCTCTAAATTACTGGCAATATATAGGCTATGGATTAGAGCACTCTTGTATTTGTGATATTGCTTAATTTATAAGCTAACAGCCTCTAGACATGTTTAAGCTACAACATATACAGGTACATATAGTAACATTATAAAACATGCAATTTTTTAATGTAGCAAGTTCCTTTCTTGAAACAACACACATTGGCTACATATGAAAACATATTGTTTTACTACATTTAATTACTGGAACTATTGAGTCATTGTAGAGAACTATATAAACACTTGATAGAAATAATCAGTGCTAATATAACTCTAGATATACAGTAAGATCCAAACGCACCCGGAAGGTTGTAGTACTGCAAGGCTCTTTACGCAGAGTGCTGGAAAATTCCTTTGAGTGAGCCAAGAGAATGTTCCAGTGATAAGACAAGCCACTGCTCAGGGTGACAGACAAATAAATGATTCCAGATCATTTCCCTGCAATCTACAGAGATCAAACAAACTGTGTAATGAGATACATAACCACAAACTTCAGCACACATTTATCATTACACATCCATAATGAGATGAGACTTTGTATGTGTGTGACTGTGTGTGTATTTCTGAAAGTTGCCCTTATATGGCCCTTTTAAACACTACCGTCAAAAGTTTGGAATAATTAAGAATTCTTTTGTTTTTCTTTTCAGCTTTGCCATCACAGGAATAAATGTGTGCGTGATATAAAATATATTCAAATAGAAAACAGTATTTCACGATATTGCTTTTTTACTATTTTTTTTATCAGATATGAAGCATTGGCGAGTAGGTACATTACATAATAATAATACATACATTTGGTAGATTGGTAGGTCTATTAGTAAAATCTATTGCATTGCTACACTGCTGACATAACCTTGTAGTCCATCTTTGGGGAGACTGTCAAGTGCTTTGCCAGTGAAGAATGAGTACAGGATGTTCCCTGTATAGACCAAGAATAGGAAGCCAAAGAAGTGAGAGTGCCTGAGAGATCATTAGAATCATTAATTAAACTATTGTCTGGTCTCAGAGGAAGAAGACCATTTAATTTCCTAGGTTGTCAAACCTTCTCCATCTCCAATTTTAACACTGTTTGTGAAGCAAATGAGAACTGTTATATTTCATTCTGTTGGCCACTTTCATGGGTCTAAATTGTCTGAGTAATTAAACTGTCTGCCATAAGTGGCACTGCTTTTAAAGGTGTTCAAATGTGAAGGTGATCAAAAATTGAAATTGTTAGCTCATACATTAGCACTTAGCAAACATCAAATCAAACAATAAAAAAAGATTAAAAGAAAGATGATAAATGATTTTAAGTCAAGTCACCTTTATTTATATAGCGCTTTTAACAATGCAGATTGTGTCAAAGCAGCTTTACAGTGATAACTGGTATATAATTTTGGCTGCACAGCAGCTCTTAAAGAAAATGGTGTCATTGTCCATCTTAAGTAAATTGAGTATTGATTCATTTTGTTGCAAGAATCAATAGTTATTAATTTAGTTAATTTATCTATTTCAGCACTGGAGTAAACAGTGATGTTATCATCCAGCTCAGTTCAGTTCGCATACAATAGTGTCCAGGCAGACAGATCAAAACACTGTTGAATATCAAATGTCAAGTGTCCCCAACAAACTCCAACAGGTGACATCAGGTGGCAAACAGGTGTTAAAATGGAGAAAAAACCTTGGGAGAAACCAGGCTCAGTTGGGGGGCCAGTTCTCCTCTGGCCAACAGATAACAGTGCTTTATTATGATTCAGGCAACTATCATAAGTCCACATTTTTTAGATTAAGTAATTGAGTAAGATTAAGTAGCTTTTGAAGCAAAAACAAAACAACAACAACAACAACAACAACGAAAGAAAAAAAAAAAACGCTGAGGAGGTTGCAACGCTATCTTACGACCAATTCGTAGGTATTTTATGAGGTAGCTAATTGGTACGAATTCGAATTTGCATAAACCCCAGTGACGGGACGGGGTTAGGTCATTCGTACGAATTCATACGAATTAGCTACCTCGTAAAATACGTACGAATTGTTGTGAGATAGATAGCAGTAAAACAAGTGTGCTTTTATCTCTGTTCTCAAAAAAAGAAAAAAAAGAAAAAAATCAATTTAAAAATAAACTCATTATATATTTTCAACTTTATTTAATCAATAAAAAGTTATTTAGCCTAATGTAATAATTTTTTGGTTACACTTTAGATTAGGGGCCAATTCTCACTATCTAACTATTAACTATGACTTTTGCCTCAGCAAACTCCTAATTACTGCTTATTAATAGTAAGTAAGATAGTTGTTAAGTTTAGATATTGGGTAAGGAATGTAAAATATGGCCATGCAGAATAAGTATAATAGAATAATATGTGCTTTATAAGTACTACTAAACAGCCAATATCCTAGGAATATGCATGCTAACAAGCATAAGTTAATAGTGAGAAATTGACCCTAAACCAGTGTTACCACGTAGTTTCTATCATTGTCCACTAGAGGACAGCATTGATCACAAATTTGCTCTCAGAAGTTGGTTGTGGGCAAGTGAGGTTCATGTGTCTTACAGGATTTACATACTGTAGTACACATTGACAGATTTATTGTTTTTAAAGGTATGACAACACCTGTTAAATAGTTTTTTTTTTTTTTTATCTCACTGAATCCAAGAATTGATTCAATGGAAATTTCTCACATCATTTAGCATGAATCACTCATTTATCAAATGAAAGAGCAGTGTTGCTATAGCAAAAATAGATTGAGATTAGCTTTGCATGATCAGAATTCCAAAATTAGTGACCATACAAAGAGCATTTGCTTATGGATTTTTGACAGTTTGTCAATATTTAAGTACTTTGTATATTACATATTATATATAACATTACATTCCCTCATTCAGCATTGTTGCAATAAAGTGTTTTGTTCTTTGAACATAATTTGCTTGACTGATTTATATACAGCAGATACACACTGATTTGTGTCTGTCAATATAGAATTAAAGTAAACAGTGAAAAGGCAGGATCCCTGAAATGCCCCTGGAAGTCAAAATCTTAAAAGATCAAATCTATCCCAGTCTCCAAAAGTAATTGACCTGTGACTTTGCAGTCTGGCAGAGTCAGATTTGCATTTTTCTATATTTAACAGTCATAAAAAAGTCCTGTATTGTTAGTCAAAATCTGCCTTATATTGCGACTTTTTACTTTGAGCTGTGCATAACAGGATGTAATTTCATGCTTGTTAATTATTAAGAGTAATATGCCCTGCTGCCATTAAAGTTCTTGGAAGTATTTTGTTGAACTGTTTTGAGTGAGTGTTCATGAGATACATTTTTTACCTTTTCATTGATGTAGTCAGAAAATCAAGTGATTTTTATCATATTTTAGCATATTTACCCTCAGTAGTTACTTTATGGTCCTTTTTAAAAAGAGTTCCCTTTCGAAAGGGAACTTCAACTCTGCGTTCGGAAACGCATTGGGAAACGTCATCACGTGAACCGGTGTGTGAAAGCAATTGTCAAATCCTACTAATCCTATTGGCCGGCGACAGCCTATGACGTCATCATAGTGCGACCCAGAAGTATAAAAGGAGCACCTAGAGAACCAGTCAGTATCTTTTTCATCTTCAAGAACTATTCTGTCTGTTTGGCGATTGCTTCAACTCTGGTAAGAGTATATTCTATGTCTGACAAACGTTTTAGAAAGTGTGCTGATCCTTGTCCCAGGTTTTTGACACCCGGTGACTCACACAATCTGTGCGTTTTCTGTCTGGGAGAAGAGTACACATGGACAGTGCTTGAGGGCGCTGTCTATGCGAATTGTGAGCGTCTACCAATGAGAACGCTCCGTTCTCATCTGGCCCTCTTCTCGAGGGGAGAGGAGCCGGCATCTGTGCCTGGTGGTTCTGGCCCCACTCGTACTGAGGCAGAGCGGCTGCTGAAATCATGGGGCTCACAGGTGGAGCTCGCGGAGGAGTTGAGAGAGGTGTAAATCTCTCTCAACCATCTGTGGCTAACGAGGATGAGCTGTTAGATGATGACGATGTTTTGTCTTTGACATCGTCGGATCCAGCAGTGGCTGCTCTTCTGGCTGAAAGCCCAATAGAGCAAGAGATGGTTGTTGAAGGGGAGGCAGGTGAGCCTGCTGAAACTCCAAAGCCTTCTTGCCCTGCATATGCAGAGCTGCTTGAAGTTATGGAACGTGCCTCTGGCAGGCTGCAGCTGCCTTGGGAGCGCGTTAAGAAAGGGGCCGCACGTGGACGGCTTGACGAACAGTTACTTTCTGGCCATAACAAAGCAGTTCCCGTGAGCCTTCCATTCCTTCCTGATCTTCATGTTGAGATCGAGAAGGCATGGAAGAACCCATATTTGGCTCGTATTCATCTGCATCAGCGGGTGAATTTCGCTGATGTGGAGGGAATGAGCCAGCATGGGTATGTGTCAATGCCCCCTATTGACGAGACATTCGCAAACTATCTCGTCACTGGGCAGGCCCCGACACTGAAGCCTCCGGTCATGCCTTCTAAGCCCCTTAAAGTAACTTCTCGTTTGAATGGCAGGGCATACGCAGTAGCGGGTCAGGCTGGTGTGGCCTTACACTCTATGGTGGTGTTACAGGCCTACCAAGCTGACTTGCTGAAGGATCTGGATCAGGGGCAGGATCTGTCCCCTAAGGCGGTAGGAGAGCTGCGCTGCACCACAGATCTGGCTCTCCGGGCCACTAAGCAAACCGCTGCCTCGATTGGGAGATCGATGGCAGCAATGGTGGCCACGGAACCTGGCTGACATCGGGGAGAGAGAGAAGGGCTTTCTCCTCAATGCACCAGTTTCGCCCTCTGAACTTTTCGGTACCTTTGTTGAGGTGGTGGTGGGAAAGTTCAGAGAGGCGAAGGCGCGCTCGGCTGCGTACCGCCATACCGCTCAGATCCGATCCTGGGCTCAGACAGACAGGAGGTCCTGGCTTGTGTCGATTCGAGGATCAGAGACAGGGCCAGAGGTCCAGTGTTGCCTTTTGGGTACCTCTCCTCCTCCTCAGAGTAAGTCCCAGAGAAGGCGGGACTCTAGGAAGAGGAAGCAGGATCTGAGGGAGGTGATCGACCATAGACGCCAGCAGCGTCTGTGATTGATTTCCTCTCTGCAAGAGTAGTTTTCTTCTACCCTCTCCTCTCTTCTTCTACCTCCTGGTCATGTAGTTTTTAATGTAACACGCTCAGGCTTTCTTACAGTCAGGCTGAGGCCAGGGCCCATGATAGATATGATTCTGATGGCCCACCTTCTAGCTTGATAGTAAAAGGCCCCTTTAGGCTTTAAGGACCCTGGATTTTATCCCTTATATGATTGGAGTCTTTGGTCTTCGAGCCACAGGAAGGTAAGCTGGTCTACATTTACATTACATCTGACCTATATTTTTTCCTGTATGGATTTTTCTTGAGCGTGTGAACAGAAAAATAGAATTAAGGGGTTTTAGGGCTCTGAAGTTTTAACCTTTAGGTTGGCTTGAACGATTGTTTTGGCTTGGCAAACATAATGACCGCCTTTACAGCCACCATTGGTAGAGTAGCTTCTCCTCTGGTTATAGCTAGTTGTTGTTTTGTTGCTAGAGTTGTTTTGAGGTTAGCACTCTTCACTTCAGATAGATCTGTGTCTAGTGTCGGCCTCCTGGGCCGCCTGGCATTGTTAGCTTGGGTTGAGCTTTGCTCCTTTGAGCTCTTTAATTAGAGTTTAGAGTAGCCTCTTCTCTCATGAGTTGGTAGGCTGAGTTTTAGCCCCAGGCAGATCTATGCTTATGTGTGGCCCTATGGTCCCACAGCTTAGCTGGCCTAGGCTAAGAACTAGGGTTAGCTGTTTGCTTTGCATTTCCTCTTTGTATCTTACTTCCCTTGTTAGGTTGTATAGTTTCCTAGTTCTGGCCTCCTCTTTCTGAGTTGTCAGGCTGTAAGCCCTTTACTCCTTGTAGTGCAGGTGCAAGATAGATAGCAGCTAAGGTAGCAGGCTTTCATTAGCCTCCCTGGTGCCGTTGTCTCACGTGGTAGGCCCCTTAACTTTAAGTGGATAAGAGTATGCTAGTGTTGCGTAGGCCCCACTTGTCTAGAATTTCCTTCATACTGTTTTGCCTTCCACTTAAACCCCTTAAATTAACATTCAAGCTTGAGTGTAACGGTTGTAACTTTTTATTTTATTTTATTTTTTTTATCTCCCATTCCCTAGGGTTCAGTACAGTTATGTGAACTTCTGATTGGTTTGAGGCATCCATCCTTGTGTTCAGGATGGCATGTGTGAAGGTAAAGCATCACTTTTTTGCTTTACGTTCTAGCTTTTGCCCTACACTATGTGAGCTATACTCTGTTGCTGCCACAGGTTAGCACTTTTGTCTGTAGTAGTAGTAGGCTTGTTTTTAGCCTCCTTCAGGGCATGGTGACTATTCTGTACTCCCCTTGCATTAAGAGTAAAGGTGTTTGCTGAGTACATGGCCTGCTGGAATGCATAGCTCAGGTTGAGTTCGTTTTGGGAACCTCACTAGTCAGTTTGATTCCTTCGTTAGCTCCCTTAGAGTTTTTACACAGCCACAAGAATTCTGTTGCATTGAGATTTGTAGGCTTTCATCAAATAACCTCTTTCTAGCACTTTAGCTTGTTAGGTCACAAGCTCTTGTTGGTGGATGTTTGATCAGAGTTTTGCTCACTTAGAATGTTGACACTGCCAAAGGTTTATGTCCATGTCTGTTGAGGAGGTAGGCCGGTTTTTGGGCCTTCTTCAGAGTACGATGACATTTTCTTTGTACTCCCCTACTTCAGGGTTTACAGTGTTATTACTGAGTACATTGCCTGTTGGAATGTGTAGTTTTAAGCTCAGGATGAGTTTAGCTAAGTAATCTCACTTTATGGTTTGGTTCTCAGATTAAGCACCCTTAGAGTTTAGACAGATGCCACTAGCTGACGCCACATGTCTTCTGGAGTTGCAGGCTCCAGTTTGGGCCTCCTCTAAGAACATGTTGGCACAGGTGTTCACATTGCCACTGTCTAACGCCCGTGTTTCCTGGAGTAGCAGGGCTACTATATATATATATATTTGCACCAAATCAGCATATTAGAATGATTTCTGAATAATCATGTGACACTGAAGACTGGAGTAATGATGCTGAAATTTCAGCTTTTCCATCACAGGAAAAAATTACATTTTAAAATATATTAGAAAAGAAAACAGTTATTTTAAATTGTAATATTTCACAATATTACTGTTTTCACTCTATTTTTGATCAAATAAATGCAGCTTCGGTGAGCATAAGAGACTTCTTTTAAAAACTTTTGAATGGTAGTGTATATGGGCCAATGACGTGACGGGTCTTTTTTTTTTTGTCCAAAGGCCTTAATAATAATAAAAAAAGATATGACATCCAGAGTATGTGAGGTAGTACAATTATGTGTAGAAGTCCTTGCTTTGTTATAAGAAAGAATGTCCGGAAAAATGAATTTCACTGATGTCATTCAGAGTAACAAATATAAAGGGACCATTTGGTCCCCATTTTAGTCATGTGGTTAATATCATGTGACAGGATGTGACATCATTTAGACACCTGCAAAGGACCACATGGTCATGAAGCGAATGAACTAACTCTCGTTTAACTATTTTAAAAATTCATGTTTTCATGTTTGCCGAAACATCAGGTCGTTTGGTACAACCACTATAAAACATGGAAAATGTTGTAATATTTTAAAAACTTGTACTAAATATAAAATATTTGATTGTCCTTTTGCGAGCTAGCTAGATATCAGCCTGTTAGCACTTTTTGAAAATATTATCATTTGGTATAACCAAAAGTGTAATTCTGTAAAACTGAAATTTTGGTTAAACTGAATGACTTTTTTGGTGAAAATGTTGTCCATCTTGTAAAACATGACAAAAGTAGCATTCATTGATTATAACAGAGTAAACACTTAATAAAACTTCAAAATTAATTATATCTCCATTATGTTTTTTTACACTTTTAAAAACCTTATTCGTCAATTACCTATATACATAATATTTTATCGGTGTATTCATGTGTTCATCTCACAATAATAAGGTTTGTAGTGTGAGAGCTGTAAACATCCATTGTGTCGCGAATGTTGAAACTGATTGATGGATTTTTTTTATTACCTAGCCGTCTTTATTTTTTTTAGTTAACCAAATATTTCTTTAGGACACATTTACAACCACATTCTTATTTACATTTCTAGTAATGACACAGTTGAGCGTGCGAGATAGAAGGATATCCTGGCTGGCATCCATGTAGAAACAGGAAGAAGAGTGCATTTGGGAGTCATGAGTCACTTACAGAAAGGGCCAAGTCATGAATCCTTGTTTTGGTAGTCACAGGGTCATTACAACCCAACATGAAAAATCTTTAAAATAACTTGCATGAAACTGTACAAACTCCAGGGCCTTTGAGTTTACAGAGTGTAGACATACACAGAGTGAATATCTTCACCAGAGAGTGCTGAGGTATCTCATCTTCATTTTTGGTCCACAATTTACCCTCTGAAACATTGTACATCTATTACTATCAAGCCATATATCTAAGATAAATCTGAATGAATTACTCCTTAGTGGTTTTAGTTAATTTTATAAAATAAGTACTGTAAGTGAAACACTGCCAGTAAAACTTGAATGACGATACAATGCTAAGCAAAGGTATACGAGATTCACACCATGCGTACTTGACTTCATGGCTATAAAAAACACCAAATGACCAGCAAAGGTTAGTCCTGACATTACCGATGATGATGGCGTGTCATTCGTGCTTGTTTCTCGCTAATCTAGAAAGTTGATGCAAATGCTTGAAAACGTCCTGCCAGTTATTTGCATGCAAACAAATGTGTGAGGGTCATTTCAAAAGCTGACTTCTGATCAGCAGCTATAGTATAGTTCACTAAAGCGGAGTTGGATTTCATGTCTTTGGTATAATGATCAATTTCAGCTGGAGTTTGGGAGTAGACACAGTTGTTTTTCTGGGATAGATAGCTGAGTATATTTCCTGCCACTTACAGCTAAGGTATCTTCATCATGGAAACTGGTAAGGTATAATTTTACCTGTTATTGGTGTTTAAAAACTCTGTAGCTTGAGCTCCATTTTTGTCGTGCTGTTTAATTTTTAAGTTAAGATTAATCTTGGAATGGTTGAACTATGTCATTTAATATTTAACTTTAATGTTAACTAGTCTGATTACTTAATTACAAGAAATGATAGTCCAGGCTCAGTGTACTTTGAGCCAGATTAAAAGCACTTTTAATGCTGCAAAAATGGGATAAATGTAATATTTCGTACACAACCATTTTTGATGCTTAAATACCAGGAGAACTTCAGAGCTCCTCAACTTCATTCATGAAGCTGGGGTCTTTTACATAACGCTACAATGATTTTTGCATGCAATTTCCTATCACTGACATTTTAAATTGCAAATACACTGTTGTGTTGACTAGGATCTGTGCTTCCCAGGAATCATCTTTTTGTATTTTTCGGGAAATAAACTTTAAATGTAAGTGTATCATTTCAGGGTAACATCAATGCTGAATAATGACCTTATTTCCCCCTACCTGCATCCTGCTCCATTACTTTGAGTCATAACAGCAGATTTGACTTAAACATAAAATGATAATCAGCCCCTCATGATGTTTCAACTGGACAGAGTTAGTGTTTGTAAACTGACAAATTTGCATTGACCAAAACCAAAGATAATTTCCATGCCAGTTATAGATGCACACCATAAAACTGACTGGAGACTGTACCTGCTCATAAATGAAGCTGCAAATGAGAAAATGATGTAAATGATGTAATAAATGTGCACTTATTACACAAATCTGAACGTCTGAATATCATCAACAGTTTTAAATTCAATGCATGCTGTATTTGTGATTTGTGTGCAAATGATTTCATGTGAATTCATCTGACAGACATTCATTTATGGTGTTATATTGATATTCTACACAAACTGAATAACATCAGCCATCCAGAGCACACAAGTGTTTTTCCTTGTACTTTAAACTCCTATCTCTGTGTATTTATTAATTTATTTATTTTTTGCAGAATGCTCAAAAAGAGTGTATCAGGGAGTCCGGGTCAAGCACACCGTGAAAGATCTGCTGGCAGAAAAGAGGTCACGGCAGACTAGCGGGCCACGCTACACGGTAAGTCCACCACTTAATCTTACCTGGTCAATACCCTCAACTGAAATATACCCCGCCCTGTCATTTACAATGCTTCCTTTCACTCCATTCACCCTGCCACTCTGCTCTTCTTTCATATATGCAAACAGTCAGTTTAAAACAGTTGGTATTTTCTGTGCCCCACCTCTTTATTTGCTCATTGGCTTATCTTTTTTTATTCTAATGATGAACCTATGGCCTCTGATACAAACTCTCAGAGTCTTGTCCTTTTCTCACATGGGTGGGATGAAGCAAAGCCCATTTTAGCAGCAAACAATAGCAGCAGTGCTGATGCTCATGAGCTCCTGAGGTTTGGGAGTAAATCATCCTTTTGCTGCTGTAGTATGGCTATGCAAAGTCAAACACTCGCACACCTGCTCCACTGTATTGTTCCTCCTGTAGACCACAGACAAGTCGCCTGTTGTCACTCTAGACAAGCACAAATCAGACTTGCAGACATCTGGCTGCACAAGAGGGAAAGTCTATGGCACACTGAACTCGCTTTTGTTTGAATAAGTAGCGTAATGACAGCCAATGTACAGACTAATTACTTAAATTTGACACAAACGTTTTTATTAAATTGAATTTATATATATATATATATATATATATATATATATATAATATATATATATATATATATATATATATATATATATATCTCCTAAATAAATAATCCCATAACACTAGCTAGGTAGAATTAGATAAAATCAGTGTCATTTTCTCATATATGAGTTTTGTGACAGTTGTGACTTCAGAATTCCAATGTATAATTAATATTTTGTATGTTATGTTTTCAAAGCATAAAAAAAGTGTATGTAGGTGTCAATCATTGTGATCCCACAAGGACACGACTGAGACCAAACACATACTACAATGGCTGAGCAGGGGGAGGGTTGCTCAGGAGAATCGGAGCATGTTGAGGCCACGCAGAACAAAAATGGCTTTATAATAAGCTTACTTCTGTATCTATGGCCTTTTATTTAGGGTAGAAGAGCCATCTGCAGCAAACGCTGTCCACAGAAGTCATGTCCGAACACAGGACCAAAACAATACAGACACTTGCCAGAGGTTCCAGATAAACAAATAGTAAAATACTACTATACTGCTTTGCTTTAAAAAAGTTTAAATTAAGACAAAAAAAAAAGTGAAAAAAGTGGCATTAAGAGAATTACAACCCTTTTACAGAAAGAGAGCTGATGTTACAGAATGTTATTAGATTTTATTTTTACATATTGTTTTAAGTATTGTGTTATTAAGATGGCTTTCATGGCAAAAGAGTTGAAATAGGACTGAAGTTAGGCATTGATTGGTTAAGTTGTATTAATTGGTAAAGTTGTATTTGTACATATTAGCGAATAACTTAATTGAATAATAAAATAACTTCACTGTCAGAAGCCAAGTGTGCCTGGGGTTCCTGGCTGTGTGCATCAAGCAGGAAACCTGAAAGGCCAAGAGTCAAGCACACCCAGATGCCAAAAATCAAGTGGCCAAAATTCAGTGATAAAGACACATGGGCAAGCTTTGACCAGAGCCTGTACACCACTCTCCAGTCCAATCTTGGCCTTGTTATATACAACACAGGCAAAAGCAGATTTGGAAAGTTGCCCCAGAGGAGGATTACTCACAAACAGAGTGGGAGACAGGAGCGTGAGATCCTCCAGCTGGTAAAAGAGCAACGGCTGCTTCGGAAATACTCAGTGAGTCAAAACGAGAGCCTGCTTGGATCACCAGGGCATGTACCTCAGCCACTGGAACCTTCCTCTCAGTTTGACACCAGCCCCTCTAAATGGGTAGAAGACAAGCAGGTGGTGGAGTGAACAAGAGCTGCATCAGCAGTTGGACCAAATTGCGTACCCTATAGGGTTTTCAAGAACTGCCCCAGACTCCTGGAGCTGTTATGGAAGCTAATGTGCATTGCCTGGAAAACCCAATCCATCCCACCAGCATGGAGAATTGCAGTCACCATGTTCATTTTAAAGGAAAAAGCCATAGCATATCCCCAGCCTATCAATCTAGAAAGGAGTGAGAAATTCCCAGAATCCCATTGTTGGCAGAACAGCCCATATGAAGTCTTGGAAGGCTCTGTACTGCTGAGCTATCTGACAAGCACATGGAGGCCTCTGTGAAGTCTCATTTGATGGATTGAGCAAAACTGACCAAAGCTTTCTCCCAGGAATGTTCAAGGTCTGGTGTTACCAGTTCACCCTATACAAATGTCTCATGTTGCCCATGAAGTTGTGTGGCATCACCTTGACAGCAGTTGAAAAGATGGACTGCAAAGCCAACAGCTACATCCGTAAATGGCTGGGCCTCCCACGATGCCTCTCCAACATGGCACTGTTCGGAAGAAACACCTTACGGCTTCCCCTGAAATCCATCAGCCTGGGGTTCAATCAGGAGAAGGTGAGGCTCTTGTTTGAGCTCAAAGACTCACCTGACCCCACCATCCAAAACTCCAAGGTTCAAGTCCGTTCTGGACAAAAGTGGAATGCAGCAACAAAAAAAAGCCACAAAAAAGGGAGGCAGTCGTAGACAGGACCATAACATGGACGCACATGTGGAGAATACTCCAAGCAAGGTTGAGCTTTACCATCCAAGCCACGTATGACACCCTTCCTAGTCCTCAGAACCTACACCTGTGGTACAGTTCTGAGGAGTCTTGTGAACTTTGTAACCACAAGAATCCAAGCCTGTGGCACATACTGTCTTCCTGTAAAGCAACACTGACGCAGGGCAGCTACAGATGGCGCCATGACCGGTTCCTGCACAAGCTGGCCGAAATGCTGGAAGTATGTAGGCCGGAGACAAACAGGGCTAGTCTGGCAGCACCACAGCGGCTGATCCAGTTTGTCTGGCAAGGAGGTAGCAGGGTAGCAGGGAGGTAGCGGGGCCCACAGTAGCAGCACAAGGCCATGGTCCCTACTCTCATCCGGAGCTGAGTGGAACATAAGTGTTGCTAATGAACGCCAATTCACTCAAGAGATCACCACAACCACAACCACTGCCATCTTGGCAGAGCTGACCATGCCATGAGAAGAAGGAATGAAGGCTGCCTTCAAGCGGAAAAGGGAAAGGTATGCAGACCTGATAGCTGCATGCTCACAAGCTTGGTGGAGGGCACTAACATTCCCGGTAGAAGTTGGGTGCAGGGGCTTAACTGGTGCAACGTCTCTTGAAATCTCTTGAAAAAGGCCCTCAAATTGAAAAAGGCCCTCAAAAGACCTGGCAGAGGAGACCGAAGAGGGAAGCTTTGGCTCTGGCTTCGGAGGAAAGACAAGATGTGGGCAAAAAATGGATCCTAGGGCTAGCTGCAGGGGGCGGTATGGAGACGTCCCTGCCACTGCTCCACACCTCGAGATGTTCCGGGATTAAAGGAGCGAAACATCAGTGAAGGGTGGCTCCCGGTTGATGGCCTTGCAGCCAACAAACTGGCGGGGGTGCATCTGGCAGAAATGCCCTGTGCTTTCAACCAGATCAGTGGCCAGTTTCACACAGATAGCCCCTGTGTAGAGCTATTTCATTGCTCAGTTGGCTCAAGCGGCTACAAACCAGCAACCCCCTCACTTCCACCCACTCCAGTGTGGTTTATCTTGAGGCTGAATCAGGTGCAGTGCTACAGCCTTGGAACTCTTCAACAGCCCAATTTCCATACCATGCCTTCAAAGAGGCACTGAGGCGTAGGTTGTTCACATAGGAAAGTCTTGGAACGAGCAAATAACATTCAAATGCTAGCCTCAAAATTTGCTTGCCCTCCAGCCAACGCTGCCTTGATATCAGCTCTTTTATGCTTGCAGTATGCAAAAGAAAAAGAGCATGTGTCTGTCTGCATTGCCTCACCAATAGCTCTCAAACATTCAATAACAAAATTGTATGCTACAAATGTCTAGGTCCCATTGTCGTTTTGGTAATAGAATAACTGAACTTTAACTAGTCTCATTCTCTAGTCTTGCAAAACTAGGTTGCAAGCCAAGAGAAAGTGAGATATACAACATTTTTTATTCATATTTTAAAGGTTGCCCTGATGAATATAATTGTGTTTTTGATTTTGGTTATTCATCGGATCATATTGTTTATTTTGTACACTTAGATTATAGTGAGACACTCTTTGCAATCTCTCTAAGACTTGGGGGCAGTTCAATAGATGTATGCAAATATTTGGTGCTTTAGCTTGTCATGTGCTATTAAGACTAGATTGCATTAGTCAAACGAAGTGATCACAGAAAACTCATGATTAATGGGAATCATTCTGACTTTTTTCCAGGGTGTATCCTCTCCTCCGAGTCAATTTGTTCAAATGGCTGGTGAGTCTCCAACACTTTGCAAGTATATTAAATTCAGAAATGTGCAATGCTATTTCTAGATACTGTAAATACTGAATCAAATTATTTTCATGTATTAATCAAAAGTTTTGTGGTCTCTTCAGGTTCTCACATGCTTCCAAGTTACTACGGCATGAGAAGACCTTTCATTTCAGACACAGAGTTTTGTTCCTCAACTAAACCATTTTCTACTGACGTGTACCCCTCATCGCTAACGGGAAAGTCTCTCTCATGTGACACCGGATGTGTGTCTGGTTATTCCTCTCTTATAGACAGCTACTACCCGGAGTCTTTTGGAGACTACCGCAGCACACCTTTCTCCAGTGGAGGAAGTACAATATTCTCGCCCTCTGCATTGTCTTCTTTGCTCCCTCCTTACTCCAGTGACCCTTCACATTATTTTCTGGTAAGATCTGGCACATAGAGCAAGAAGGCACAGTCAGAAAATTTTGTGATGTTTAAGTGTAGTCAAAATCAGTCATATGTTCATCTGCCCAAGTCTATATGTGGGGGACAAAGTCTGTTCCGCTTTGTGTTGGAAATATTCAGTAGTTCAGCTATTTCTAAGCTATAAAGGGCGTATTTTTCTATAGTGATGTAAAAGTTATGGGCATATGAAAAATGTATATGCAAAAGAATGGCAGTTCTATGGAAAAAAAAAAAAAAAAAGAAAAAAGGGGGAAAAGGCAAGAATTATGTTGTCAAGGCAAGAATAAACCTATATAAATATGGTTTTATAAATATGGGGAAAAATGCCCCCCTTAAGAACAATATGGATTTACTTTTAAATTGTAACATATTTAGATATAAATTTAGCATGTGCAGGATGATGATGCATCACCCAATGTATTATAAGAAAATATATAGAAACATTTGCTAATTTAGTTGTTTTAGCAAAATGTCAAATATTAAAAGAGGGGCAAGTTGGCTTACACCAAGGGTCAAATTTGATCTTTTTACTTCAAAATACAAACTATAACTTTTACTCCACAAATCTAAAAACATTAATGTCCACAAATCCTTCATAAACAAATACACACAAATACAACTTTCATATTCAGCATAATACAATATCATAGATCACTATTTTCCAGAGACACAGAGACACAAAAATAGATTAGTTAACCTCAAATGTGTTTTGGCTGACTAAATCTCACAAATGTTGATATTCAGATGAAATGACATCTGGTTCATCTTGCCCCGGGGGCATCTTACCTAATACTTTGGAATGAAGCTGTTTGTCAGCAAAAGATTTTATTTTATTTTTATTTTTTTTGTATTCAATTATTCTAAAAACCTGGACTATAGCCTGCAAACATATTTCATTTATTGATTTATTTCAACTGTGTCAATATGTTAATAAAATACAATTGAATTAAAATATAGAATATTTTTATCCTTAAAACCTATAATACTTGGATGAAATGAAAATATGAATGAAATATTGAAAAATCTATGGTCAGGAGAAAACAATTAAGGTTGGAGTGGGGCATCTTAACCCAACTTACCTAATACTTTAGAATTAAACTGTTTGTCAGCAAAAAATTTTTTTCATATATATATATATATATATAAATTAAAAATATTTGTTAAATTATGTAATTATTTAATTAAAAAAAACTCATATTACTTGGATGAAACTGCAAACATGTTATTTAATTTATTGATTAATTTAAACTTTGTCATATACATGCATGTTTCCTTCTGGAGCATCAGTGAATGTTTGAACCTTTTCTAACAGTTGTGTTTGAGTCCTTCAATTGTCCTCAGTGTGAAAAGATGGATCTCAAAATCATACAGTCACTGCTGGAAAGGGTTCAAATATGCAAAAGATGCTTGAAACTGAAGAATCTGCAGGACCTGGAAGATTTATCTGAAGAACAGAGCTCAGTTTAACTGCTCAGAATAAACAAGAATAAACAAAAAAAAGTCGTAGATCATCCATGTAACCACACACAGTATTAAGAACCAAGGGTTAGTGTCTTGTCATTTGAGAATGTTCTTAAGGATAATGAATTTTTGATGTTGACTTCAGAGGGACTCTTGGGAGCCCACGGGGACCGAGGTGGTGGAGGGTTTGTGTGGAGATGGTCCGGCTCCCATGCCTCTGTCTACATTCAATTCTCTGGTCAACCCTGAGACTGCCGGCCCGACTCAGTTCCGCTCATCTTCCCGGGGTTCAAGCATGACATCTTCCCAGTCATACTCTCTCCATTCACTGGATGAAGTCAACTATCACTCCTCGTTTCAATCCACGCCTGGCAGTTTTGCTTCCCCTTCATTCATGACTGAGCCTGCGACCAAACTAATGCCAGTTCTACCATCAGAAGATACAGAAAGTGCCCCTTCAGCTTTGAGTGACAGTCTGGTATGGGGGAAGGAGGACACTGGTAGCACTTGGTCACAGTATGAGGTCAGGAAGGCATTCTGAGATTGAACTGTATAAGGAAGTATAGGCTTACAAGCCTAGCAGATCAACACCTCTTCAAAACACAAGTAAGACAATTAGAACTAAAATCTTTCTTGTCAGTTTTTCTTAGCAGAGCTAAGGCTTAACATTGGGGAACAAAAAAAAAAAACTTATATCTTAATGTTTTATTTGTATCATTTATTATAATGGTATCTTACATTTTTCTAGTCATCACAAATTATATTGACTCAGCAGAATAATTAGGATAATAATCAGTATAAGGTGTCTGTATGTCAGATTTTTTTATTTCTATGACACATGAAGTGATTGTGAGTCTATTTAAATGTATATTATCTGCAAAAATTAAGTGTTAAAATATTTATAGTTGATGTGTAATATCTAGCTATTCCTACTTCTCTTCTTGTGACTCTTTCATTCAAAAGATGTTGTGAAAACTGTCTAAAAGGTAAATAAAGTAGAACTGCAAAAAAGTATTCTTGTAACTCAACAGCACAATGGAATTCACCGGCCAAATGCAGTTTTGTCTCGTGTAAACACAACAGAAACATTACATGCAATGAAAACTCAAACATTTTATTAAAAATTAAATGTACAAACATTTTTAAGACAACAATTACACAAAATCATTCAAACAAGTTTTAATGCTTCATACAGTCAAACCAAAAATTACTCAGACATTTTTTATATATTTTACTAGTGGGTGCAGGACACTATAGTTCATTTATGTAAGTGAGGATAGCCAAATAAAGTAAACTGTGACGCATTATACACAAAAATACTTCATACAGTGGACTACCAGTAAAACTGATAAAAATTTGGAACCAAAAATTATTGAGACACTTTGACCTGACCATGTTTTGCTTAAGTGTTATAATTAAGATCCATTTTTTTCTCACAAAGTTTAACTCTGAGATCTTGTCATATTTTATTACAATTTTTTTTAAACTATAGTGAATAAACTGTATTAATGAATGAAATGTTCAAATTGTCTGAATAAATTTTGCTTTGACTGTATACATATTCACAGTATATTCCCTGTATATTCAAATATACAACACTACAGGATTAGAAGAAGAAGAAAAAAAATCTAAATAAAATTAGGGGGGAAATCTCTTTTTTTTTTTAATTTTGATGATTATTTTATTTTTATTCTAGTTTAATTCTAAAAAGTCTCACAGGAATTGTGAGTATAAAAATTTACCATATAAAATTAAGAAATTGGCAATATATCATATGCTCATATGCTAACCAGCCCCTTATGATGATTCCGATGCGCATTGAGGGATTTATTTGGTAAATGTGTTTCCATCATAGTTTATGCACATTAATAAAAACATTTTCTGTCTCAATTGAGCATATACGTGGGGGGGGGGGGTTTTGTTTTGTTTTTTGCCCATTTTTAGAATATATGCACATTTTGGCATTTCCATCCAGTGTTTTTTTTATATGATATCCCAAAATTCACATAAAAATAGGTGGATGGCAACATAGTGACTGAACCCTTATGTGACAAGAACACTCACACAAACACACAAGGCAATTGTTCTGTGCTAAATTTAAAGTAATAAAAGTAATACAATACAATGTTCTTGTCACTTTAAATTGTTCACTTTATTCAAAACTAATTATTCTTTGTTCTTCAATAACATTCTTGAATAAATTTAGATTCTTCCTCTAGTCTGTCTCCTCAATCCAGTAGAATTTACCTCTGCATGGGAACATTTTTTGAAAATTTGCTGAATTTGTTTATTATTATTACGTTTATTGCCAAACTGAGTGCATTAAGTGACTCTTATTAAACCGTGTCAGACCAGCATAGTTAGATGAAATACAAATACAGGTCGTGTGACAGGACCTAGGCGTTCCCCGGTTTAATCACCAGGGGGCGACATTCAACTGGCCAGCTCTCGTAACAACCGACCTCTCCAACACGGTTGAAGTGTTTCTTAGAGATTTCTTAGGATTATGAAAGATTTGTTCATCAAGGTGACTGATTATAAGAGACTGGTAAGAAAGTAATATTTTGAAACTGGAGGTCTGTTTGCAGCGGATTAACTTTACAAATCAATTTCACAAAGGAGTTAATCGTTCGTTAGAAATCCCGCCAAGACAGCTGAATTAGGACTATATTCAAGATGCTTAAAGACGTGTTTATAAAGTACTCCATGTTTTATCAATTCTTTATCAATTATCTCCAATTATTCTGCAATTGCGAACGAAATGTTCAGTTTGTCTGTGTTACATGTCACAAGGACCCTTTTCCTGACTTCTTTTTTTAAGACAAAGAACACCTGCATGGCACCAATTCTGCCTGCTTTCAGTCTTCTTAAATACGCGACCATTAAATGACACACGTACTAAATAAACAACAGCATTATGGTCTCGAAGAAAAGTAGGCCTGAATATGCCACGTGGAGCTTTTACGTTTAAATTAGGCCTATTTTAAAAAATAAAAATGACTAAACTCAGGTGTGTGAGATTCTTTTCGTTATGAGCATCACTCAGCATCAAACCGCTTCTATTGATTTTGGGGATCTATATGATGATGATATGATGATAATGATTATAAATATGCAATATCCATTGATTAATGAAACTACTGTATTAAAACAGAAAAAACCGTGAGAAAGGAATTAATAGCCTAAGTATTATTGTGAACAGTTTCAGTTAACTTGCTTTTGACCTTCAACAACTGCAGCAACTGACCCTTTGAATTAAATATATAAATATAACTGAATACATTTCATACTTAGCCTTCTTATACCTGCCTCCTCTATCCAAGTAACCTGACTTTAGCAGACGTCCCAATTGTTCTAATGACAAACATGGCTGCTATCATATGCCACGCCCACAACTCCAATAATTCTTAAAATACTGCATAAATATGATATACACGACGTAATAATTATTTTTTTTTTCAAGGCTACCTATTAGAGAAGCTATTTACAATGTGTCATGGCATGTAAAGCTTCATTTGTGCCTTAAGTCTCACTGCAAACTTGAAATAGTGCTTCTAAGGGAGACTCCAACCACCAACAGCAAAAGGATGATAAAATGTTAAAAATATATATTTGGCTGATGTCAAAATGTGAAATAACACAACATTCTATTAAAAGAGATGTTATTATATGCACTGTAATAGCGAATATCACTCAGAAATAAGTCTTTTTACGAAGCCTTTGAATATTCAAATTGAAAGTATCGCGCAATCAAATCATTGTCAAATCATTGAGTTCTTGGGGTTTTAAATAGTAGGGATGAGGGGAGAAAAACTCAAACTAAAATATCCCTAGCTATATTACTGTATAATTGTATGTCCTGAGAGTGTTTTGAGGTTACTTTGTTGAGACTTTTTGAGACTTTTGTGAATAATTCGTTCTTGCCCATATAATAGAGCAAAGAACTGACGTTGGGGTATTTCACTGTAGTTCTTCCAGAGTTTTCCTCCTTTTCAGGTCAATATGTCTGGTAAGTAAATATTCTTTTTTTCTTTCGTATAAGATGTTTTGTCTTCAGCAACCTGAAAAACATTGAGAAAAAAAATATTAATTAAAATCAATAAATACATTGGTAAACTTTGCTTGGAAATGTATACTTCAAATGATGCAGCCTTGCTAATATTTTAAAACAGCAAACACATATGAAGGATTACATTCAAACAAATTGGTGATATTTACATGCATATGTATTTTATATGAATTGGGATTTCGTGCAGTTTAAGGGAACAATATCTCTGGTGATTAATTAGAGCTCGAGTTTAGCTTGAATTTTCTGTCTGCCTTGTATTTTTACTGAGCTTTTCTTCAAGCAAAACTGAACATGGGTTTATATGAAGATTTATTTACTGTTTAGTTTTAAACTTTACGAGGTCGACCAGCGTATTTAACTGAATGCAATGGCTTTCGACATAACCAACAGTAAACGATGACTGAATATAATTTAGACATTTTGACCAGAATTTAAACTGTGCTTCGGAGTTTATATGAATATTTATTAGAATAGGTTTAGCTGTCAGCGAGCACATCAAAACACTGCCGAAGGACGTTTTTGCTATCTTATTAACATCAGCGCACTTTTTGCCCTCTGTAAACTCAACTGCCTCCATGAACTCAGCCATGGCGTGGCGTTGTTTGGAATCACTTAGTTTCCGACAGAATTTTATATAGGCTATATTAACGCAGATCAGGAAGACGTCCCACTGTGTATGTCTTCACAAGGCTGAACAACCAATTAAAAAATTAGAAAAGAAGGACAACTGTTTTTGCATCTATTTTTTACACATTTCATATTGGGAGGAAGTTATTAGGCGCGGCTTTACTCGTGTAGGAAGAGATGAGGAATATGAGGACTGCCCATTAACTATATCAAGAAATAACTTTACATCTGGCGAGCGAATCGCAAAAGCTAACGTGGATTCCGGACGTTTTTAGGAGATTTAAAACACCAAATTGTCGCGATATTCGACAGCGCGCTCGTGAAGAAATCTGGCTTTTTTGCACCAAATCTAATCGGGTTTTCTGTTGGACACTGACTTTAACATCTATTTCCCGCTGTATTTTCCCAGTCCGCGTGTATGCGGCTTTCGTTATTATAAAAATATTTTACTTACGTTTGTAATTTGTAGTGGCGTCGACCGAGGAAGCTTCTCTTTCTCCTCGCCTGGCAAGCAGCGTTTTACAGTGCTTTCACTTCGCTTCCCGCAAACCCAACTTTGTGCGAACCTTCTGTTCTCCAATGAAACGGTCGATAATTAGATTAGACTACTCTCCAGTTTAGTCGGGTTTTAATTTACAGCTAAACTAA
Organism: Elopichthys bambusa; assembly: GCA_037101425.1. NCBI lineage: Eukaryota > Metazoa > Chordata > Actinopteri > Cypriniformes > Xenocyprididae > Elopichthys > Elopichthys bambusa. Next base: position 21,575,371 of record CM074444.1, read on the forward strand.
ACTGCTTAAACTCCAATTAAAGCTGTCGCCTTGTGCCAAAGATGTCTGGAGAGCATGTTTCTCGAAATTCACTACTGTCCATTGTTATGCGAAAAGTAACCCATTCACTGCCGGATCACTGGTGCAACCAGACCAATAGAGGCTTAACTGGGAAGACGAGCATAGTTTTTTTAATCTTGAGAAATGCCTTATCTTGTATTTATTTACTGATATATATATATATATATATTTACTTAGGCTCTATCTTATATTTAATAACTGGCAAATGGGGAAAAATGCATAACTGTGTGGCTGAACAAGAGGGGCAATGACAAATAAGGATGTCCAAGAATGATCTAGATCTAGTTATAGCCTACATGTGCCGGTGTTCTCTATTCCTGTTGTTTCATTCATTTTTGAAAAAAACATGCATACCATTTTATACAAATATTTTGATTTAATGTGAAAATGTCAATGGTGTAACCATCAAGTAAAAAGTGACAAAACACTTTCCTTGCAACTTCATTATTTTGAAAACCAAATCAAAACACATTTTTCAAGGTAAAACAATTAAATTCATAAATTGCTTATTGGATACGCCACACTGATATTCACACTGATTTTTTAATATATGTATAAACATGTATTCATATAAAAATATTTAAAGAAAGAAAGGTGGAGATACTACATCATTGACTTTGAAGCCCCTCAAAAATGCCCCTCAACAACGTAGTAGCTCCATTGTCTTAAATAAGGATTTATGTAAAAACTGATTTCAATACGTTAGAATTTTTCTTTTGGGAAATGAAAATGTTCTGTTCGCATGAAAATACTTTTTCTGCAAAGAATCATTTACAGAACATGCAAATTTGGACAAAAATATTGAAAATCAATGCATAGCCTAGCGGTGAATGAAAATAAACCGAAATAAAAAAAATGATGGGGGTTCTTTTTCAGCAGATAAACCCAAGGTATACCAGGGTGTGCGTGTGAAGACCACTGTCAAGGAGTTACTGCAGAAGCACAGAGCCCTGCAGGCACAGAAAACCGCAACGGTAAACAATGGTGTTGGATACACAATAAAAATCTTAAGCAGACACTATACTGACTTATAGCCAAAGTAAAGTGAAGCGTGGTCAGTTCAAGACCAAATGTAAAGCACCACGCCCCCTCAGGCCTGCTTGAAGTTTCAGTTGATACCACATTATAGTACTACAACGTAAGATTTCTGCTGTTTTCCAAGTAAAGATTAATGTTTTCCCAATGCTTCTCTCTCTCTTACATTTCATCCTGTAGAAATCACAAGCCATGGCTGGTCGCGATGTCTGCTCTACGACCTTGAATAGTAAGTTTAAAATAACAAATGAACTGGACGACGATAAATGATAGTGAAAAGGCAGAGTTGTAAAAAAAGATAATAAACCTTCTCCCTACTAACATGTAAGAGCTTGAATTTTAATAAGGAAACTTCAGATCAAGACAAAACAAAGTATACTTGACTGCATGCAACTTACTCCAAAATAGAAACCATTTTCATCCACCGTCAGGCATCAGCTCTACATCTACAATTGTAAAAAATTAAAAATAAATAAAAGAAAAATGACACCTACATCTATAGGTGTTCCTTACAGACCCTGGAATGATCTCCTATTTATAAACTACTATTCAAATGTGATTTAGCTGTTGGCTGATGGTCTCGTGACATCATCCCAAGTCTTACTGGCCTAATTTAAATGTTCTCCTGTGCTCAAGCCAGCATTTTCTTCTGTGTTCCCAACAGCCCACCTTGATGTCTTCTCTGGAATGCAAGCTCCAGAGCCCTATTTCCAGACACGTCCCTTTACCGAAAATGTCAACATCCCGATGGAGAATGCTTATGATCATCAACAGATGATGCACATGATGCCACCTGAGACTTTCAGCGGCAGTAATTTCGTGTGTCCCACTTCATCGCAGTGGTCTAATGGATATATGCCTTCAAATACGGACCTCTATGGTACTAGCCTGGTACGTGTTTGGTGCTTCTTAATCTAAATAAAAGCTTTTTTTTGCCATTTGTATAGTTCTAATGGTCAAATATCACGCGTGAAGTATTTTTAATAAGTGTTTCGTGCTTTTGCAATCTGTTTCCTCAGGTATCGAGGTCACCCTCAGACTCCTTCAATCTCCCCAGTCCAGTCGACTACAACAGTTACTCCCCCCCTCAGTCCCACTCTTCATCTTCCTCGTGCTACAGCTCCCCGACACATATGGATTTGAGCTCCAGTTTCTCTCCAGAAAACTACCACTATCAGCATTGTCTGTCGCACTGGTCCAATGCGCAGGAAGGCATGGCAACTTCGGAGTATGCGCCCTACGGCTCATCAGACTGTTTGTTTTCATATAGCGAGGACAGTTATTTCAGAAGGGATACCTCAAACTCAGAGATGTGTTACTTATAAAATGCAGTTTTTGAAGCACTTTGCGCGAAAATTCAGTGTCATAATTGATGCATTTTAATGCATTTGTTGCATTTTAGATTAGATCAAAGAAAAAGCAATGATAGAATGCATGATTAGACTTGGGTTAGGAGAGTTGTTTGTTAAGCAGCAAGGTTGATTGCAGAGAGCTAAATATGCGTGAGTATAATTTACAAAATATTCATTTATCTTTTCTACAATAAACATATTTTTCATAATTTTACTGGAATCGTTTGTTAAACTTGCTAACATATATTAATGATGGGGAAACTATTTCCGGTTTTCAACGTTCAGTATCTGTTTCTCACTCTTGAAATGTACATCGGAGCTTTGACAGTTTTTTTTTTTTTTTTAAACGTGCAAAAACAGTTGTAATAGCTACTAAGGGCACAATTATTGTTTTGCAACATTCAACACGAGAAAAGTAGGAGGGGAAAAAATTATACACAGCATATATTTATAAAAACAGATTTGATATTAAACAATGCATTTATAGTTCATAACTGTTAACATTTTTGTTCCTATAACACCTACACTGTAAACATGTCTGTCTAAATTTTATTGCTGCCTTACATTTTTAAAAGTAAAATCACAGCTTTTCATCATCATCATCGTCGTGGAATAAGAACTTTAATTATCACACTTTCACCAAAAGATGAAATCGAAAGGAAAACGCAGCACCGTTAACTTCAGTTCTGACGATGCAAAATGAAACAAAGAAAAGGTATCTCACGGGGTTCAAAAATATATGAAAATGGTATGAAATATGTATGAAATGGTAAACAGTTCTGGAATAATCATATAATTATCAGCTCATGTAAAATACGAGTCCCAAACTATAAGCAGTGTGAAAGAAGTCTTTAGAAATTAGATAGAAAACTTTATTCATGCTTGAATATAACATGCTCAGACATCAGTTTTCATTCGATTAAAGTAAATGTCCCGTATCTCTTTTTACTTCGGAACATGGCACGACTTAATCATTTAACGGTCACGCGATGGTGTATTCATTAACTACAGAAACAGGGAATGTTTTGCAGTCAAACAGTAGGGTGTGTACAGTTGGCAGAAGCTCATGTTTTGTGCCTGCTGCGCATTAACTTGGAAATCCCCTTTTGGAGAGCAAAGGACAAGGAAGTCTTCCTCTATTCACACGTTGGCTTCTTGTTTCCTTGAACGGAGTCCCTCCCACTTCTGCATAATGTGATGTCCGAGTACCATACTGATTCTAGCACACATTTCTCTGACCTCTACTCATGTTATCTTTGAGTCTGAAAATTGTTATTCTTCTAATTAAGGTCCAGACTTAAACTGGATTTTCCAACAAACATTGCCACTTCCAGTGAAAACAAAAGCACAATAAAAATTTTCCAGGAATTTCCAGGATTAAGTATATATATATATATATTACTTTACAATAAATTAATGTAGTGAGAAATTTACTCTTATTTTGCTGTTAATTCACATGATAAAGTTGTCTTTACCCATGCCAGTGTAAGAAATTATATTGTTTACCACTGTAATTGTTTTGAAGTCACCATAATGGTGATCAATGTTCAATTTGCTTGGGAACTTGGACCATGTAAATTCATAGTCAAATTTGTGATCTAGCTAGGTCAGAACTGTGACAGATGAAAACATTTGTTAAAACAATTACAAGCTAGAATATTAAATAAGCTAATTGGCTGATTATCATTTACTGTTATTTCAGCATGAAGATTTACCAATATCTTATTTCAAATTCATAATTGTTTGTAGATGGATGGTTCACAATAGTGTAGCAGTTGCTGAGATACATCTTTGAAAGATATGACATCATCTAGCAAAACAAGATTTTTTTCTTTAAAAATATGAAAAGCAGAAGGGGTTAGTTCATCCCAACATGAAAATTCTCATGTTGTTCCACACCCATAAAACATTCGTTCATTTTCAGAACACAAATGAAGATCTTTTTGATGACAGAACGCAGTCAGATTTCCTTCCATTGACTTCCACTGAACTTCACTGGATATGCAGCACGTTTGAGCTTCCGGAAGAGGTTTGTTCTTGTGTGTTATTCACGTTAGGTTGAGCTTCTGCCTATGTCCGCTAATCAGTGTTTACATGTCAATAAAAGCCTAAATTCAGTTTGTTCATCATAACAAGCGATCGGTGCTCTTCAGAAAATTTGGACTAAACCGTGCAATTCATATGGATTAGTTTTCCAATCTCTTTATGATGTTTTTGAAGCGTCAAAGTCGTAGTTACAAAAGCAGTCAATGGAAGGATATCTGACAGTATTCTGTCATCAAAAAGATCTTCATTTGTGTTCTGATGATGAACGAAAGTCTTATGGGTTTGGAACGACATAACGGTGAGTAATTCATGACAGAATTTTCTTTTGGGGTGAACTAACCCTTTAAGCAAATGCATTTATTTGCTTTCCATCTAAGGCTCTGTTTCCACCTGATATTTTAAAATCAATCTCTTTTGTCCACTTTCAACCACTTCTGTCCTGATTTCGTCGAGGGGAGTGTTCTATGGGCAGGTAAATGTATAGATTTTTTCAGATCTTTTGATCTAATGGACGAAATAAGCTCGCGCAATTTACATATGAACATGACCAGAGACAACGGAAAAACGTGCAGAGCAGGAGCTTTCCTGTCTATTCTGATAGCCGCAAGACCACGTCGAACGCTGTGAGTGCATGTTAGAAATCAGGAATGGTGAGAAAACATGTGCTTGGTACGTTTTTTCATCTTCAAACAAAAATGGGTCTTCAGCTGAGAAGATTTAAATCCCGTCTGGCTAGTACACTTTCCATAATGTTTACGCATAAGGTCAGCAGGCGGTCTTTTGTGGCTGTTTGAATACATTTAACCACATGAACGTTTACACTACGAAAGCAATCCGGTCAAATGCGTTTTCGACTACCTCTGAAAGTGGTCGAAAGTGGACAAGCTCAAAATGTTTTACACCCTGTTTACACCTGTATTTAGTTGAAAACGCATTTGACTGTATTGCTTTCAAAGTGTAAACATTCATGTGGCTGAATGTGTTCGAACAGCCACAAAAACCGCCTACTCTTCGCCTACTGACCTAATGCATAAACATTATGGGAAGTGCGTTAACCAGACGGGATTTAAACTTTGTCAGCTGAAGACCCAAGTTTGATTTGAAGATGAAAAACATTCTCAATTTCTAACACGCAATCACCACGTTCTGTGTGGTCTTGAAACGCTGATGCACTCCGAATGTTTTTCCTTCATCTCCGTGCACATTCATATGTAAATTGCGCAAGCTTATTTTGTCCATTAGATCAAAAGATCTGAAAAAAAAAACAACATACATTTACCCTCCCATAGACCCTCCCCTTGAAGAAATCAGGACAGAAATGGTCAAAAGTGGATGAAAGAGACGGATTAAAACACCAGGTGTAAACAGGTATGTGTCTGCCTCGTCTACTTGTGATCTCATTGACCAAATCGCATCTTGTTCGAAACCACAGGGCCTAAACTAACTGGATTCAGATGGAAAAGGCACAATAACCATGAGATGATCAATTATCAATTGCCCTACTCTTTTAATTTTTAAATCTTTCTTGGTCTCTGTATCTCATTAAACTGGGGTTAGACACTCCTGGCACAAACAAAAAAAGGTTCAGTAATACAACCTGAATTCCGGAAATGTTTGGATTTTTAAATAAAATAAAAACTAAAAGACATGTTTTAAATCACATGAGCCAATATTTTATTCACAATAGAACATAGATAACATAACAAATGTTTAAAGGGAGAAATTTGACAGTTTTATCCACTAAATGAGCTCATTTCAAATTTGATGCCTGCTACAGGTCTCAAAAAAGTTGGCACGGGGGCAACAAATGGCTGAAAAAGCAAGACATTTTGAAAAGATTCAGCTGGGAGAACATCTAGCCACTAATTAAGTTAATTGATATCAGGTCTGTAACATGATTAGCTATAAAAGGGATGTCTTCAAGAGGCAGAGTCTCTCAGAAGTAAAGATGGGCAAAGCTGTGAAAGAGTGCATAAAAAGATTGTGGAATACTTTAAAAACAATGTTCCTCAACGTCAATTGCAAATCTCATCATCTACAGTGCATAACATCATAAGATTCAGAGAACCTGGAGAAATCTCTGTGCATAAGGGACAAGGCCGAAGACCTTTATTAGATGCCCGTGGTCTTCGGGCCCTCAGACGACACTACATCACTCATCAGCATGATTGTGTCAATGACATTACTAAATGGGCCCAGGAATACTTACAGAAACCACTGTCTGTAAACACAATCCGCCGTGCCATCTGCAGATGCCAATTAAAGCTCTATCATGCAAAAAGGAATCCATATGTGAACATGGTCCAGAAGAGCCGTTGTGTGTTCTATGGTCAGACGAGTCCAAATTAAGTGCAATAAGTGCATACGGTATGGGCAGCTTGCATGTTTTGGAAGGCACTATGAATGCTGAAAGGTATATAAAGGTTTTAGAACAACATATGCTCCCCTCCAGACAACGTCTGTTTCAGGGAAGGTCTTGTGTATTTCAGCAGTACAATGCAAAACCACACACTGCAGCTATTACAACAGCATGGCTTCGTCGTAGAAGAGTCCAGGTGCTGAACTGGCCTGCCTACAGTCCAGATGTTTCATCTTTCCCCTTTCACGTCTTCACACTGTTTTGAAAAGAACAGATGCTACACCATGGTAAACATGCCCCCTCCCAACTATTTTGAGACCTGTAGCAGGCATCAAATTTGAAATTAGCTCATAAAATGCATAAAATTGTAAAAATTTCTCAGTTTAAACATTTGTTATGTTATCTATGTTCTATTGTGAATAAAATATTGGCTCATGTGATTTGAAAGTCTTTTAGTTTTCATTTTATTCAAATTTAAAAAACATCCCAACATTTCCGGAATTCGGGTTGTAAGTCAATGTTCATTAACCTTCTTTAATGAATCAAACATAACCACAAAAAGATTTATTCAGCCGCATTTCCTTTTTTTCTGTATTAATTAACTAACAGACATGAGCATTATAGTTTCCTTCATACTGCAAAAAAACTGAGACGCCGTCTGATAGTGGTGTTATTTATTATCAGAACAGAGTGCAATACCTGCCTCTAAACTCAGATTAACCTCCAAGATGAGGACTGGCTGGTGCAATTAATCCTTAGGATGTTCTACAGCATTCCACAATGTTCTTGTTTAAACTAATGAATCATGGTATCAGTGATGGTAGTGTCATCAGAAAGGATGAATATGCCACACACAAAAAAAACTTCTGTATAGGATCACGGTTAAGGGGGTGCATTTTAAACATCAGCCTTTTTTCGCAATATGTTGTAACGGACAAGACGTTACCTGTTTTATTATTGTATTTTTAGCTCCCTTATTCTGGTTGATTTCTTGGTGTGTATTTGGGAAATCACTTGTAGTACCACTAGGAGCAGCTTGAGGGCGCTAGTGCCTGGAGGTAACCGGGCATATAAGCTTGGCCACCATAGAATAAGTTAGTTTGTTTGGTAGATGGAAGCCTCATGGTTTGGACTCACACTACCTTCTTGCTCATTTAAAGTCCTTTGTTGAGAATTCTGAGTTTCTGCTCAACTAAAGGACTTTTTAATGTCATATGTGCCTCTTCATGGTGTTCATTGTGAGAGCACTTAATGGTTATTAGAGACCTCGAAGCCCAGTTTAATTTAAGTTGGTAGCAAGGCTACAGCACATGGCCTTAACCCACACGGTGCTGTGGACAACTCAATAAATGACGTTGACCGCGATTATCTCTCATTGTGGGTCATAGGATTTCAAACATTGCATCGCACTCAAATAACCTTGTGGATTTAAAGCTCATTTCATCTTCATCATCACTTCAACTCTTCAAAAGACTGGACATTCAAATGCTAAGTTTACTCCATCTCATTGACTCCTTTATAAGAGACAAAGCTTGCTTTCAAGTTTATTCACTGACTTTGTGGCACATGTATATAAGCACTTGTGAGGAAAATAAAATGGGTTTAAAAGATCATTTGTTTTGTGGAGGTTTTTATGTCAGTACATGTCAAAAATCTGTTGAACCCATCTGAGTAACATCTAAAAAACAAAAGAAGGTGTTACAATGTCACAGTTTTAAATGTTTTAATTTTAAGAAGATACATTCATATGGGACATAATTTGAAAGCATTGTAGAACTGTGTAGAATATGCAAATTGATTTAGTAGGTGAAAAAAATAGTAGGTCCAAATTTACAGTATTTCACTGAGATTCAGAAGTGATTCAATGGATTTGATGGAAGTGTTATTATTATTCCTCAAAAAGTGGAATCTGAATTAACGTAAACACCAAACGAAAAATGGTGTGCGCCCTGGGGTTTAGGGACGCTAAGAGGTCCAAGGAAAAAATCAGGATAAGAATAATAATAACATGTTAAAGGCACTATACAATTCAGTACCTGTTATGAACTGAACCAACACTGAATAATGACAGTATACTGTCTTAACATTTGAATTCATTTCATATTTGAAAAAAGTTTACATCATTGTTGCATCAGTTATAGGCTATATAAGACATTAAATAAATGACTTGACTCCCTGTTAACTAAGCTGATATAACTGCTAGACGAGCACTAATAAAAAGAAGTGCATTCTCACCGGCTTCATGTATTACTATTCACAAAAGTGAGCATTGCACAATCACAGACACACGCAATCCTGTTACATTTGCTATTGAGTGGATAGAAGACAAAACTCCTTTTCATTGCCCAAAAACACATAACCAGTTTGAACTGAAACCTCGCCGCCCCCATGCGAAATTTACTCCATGGCTCCGTTCCACCACATCCCCCAGCCCTTGCCTTATGTAGTTGCACACTGTACAGTATATTCCAGGTTAATAATTGCATTTCTTTCACAGTAATTCCACAGTATCTAACTGTGCTCTTGGTAATTTCTTGTAAAAGTGATAGTGCTTTACTGCTATGCAACTGTAGTCATGTTTTTACAATTGTGCTGTAAAAAAAGGCTCTGCTTTATTGTGAATTTACAGTGTTGTCAAACAAAAGTTCCTGTAAACAATATTATATTGTATTTCTAAAGTGCATATGTACTATGAAGGTAACCAGCATGCAGTTTTTTTGTACTTTATACTTCTTGGTTTTATCTGTGAACTTAGTTTTGTTTTACTTTTAGCAGTTTGTGTTGCTTGTTTATCTTTATTATTATTATTATTATTTGTTGAGTGCATCATTGTTGTTTTTGTATGTCGAGTATTGATGTCTTAGTGGCCTCAGAAGTGTCTCCTCTAAAGTTTTGGAATTGGTTTCATTTTATGAGAGACACTGACAAAGTTTTAATTTGAAACATAACGATGAACACCCTGTGTTCAAATCAGCAACAAAACATTTCTCTGGAAAACCACTGAACTTTAGGCCAAACATTCCACAAACACCAATGCAGGGAGAAATTGAAATCTGGAGTAAAAGATGTCTTAACAGAAACCATGAGTGTAGGTCAAAAGGGCAAACATGAAAGTGTTACATTTTTATGGCAACACTGAATTATGATCAGAAATGAACCCTGTGCCAACTATGCCCTGTAGCCAGCTAACCTGATCTCTACTCCTATACACTTTATATTTGTCTTCAGCCTCTTAAAATCAATGATGTTATGCACTGTTATTTTCAAATTTAAAATTAAAGCACATTTTTTTATAGAATAACTATAGTTTTGCTCTAACTTTGAATCAACTTTGTTTGCATAGATCATTAAGAATACTGAAAAAATGATACTGAGATAACTAAGAGTTTGACCCTATGAGAAAGTAGAAAGTAGAAAGATCAGAAAGCTCAAAAAGAGCAAAGAGCCAAAGGGAAAAGATAAGACTGCAATTCATGTTTCTCAGAATATATACAGATAAACATCACATGAAATGGAAATTTAAACTTAAAAATACTTAAAAGCATTCAAATTCTAGAGAAGGGGCTTTTTGACTTGATTTGAATTGAGTCCATGCCACTGATAGCCTATTTTTTTTTATCCTTCTTTTATAGAAAAACAAATGCATTCAGCATAAATCAGGTAGAAGACATAACATCTACTCTAAAATATCAGTAACGGTTATTCCTGAATGAACATTCATAAATTACTTTAATTTATTTTTAGGAGTGAGAGGTCAACAATGAAAAGATAAGCAGATTTATGTCAAGAAGATATACCTTCAGTTAAACAGCAGCTATAACAAAAAGACACATCCTTCTAGGAACACTATCAATCATCTGAAACTGTGAAAGCTATTCTATGATGTTATTAAAACTTGATGTAAGGTATAAAGTATATAAGGTATATTGTAAGATATATAAGGTATGTTAATAGTATTCAATTTACCTTGCATTTCACCACAATTTAAAAAAAATTTAGTAATAAAAGAGTTTCTCTAGGAACAGTCAGGGCAAGTTGTATCATGCCCCTCTCAGCTTTCTCCTAATACATTTCTCAGTTGTTGATGTTAAGTTTTTCTCATAGACTCTTTGCTAACATGGATTGGTCTAGACCTGTTTGTGCAGTGAAATCCCCCCACCCCCCACCCCTCTGGGAACGCTATTTAAACTGAGAAGGACCCAACACCCCCACCCCCCGATCCCCGGGATGCGACATCAACCGAGGGGTAGTTAGTCGTGGGTGGTATCAGAAAGGGCATGGGACATAAAACCTTAGACAAATGACTGGGTGGATAATTCAACTTCGGTGACCTATGGCAGGTAGCAGCCAAAAGAGAGAGAGATACAGAAGAGACTTTCAGAAGTCCAAATTCATTACTTCAGTTCCATTGGCAGATTTTAAATTTTCTCACTGCTCCTTGTGTAAAGAATTCATCTAGAGTTTTCCCTATGTCTCTTTAAAACCAGAAAGTTGGGTTTTCTGCATTTTTCCCATGAAAATAGCAAGACTGTGAGATCTTTCTGTGTAACGGCAATTTGATAGGAGGAGCTTGGAAATGCTGGTGTTTTTTTTAAGTTAAGATGTATCACTGGGATCCTGGTGATATTTCAACATTGTGTTTGGAAATGATTAATGTATTGGAATATTAAGCAAATAACATTTACTGTTCATTTGCCAATACAAACTGTTTTATGTCCTTTATAGGAGATTAAAAATGACATATTCTTTTTCCTGTGGTTGTTGTGAAAATGCTTACAATAAAAATCTAGCATAGTAATGGGTCACCAGTGCACACTTCTGCACGGACTGTAATTGGAGCAATTTAAGCAGGTATTTAACTTTGACATGTTTCACTGCTTTCTCACTCTAATGTTGTCCCCCTCCAGCACACAATTTCCCTGCTTCTCCCCAACAGTCACACCTTGTACTGTTCTTCCTTCCGTCTGTCAACATTTGTGCAGACATGCCCATGGATCCTGTTGGACAGATTCAGCGGCACCTTAAAGGTAATAAGAAGCATCTTGGCATCACAGTGTGTTCTGAAGAATCATGCACAAAGGTAATGTTCACTCAAGAAAAACAACAAGCATAGGTTTCAGTGTCTTACTTGGTATCACTCATAGTGCTCTGTATGGTTTGAAAACACCCATTTTGACCTATTTTGTCTTCTGTCTTGCTACTAAATTCCAAACAATTTTTACTTAAAACAACTGAACTATGACCAAGCTTTTCACATGCAGAAAGACACGATGTTGAGTTTCAGTGCAACATACTGTAAAACCGCGTTTCCACCAAAATTACTCGGAACAATTTGTCCAAGGAAATCTTTCCCCTTAAATTTTTCACTCTTTGTTATATTGCAGCCATTTGCTAAAATCATTTAAGTTCATTTTTTTCCCTCATTAATGTACACACAGCACCCCATATTGACAGAAAAACAGAATTGTTGACATTTTTGCAGATTTATTAAAAAAGAAAAACTGAAATATCACATGGTCCTAAGTATTCAGACCCTTTGCTGTGACACTCATATATTTAACTCAGGTGCTGTCCATTTCTTCTGATCATCCTTGAGATGGTCCTATACCTTCATTTGAGTCCAGCTGTGTTTGATTATACTGATTGGACTTGATTAGGAAAGCCACACACCTGTCTATATAAGACCTTACAGCTCACAGTGCATGTCAGAGCAAATGAGAATCATGAGGTCAAAGGAACTGCCTGAAGAGCTCAGAGACAGAACTGTGGCAAGGCACAGATCTGGTCAAGGTTACAAAAAAATTTCTGCTGCACTTAAGGTTCTTAAGAGCCCAGTGGCCTCCATAATCCTTAAATGGAAGACGTTTGGGACGACCAGAACCCTTCCTAGAGCTGGCCATCCGGGCAAACTGAGCTATTGGGGGAGAAGAGCCTTGGTGAGAGAGGTAAAGAAGAACCCAAAGATTACTGTGGCTGAGCTCCAGAGATGCAGTCGGGAGATGGGAGAAAGTTGTAGAAAGTCAACCATCACTGCAGCCCTCCACCAGTCAGGGCTTTATGGCAGAGTGGCCCAACGGAAACCTTTCCTCAGTGCAAGACACATGAAAGCCCGCATGGAGTTTGCTAAAAAACACCTGAAGGACTCCAAGATGGTGAGAAATAAGATTCTCTGGTCTGATGAGACAGAGATAGAACTTTTTGGCCTTAATTGTAAGCGGTATGTGTGGAGAAAACATCTCAGGTTACAAATGTAACCAGGGTTCCCTGAGAACAGGGAACGAGACTCTGCATTTGCAAACACTTATGGGGAACGTCACGTGACTCGGTGTCCGAAAGCTCACTATCCAATAACTCCAAATCCTATTGGCCGGCGACAGCCTATGACGTCATACAGGCGCGACCCGGAAGTATAAAAGGGGCGCCTGGGGAAGCAGTCATTATCCATCGTCTTGAGGGACTGTTCAGCAGGCAGCCCGATGTATGGCAAGGAAACGCAGAATCTCGTTCCCTGTTCTCAGGGAACCCTGGTTACATTCGTAACCTGAGACGTTTCCTTTCGAAAGGGAACTTCTACTCTGCGTTTGCAAACGCTTATGGGGAACGATATACCCACGCCGCCATGCTTGAGGAGAATGCCTGCCAAGAAATATGGCTGAGACAAAGGCTCCAGAGCAGTAGAAACTGCTTGGCAACTCTCCCTCGGGTCACATCAGGCTGTCAGTGACAGCATTCCCTTCGGCCAACAGCCCAAGCTGTACTCCACGAAGGCCCTCCTCAGAGGTCCTACAGAAGCTGCTAAGGCGTCTGAAAACAGCTTTTCTTGAAGAAAAAGTGGTCCCTTTAAGGGAATGTGGCCAAGGAACCGAAGGGAACCTCGGCCAGTCACTAGAGGGGAACGAAGTCACCCCCAATGCCACCAGGGAGGCAGACCTGGTCTGTCCCGAGACAAACTTAGTTTTGGCCAACCCTGTCTGAATACAGAGCCTCCTAAAATGCATTCTTCATAGAAGATAGTAAGTAAGAGTGACTGCAAAGAGGCAGAAACAAACTCAAACCCACGCGTAGAGACGGGCATCCCAGAGAGCAGAACTCAGCTAAGTGCTATGAACCCTCGTATTGAGGGGAGTATAATCCACTCATCCTAGGATCTACCCAGTGCTTAATTAATGCACTGAGGAGGCCGTGCGCTACAGAACCCTGATCCAGGAGAGCACAAACCAGCCTGATGCTGGATCTTAGGAGGAGGCCTGATTAAGGCCTACCACCATGACCAGCTTAGGGAGCTAAGCACTATTACAAACGTAACCCTAAAACGGAAGTACGAAACTCACCTAACAGGTAGACCATGCAATGGGCACATACTCATGGAGGCCGAGAAGGGGCCTACAGCATGATAGTAGTTCTGTGAAAAACAGAAGTCTATACAGAAAGTGGCCCAGTTTTAGGGGCCACCCCCAAACACCTGTCTTGTCTTTCTGGGGTAGACAGACGATTTCAATGGCAGCCTAAGAGGCTGCAAAGTGCCCACATGACGATCCACCCAACACAATCCAACGAGCAGTGTACTCAGTAAAAACACCTTTTACTCTTTAAAGCAAGAGGAGTACAGCATACGCCAACACGCATTAAGGAAGGCCTGGAGGGGCCTATAACCTCAACAGACACGTGGCATCAGCTCGTGGCAGTATTTAGGCCCAAAGGACGATAAACAACCAGACCAAAGGAGGTTGGATTTATCACTTAGGCCTCTGGCCAACGGAAGTGTATAAAGATAATTCTCAAAGAGAAATACACCCAAACATACTCCAGTGTGTCCAAACCAGGCGGCCCGTAGGCCTAGCAACATCTAATACACACAGCGTAGTCTCGTGGCCGTTTCTAGGAGCACAAAAGATCCACCCTAGGCGCTAGGTGGCCCTTAGCTCATCTAGATTAGGAAGGCAGATATAGGTAAAACCAACCTTCAGTAAGGTTTCACTACCAAACCAACCTGAGGGGCTAGCCACTCGGAATACTCGGTAAAAAGCACCTTGTCACCCTCACAGCGAGAGGAGTATACAACTGAACTCCACATATTACACTGGAGGCCGAAGTAGGCCTGCCTTAGTAAACACGTGGCATCAGCAAGTGGCTACCATAACCATACCACCCAAAGGCCATGTATTAGAAGTTTCATGATTAACACATGAAAAACACTGCCAAACATCGCGAACAGGCCTGTTAGGGCCTATCCGTCAGTGATGGGGCGTGGCCGACGGTGGCATGGTTTCCCAGGCATCCTGCCAACAAGTCGACTAGAAAAAGGAGGCCTAAAGGGGCCTCCATTCCAGTAACAGGTGGCGATCAGCCTACTCACAGATTAAAAACACAAATTGTGCCATTACGTAAATTAAAAAGGAGGCCTGAAGGGGCCTGCCAATTCAATAACACGTGGCTACAGCTCGTGAATTAAAGGGAACCAAGCTACAGGGAACCAGCTGTAACCCAAAAAGTTAAGGGAAGCTAACTGCAACCTGCGCTAGGCTACACATTCCAACAGGCAATGTACCCTAAATATACATGACTAAAGGGAACCAAACAAAGCCAACATGGTCTAAGGGAGGCTATTATAAGCCTACTACCTCAAACAGACACGTGGCATGGCCTGTGGCAGCGTAAACCTGTGAGAATATGTGAGCACATTACGATCAGTTAAACAGTATAGTAGAACAACTGCTAACTAGAAGGAGGCCGAATATCATAAGGCCTACAATCCGAGTTATAAGCAGTATAACCGTTAACCAGATCACTAAAAAAGAGAGCTAATAGATACCAACTTTCCTCAACAAAGTGGCACTAATTACCCTGAGTATGCAATCCAACAGGTGATGCACCCAGTGACAAAAACCTCAGACTGGGGAATACAAGTCACCAAATACTCAAAACAGAGGCCGTTCTTTCACAGCAAAGGGCCTACTGTTATGAGAGCAGGTGCCAACCTGTGGCAGCATAGGCTCACATACAATGTAGGGCAAAAGTAACACAAACTTTGATCTACATGCTGTTTTTGAAAAGAAAAACACTTTCTACACAGATCCTCAAATCTGATCTTAGCCCCAGAGGACAGGAGCTAAAAACTAGCAACGTCAACTCAAACTTGATAAAACAAATTATCAAGTGGCTCAGAAGAAAGTTATTCCTTTAGCACGAAAGTTCTAGAAAGTGGGGCCAAGCACACACCTGCATAACTTATCCACGCAAAAATAAGGGCCTACCACCTGAGGAACAGCATCAGTGAGTCAGAAAACAGCCTACAACCTAGCTGTTAAACTCAAAATTGCACCTACACAAGCAAGGGGATAACTGGGCGTACAGCTTAAACAACTCCCTCGAGAGGAAACCAGAACTAGGAAACAAATCCTGAAAGGATAGTAAATACATTAAGGGTTACTTCATATACCACACATCACCTAGCTCTAGCCTGGCTGCCAAGTTATAGGCCTATTTTCTTTATTATATACAACAGGCACCATAACAAAAAGCCTGATCTCCACTTCTAAATCTCATGATGAGAGAAATAAAGTGAAGCTCAAAGCTGAAAAGTCAGGCAGCCGGTTAGGGCCGCCGTAGACATACAAACTGAAGTAATGAGTGCCAACTCAAACTATACTGAAAAATAGCAGAGAGGCTACTCAACATAGAGAGAAAACTAAGCAGCAGCCATTTTGTGACCTGCTTAGTCAGTCTCAACACTCCAGTTTTGCCCAAAAAAACCCTTTAAATGCTACATTCTCAATGTTACATTTACTGTGACATGTTCAGGAAATACACAGGAACAGCACAAAGTCAACATTTAAGAAATTAAATCTGACCTTGTCTTACCTTCCCGTGGCTCGAAGACCGTACTACAACAGTACTACTCTCTCTTGCGCTCAAGAGAAACTCGTAACCTAGAGCACAAATGGAACCAAACTCATTTAGAGGTCTTTAGAATTGCGTGGAAAGACAGTATGTCCCGCTATAAAAAGGCTCTAAAAGCTGCCAGGGCCAAAAATTCATGAAAAACCCCCAAAATGATCCAAGGTTTTTATTTAGTACAGTGGCTAAAACAAATAAACAGACATCACCTGAACTGAATATTCCATTACAGTTTAGTAATATTGACTGAGAAAATCGAATGCATCAGAAATACATTTGTAAATGTACAACCTCTGACAGCATTTTATAATTCAGCTTTAATTATTGTCCCCCAAGAACAATTGCAGTGCTTTACAACTATATGTCATATATTATTATTAACTCAATATTATTAACTCCTCTCTGTCATATCCTAAAACTGTTCAAGCTGGCAGTTATTAAGCCTCTCATTAAGAAACCACAACTAGTTCCAACGGAGTTGGCAAATTACAGACCCATTTTAAATCTTCCATTTAAGTCCAAAATACTAGAAAAAGTAATGTCCACTCAATACCTATGACAAATTTCAGTCAGGATTCAGGGATTCAGGATTTATGACTTAGTACTTCTAGCTTGCTAGCTAGCTAGCTGACCAAGGCTGCATCTCAATACCAGTTTTACTTGATCTTAGTGCTGCGTTTGACACTATAGATCGAGACATACTCTTAGATCGATTACAGAATTATACCAGCATTCAGGGACAGGCATTAGGGTGGTATAGATCGTTCCTATCTGATTGTTACCATTTTTGTTTATTTAAATTATCCAAGTAAACTTCAGTAAATTATAGAGTGCTCCAAGGGTCTGTTTTAGGCCCTCTGCTATTTTTTAATATACATGCTGCTTCTTGGTAATATTATTAGAAGTTAGTTTGCACTGTTAAGCCCAGAACACACCAGGCCGACGGCTGTCGGGCAGTATCTGTTCGTCGGCCGACTAAGCTTTCTCAGTGTGTTCCGCACCGCCAGCTGAAGTTAGTCCTTGTCGGCTTATTTTCATGTTGAATGTTGAATGACATGTTGAATCGGCTTCAGAGCTCGTCGGTCAGTCTGTTCAGCTACTGGCACCTGCTGGTACGGAAAGAAAATTTCTTCTTACGCAGGCGCAGAGCGGACATGGTACTTGGCCGTTGGGTGTTGAGCATCGGTTTGGTGTGTCAGGGCAACTTTGGACCCAGACGGTGCCGATGTGAGCCAACCCCGCAGTCTGCTTTCGTCGCCACTAGTTCGTCGCCGTCGGCTTGGTGTGTTCCTGGCTTTATGCTGATGATACCAACCCGATCTCATGGCAATTCGTACGTATTTTACGAGGTGTCTAATTCATACAAATTCATAAGTTTTTTGCTAAATCGTACACATTTTACGAGTAGACAAATTAGTATGAATTAATATGAATGACCTACCCCAAACCCCGCCCCTAAACCTACCCGTCACTGGTTTATAGACAAATCATCAATCACACAAATCGTTCAGACGACCTCACTCATACAAATTCATACAAATTAGCCACCTCGTAAAATATGTAGGCCTACTAATTGGTTGTGAGATAGCGTTGGATGATACTCATTTATATATTTCAGCACGGCCAGAGGAAATCTCTAAATTATCTAAGTTGACAGAGTGTGTTAAAGATATAAAATATTGGATGACCAGTAATTTTCTTCTATTAAATTCAGATAAGACTGAGGTATTATTTACTGGACCAAAAACCTGTACACAGAATCTTGACTGCAATTTGCATCTAAGGATGTACTGTTACTTCATCCTCTACAATTAAAGACCTGGGTGTTATATTAGACAGCAACTTGTCTTTTGATAATCATATTTTAAATGTTACAAAAACAGCCTTCTTCCACCTCAGAAACATTGCTGAGCTATGGAACATGTTATCTATTTCTGATGCAGAAAATCTAGTTCATGCATTCATGACCTCTGGATTACTGTAATGCACTATAAGGTGGTTGTCCTGCATCCTCAATAAACAAGCCACAGTTAGTCCTGCTAGAGTTCTTAGCAGGTCAAAAAATATGATCATATAACCCCAATTTTATCATCTATACACTGGTTACCTATATTAAGTTCCGTATTGATTACAAATTATTGCTACTGACCTATAAGACTGTAAATGGTTTAGCTGCTTTGTATTTAACCAATCTTCTATCGCCCTACAAACCATCACGCTCTTTAAGGTCACAAAACTCTAGTCCACTAACAGTGATTGAGTGTTTTCACATTTGGCTCCTAAACCCTTCCTGATAATGTTCAGTGCAGATTAAAGAGTTTAAATCTAAATTAAAGACATCTCTTTAGTGAAGCATTTACATAATGCACCTCATAATCTTGTACTCCAGTTACATTAAATGAAATGCACATGATTTTCTTTTGCTTGAAATGCTGTGAACAGCAGCTATGCTATTTGCTTTTCTGTCTTGACCTCGGGATGCCCATGGTAACTAGAGAGTATGCCAGCTCCAGTTTGGATCCAGTCTCTTATGAAGATTTCAGATGCCCCAACATCTGTGAAGAGATGACGGGTGATGGGGAAGGACTTCAGATGACGCCAACTCTTAATTAACACAACTGCCAAATTTTCCATATATTGTAATCATTATGATCAGTACATGTAATAATTGCTTTAATGAGATCATTGTTTATGCCTAAATTAATACATGATATTAGCTAACTGCATGATTTATATTATCTTAGAACTGTACATTTTTGCCATATCGACATTACTTTGGCACAGTCAACTCTGATAATAAATTACTCTAAATTGTAATGTAGAAACGTATTTTTCTGTAAAGCTGCTTTGAAACAATATGTATTGTGAAAAGCGCTACACGAATAAATGTGAATAGAAATTCAATTGAATATAAATACAAAGTCAAATGGAAGCAAGGGAAAAACGTCAGTAACATCCTCAAACACAATACACCCCACAAACCCACCACCAAATCACACACATACTAAAATGCTTTCAAATGCACGTTTGCTTTTTTATTGTCATACCCGTTTGACAGAGATATGTACAGAAGCTCTAAAAAGCAGATTTCATGGTAGAGCATGCGCAGAGCAGACCCTTGTTTAAACATCCTATTAAGGAACGTGTTAACTTGAGAGACAACTAAGCCTGCAGGTCTAGGGCATGGGTAGATAAAATGATAACATCCACAGGGGATTTTTCCAACCTTCAGAAAACTTTCTAATTCTAACTGACATTTTAATGAACTGTATACAAGGAAGAGCACTCTGTAAATGTTAGCATTTCAACCACTGGATTCTGCACAAATTTAAATGGGAGCTATGCAAGCCAGCTAAAATGAACATTAATCTATCCCTTCACAATTGTTTCCAGATTTGTTATTTTTTTCAGATTTCATTTTTAATAAGAGCTGCCAAAATTCTGTTCTAAATAAACCCACATCAGTATCATCCTAGTAAATCTTACTTGGCCATGTACTGCAGCTAAATCTATTCTGTACACACATGGTTCAGTAATTTTCGGGAGTGACAACGGCATTTTAAAACCAAATTAGCTCTCTAAAAATTCAGGTAGTGACAACTGCATTTACAAAAATTCTGGTACGAGGTACGAGGCTTAACTCATTTGTGTTGCTAGAATGTGCTTGGTACTAGTCCTAAACCTACCCCTTAACCTAATCTTAACCCATGTAGTTACCTTATATTATTCAGTACTTTCTTGGTATACTGTAGGTACACTGAAAGTGCACGTACTGTCAAATAAATTGCAACTGAAAATAACATCAAAATGACCCGCAACTTCCCACTTTTATTAATCCCATAAACCTGGACATTTTAAAAGCCAAACCCAAACAACAAGCCCAAAAATGCTTATAAGTGGACATGGGAACACTGTAGGAAGTCCTCTGATAAGCAGCCATTGCTATGGTTATCACGGTGTCAATCATCGCAATTTCGGGAATGATAGTTTACGGTATTACCTTCTGTATTTAAATTGGTTGTCACTCCGGAAAATTTACAGTGTGTTTGTGGCTATAACCCAACCAACATTTCACACATGGGCTTGAGGTATGGGACTTCATGGGTTTGTCCACGGGTTCCATGTGAGCCTTATTTGAACTCATACTTGTCCCTGGGTTCCGACATAGAACCCAAGGACAAACCCATGTAGGTCCCATACTGGGGCTTATTCACATAGGGCCCACATGGAGCCCATGGACAAACCAATGAAGTCCCATACCTCAAGCCCATATTGTGCCTACATTGGCTCCACCATGAAATCTTGACTGGGTAAGAAGCTGCGCAAAAAGATTGCCAATTTACAAATATCCTAAATGTCTTCTGAAAACAGTGAGGAGTTGCAGATGTAGGGTTCTTTGTGGCTCACATCTTCTTCCAGCAGTTTCTCAAGGGCTAGAGTGCCCTCGGGGGCCTGGGGAGGCTCCACCTGCTGAGGCTCAGGTTCTGGTGAGAGTACTGGCAAGGTCAGAGGCACTGGGAAGAGCTGGGAGGCTGACAGGGCCGCTTGCACAGAGGGGGCCTGCATGACAGGGCTGGAGATGGTGGATAAAGGCTGAGCCCAAGGAATGTATGTCAAGGAGGAGTCCGGGATCTCCACCTGAGGCAGGGTTGTGCTTGAAGTGCTCACAGTCTAATTGGGAATCAGATAAGACACTAATTAACATATTTAGGCATTGAAACAATAGCAGTACTTGCTTTGCAACAGTCTGTGGCTCACCGCAAGGTTGGTGAAGAGAGGTGTGTGTGCAAACGTCAGCATAGGGGAAGGGCCCACCACAGTGTAACTGGGACAGATCGGCTGGACGTACATATCAGTGTGGGACGGGATGGAAGGATCATGGTGTTGGCAGTCTGGGGGAGCCCAGTGGCTCAAAGGCTGGAGAGCAGATGTGCTGGTGGTCTGGGCAATCCATCCTGTGCAAAGCCCACTGACATCCACCAATGAATCATTAAGACCACTCTGGTTGGCTTCTACAAAGCTAGAAGTCCCTTTTAGAGAAGAATAAAAGCATGAAAAATATGTTGCGTAATCAATTAAAACCAAAATTGTTCATATGTAACTTACCAGCGTGTGTGTATGATGGCAAATTGTTGTTGGGAACCATCACCTTAAAAAAATAACAATGGAAAAAGTTATAATACATTGTTTTGTTTATTTATGTATAATTTTATAATATATAATATAGATGTTACATATTAGATTATTTTTACATTTTATTATAGTGTATTATTATTTGCCTTTTTATTATTTATGTAATTTTTCGCCACTAGAGGTCGTCTATTCAAAACAAAGGCGTAGCTCAATGACGCCGAGATTGAGCACGGAACTATGGGAGATGTCGTCTTCACCTCACAGCCGGTGAAAAAGAATCTGATGGGACTCATGTTCATGGATGAGATTATTAACGTTACTGTAGTATGAAGCAGAGCAGGGCAGATAGCTGTGGGAGTGTAACGAGATCGCTGGAGCGATTGCTAATGAGAGACAAGCGTGACACACGTCTCGAGAACAGTGGAGCTTTTATTATGCCACAGTCGCCGCTTCCGATTCTTCCAGTCAAGCGTGCAGCGCTGTTTATCATATTACATACATTTTAGTGTAGTGAAAATTATGCTATAATGTTACATAGTGCGTTCGCACAGCAGCTGCTATGAGACACTTGTTGCACATTGCAGTAAGCTAGATCAATATTAGAATATCATATTAATATAATAAAAAAACAATAAGACTAAACGTGTTGAGCTATATAACAATGATTAGTTTTCTGCCTATAAATGTATCCAAACAGTTGTTCCCTTGTCTAATAAAACATATTATATATTAAAGCGTCTTTGGTGTTTCCATGGTTTCTACAAAGTAAAAGCGGAAATCGAGGGTAATGGTATGATGTCCTTGATAGGCGACGCACTGACACGGGCCGTGTTCTAGTTAAAATTGCTTATTCCTCTGGATTTAAACATTCTTGGCAACATCTGGGAGAATGTAAGTACACAAGTCAACAAATTATGTAACATTGTTCTAGTGGTTTTCGGATATTTTAATCCAAAAATACGTACATATTGTGCCTTTAAGACGCATAATACGAGTCATGAACATCGGGACTCAGTAAGAGCAGAAGACGTCCAAGACGTGATTACCTTTAGATGGCTCGCATGTCTTTGATTTGAACTGCTTGTGTCACTTACATTGGCCAGACTAGTTACAGACACAATGTAAAGTGTAGGGAGTTATATATATATATATATATATATATATATATATATATATATATGTTATAAATAATGTTGTAAGACTTTAAATAGGATTTGGGGGATTATCGTGAGAACAGCCCTGAAATTTCGTTCCTGATTTTTGTGTTCATTCTGGACCGTGCTTACACGGAATATCTTTTATTAAACATAAACCTTTTTCTTGTTGCTTTACACAACCAAATATTAGAACTATTCCACCTAATAATTGGAACCAGGACCTTTGTTTTTCTACAATCAGGACTGAGATCTCAATGAATGTTGTCCAAAAACAACAAACAATTAGCATCAAAGTCAAACATTTTAAATCCTTATATGGTGAGCTCATTTGACAGAACAATCTCAAGAGTCCCTAGAAAGACTATTAGACATCTAATGATAAGAAAGTATTCAAGTCAGTTTATACAGCCTAACAATGATAATGACCATCTTGTTTTACATTACCCCTTACTTTTTACACAACAATTAAGGTGTAGCACAATGTGATTCTTTTCTAAAATGATTTACATGTCAGGACAAGTGGCTCCACTTAAATTCCACTTAAACAGATGACAGGGACTTTTGTCTGAGACCTACACCTGGTAGATTGGATCAAGGAATTTATTACTGTGGCCCCCAGCCCAATTATGGCAAAGCTGCTTAAAAACCCCATCTCCGTACTGACAGAGGTGTTGAATGAAATGGCAGAGAGCACGTGGAGGGGCTGGCTTACAGATAACCTAGCTAACCTAAAATAACAGACAAAGATAAGCTCATATCTAGGTCTCGTGCGTGGTTTCACTTATTGCCAATTTGGGAGCAATTACTAAAACACATCGTCAGCTACAAGAGCATTACAAGTTACAAGAGAGTCGAAGAGGCTTTGCAACAAGTCTGCTTTTTTACGAGAATTTAATGTGAGAAAAGGCTGCAGAATGTGTTTTTGTTTTCATGTGTTGTCAAGTACAATTATAAGGTTGGTAGGCAAGCCTCTTGGCAGATCCACAAATGGATTTGCATAGGCCCCATGCCCATCCCCTCAGGCTATGTGGGGGAATAGTTTAACTGTCACGGAAAAACACCTGGATTATATAAGGCCAAAATCCCCTTGGAGTTTGGAAAGCCTGCCTTTTTGCACCCAGTAATGCCTGATAAAACTCAAGCTGAGTTCAAATTGACACTGATTTTGCAATACTTTGCAAGAGTTTTTCATCCTCCGGTGGGCCCATTATTCAGCCAATTATTAAAGTGCTATGCCCTGAATTTTTCATATTAAAAATCAACCATCAACAATTAGACATGTTTAAAACCCAAGGTCCTTTTATAACTACTCCTTTTCAGTCTCACATTTGGATGGCATCACTGTGCATCGGATGGATTAGTTGTTGAAAAACAAAAAAGACTTGAATGAGTAATGAATGAGAATGTTAAGTTTGACAGTTTTTACAATCAAAAGTATATCTTATTGTGTGTGCACACATATGCTGTAGTTCCTACTGTGCTGGGGGGCATTGTTCTGGCAGCATTTCCTCTTTTTCTCCGCAGCAGCTCCTTCACGGGGTCTTTGACTCTCACTCCCTGGTATGGCTTGGATGCTGACGCCTCTGACAGTGCTGTACCAAAAAACACACCATGAACATGCTTGACAGATATAAACACGCCTCATGGTGAGTGTACAAAAAAAAAAAAAAATGCTCCTATTGCACCAAAAATCATGTAGGGATTTCTTATTCATGCCAAGTTAAACAAGGTGTGGCAGAAAGTGTTGAAAGTTTCAGTCACACAACAGATACCTCTTTTATCTGGACCTTTCTTCTATTTTTTTGTGTAATCTGATGTACAAAGCTACTGTAAGACAGTAATCACTCAAACTCTTGGTTTCTTGTACAATTTCAGCCATTAGTGAGTAGTGTGGACCTGTCTGAGTGACACTGAAATCTGCTTATTTGCAGAAATAATTATACAAATCCCACTTCCTAATCTATTCAAATAAAGCAGCCAGTACGATTTAACTACGTTACATGGCTGTTTTTTATTTTAAAAAATGCATTTTCTTGTATCCTCATGTGCCTCAACTAAGCTCATGATGGTGGAACATGGCGGTAGGAGATTTCATGAGAACTACATTGACAGCCCGGAGCAAATTCTTACGCTTGTCTCTCCACGTTAGGAAACTCCATGTGAACATTTTCTTTTAAGGAAGTATCACTGGAGTTCTACTGTTTTCTGGATAGCTATATAATTCATTGTCAGAACGTGACCACAGAACATCTGTTTCAACTCCTCCGTATAGATACATTTACAGTATAAATCGCAAGTAACTGTGATAGGAGGGTGTCTTAGGCATTATGGGAGGCGGAACATTTTACAGTTCATTAATGCATATATCATTAACTTGTACAATGTTAATATATTACCTTACTGGAACTACTTGAATCTGCTTTGAACTTGCCAATGACCATGTCATTAAACAGATGGTAAAACAGAAGGCGGCAAGATAACGTGAAGGTCATAAAAACTGGCCTGTCCATGAACTATGGCTCATAACTATGGCTATGAAGTATGCGTGGTGCACATGTATTCACAGAAAACACTAAAATAATGCTAAATAACTGAATTAATTACACAAATATAAAATGTAACATAAACATGTACCCTACCATTCAAAATTTTTGAAAGAAGGCTCACCAAGGCAGCATTTATTTGACCAGTATTACAATTTAAAGTAACATTTTTCTATGTTAATATATTTTAAAATGTAATTTATTCCTGTGATTACTTCAGTTTCAGTGTCACATGATCCTTCAGAAATCATTCTAATATGCTGATTTGGAGCTCAAGAAACATTTCTTATTATTGTCAATGTTGAAAACAGTTGTGCTGCTTAATATTTTTGTGAAAAGATTTTTATTTATTTTATTTTTTTTTATCTTTCATAAATCTAGAATGTTCAAAAGAACAGCCTCTATATGAAAGAGAAATTTTTTGTAACATTGTTTACTGTCTCTTTTGATCAAATTAATGTATTTGCCGAATAAATGTATTAATTGTTTTAAAAAGTAGTCTTACTGACCCCAAACCTTTGAACAGTAATGCACATATAATATAAGTTTGCAATTAAAATATTGGAAACTTTAATATTTTTCATCAAATTAAAATATGACTCAAATGATATAATTTTCCATTACACTTATTTTATACACTACACATTTTTTTTTCCATCACACATTCCAATAAGTTTAATTGGTAACATTTTACAATAAGGTTTCATAACATTAGTTAACTACTTTAGTTATCATGAACTAATAATAAACTGCACTGCTACAGCATTTATTAATCTTAATTTCAACATTTACTAATACATTATTAAAATCAAATAGACTGTGAACTAACATGAACTAACAATGAATGACTGTATTTGTATTAACTAACATTAACAACAGCATTAATAAATACTGTAACAAATGTATTGCTTGTTGTTAGTTTCTGTTAGTTAACAAATGAGAACTTGTAAAGTGGTACTGGTTCAAATGGTTAACATTAGTAAAATAGCTAACATGAACTAACATGAACTAAATGAACAATACTTTTTTACTCTCATAGTATTTTTAAATCATTTATTAATTTTGGTTAATTTTCATTTCATATCCTGATGCATTCTTACTACTATTACTTTCTAAATCCCATATCAACCTTGACCAATTGAACAATACAAGGATAGACACGAAACTGCTCTTTTAATTCTTTTAACTGAATAAAATAAATTTGCATAAATTATTCTTGAAATGAACTATGTATTTAAGGGATGATTACATTAAAAACATACATTTTATCATTATGTTACATTTTGATGTTAAATCCACTATTGTGTTATATAAAATTATTCTATAGCCTATACAGTATTTAATGCAATTAAATCAGAACAGAAGTAACTGTACTTAAATTACAGAAAAATGTAAAGTAATCCCTTACTTTACTTTTCAAGGGAAAAGTAATTAAATTATAGTAATTAATTACTTAGTAAATAATGCAGTAATGCATTACACCCAACACTGATCTCATCTCAGAGCCCACAATCTCAGAACTTCAGTGAAGTTCTATATAGAACCCTAAGGTTTCTTGACTCAATTTAAAAAAAGAAATGCTTTATGCCAAAAAGTTTTTATATAATTTTTTGATTTGATTTTTTGTAAGCAATAAGGTACGAGAGGCTGTGCTGTAGGGCGTTGTTAGGCACGACGCAAAGTGGAGTTCCTGCAACCCCTTCAGCTGTGACTTATTCACGATACAGCACTAGCCTCGAGTACCTTATTGCGTTTATAAAACAGTTACCACACAATACAAATATTAAGGCCAGAAATATGTATCAATGCAACTTTCATGAGGTAAACTTTCACCAAACCCTTCCTTCCACCAGAAAAAAATAGTCCCTGACCATGAACAGCAACAGAAGTTACATTATTACATCATTAGATGGCAGCAAAGACTGTCTTTATGAGTGTGTCAGTCAGTAGCGAAGACATTTATATTGAAAAGACAGAATTCTTGTGAATGTGGAACAAGACGCAACTGACAAATGCTTTGACTAACGCTGTTAGTCACGGGAAAACCCCTCAACTGTTAAAAGGACAAGATAATACATCAGACATTTAAACAGATTTTTTATTATGAACATAGGACTGACCTGAAGGAATTGAACTTCAATGAACAATATCAATTGAGAACATACAGTTTATGTTGATAAGAGTGGTTGCTAAAGGTGTTGTGTAGTGATACACAGAACTGTTAGGTGAAGCAGCCATGTTTTATCGTGAATAAAACAAAGCTATGGATCAGAATCAAGGACAGGAACTAACCATTTTATAATTAGTGATAAAGTATGTTTATGAGCTGTTTTATTCATAAAATGTCATTTAAAAAAAATAATTAATTAAAATTAAAGCAAAATTAATATATTAAAATGAAATCCATATAATGATCCCATGATTTTCGAACTTCTAATATATGAACCCTTAAGGCTCTATATAGAACCTTTTCTTCTAAGAGTGCATAAAATGATTGATTCTAGCAGCACATCTCAAAGATATATTTGCTATTTACATGAACAGGCAAGTTCTGTACATGGCATAAGCTGAGTTGCGTGAATCTACACACAGATGCAGCTGCTGGCTAACAGTGAATTCTAAAGAAAGCTGCCTGCAGTGCACACTGTGTACTTAAGGAGGTGTGATTGTTTGATGATGTTTGATTGCTTAACTGTACTCATACCTGTTTCTTAAAACACAAAATATAGTTTACTGAAAAAAATCCTTGACGAAGCTCCAGCCATTTCATTTATGAATCCCTGGATAAAACTGATCAAAGAATTAATGCCTCACTCAAGTCATGATTTGTGACTCATGATTCAATTATTTGTGAGTCACACACAAATGCGATCCTTTAATGTGAAAATCAGATATCGCTTTCAGTTTGCTTAACATTGTTTGCGTAAAAATCTCTCACACACTCCACACCCCATTCTCTCACAACTGTTACTTCTTAAGGCTAAAGTCTCAATGTTTAATCACCAAATAATGAATCAGTAATGTACCTGTTTGGTGCCATTCATCTTAGATTCATGACACACATTGGTCTCTGTTAGAACAGGCCGACAACTACCTGTAACTCTCCATAACCATGACAAAACAACCGTCAGATCTTTTTTCTGTAATAAATGTCTGATATATTGTCGTTCTGCAAATAAAAAATCCTTTCGGTAAGTCGCTGCGCTCTCATAGAATGGGCATGTAATTTATGCATTTCTAACAGAAACTAATTCAGTTTTTAACATTTACAGACGAAGAGTCTATAATATATAACAATGAAAGCAAAGAGGCCTCTACAGTTGTGCAATACAAGCACAGCATGATTTAAAAAGTTGAAAAAGAGGAAGCTATGCAGCTGTGAAGACTTTTCTTTCAGGAGGAGGGCAATTGAAGAGTTTTGCATATCAAGATTAAGCCACTCAACAGTATGCCTGCTTTCTGAAATGATGCACATGTTTCCAAAGAGCTCTATCAGTAGTAAAAACCATCAATCTTGCAGGACATTACTTACTGGCAATAAATGTGATGACCTCAAACAGCAATAAATGTAATAACATCCTATCTTTCACCTTTCACAAGTTTTAAAGCGGAATGTGAAAGAAACCACCACGCTTGAATTCTCGTACTGCTCATTTACATTTACAGTAATATGCTAGATAAGATCCCACAGATGCAGTGGAATTTAAAAATGGAAAATTAAAAACGCCTAGTTTCCCCTTGAAATTCTTTTAAATAAGTACATCTGAACCATTCAGACATTTTAGTTTTAGTAATTTAGTTGTGTTTTGGTCTTTTTTATTTATTTATAGTTTTTACTGAGTTTTAGTTTGTTATTTTAGTACTTTAATCTCAACTAAACGAAAATGAGAAATGCAGTTTACATATTTTGGTAACAATTTACAGTAAGGTTTCATTGTTAGTTAACTACTTTAGTTAACATGAACTAAGAATGAACAACACTTCTACAACATTTATTAATCTTAGTTAATGTTCATTTCAACATTTACTAATACATTATTAAAATCGAAAGTTGTATTTGGTAACATTAGTTAATGCACTGTGAACTAACATGAACAAACATGGACTTTTATTAACTAGCATTAACAAGGATTAATAAATACTGTAACAAATGCTCATTGTTAGTATGTGTTAGTTAATATGTTAACTTATGTTAACAAATGAGATCTTATTGTAAAGGGTTACTCGTATATATATATATATATATATATATATTTTTTTTTTTTTTTTTTTTTTTTTTTTTTTTTTACATTTAATTTTATTTCAGTTAATGTTGATTTTATTGTTAACTAACCCTAATAACCCTGACCCAAACCTCAGATTTCTGAAACTTTAACTGTCTGTTTCAGCACAAAGTAGGCACGTGCTTTTTAGAAATGTGACATTCAAGTAAAATTTTTCTTCTTTTAGAGGTTAAACTGACTACAGAAAATATCTTGAGCTTGTACACCAGTCTTTATCATGCGATAATTCATTGAGTTTACTCATGTTTCATATCCCCTCAAAAAATAATGGAACTTTGTTCGAGGAGGACAAAACAGAAACATTTAAAGAGTGAAATTTTGCTTATAAAAACTTCTCATAAAATCATGAAGTATCAATGTGACACTTAATTGTGAAGTATATGTTTCCAAAAGATTAAAATGACCCCAAAATAACATTTAGAGTTTCTGTCAAATAGTCAAAAAACAGGCCTCAGTGTTAACGTATCTATCAACCTTACTCCACTTGTCTTGATAGCTACCACTACCTTACATACAGCATAGTAATAGAAAAAAACTGAAGCACATGTACAATATAATGATATTATAAATGACTAATAGATCTTACAAACTTAATATCATAAAACATGCAAATATCAGCCTGAATTCTGCTAGTGATGAAAAATCAAACACTGAGATGTTAAGTAATCATGCCACTTATCAGAACAGATAACGTGGAAAAACTGCAACAATCAATTTGTTTTCATCCGTATAATGTAATGAAAGCACATGATTAATAGATTTCCCATCTCTGTGCAATCTCAGTCCTGAATTTAATTAAAAAATATATTTTCTTGATGATTGAGGTTTTTGCAGTGCATTTAATTTTCATAAGTAAATAATCTTACATTTGCATACTGCAATATAATGCATGTGAAATGTGCAAATCTAATTGTATTGATATTCAGAAACTGTACTTACATTTTCCCATGTGCACACTCTGTTATTTAACAATCTAAATTCTGATATCTAGTCAAAAACCTTTTCTATTTACTTCCTGAGATCATCTCATAATTGTACAGCGGTCGCTTGAGTGGGCTGACTTATAAAAGCAACTGCATTCAAGTGATGTCACCACAAAGGGAAGCCGCTATCCTCATTAATTTAGTACCACCAGAATTTAAAGTTTCAGCTTGGCACAAACTCTATGTCCAAAACTGCTGTATAATGAAAGCAGAGAGAGTCTTGGTAAATTGGTGAATTCCCCTTTTGTCTTTATCTTATATCTGTTTGAAGGGCACATTAGAGATGTGCCACGAAGCACATATGTACAATCGGTTTTCTTCTGATGAAACGCACTAATAAACTGTTTTGTATCTTAGAGATCAACAATCTATTTTTTATTTTATTTTATTTTATTTTTAAATCCATGCCTGTGAAACGAATAAGTATTTTTCTAATTTCTTTTTTATATATAATTGATATCTCTCGACACCCATTATTTTAAAGATTACATTACGTGTTCTATTGATAAATATGCCTTATGATTACTAAGCAGAGGCAGTTAATCTCTATTACAAATATGATTTATATTAACTTTACTACAATAAATAAATGAAGTTTCTTTCTGGGTACAGTTGTTAAAATTAGTCCAAAATTAGGCTGCTGAGAATTGATGTAAGCAATCTGAAACTGCCATGCTAAGTCAATTTATTAGTGTTAAAGGAAACACCTGCACACACTTTGAGCTTCATTGACCACTCAAGCCATGAAACTCATCATGTTCCTTTTCTCAGCTCAGTTCTTTCTATTATTACACAAACAATCACACATCTCAGCAACAAAAAAACAAGGAACAGCTTTTTATAACAAATAACAAAATACATCTGCCTGTAATGTACTATAATGTAATCACTTCAACACTGCACAGTTATAGCTCAAATAAAGCTGACACTTAAGGTATTTCTTATGGCATTTTCAAAGTTCTCAGCTCATCAAAATTTGAAATGGCCTCTGGAAAAGGCGTATTAATGAGGAAAAAGCTAAAAATACTTACTTCACCATTGCATGAAAAGACAGATCTTCCTTCTAAATGAGAAACAAAGTGTAAATGAGATACATCACAGTGCCAGCAGTTAATGCATGAGAGCATTCTCTAATGCAAACTATGGGCTCAATGCAAAAAAGCAATTTTCAATAGGCCTCAGTGGACAAGAGTTATTAAAGAACTGCAAATTTTTGAGTATAGTATGTAACGTGAAGTTGTGTGAGAAAAAGCGCTGAGATATTTTTACCAGCACAACCTAAAGCTGATAGGTCTGTCAGGTGAGGACATAAGGTCTTGACCTTTAGAAGTGTTGTCTATATCCTTACAACCATGTCTTTGTAGGCACTGTGTGATGTTAAAATCGCATATGCCAGTTTATTTTGAAAATTGGGACTAAAGAAAAGAGGAAGTGATTAAATTAGTACAGCTTTGCTTGAAGCGACTTTAACATCCTAATTTACAAGTTCAGTTACTTTAGGTTTTGGGTTAAGCTTCAATAAAGATGTGTCAAGCATAACGATGAAGGATGAAAAGAATGTCTTATCCTCGCTCATCTTTCACCTGGAGCATCGCTGGAAAGCAGTAACAAGATGAGGGCAGAGGGGAGCGAGGTCACTGTCATACACTCACCTGAAGACATAACGTGCTGCTGTGTATGTTTTACTATGAGGGCAAATACCACAAAACAGCCTCTGGGGGCGAGAGTTACGGCCTCTGCCAAAGATGGAGTAGCCATTCATATTAGTGATCTATGGGCTGAAAATACAGTTTTGAAAAAGAAAAAAAAATGATACAAAGCAAGATCTTGGAAAAAAAAGTCATTCATCTTTTATAGTGATGTTCAAAAATAAGCATGTTTTATTATCAGCAAACCATTTGGCATATATACACACAGAGATGGGCATAAATACATGAAAATGTATTTAAAATAAATATAGAAAATATCTCAGTTGAAATATCTGAATGAAATGCCAACTTTACTGGGCAGAAAATATGTATTTAAATAAAAATACAGTATTTTGTACTTTGAAAATACACAAAAAACATATGAAATTGGCCATTCAGTGAAGTATCACTACTATAGGCCTAAATCTATCGGGACCTATTTTGAATGTAAAGAACAATTTGCTGCTTAGAAACTTTTGTTTTCACGTCACCTACCAGCTACCACTACCACCAACTTTTCGGGTTTAAAGTGTCATCTGTGCACTATTTCTGACCAGGTGGTGAACACTACTAAATAAATCACAAGTAAAACTGTGGGAACTTTTCCTGCTCTAGCAAGGAGTACGGTTAGGCAATATGACCAAAATCTTATCAAAATTTTAGATGCCAGTGAAATTTCACAATTCTCTATATCAGTTTCAATACCACAGTAAAAAATAATACTAGGCTAACTGATGTAAATAAAAAGTTCTCAAGAAAATGACTGAAGACAAGTAAACAGTCAGTAATAAAGTAAGTTAATAAGTTAGGTCTACCTAACAGAAGAAATACAGAAACTGAATAAAGTAATCAAATGTAAAATAAAACATAGTCTTTACTGTATGGATTAAATACACACTGATATTTATTCAAGCTACAAAAGTCAATCAGTCAAGAGCAGTGAGTGATTTTTCTCTTTTTCTTTTGTTGTTTGATTAACACAGACAGCAACAGTATATTGTGGACCATTTGTCCATGTTTCTTTATCACTTTAACGTGTCAGTAACTCCTGCCCACTAAAAGCTGCATGGATATATTTGCATAACGCGATATATGAACAATATAGAAAAAGTTAAATTGATTCACACTTTATATCATTGCCACAATATATATCATCATATCACCCAGTCCTAGCAAACAGTAATGCTTAAACACATTTGACTAGCTAGTTGAAAAAACCAACAACCAATTAACAATCAAGACTGACTGGTGTGGGATTACAAATTTAAGAATCTGTTTAAGATCTGCTGATCCTACGTCCTGACATAACATTACATGAAATACTAAGGTGAAATACATTGTGTTTTACATTTTGAGGTAAAGATAATGACATTCTAAGGAGATCAAGTCTTGCAGCCCAGGTATGCACTTCCTGACCATTTGGCATGACAAGCTCAAGGCACAGCTGTGCCTTTGTCTCTATGATAATGTGAAGGTATGAGCAATACTGTCAGACTGATTGGGTTAGCCCCTAAGCATTTGAATGCTTTGATCTTCCTACTGGAAGTCAAACTATGTGTGAATGTTTACATAGTCTTAGTTCTCGTGGCCAGCTACTGTTTTCACCATATGGGGTACTATTATCTACACAGTCGGTGGTAATTGCCTGTATTGTCTTTAGATGCTTTTGTTTTAGTGGTCACTTCTAAGGCTGTGTGTAAGGGCAACACCTTTAAGGACTGCCCACTGAATGCCTATAAAACATCATGTACACACTGCATTAATTAGACTTGGATGACTAAAGCTACCGACAGCATGTGTTCTCAATAAAGAGTAACTTCTGCTTGAAAGATATCCCAACGTCTCCTGGTCTCTGCTTCGACGAGGAAAAAGTTTCCTACACTGGCTAGCGTTGTTTTTCCCCTTGCCAGTTGCTCTTTTATTCTTTCAAGGTAACTGAAGGCAAATCTGGATGATGTTCCATTTTAATCTTAATCGACAAGTATCTACAATATCCCTATCCACAATACTCTAGGGTAGAATGCCCTCTGATGGCAATCATGGGCACTCCAGCTGGTAATCGTGACATAGCCCAACACAGCGCAGACCACCACGGCAGAGCTGGTGAGGCTGAAGATCACTAAAGTATAACTGGGAACCACCACGGTGGAGCAGGCGGAGCTGATGATAACCATTGCGGAGCTAAACATCCCCAGGGCAGATCTGCTGGAACTGGAGACCACCATGGCTGATCAGGTAAAACTGAAACATTGAGCACAGAGAGGCTAGCGTTTGCCTCAGGGACTGTGTCAAAACCGACAGGGAGCTCAAAGTGTGTGTGTTCCAGGTTGATCTCTAGGGTCATCTCAGGGCTGGCAGAAAGTTCATAAATGACCTCTGTGGTTGTGTTGAGGCAGATTAGCAGTTCAGGAACAACCTCTGTGGTCATTTTAGGGCAGACAGACAGTTCATAAATGACCTCTGTGGCCGCGATGAAGTAGGCTGAAATCTCAGGGACAACCTCCGTGGTCGCATCAGGGCAGGCAGGAAACTCAGGGATGACTTCCATGATCGCATCAGGACAGACAGGAAACTCTGGGGCAGGAGTGGTTTATGAAGCAGACTCTGGAGTAGACTCATGGGCTGAAGCAAGCTCTGGAGCAGACTCATAGGCTGGAGGGGGCTCTGAAGTGGACTCATGGGCTGGAGCTGGCTCCAGAGCAGATTCATGGGCTGGAGCTGGCTCCAGAGCAGATTCATAGGCTGAAATTGAATCTGGAGTGGACTCATAGGCTGGAGTGGGTTCTGTTCTCCAAACTGGAAGAAAGTCTCAAACGCCTGGGAATCACTTCAGATGCGATGTTCATGACAACCAGAAACTGACGTGGCGTCCATGATTGCTGGAGACTCTGGCGTTGCGGCCATGTTGACTGAAGACTCTGGTGTGGTGGCTTTGTTGTGGACAGGCTCTGGTGTGGGAAGAGTTTTTATGTCTCATTGAATCTTTAAATCTGTCAAAATTAGTTTTTAGCCCTACTCATAATTTGGGGCACACATTGGATTTGGTGTTGTCACATGGTTTTCCTGTAAAAAATCTGAGAGTGATTGATGCTGCTATTTTAGACCATTTTCCAATTGTGTTTGAATCTGTCTGTTTCTCCCACCTCCACTTGCTCTCAGTCGTCGAGTTGTTCTCGTTTCATTCAACCTTTCTTTGCCAGTTTATTTTCAGAGTACTATCAAACATTGCGGATGCTGTCTTCAGGTTTTTTACTAAATCCTGCTCCATTTCAACAGACTCTGTTGCTCTCCTTAAGCCCAGGAAAGCTAAGGGAAAAGGCACCACTCAGCCTTGGTTAAATGATAACACCCGCTCTCTTAGACAAGAGTGTCGTAAGGCTGAGAGAAAAGAGACAAACTCCAAGTATCGTATGAATGTTTAACTGCATGTTAGTGAAAGAGGCTAAGTCTAAATTCCTCTCCAAACTCATCACTGAAAATATTAATGCTGGGTACACACTAAAAGATTTTTAAAATCTTATAAGATTTTCAAAATGTTAGAGACGAAAAACATGAGGATAAAAAATCCTAGATTTAACCTGATTTTGCTCCTATAGTGTGTGGTGTGCTGTGATGTGACAAAGACGGCACACCACACACAAACAGATTTTTCAACCAGAGTCCTGACTGTGAACACGGGAAATCTCTCAAAATCTCTTGAGACTTCAGAATAAACACGGACAATAGCCAGAAAGAAAATGCGAATATATTGCTTGGAATGATTTTGACAGAAAATTTGACAAAAAAAAAAAAAAGGGTTTGGGTGAAGTCGTGGAACATGTTAACTTATAACATTCATCAACATGCTGAATATTTACAATTCGCGATCAGGGTGGCTCCAACATTCTTCTTGAGCAGATTCAGTTACTCTTAACACACCTCACACCACAGGAAAATCTGATAAAATAATCTGTAGAACCATCAAGAAAATCAGGACATTACCTAGGATTGTCGGAAGGGGAGAAATCGGCTCAAAATCAGCTCGATTATCTTGTGGTGTCTACCCAGCATAACCGTCCGAAAATGCTGTTTAAAACAATTGATTCAGCGCTAAATCCCTTACCAGCCACCCCTTCTCTTGTCTCTTCTCTAATTTTTGATAATAAAGTCTTGGAGATCAAGGCGTCCATACAGAACATCAACATATGATACCCCCCCTTTGATTCGCTAATCTGTTTTCATCCAGTTCCTTCTGCTCTGCTAGCTGATATTGTTTCCGAGGCTAAATGCTCCAGCTGTGAGTCTATTGTTATCTGAACTCGTCTTTTCAAGGAAGTGTTTGAAGTCTTGAGCCCAGCTTTAACAGCTATTATTAACAGTTCTCTAGCAAATAGAGTTGTTAGTCCTGCTAGTTTTAAACATGTTATGGTTCACCCTCTGCCATCTTGACCCAGCTATCCTCAGCAATTTTAGACCTATCTCCAAACTGCCTTTTATTTCAAAGCTACTAGAGAGAGTTTTGTATTGTCAGTTCCTATATCAATATGACCAATATTTTAGATACTTTTTAATCAGGTTTTAGATCAATGCACAGTACGAAAACAAGAGCAAGTTGCAAGTTCTCGATACTATTTCAAAAGCTGTGCTTGTCTTGTTGGATTTAAGCGATGAATTTGATAGTCGATCATAGTATCTTGTCACATCGGTTGGAAAAGATGGTGGGTATTCAGGTTGTTGCCCTGCAGTGGTTGGCCTCTTACCTCAAAGACAGAACCTTCCCAATGAGCACTGGGAAGTTTTCTTCTTTCGTCGGTTCCCCTTTTATGTGGTGTGCCCCAAGGGTCCATTTTAGGCCTTCTTCTCTTTTTACTTTATATGCTCCCCTTGGGTGCCATTTTAAATAATTATAAGATTTACCACTGCTATGCTGATGATCTTGGCATTACATGTGATTCGTCTCTAAATTTTGAGAAAAAGTACTGTGGTAAAGGGCAGTTTCTTTTATCTGAGATCGGTTGTGAAATTAACACAGTTTTCACCCCCGAAAGATTTGGAGACTGTAATCCATGCTCTCATAACATCACACCTGGATTACTGTAATTCCTTTATATCGTGGCCTGCCTCAAACCGCGATCTCGCATCCTGCAAATTGTCCAGAATGCTGCAGCGAGACTTCTTACTGGCACAAAAATAGGGCTCACATTTCTCCCATTTTAGAGAT
Organism: Elopichthys bambusa; assembly: GCA_037101425.1. NCBI lineage: Eukaryota > Metazoa > Chordata > Actinopteri > Cypriniformes > Xenocyprididae > Elopichthys > Elopichthys bambusa. The sequence continues at coordinate 21,613,107 of CM074444.1, forward strand.
TTTATATTGGCTTCCTGTAAAGTTTAGAATTGATTTTTAAAATTGCTGTTTTGTGTGCAAGGCTTTATCTGGTGTTGCACCAAAATACATTAGTGACCTTCTGATTCCTTACTCTCCACAAAGAGCACTTAGATCTTATAATAAGCTTCTCTTAACTGTCCTACGTTGTCACTGTAAATCTAAGGGTGGTCGAGCCTTCTCTGCTGCAGCACCTAAACTTTGGAACAGTCTGTCCTTAAATGTGAGGTCTGCTCCTTCACTAGCCATTTTTAAAATCGACTTTTAAATCTTATTTGTTATCTTGCCAAGAAAGTTCCATGTCATTCCTCTCTTGCGATTGAAAGAGCATGCTTAATCCACTTAATTCCAGCTTCAAAGGTCCACTTTCTGTCACAGTGATGGATGACAAATGCAGTTTTGCATTTTTTCCCCTTTGTTTTGTATCTTGAGTCAACTCACATAATAAGATATCTTCGACTGTCTGCTCTTTTGAACTATAATAGCGATTGCTCCTTCGGTGCTTAACCACTGACTTTAGCATTACTTATTTGTGATCATTTCTGTGTTCTCTGAGCCGAGTCTGAAACATTTTAGATATAACAAAGACTGTTCATTCATAATATTATTATAAAAATGGGAGAAAGAAAGTGTGCAAGCTTGAGACTGCAAATGAGCGTTAGCTGGAGCAACCTTTAATATGAGCTTTTGAACGCAATTTGAGCGTCATAGAAAACATTCATGTGACAGTTCATCTCAGATTTTGTTTGTGCAAGGCTGCAAGCAGTTTTTGAGATTCGAAGTTTGTTTGCAATAATGTTAAGAACAGGAAAACTCATGATCACCATGCGCTTGCATTAACTCCACCCACTGTGCTTCTATCGGCTGGGGTCGCTCCTGTTTTTTTCACCTAATTTCCTGGCTCACACTTTTCTCATCCTAATTTTACAAGTTGAAAGTTACAAAACACACCTAACGCTGACTGATTCTGATCACGGCCAGGTGTTCTCAGATCGACTCGGGTATTACACACAATGTTAAACAGCCCCAGTCCCAAAGTAATAGATTGGTACTCGACTTGTACCCGGCTGACCATTTTAAAATATAGACCAGGGCCCTCAAGTCTCAGATCCTCCGTGTAGACCTCTACTCTGAAGATCCAACAGTCAAGTGCACATCAAGGGCACATATCTGCTGCAAAGGGAGCGCTCACGAGCACACTTCTAAAACCTAAAATGGGACATCCGACAGTCTTGTGTCCTTGATGGACACGTGTACACTGCAGCTACTGTAAGTTCACAAGACCGCAAGTGCACATGAAGTGTGCCATTTGGGACAAAGCGGCATTACGTAACTAAAGTGTGGAATCGGAAGAAAGATTGCAAGGGGTTAGGGTTCCATTTGGGACAGGGCCTTAGTAGTGTTTACCACAAGTAATAAGCTGAAGTGTAACCTGGTCAGAAATAAGTATAGAAATGGCACACAGATGACACCTTTAGCCCAGTCTTTTTTTAAATTGGGTGGGAGAGGTAGGTAAAATGAAAACAAAAGTTTCTAAGCATTTGTACATACCAAAATGTTCTTTACATTCAGAATAGGTCCAGACAGATTTCAGCTTAATAGTGATACTTCACTGAATGGCCAATTTTTACATGTATTTTGTGTATTTTCAAAATTCCAAATACTGTATTTGTATTTAAATATGTTTTTCCACACAGTATTTGGTATTTTATTTTGATCCATTTTAAATTAGGTATTTTGTATTTTTATTTTAAATACATTTTCAAGAGTATAGATAGATAGATAGATAGATTATTTTCCTTTGAAAAAAGTAAAGGGATCAAAAGTAACGCGATTATTCTTAATTTTTCTGTAATTTAATTACAGTTACTTCTGATGTAATTACATTAAATACTGTATACTGTACTGTTTCTATTTCTCCGTGACGTTGCGGCTGGAACAGCAACATAAAGTATGGCAATAATAATATCAGGTACTGTTTAAGTGCTTTATTTAATGTTAAAAGCGTCTAATGTGAGTTTGAATATCATTCTGTGTTCCCAGCTTTTTAGCTGTAATGAAAACAACACTGGCTAATTCACCTCAGATCTTGAAAATAAATAAATGGCCACAATAACGTTCAAACTGTCAACTCAATGTGAACAAACGAGTGTATTCTATGACAAAGATTCGTACAGTCACTCCGTATGTACTTTAAATAATGTTTAAACTGTGTAATATTTATGAATTTTACTAAGTACTTGCCCATTTCATGTGCCCGCTGTGCTCTTGCCGAGAGAGCCCGCCCACAATCTCTTCTGATTGGCTGTGGTTTTTGATTGGTTTTTATCGCTTCTCATTTTCGCGTCGCATCTAGCGTGGACAGTCAAATTGCTCGTCGCTGGAATCGTATCGCGTCTGGTTAGGACACGGTGTAAGGCAAATGCTAAGATTGAGCACGTAAGCTCATTGGCTACTGATACAGCAGGAACCAATCAGTGGTGCCCTATAGAGAATAATGTGATTGCACGTAGGTTGAGTTAAGGACATATTAGCCTGCGCCTTCTAGAGTTTCATGACAGAACTTTGTATTTATTTGAAATAATTAAAAGGATAGTTTCATTTCTATCCTTGTATTATTCATCTGGTCTAGGTTGATATGGGATTTAGAAAGTAATTAGTAAGAAGTAATGCAATACATTTTAGGGGCATAAAAAACAATATTGCCGCTTCACTCTTGATAGAGCCTGTAATGATGGGAAACAACGTTATTACTGACGATTGTCGCTCGTATCTCAGTCCAGCGAACAATGGATCCTTGTGGAGGGTTAAGTACGGAGAAAAACGGGGCTGCATCAGGTACAGACATAACATCACCGTGTTGTCCCGATCTGGGAATCCCGCGATGCCAGGGGAGCTTTCAGGAATTCCTGGCTAGCTGAAGCGCTGCCTGGATATGGGAATCCAACGCGGCCGAAGGAGCTCAGTCTCCGGTTCTTCCGAATCAGTTGAGAATACCAAGTGCGTCACAGTCCTGCGTCTGTATTACACGCACATAAACGATTACTAACGTGGTAGGAGTTCAAAACTTTAAGTTAAGTACGAAGTTACATAAACTCACTTCACTTAGTATAACTAAATTAACACCATATTCTTAACAGGGTTACCACGCGCCTTGAAAGTACTTGGATTTCAGACGCATGAATTCAAGGCCTGGAAAGTACTTGGTACTTGGTACTTGAAAGTGCTTGAATTAAATATAAAAAATAAATTTTGTGAAAATTATAACACGCCCCTCTTAGTCCTAGTATATTTGTTTTGGAATATTATTTTTCCGAGTGTTTTCCATTGCGGTACTTCCCCTTGCTTGTTATTAGGCGGGGTTTGCTGTGTCCGAAATGAACATTCTTGTAGGGGTGTGCGATTTTGATCGTGGACGATTAAAAGGTCTCCAAGATCTGCTTTTGAAGAAATATAGCACGTGCTATAGTGCTTTCTCCGCCACAAAGCAACATACATTCACATCACATGTTAAAACAGCGGTCGAGTTATACTCTCGGAACACTGCAGTTATTCACAATCTCAAAAGTTTATTATTTGCATGAGTTTTAAAGCCTTGCCGGTTAAACATTTTTTATGCGTACTGGTGCGCGCACACCAGTACGCATAAAAAATGTTTAACCGGCAAGGCTTTAAAACTCATGGCTTTTGACTCATGGCTTTTGACAGGCTTTTGACTCAAAGTCAAAAGCCTGTCAAACGCTGCATTTGCTGGACAAAGTTATCATTCGCATCTTATTCTGCTAATACTGTCAATACACACAAGGTTTACACCATTGGTTATTTGTAAAGTGAAAGTTAACAGTTGAGAGAAAATCGAATGCGTGTCTATATATTAGATGCACGCAAGAGCCTAAAGGGACAGACAACACACGCTGCGACTTGTCCTTAAAGGGATAGTTCAACCAGAAATGAAAATTCTGTCTTTATTTACTCACTCTAAAGTTGTTCCAAACCTGTATTAATTTCTGTCTTGTGCTGAACACAAAAGAACATATGGTGAAGAACGTGGGTAACCAAACATTTGCTAGTACCCATTGACATCCATAGTATTTTCTTTCCTACTATGGTACTCACTGGGGACCAGCAACTGTTTGTTTACCCACATTCTTCAAAAAAAAACTTGTATGTTCAACAGAAGAAATTTATTTGGGTTTTAAAAAACTTCTACGGTGAGTAAATAATGACAGAATTTCCTTTTTTTTAAAAAAAAAAAAAAAATGTATTTCTTTAATACAGTAGCTTTAACAAGAAACCCATAAATTAGTATTTTTATCTTCATCCACTTTATCTGAATGTCTGTCATTCTTTTTTCTTTTATAATTTGTTACCTTGTAAGGCTACTTTTTTAGTATATAGGGAAATTAGTTTGCTCAGTCACTGGCAAAATAGTAAAACCAACATAAAAAAAGGTTTGTGATCAAATGATATTTTTGCCATATCGCTCACCCCTATTTATTAATAAGAATATTATGCATACTATGTAGAGTTAGTTTTCCCCCACTCTACCCTAAATTCACAATTGTGAGTTAAAAAGTCAGAATTGCGTGATTATAAAGCCACAGTTGTGTCTTATAAAGTCAGAATTGTGATATATAATTTGCAATTCTGATTTTTTTTCTCAGAAGAGCCCATTTATATCTCTCAATTCTGACTTTCATTTCTCAGAATTGCATGCTTATATCTATAATATATTGTATATATTTTGACTTTATAAGCCACAATTACTATCCATATAATCCTTTTTTTTTTCACTCAACTGCAAAATGTATTTTTATAATATTCTCTCTATATTATAATGTTTTTACTCAAGTAATGATTAATAAAAAATGAAAACCAAAACTAGTATGGAATAATTGTTAACATTAGGGATAAGAAAGCTGCAAACGGTTTTAATATATTTCCAAAAAATTAATGTACAAATGATTCTGTACCTCTTCTAGGTTAAAATGGATGCAAATGCAATAGGGGGATTAAAGTACTGTAAGAGGTCTCTCATGACGCTTCATATGCTGGGATGTGAATTTGATAGGTGCTTGATATAAAATAAAGGTGCTTTAAAAAGTCCTTGAAAGTCCTTGAATCTGGTGTTCATGAAAGAGTGGGAACCCTGTCTTAACTGCATCACTCTCCGTGTCGTCTTTATCCCCACGTCTTTCTTCTCTCTTCTCCTCTGACCAATCACATATCTCCAAACCAAACTGACATGTAAAAATACCCAATCAGAGCATAGATAAACTTTATACACTTTTAACAATATAAAGTTATATTTATAATACACACGAGGAGTACACATATACAATATTTATTGAATAAACAATAAATCTTGATGAAAAGTAAAATAAAAAATATTTATTTTTTCAACAGGGCTACAACTGTACAGTATATGAACTAATAATATATCAATCTCATCCTCTTTGAGGAAAGAAAAGACATTCGCAACACAAACACCAGTATTTTTTGCTTAAAAAGTTAGTTTTTGGTTTCACCTGCAGGCCAGAATGAAATCTTAGCATGTGTGCCAGGCGAGGTTACAGCCTGTGTGTACATGCTACTTCTCGGAGTGCCAGAGCAGGTAAGGGCCTGCTGAACAAACAAACTAGCGCAACTCTATCAACAAACTCAACAGATACAAGAAGGAACAGACACAAAACACAACTCCTGTCTCACGTGCGCTCTCCTTGCATGGCTCCAGGAGACCCAAAGCTAATCCCCAGGCACTAACAAATGCGTCTTATGTGTACTGAACTCAACTGAACTCGAGTATGGACATGACCTGTTATGAAGAAAAAAAATCTAGCCATTGATTACCTGTCTCATATGGCATATTGTTAGCATTGCAGAACAAAGGGGCATGTAGTTGCACATGCTCAGGCTGCAGTAAAAGCTACATCTAAATAGATATGTAACAAAAGCATCCTGAACTTAATACACAATACAACAATAGTCAAAAGTATTTTATGACAAGACAAAAGGTCAAAAGATTCATCTGCAGCCACAAAGCCACACTGTAGATTCAATAGTGTCATGAGGGCTGGGTGGGAGGGACCGTTTAAGAGAGACTGAATGAGTGAGAGCAACTGAACAAAGTCAGGAGCAGAGTGCAGTGCCTGAGGCGGCCTGACCAAATTCCTGTTGTCTCAAATGAATGAGATGATAAGCTTCTCTGACATACACAAGCAAGAACTTTGCAGGGAAATGCCAATATTCCTGTTAAATGCAAAGACATTCTAATACAATAAATACGGTATCAAAGGTCTAATTAAGTAGCAATTATGAAAAGCTGACTTTGCTGTGAACAGAACATCTCAATATTAGGGTTGGGAAGGTTTATTTAAACCACATTTGGTTGCAACATGCCAAGGTAAAACACCTCAAGCTGTTGTGAAACTGTTTGAGTTTAAATGCTGATAAGAAATTCTCGACTTAAATTACGATTGTCGAATCCTTTTCATCCTTTCTTGCATATAAATGTGCAATTTAGCATTGATAAATAGGTGCACATTATATGTCAAACTTCTGGATAAACATTTCAGAACTGGCAGGCAGTTTAACATCACTGACCTCTGTCTTCAGTGGACTTTTTATAAGTTAATCTTTTTATCGCAAATGAAACATCGTCAATCATTGTTAGACATTCATCTTCATTTATGTGTCTCTGAACTGATCATGGTAAATTATTGCTCTTGGGTCACTTGTTTAATAGTATACAGCTCACCAGGTGCGTTCACAAAAATAGGTTGATGCAGACACTGAAATGGATGAAATGGTTTTGGCATTGGATGGCGTTTGGTTATGGTTTTGTTTTATCTTATGAAAGTCAAGAGTAAACAGAAATGAGATAAAAATTACTAATTACATCCATTAATCCTCCTATTCATACATATATTTACAAGGGTGAATATCATCCACTAAGATTATATTAAAGAGTTATTTATCAATCATTAAGCATATCAGATTTAAAGGTTTGATTAAAATACCTTTTTTTTGTCTCTTAATTCCTATTTTCCAAATTTAAAGGTGTAACTTTTTTGTTCAAGTCAATACATTATCAATCCCTCTTCCAAAACATGTTTTTCTCTAACCCTGACTCACTATTTTAAGTGTTTATATTTTAGACCTGACGGGACTGTTTTCGCAGGAAATTGCATACATATGTCATTTTCCAATGCGTGTCAGTTGCTCCGGCTACTTTGATTAGTGTATGGGTGTGGGAGTAGCATAGGTTAACTGTCACAATGTGCAAGAAAGGTTGACATGGAGCACCCTAAATCTTGAACCTCTGGGGAAAAAAAAAAAAAAGCTGAACAGAGGAGAGTGCTGGCAAAAAAAAAAAGAATGTGACAAAACATGTAATAAAACAAGAATAAACACTAGCTTAGGTTTTCGCAAATGACAAGAACTTAGAAAATTTGAAATGTTGTAAAAGCGATGTGGAGAAGGTGTTTTTATTACTCAACAGGCAAGTAAGGTATTATATTGAACAGATAAATTGCCAATAGCTCTCTAACGGAGTTCATTGTGAAGCAAGATCTATTGTGAAGGGTCATTTCATTATGGTGGTTGTAGCGCTGTTCTGTAATTTATTTTCAGGGAAGTACCGTATCTGTTATTGGGTTTAGCTTCTTCAGCTAGTCAGTTTGAGATCATTTCCATTTAAACTGGTTATATCTCCTAAGCCTAGTGCTGAATGTTTTATGAGCAGTAGGATAACCACATTCATCTGGACATTCACAGAGAGCTGAAGCACAACCAAAACAATGTTCTTCTGCAAAATGCATGCGTTTTTTTTTTTGTTTTTTTTAAACCATAATCTCTGTCAATACTGCTGTCATTACCACCATCCATACTGAGCATTTTACAAAGCAAATGAGTCTTCTTATTTAAAATGATATTTTCATAATTTAAAGCTAGCTTTTTTTAGTCCAAGGCTTCTCTCCAAAAAGTGCCTTGATCAGTTTATTCCAAAACATAAATATTTTTAAAATTGTAAATTTTGTACTTTACATTTTCAAGATTTCCCCTATCACACATATTACATAAAGTGATGCCAAGCCCTAACAAACAGTGAAGTTACATAAAGAGAAAGAATTATGTCCTTATCATACAAACCTGGTGACTGCGTTGACTTGTTATTAATCAATAGATGTTGTAATAGAGCAGAACATAGGCCTATCCATCCCTGCCAAAGCTAGATCTATGTAAGGCCAGCTGCATTCACTTTCTCAAACAGGCACAGAATGGTTGGGATGACTCCATCATCTCAGCAGGATGAAGTGCAGGCACTACAAATTAGATAAACCTTTCAAGATTAATTTCAGTTACCTAATAAGTTTAATATAAAATTGTAGCTGTTTCCTGTTGAGAAGTGATAAATAAAACAAATTACTGCTATAAGTCACAGCAATGACTTACCAAATAGTGGTCTTTTAAGCAGTTCCTTACACATAAAGGTGACACATTTATTAGTTCTGAGAATGTTTTTCTTTAAATGACTAACAAGTCTGTGGAATTAAACTTTCATTTTTTGTGTGAAACCATCATGTGAATCCATAACTCATACTTTCAAGTTCAGTAAACTTGAAAGTAACATAATAACATAATCCTCTTTTAAAATAATTAATTTATGAAAAGATATCCCAGTTACATGGAAATATACCAAACAGAAACACTGAAGTTTATTCCTGTGGTGATATCTTTCTGTTTTCTGGTGACTAATGTTTTGCTGGTCATAGCGGAGACAAGAAGACATGAAGATATGAAGATATTTTTTTAACAAAATCTGAGTGCTTTCTGTCCCTCTATTAACAGCTACACAACTACCACTTTGATGCTTCAAAAAGTTCATAAACAGGTTTAGTCCAAATTTTCTGAAGAGACAATCACATTATATGATGAACAAACTGAATTTAGGCTTTTATTCACATATAAACATCAACGCACACATCAGTTGTGGTAAACGGAAGCTCAAGCATGTTTGCTTGACGCATGTGAGAACCAATGAGGTTCATTCTTGTGTGTTACGCAGCACGTTTGAGCTTTCATGAGAACCACTGAGATTTGTTCTTGCATGTCAAGCAGGTTCGGTTGTTTATGTTCTCTGATCAATGTTTATATGTGAATAAAAGCCTAAATTAAATCTGATCATCATATAAAGTGATTGATTCTCTTCAGAAAATTTGGACTAAACCGCTCAATTCATATGGATTAGTTTTACGATCTCTATATGAACTTTTTGAAGCTTCAAAGTGGTAGTTATATAGCTGTCAATAGAGGAACAGAAATCACTCAGATTTTATTAAAAATATCTTCATCTTCAGTGTTCCAAAGATGAACGTAAAGTCTTACAGGTTTGGCACGACATGAGGGTGAGTAAATGATGACAGAATTTTCATTTTTGGGTGAACTAACCTTTGCAATCTTGAAATTGTATAGTTTCTTTTATCTAACAGTCAGCACAGGTCGAGTGAAGAGAAAGTGATCTTTCCCATGTAATTTTTAAACCTCAACTAAACCAGTCTTTTAAATTAAGGAGTTATTGTTATAAAAACTTTAGAGCTATGTATCACTGTAATTAAGCATTAACCTAATAAATGGTACTGAACAGCTAACCATTTCAGAAAAACAAACTTTGCAGTCTCAGTTTTAATTGGCGTAAACTGAGACATACTTCCTCTTTTGTGAATAAACAGCAAATGGTTTCTTGCCAGGGATTTTTTAGAGCTTATCTTAGTTACACAACAGCTTTCCATAAAAGGAGCGGTCCAGTTCTTCCAAGGAACATAGTCTCAAAATGTCCTTTATTTATTATTTAATTATTAGTTGTCAGTTTCATTTCTTCCCTTTATCTCATAAAATAACACCAAAATGATGTCCAAAAAGAGCACACTGATATTCACAGTAGCAGTCAACCGATATGGGTTTCTCAGTAGTCTAGAACTCCATCCTATTCCTGATTAAGTGGTTAAATTCATGTTTGAAACACTTTCTGAATGTGTGCATTACAATAGGAGTTGAATGAGTTCATAGATCTTTGAAGAAGTTTGCCAAATTAAGGTCAAGTTATCGCAGAGTATTTTCCGACTTGGACAGCAGCAAGTGTGGGCTTGTGTTAACAATGTATACAAGATTAGGAGGCAAGATTAATCGTTGCTACAACGTCTTTGCTTGTAGATCTATATGTTGTGGCATGCAGATTAAAGTTCATCGATACTCGTCCGCTATTTAACCATCTTTCTCAGTTATAAACTCAGACATTTCTAGGGAAACACCTTGCCCGCATCATCAGGTTATGTTATCAGGTGTTACTTGATATATTAGGAACGTGTGCATAGAATACATGAGAGATGAGGTTCACTGGTATGATGATAATAAAGCAAAACCCATTGCAACACTGATTTGTAGACCTGAAGTTGTGCCCCCATGTTATGCATAATACTATAAAAAAAAAACACACACACACATAGACTATCAGATAATTCAATCAAAATGACTGAAATCAGTCAAAACGATCCTTTCAACTCTTACTCTTAATGATATTTATCGGAAGATTAGCTCAAAATGTCAGCTCTGATGCTTTGGTTTTGAATAGTAGCATATAATTGAAAATTTGATATTAAAAAGAATAAATATCAGCTTTAATTATATTTCTAAGCACCTTGCCTCGTGTCATGACCTTAAAATTGAAGGTATAAATCTATATGGAAAACTGTTTGTTAGCCTACAGTTAGCCTATATGCCAACATATATTTTTATTGATTTAGATTAAGAAGGCACGATGTGATGATTTATCATTGGGTATTTTGAATCATATGTCATAGATTATTAGATGATTAGAAACAAAAGACTCAAAAGTGGCAATAACTGTGAGACGCGGATTATGCTGTGACGCCTGCAGGACAGTGCAGCACTGCCACCTAGTGTTAAAGAGATAGTTCACCCAAAAATGAAAATTCTATCATCATTCATCATTTACTCACCCTCAAGTTGTTCCAAACGTGTATAAATACACTTCTGTTGAACACAAAAGAAGATATTTTGATGAATGTAACCAGTTGATAATATATATGTTTTTTTTTCCGATTCTCTGGAAGTCAATGGGGCCCATCAACTGTTTTGTTACCCATATTCAAAATATCTTCTTTTGTGTTCAGCAGAAGAAAGAAATTCATACAGGTTTGGAACAACTTGAGGGCGAGTAAATGATGACAGAATTTCCATCCTTCCAGATGTCTTAGCCTATATGCATTTGTACAAACTGGAATATTGGGTTGTGGCAATAAGGTGAATGCATTTACAAGACAGTTGTAAACATAGCACTGTTGAAAAAAACAGCAAATGCTGGTTAGGTACATTTAGAAGCATGGAAGTTGGTTTGAATTGGTTTATGCTGGTCCTTACCCAAATAGCATGGTTACATTGATACAATATTGAGTTTTGATACAAACCATCATTTTGGTTGAGACTGACATTTCAATGGGTAATGTATGTTGGATCAACATTGAAATTTTGATGAAAGTCGACAGCACACATGGGTGGATATTGAACTAACAGTGATTTGTAGTTGAAGACCACAAGATTCTGCATGTCTGTATCTCTGCATAACACTAGTGGGTGTTTCTCAATCAGTGGGGCGTTTTCAAACCACAATGGGCTTTTACCCGATTTGCTCTAATCCACTGAGGGCTTGGTTTGGGGTGGGCCTTCATAATTTTAGCAAGTCTGTTGAAAAATGGTTGAAAAACATCCATTGTAGTTTGAAACTGGCCATTGGTAAACGCCTATTTTGGTTTTGCATGTGCACTTCTCAGTTCTCAGTCTAATCAATTCCTCCTCATTCGAGAGAAAACACAGGTGCATCCTATACAGTTGTGTTGTTTGTTGAACCACTTGACTTATCTGGGTTTCAAACAATGACATTTCTTATTATTTCTATGTTCTTTTGTTTGTTTTTTGTGCTTGTTATTTGCATTTGATTTATTGTTACTGAATCTAAAAATATATATTTATTTTAAAAATATATTAAAATGTTTAAATAAACCATCCATTTTACATCCAGTGCATGCATCTTGCTTTAGTAATATTTATTAGGATATATTTATTTATTAGTGCAAGTGACATGAACATGAGCACGAATATCATACTTTACACATAGCACATGTATTGCATCTATTACTCAATACTTGCAGAGTACCTTGACTTATTTCCTTTAATAGGAATTAAGGCAAATGAGGATGGACAATTAAAAAAAAAAAAAAAAAAATGAGAAGCACCCTCTTTATAAATGTGACATTGATAATATATTGAGTCACCTGACCTGGGACTTGATGCTATCCTGTGCCTTAACTCCTGCTCACTGATTACTGCTTGATCAGGTAATCATTCATATTTCTGAATCTGTATTAAATTTGAAGAATGTAACTAATCTTCATTCTGTTTAGCCAGTTTCCACTGAATAAAAAAAACAAACAACTACACCTTGTGTTTGAGAATGTGACTGACATGTCTATTTTGTGATATTTAAACAGATTAAGGTCTATAAGGTGAATCTACAGCTTTAAGGAAATGTACATTAAAAGTAAACCTACGCTCTCTTATTATACAAGATAAAATTAGTTACGTGAATGCTATGTAGTTTCACAGAAAATGAACTGAGATTTATGTAATGGCCATAATTCAGAGGTGTTTATTCCTCTTCATGAGGAGTTTAGCTCCAACATCCCTGCCTGGAAGTTTTCATTGATCCTAATGACCTTGATTAGCTGCTTCAGGTGTGTTTATTTAGAGCTGGAAATAAACTTGGGTGGAAAGATTAAACACCTTCCCATAGTGTTATTGAAGTGTTGATAAATAGATTAAATATACATAATTTAAGTATTATAAATATAGTTAGAATATTCTGTGTTTAGCAATTTATAAAAAGTAAATCGTATTGTGTTTAGCATTAGTGATGGCCAAATGAAGCCTAGTGAAGCACGTCGGCTTTCCTCTCATTGTTCCGGGAAAAGATTCAAAGCCTCGAGCGTGTCGAAAACACCGGCATCTGGTGTTTATTAAAAAATAAAGCAGCCAAAACCCTGTGAAAGAAGCTTCGTCTGATGAAGCAAGCCACCTCACATTCCATAGATAGTTTCATGTTACGTGCTCAAATAAAAGCCTAACGTGTGTGTTGAATTTCTCTCTGTGATAAATTAGTTTACCTATTAAACTGTGGCATTTAATGCCAGTATGAATATGATGTAATAGAAGAATAATGTACACATATACTATATGAATTGTATATGGCAAATATTTTATTTTCCTGAAATAATTTGTATTCTTCATATTACTTGTATGACTGGGTATTTAAAAAATGTAACTTGAATGAAAACCTATTCATAAAGTAAGATCTGGGGGTTCGAACATTCCGACACTCGGAATGAATCGGACACGTGATTGAATAGAAAGTGAGGCTTCGTTTGTCATTGGTCACGTGATTTCCACGTTACTAACACAAGCCTCGAATCGAGGCTTCATCTGGCACGCCCATTTATGCTCAGCACAAGCTCCGAAGCCTCGGTTCAAATGTCACATCACTATTTAGCATATTAACATTGTTGAATGTGACTGTGTATGACAACTGAATTGACTTGCTCTTAAGTAACATAATGCTTTCTTTTTCAGATTTCAGAGAACCCAAAGGAAAAGAGGCAGTAGTCTGATGCAAGACAGATTTTGAAAACTTGAGCTACTTGTAGTAATGATGACATAAGACTTCTGAAAGTAATGTTATTTTTGAAGGTTGTAATGGTTTTGTCCTTTTTGCCCCACTCTTAAAGAATTCAATTTTCTATCTCTTTGTCGTTGATAGTGTAAACTGTCAAATAAAATAAACTGACTCAACTGCTGGAAAGGTGTCATTTATGTTTTAAAGGGTTTTCCCAAAACTTCAGAAATTTGTTGACGTACAATTGAAGTACAGAACATTATTTTATGTTGACTTTTCAGTTAAATCAACATCACATTAACATTCATCATACAATATTACTAATGATTATTTTTGATAATGTTGATTCACTGACGTTACCATTGATCATTTAACAGCAGTGATGTAGAATCAACGTCATAGCGTAACGTTGATTCAACAATTGGTCCGTGTAACGCTTTGCAGTTCTTTGTTCAATTCGCACCATCAAAATTAACCAAATGAAAAGTTGGCTTCAAACTTTCATTTTTTAGAATAATTCACGAACGGATAATTGTAACTCAGTACCACCAGTACCTCCGGGGGTGGAGCGTGTGTTGATGTATTCACCCAGAGCGCTGTAGCGTTATAGATCTATGGCATTATCGCCTGCCCTACACTGTATGTACAGTACGTTGAGCGGTTCATAGAGTTTTACTTTGGACTTGGACTTAAGTAGCATATAAAGAATACGGCCAGTGTATAACTCTGTGTTCTGTAAAGTTGTCAATATAGTCACAGACTTACAGATTTGAACTTCAATAACTAAGAGCTAAACCTTTTTAAAAACACAAATGACACCTCTTTCCAATCACAGTAACGTAGACAAAGAGCTACAACCTGTTTTTCCTAAATACGAGCCTTGTTATAATATTGATCTCTTTGAGCAGGCGGCCGAAGGGGCCCAAAAAGCGTTACTAAAATATTCAAATAACTTCATTGTATCGTACTGTTACCAAATTCAGTTTATACATCAATGATCTCCTACTGGTCATACTACAAGTTTGATGAAATGTCTTTTTATATAGGCTAATCAAAAAATTATGGAAGCCCGTTTCTGCCACAGTTGAGTAAAAAATATAATTCTGCAAGTCATAATAATGAGAAACTTTCTCATAATAATGATATAGTATGTCATAATAATGATAAACTTTCTCGTAATTTATAATAATGAGAAACTTTCTCGTAATAATGACTTAGTTTCTCATAATGAGAAACTTTATCTTAATAACGAGAAACGTCTACGCATGCGCAAAGCAGCTGAGCAGAATGGCGTGGCACGCTAGCGACATCCGCTGGTCAAAGCCTTGTAAATGCGAGAACACAGCGAACATGGCTCCCTTCTGCTCCACTGCTTTGCGCATGCGTATAAGTTTCTCATTATTACGAGAAAATAAGTCATTATTACGAGAAACTTTCTCATTGTTATGAGAAACTAAGTCATTATTACGTGAAAATATATTGCCAACTTTACTGAGTTAAGCACTGACGGTATTCTTTATATGCTACTTAAGTCCAAGTCCAAAGTAAAACTCTATGAACCGCTCAACGTACTGTACATACAGTGTAGGGCAGGCGATAATGCCATAGATCTATAACGCTTTCATTGAAACCAGGAAGGCCTTCATAGACATACAGCCTGTAAGTTGACAGCCATTCCTAAAACTACATGATTTACGTATTTAAAATATATTGTATGGACCCTTTTCGCAGTCTGTAATGACGCGTTTCCACAATTATCAGCATCGTTAGTCTAGTAATGCTTTTAATATTTTCATTTGTTTTAATGAATTCAAGTGTATGAATGTGCTTCCAATGTATTAAATATACACGTGGGTTTGGAAAAACATAAAGGTGAATGAATAATGACAATTAAATTTGTGTGTGTGTGTGTGTGTGTGTTACATTAAATATTCCATTAAGAGTAGTGTTCACTTAGACACGATGCTCTTAAAGGGATAGTCCCTAAATGCTCCCTAAAATGAAAAGTCTGTCATCACTCACACTCATGTCGTTCCAAACTTTCGTTCATCTTCAGAATGCAAATCTATGACACACCAAGCCAACATCAAATAACTAGTGACATCAGACATTAACCATGAGTCATCTGCATCTGGGCCAAAAAGTTGAAACTCACTGCTATGGCCAAGTGCCAACCCCTGCCAACAAGGGTCCAACTAGTCCAACTAGCCAATGGTTGGCTTGATGTGTCATAGCCTTTACTTTTCCTAAAGGTATTTTCATTATTTAAAAAAAAAAAAAAAAAGTATCTTATTCATAAATTAATGCCAATTCTTTTTTTCCCTATTCCTCTCTTTTTTTCAGATTGGGACCAATATGGCTGAGTACCTGCGCTCAAAAGACTCCACTGAATTTCCGTATGTTCTCATGCTTTGAGACAACCAGTGCTTTCAAGCCTTTGCCATTATAAATGGCAAAGCACTTGAGCAAACTACATTGTTGGCTGCAGTAGATGTTTGCTTTAAAGCATTCTACATCTTTGATATAAACTACCCCAAACAGTGTTCCACAGTGTGGCAGTTTCTACAGACTGTGGTGTATGGACTTTCTGGGAATGAGACGCCAGCAATAAGAGTTCTGCGTGCATTCATTTTTGCTGACCAACAGTAGTTATTACTGTGACCTCACCTCTTTTATGCTGTTTGTTGTTTTATGCTTTTATTCTAAATACTTAAACTTTTCTTCTACACTGTAATTTATTCTTACTGTGACCATTTCTCTCACAGGATATCTTGATGGTTATGCTCACTAAATGTTTTTTTTTTTTTTTTTTAGATTTCAAATTCATATTTTCTTCAAAAGTTCATTTTTCTGACTTTAATCACAGTCTTTGTGATCGTTTCATGCATTTGCATTGAATTTAGTTCTGCAAGGATTCATTTCTGCTGACAAACAGTAGTTATTACTGACCTCACCTCTTTTATGCTGTTTGTCCTTTTATATTTACTGCACACTATTACTTCTAAAAAATTAAACTTTTCTTCTACACTGCAATTACAATACAATTAACTCTTTCTGTGAGTATTTTTCTTTCTTGATGCTTATGCTCATGATTGTTGATGTAAATGTTATGAAATGTTATTTCAAATTCATCTTTAAAAGTTCTTTTTTTTTTTTTTTTACTTCAATCAGTCTTTCTGTGATACAGTTTCATGCTTTTTCATTGAATTTTGTTTTGTATTTTTTAATTAGTACAATTTCTAGTTTAATTTACAACCCATTTTGGGTTATATCAACCCAGCAGTGTTAAATGACAACCCAGTGTGCTGGGTCAAACATTTAACCCAATTCGTTGGGTTAAAACAACCCAGATTTGTTTTATGTCTTCATCCCTTTTTGACCCAGCGCTGGGTTGCCAAAATTACCCAAATTGGTTTTTTTAACCCAGCATTTTTTAGAGTGTAGAATCAATCATAGTGTAGCCTAATGTTGATTCAACAATATTACCATTGATAATTTTTCTTTAATTCCAATATTGGTTCAACATCAGTGATGTACAATCAGTCATAGTGTAATGTTGATTCAATAGCATTATCATTGATTTTTTTGTTCACCATTATTTCAACATTAAATGCGGGTGCAAACGTGATATTGAACCAACATCATTTCATAATATTGATTCAATTATATTATCATTGATTTTTTGTTGAAATCTCAACATTGTTTAAACATTAACTGAGGGTGCAAAAGTGATGTTGAAAAAATATCACTTTATAATGTTGAATCAATAATATTACCATTGATTTGAGGTTGAAATCTCAACATTGCTTCAATATTAACTGAGGCAAGAGTGATACTAAAGCAACATCTCTTTGTAACGTTAATTCAATGCAATTAGCGTTGACTCATCAACACTGACTCCAAATTGTTTCAAGGATTACATGTTATCTGGGTAGCTGGTTTGAGCTGGTTTATGCTGGTCAAGTGCTGGTCCTAAGATGGTCCTGAGCTGGAGCTAGTTGCATAGGACCAGCTTAAACCAGCTCATGACCATCAAAGGACCAGCATAAACCAGCTTCCATGCTTCAGAAATATACCTAGCCAGCACATGCTGTTTTTTTCAACAGGGAGGTGACCAAATTCTAATTATTATAGAATATTAATAGTCATTTCTGGTACACGGTAATATTTTGGCTTCATAAGTGTTGGAAAAAAGGTTCATGATTTTCATGTTTTTAGCATTCTACCAAAATAGTGACATGTTTATCTATTAGGAATACATATTGGTCAAGCTCAGGGACTATAAATAATAATTATAGGTAGATTGTTCAGACACTGGCCATGAAAATATTCCACCCTGTTAGGGACATATACATAGTCATCACAACATGTTAATAATGTAAATGTTAAACAATAACAAGCTTTTCTTGGATAGTATGTCCCTTTTGTCATCTTAGTATTTTTTATTCTTGAAACAATAACAAAACAATTATTGATGAATAGAATATGTCTCGATTATTAAGAACAGGTACTTTTTTTGAGCCCATTTTTGCCAATAGGATAGCAAATAATATAAATGTTTTGCTCAAAAACATATATATGCTGTTAGTGCTCCTCACCAAAAGGAGACAAAGTATGCCAAATATTTAATGTTGCTGTCAAATTATCATTTAAAATTACTTGTCTAACAGGGTTGAAAGTAGTATAACAGGGTGGAAAGGTGGCTTTCCGTCATTGTCCTGCATGGTTTGCCATCTGTAATGTTAGGAACTGCACCTAAATAATATTGTTTAAAAACAATTAAAAAATAAAATAAAAAAGTCCAGATTTCCTTTGGGGGACAAAAAATGTAGTTCCTTATCACAATCAATCATGGTGACAAAACAATTCTCTGCTCAGATGGCTAGTGAAATAATTACAAATTAGAGAGGCCAGACATAATAAATGATTTTTTATTTATATTTGATAAAAAATAAAGATGCTGTAATTCATTTGGATTAACTAGATTAATAAACAAACACAAACACCATCACAAGAAGGAACAGTAATGGACAGTGATGCCCTTTTTTGAATAACAACAGTATATTTTCAAATATTTGTTTAATTGCATCTTTTTATAAATGAAGGCCAGTATTACTGATACTAAAAATGGTTCTGATGTCTCTATGCAATTAATGAAATGTATTTATTTTTTTTACATTATAGACATTCACATTACAGTATAACTGTGATCAATTTCAACATTTATTAGGCTTTAAAAATAACTTTTAAGTTAAGAGAAATTGTTCTAAACAGTACCAAATTAGGGATCTTAGGCTTGTAACAATAGCAGAACCCATTTTGGTGCTGAATAGAGCCCCTTTTTATAAGGTTCCATAAAGAACTGTGCTTTGAAAGTTCTGTGTAGGACCCAGTGTTATAAATACCCTTTTTAATAACAGTTTATTTTATCCTTATATTATTATTATAATTTGAATGTTAAAATTTTAAGAAATTTTAAGAAATAAATCATTTATATAATATAATATATACATATGTATAGAATTTGCTATATACACTACATACTATTTATTCTATTAGAACTTACAAAATTGGAAAATTTTGAGCTAAGTTAGCCATAGCTCTTTGAGTGATCAACATTAAGCTAGCTAACCTTCTACAGATAAACAGAACTTTTATAACTATTTCAGATTTGTTTTTAAAAATTTTTGATAGGACAAACATTCTCCATAATATAGCCTAACAGGGTGGAATTTTAAGGGTGGAACAAGCAGGATAACATTTCAAAAACTAAAAAAAAAAAGTTAGGAGTGAGAGTTGAAGCTAACCTCAGCCTGTACAGTTGAATTCCAGCAGGAAAAAGAAATGATGTCACTTCTTGAAAATGTTCTCAATGAAATTGCAGTCGGTATTGGAAGGCAGGCGAGAAAGTACATAACAGGGTGGAAGATGACTTCAGGGACACGGTAATTTTCACATGAATTATAGGCAGTTTAGCCTAGTCTATAACATAATTTAAAAATATTTTGAGGATTTTATCATTTCATGGTTTATATTTCTTGTGAAAGTTGAATGCATACATCAATAAAAAGGTGTGTAAAATACAAAATAGTTTTTTTCATGTCTATTATCTCTGTTTAAGTGATAAAGAAGACCTAAATATACAATTTAAGCCATTTCTTAAAAATATGTGACTCATTTCAGAGAAAATATGAGTAAATAAATAATTGAGACAGTAAAAGTCACTGCATAACAGGAATGACCCAGTAATAACCTTATTTTTGCATGTCATTTGGCCACCTGCCCAGGACGTTTTCTGCCTTCGACTTGAAACTCTTAGAAAAACTCTTACTTTCTTTGATGCGGCATGCCAGGTTTATCATAGCGGGGATGAACTTATAAAAAAAAAGTAAAGGGAATAATTTTGTAGAGAGAGTGTGTGTTTGTGTGTCGTCGGTAGATGTCAGTGTATGATTTCAGTTTAATATGGCACGCGAAAGCAAGTGTTGCTGCTCAGTGCATTACATTCGGCTCCACCTGTCTCTGGACGTCATGAGTTCAAAAGCTGGATAGGGTGGATGGGTAGAGTTATGGGTAGGGTTAGGGTGTGGTTGGTCCTTCTAGCTCCACTAATTACGCCCAAATTGCATCCAGAAATAAGTGAATTGTTACTAGAGAAACTAATGCTGCCTTCATGTGCTTTCTGAATTATCGTAAATACGAGTTTCCTAGGTAAAAAATTGCACATGAACGCCCTCACATTTCAAAAGTTGAATGGGACGTGATTGTAATCACGACTTCAGAAGTGGGAATTGTCAAATTTCCGATAGCACGTGAAGGCAGCATAGTCCCTAACCCTACCGCCCACACCCTGATAGACAGCTTTCGCAACCAATGATAAAGGCCTTTCTTCACATCTTCACGTCCCTATTACTCCAACCTGCAGATACCCACAACTGGAAATTAATGCTTCCTTCACGTGCCCTCGGGATTATCGTAAATAAGAGTTTCCTAGGTAAAAATAAATTGTACATGAACGCCCTCCCATTTCGAAACTAGAATGCTATGAGCTCATAATCACGACTTCAGAAGTGGGAATTGTCAAATTTTTGAGTCATAATGCAAATCAAAATATTTTCAAAATAATTGTTTTACACTGCACAAGCTTGTCAGGATTTGTTTGTTCCTCTGCTTTATTAAGGATATGCCTTTTTAATAGTATTTAGAGAACGAAATTTTATTTTAAAAATATTTTATTTTGTTCAACTTTTGTTCAACATAAATTCACGAGTTACATGTGACAAAAGAGCAAATATTCGACTGAACAGCTTTGCTCCACATGGGTTCACTGTTCTCGCATGATCAAAAGGTGAGATATGTTGACTGTCACCGCCTCCTCAAGTCAGGTAATGAAAGCACATCCCCGCTGACATAACACACAAGTTGTATGGGGACTAGTAGGTAGCAGCCCTTTACTCGCCCATTTTATGTTTGTTATCATAACACTCTAAACGACTAGCACTTTATAGTCAGCTTATAACCGGACAACAGGATGGTGAGCAGTCAGGTGGAGTTGACAGGGCGCAAAATGCTGTCTGAAGACACCGAACAGCGCGACAATTCATGCGACGGCTCACCGCTGCCAGCAGACCCTTCTTCAGGAGTAAGTGAGCCGAATCTACGGATACCCACGCAGAACCGGTCAGGGGACAATAACGCCAAGAAGAGCTGTCAAATAGGTGGGTACAAAATATCTCCAAAATGTCCAAGAGAAGATTACTCATTGTGGCCCTACTGGGTTTAAGTTTAACCAGCATAAGCTGGTGTGCTCTGCTGGGTTTACATGGTTTAATAGAGTTTTATCTGGTTTAGGATTATCTCTCTGCTGGGCCTAGCTAGTATTTAGCAGCTAAAATCATAAAATTGCCGTCTTAGATTGGTTTAAGATGTCACAATCTTTTGATACATCTGATAAATATACATACATATTTGCCTGTTTTTATGCTGTTTGTAAGCATAAAACAAAATCTGAAATCATTGTGGTCATTACTACATGTACAAGGTGAATTTAGGTTGAATGGGACACTTTTCCCCAGTCATCTCAATGGCAAAAAGTGTCCCAAACAACTTGATATTGATTATTGATACTGTATATAGGAATAATTGGTATAGGGGTGAATTCAAGTTGTTTGGGACACTTTTTGCCATTGAGATGACTGGGGAAAAGTGTCCCAAACAACTTGAATTCACCCCTATACCAATTATTCATATATACAGTATCAATAATCAATATCACAAGCATAAATACAATATCATGAGCATAAATATGATCAGTTCTATTATAAAATAATTCCTGGCTGAATTTTGATGGGGGGCTGTGTGCTATTAGACGTGTCCCATTCCAGAATGACACGGGGGGGGGGGTTCATATATAGCCCACTGCTTCACTAATAGGCCTGTACTCTTTTAGGACCAAAAAAACACAAGTCCACATCTGAAAAGAAATACCTCGGAGTTAGAGTGAAAATGCCAGTACGGGACCTTCTCAGGAATATACGGATAGCCAAGGGTATTGACCCCAAAGATCTGCAGGTATGCAGATTTTTCTTCTTCTATGTATTTACAATCATATTGAGGCATATTGATCGCATATTGATTGTCAGACTGTATTCTTTTTTTTTTAGGGAAAACATTCTAAGGCATCTAAAGGTAAGGCTGAAATATGTAAATGTCAGCATAACCATTTTAACCTCATTGCATTTCTAATGATCAATGTCTTTTGTCCAAAGGGGATAAGAAACGAGTTACCACAGGAGGAAACCGGAGACGTATTCTGGTAAGTGGCATCTGCAGAACTATAGCTCCTTTTTTTTGGAAACTTCTTTGGAACTGTTACCTGGTACATAGGCAGGTTGTGACAAATGTTTTACGTCTGCTACAGAAGAAACATCAAACAAAGGGACTGGAGGAGCTTGCTATTATAGTCGAAGTGTTGGAGGAAGATCTTAAGACCTGTCAGTCATACAGATTGCCAAACAAAACCCGTTCAGCCTCATACTCTTCAGAGTTCTGGGTTGAAGAAGCATCTCAACAGGGTTTAATGAACACATACGGTCTGGAGAATGAGATACCTCGGTCTCCAAGCTACTCTGTACCCTCTGAAACCTCCCCTGTCCATTCTGTGTGCAGCTCTTACCCGTCCCCAACTTATAGCCAGGGTACTGATGTCTTCTTTGGGAATCAGGAAGAATATAGCAGTTGTGAGTCAGATAAGTACAGGTATGATAATATATATGGAATGACCTGCTCTCCTGCAAACTCATGTGAACACCAAGTGCCCTCCCCACAAGAATCATTCCATGCCAGTCCCAACCCAGAAGTCTGGGAGGTTTCTCCGCAAACAATGAAGTGTCCACCATGGCCACATTCTCAGCAGGAGTGGAGCAGTATGACCTTCTTCTGGACTCAAATGGAAAGAGAGGAAACAATGCTGAAGGAGATATCTGACCAAGAGCTTCTTGCTGTAGGCGAAAACGGAAAGATGTAAGATCATTTTACTTTTCAAGAACTCACTGAAGCCATTACAGATGGTTTCTTCATGCAGATGCTAATGTTTAATCTTTCAAAGAGCGGCTGTAATTTATAAAAATGAAGAAAATGCACAGTTTCTGAAAATAATCTTCAAGTACGAAGATTTGCAAGGGTACTTTTTATAGTGCCACCTTTATCATTTGAAACTTTTTATGAAATACAGAAAGAACGAAAGTGGGTCTGCCATCGTCGTTGTCGAGTTCAATAAGCGAGTGCATTAGTTTTCCACTCCAAACTTTATGACAAACCCCATAATTAACTCCTCAAGCAGGGCAGAGATTTATGGCTTGCACAGGAACCCGGTTGAAATTTGAAGCATTTCAGCACCAACAAAGACGGCACGGAGGGTCTTCAAACAAGCCCTCTCGCATACAGAATTGATTGGAACAATGGTTATTGATATGGCCGTAAACACAAACCTGACAAATATCTTGAAAGACTACACCAGTTGAAATGACAAAATATTTATAGACACACTAAAAGATGATGCAGAGTTTACCTTTCACTGGAATAGGCCAATAGTACTCCACCCATTGAACACATCTGTTTAAAATTCGTAATACCATGACATTAAAAAGTAAACTTGCACTTGGAAAGTGACTGCTTTCGTGCTCTCTCCACAGTCTTTTACACAGAGCTGTTGAGGAGGGAAAGCGATCCCTTGTGTATGTTATTGCCAGAAGGATGGTGGCTCTGAAGAAACTAGATATCAAAGATTTAGAGGGAAAGGTGACAAACAATCATACATGCATATTCTCTGAGTGTCAGTCACTCAGCAAACACACATAAATGTTGCATGGGCCTGTTTTTCTTCCCAGACTCCCCTTCATCTTGCTGCACAGAAGAATCAACACTTCATGGTGGCTGATTTGGTGTCACTTGGTGCAAATGTCAATGCGAAGGACCGATATGGGAAAACATGTCTCCATCTCAGTGCAGAGAATGGATATATTCGAGTCTTGGAGGTAAATTTGTGTGGTGTTGGAATACTAGCATACAGAACCTACTTCTACACATTCGCTCATACTGTAAATATGTTTTTGACAGGTCCTGAAAGGTTTAATGAGAATTGGTGTGTATATTAATTTGGAGGAAAGAGATGCAAACGGTATGTTGGGCTTTGTTTCTTTGTGCTAATAATGTAAACGTGCATTAGGGAACCAGTTATTTTCTCCTTTGTTTCCATAAAAGTAATCTTTGTTTTCTTAATTTTATTTAGAGATTACATTCGCATTTACCAAATCTTTTATGAGGTTATGTTGCAGTAAGGCTGTGGCTGCATACCTACTGCCAAAACCTGAGAAAGAATCCTGTAGTACTACTCACAAACCTTGTCGTTTTATTATCCTGTTGTGAAAGAGGTGCCTCAATTTACTGTTTTGTAATCCAAATTTATATTACAAAGAAGAGACTTTGAAGTGATGTGGTTTATCGGTTAAAGATCTGGGCTGGTAGCTGAAAGTTTGTTGGCACTGTAAAAGTTTTAATAAGAAAATGTACCAGCTATAAATCTTTCTTAGCAGCAATTTAATTAAATCAATTCTTGTCCCTATGGCAGTGGAATCATATAGCCACTCCTACAGCATCCTACATTTGTCCAAAAAAGTGTGTGTGTGTGTGTGTGTGTGTGTGTATATATATATATAATTCAAATATTATTAATTGTTTTATTTGTGATAACACAATAAAACATGCCAAATTGTGCGGGCATAATTTTTATTAATAACTGATTATGTTTTAGTCAATGTTCTTCTATTATTATTCTTGAATTTTTACTTGGAATTATTATCCCCATAAGCTTCCATAGAGTGGTTGCTAATCTTCCTGGGGTCCACAAAACAATACAAGGACAAAAAGATATACAACTAAATAAAAATACAAATAAATAAATTACAACATACACCTATTCTGTCATTAATTAATTACCTTCTTGTTGTTTCACACCCGTAAGACCTTCATTCATTTTCGGAACACAAATTAAAATATTTTTGATAAAATGCGATGGCTCAGTGAGGCCTTCATTGACAGCAAGATAATTAACACTTTCAAATACCCAGAAAGCTACTAAAGACATATTTAAAACAGTTTATGTGACTACAGTAGTTCAACCGTAATGTTATGAAGTGACTAGAATACTTTTGTGTGCCAAAAAAACAAAATAATGACTTTATTCATCAAAATCTAGTGATGGGCGATTTCAAAACACTGCTTCGTGAAACTTCGAAGCTTTACGGATCTTTTGTTTCGAATCAGTGGTTCGGAGCATGTATCAAACTGCCAAAGTCATGTGAACCATTGACATTTCGAAACGTTTCGAAACACGACGTAACGAAGACTTGTTTATTGAAATCACGTGACTTTGGCAGTTTAATACACGCTCCAAACCACTGATTCGAAACAAAAAATTCTTTTGATGACAAGGCAAGGTTAATTAAGGTTGTTAAAGGTCATAACATGCTATATTAAATTAGACTTTCATAGAGCACTTGTATGCCAGATGAAAAACTGCAATGGCTAGTTCTTGCAGTTTATGTGATTTAACATGTCGTTACGTTATCTTTAGACCCTGGCTTAATCCATGAGCTTTCACACATAGTTGTTTTTGATCAAATAATTTGCTAAATGGCTAATTGGAAGTGTATTTCTATACCATGTGAAGAGAACAGGGATTTACTAGACGGATGATATTTTCTGTGCAGGGCTCAGTGCGTTGCAGTGTGCAGCAGTGGCTCTTAACCACACTGTGCGGGAACTGGAGCTGTGTGAGTCTGCAGGCCATCTTAGACTGTACTCCCTTCGCAAGGAGCAGATGATGGAAACGCTAGAGTGCCTCCTTCAAATGGAGTGCTGTACACACGCTCCGGTGAGAATGAGAGACGTACGCGCTGCCCCAACATGATTCACTTGCGTAAGAGTTTCATTTATTTCAGGGTTTTTTCCCCCATATAGCATCATGGTCGCCTCAATTTAATGAACAGAGGTGTTTATTCCAAGCAGAGTGAACAAGCAGCCTTCTTTCAATCAAATAAAATCGAAGTGTGAGACGTGTTTAATATTAGATGACTGTGCTATGAGGACTGGAGCGTTTGAAATAGTGTAAAAATTATGCTCTTAACTTGTTACATAACAAAGTTCTAGACACGAATACATCAGACACATTTTGTTCACGGCTCGAATTCCTAAACTTGATTATTGAATTGTTTTTCTTGTTTTTCAGGTCAGCAACAACATGATTTAGAAGTGGTTTGGCTCATTTGCAGCTGCTTCTATCAAGAGTTGTTTTCTCTGCCTGGCCAGGCAGTGCTTTTAACTGACGGTAAATGTTTTTGAGTGAATACAAGCTTTAACCTGCCAAACAAGACGATATGTACGTGTGTATATATACACATGTATTTTAATTATCAGTTACTTTTTTTTCTTTTTTTCTTTTTTTTTTTGAGGAGGAGGATGAGAAAAGTCTTTAAGGCATTGTTAAGCTATGTATTATGCAACCATAGGTTTTGTTAAGTGTGAAAAGTGAGGTGTATCGCTATGCAAAAACATAATGGTTGCCCATTAGCTGGTTTCTATGAAACTTCCACTGTTAGTTACGTTTGAGTAGCAAAATGTTATAAAAAGGAAAAAATGTGGTAAGACAAATGAGTCTGTCAAATGCCACAGTTTCTATTTGCTCCAAGAGTAAATAGTTTTGATATTGAGGAGACTGTCATGTGTACATATACTGGCATACAATGGTAAAATGCAGTAACTGTGCCAACAATGGAACTGGTGTTTTTTTTTTTTTTTAAACTATTTCTCTGAATCTAGGAGACTTGGACAACAAATGCAGTTATTGCATTTTGCTTTTGCATAACAATATATGTGGATGTTTCCTAAATGCATTTACAACAATATATACACATATCGCTGGGTCTCTTTTGAAAAGTTGTAAGTGAATTCTGAATACATATCGTTCAATAAGAAAAAAAAAGGGATGCCTTAAATTGATCAAAAGTAAAGACATTTATAATGCTATAAAAGATTTCTATTTCAAATAAATGCTGCACTTTAATTATTAAAGAATCCTGAAATCCTCAAAAAAATTAGCAAAAATATTAAGCAGCACAACTTTAAACATTAATAATTAAAATTTCTTGAGAATTAGAATAATTTCTGAAAGATCATGTAACACTGGAGACTGGAGTAATGATGCTGAAAATTCAGCTTTGTCATCTTCGACATATACATTAAAATACAAAAACAGTTCTTTTAAATTCTAGTAATATTTCAGTTTTTTAACTGTATTTTTGATCAAATAAATGCAGCCTTGGTGAGCATGAGACTATTTTCAAAAACATTAAAAATATACCTTGAAAATCAAATAATCATATATGTTAGTGTTTGAGGTGAGAAGCTTCAAAATATTCTTACTTTTGGAAAAATTGCTTATGTAAGAAACAGCTGTCCATTTCTTAATGCTGTATTTTGTAATGATGATGATCCAATAATACAGAGTCATGAGTGTGACCCTGATTTAAGCTGTTCTTAATAGCTGCTTCCTCTCTGACAGAATAAAACCTATTTTTTGTGCATATGTTACTATAAAATGTTTCCAACAACACTGTACTTGTAATGGGTAACAGTTATATTCTTTAGTATATCTCAGATTTTATATGTTTTGATTGTTCTCATTTCTGTTTCACTGTTTTACATTATTAAACCTACGCCATGTAACACAGTTAATGTTATGTGGGCATATAGAGGGTGATGCATATATCTTGGTTAGTAAATATAATACGGATGCTGTATGTATATGATATATTTAGGGCTTTGTTTATGCTTTATTGTAAGGCATCCTGAGTGTACAGAATTTTTTTTTAATATGAATATGGTTTTAAGGTAGCACTTTAATTTACAGTCCTGTACCCCATGTACATACTATGTACTTATTACAGAAATTATACACCTTATGACCTACACCTAAACCTAATCTTAACCCCTGTAGTTACCATGTATTACTGTATTATTATTGTATTACTGTGAGTACACTGTAAGTACATGCAAGTACACACGTACTGTAAAATAAAGTGCAACCGGTTAAAAAAAAAGAAAAAAAAAAGACACATAGCATATTAATGGGAGCGGGTAGACTATAAATAGAAATTATAGCTGCGTTTTTTCTGTGAGAGACACTTTGATAATTCATTTTTGGTCATCTTTCCCAAACTTTTAATGATAAATTCTTATGTATGTGTACTCATACAGTATATTGTATAAGAGTGTGTATGTGAGTTTGTTGTTTAAGCCAATTAAATACTTGTGGACAATATCAGATTCGAGTGTGAACTATTCATGGAACCGAACTGACCCGTTTGGGCAAAAAAACAAAAAACAAAACACTATAACAAGAGGGCGCAGCATGCTATCATACGGATGTAAACATGGAGGACACTGAAATCAGCGTTTAACGTGTTCATTTATAAGCTGATGTGCCGCAAATTCGTGCGCAGGCAATAAGGAGGACGAATATGAGGAGAAAGACAGCAACGTTTTTCTACATTTCGCGCATAATAGACGAATGTTGATTTAGATTGATGTAAAAGTGATTCCAATATGACCGTTCAGACTGATGTCGTATTGCAAAACATCCGACCTGTATCTGATTTAGTAGTACCACATATTGAAGTGGCTTAAATCAAATTTGGTTTAGGCCACATTAGCCTCCAGTCTGAACGTAGCCAAAATGTCAATTTTGGAAACAAAAGTTGTTTGGCCCATCTGTGATTATCTATAATCATGTGTATGCAGAGGAGATTTTTGTATCATTGGTATGTGGAGTTATTTTTGCATTACTCTGGGAAGAGGAGTTTTCATAACTTAAATTATGAGTTTTTGGACTCCCATCAGTCATATCTTGCACAGGTCTGTGCCAGAGGCGTTATAGGGCAGGTTTGTACAGATGAGATACCAGTGTAATTATCTGGTTGCTCTGTTGTCATCTTGACCCTGTTCTAAAGCGAGAGAGGGAGAGAGAGAGAGAGAGAATAAGTCTTGCTATGATTTTAGACACGCAGTCTCTGTTACATGCTTTTAGGAAAAAATATTAAAGCTGGTATATTTGACTACGATTTTGACTATGATTTTTTTTTTTTTTTTATCTGTGAAACATAAAAGAAGATATTTTACTTAATGCCCAGAGCTGCTTTACATAGAACTGCATTGGTTGTGGAGCTTCCACAAAAAACAATAAAAATATTGACATCTGCCCATACTCTTCTAGCAAGTTCATGAGAGTTCATAAGAGACGAATGATCAGAGTTCAGCTCACCGACTGGTTGATCTGAACACAGCTGGAGGGGAAGAGTCTCGCTGAATTATAACTTTTGCTTTGTTCCTCTCACAAAACTGTCGTGTGACTTGGATTACAACGTTATTCCATATTTAATATATATTAACTTTAATTATTAATTAACAAAAACTATTTTTTAAGTTTTAGTTAACAATAACAATTCTGCTTTTGAATGATCCATTCCCCATTCATTGTAAATGTATATGGAAAAGAACAACCACACACATTCTTCAAAATTTCTCATTTTGTGTTTCACAGAAGATATAAAAATATACATATTTGGACTGGAACGACATGAGTAAATAATGACAGAATTTTCATTTTTGTCAAATGATAAGAATCACTTTTACCCTAGGGATTATCAGCCTGCTGTTGAAGGATGTGTGGGGTGTGTCTAAACACGCATATTACCAACACACACACACACACTTTGCAGTAATGCCAGCTCTGTGAAGCTGTGTTTCTTATATGCCTTCAAGCACAATCAGCTGGAAGGTAAACAGATTGCTGAGTGAAATGGCCTTTGCCCTGAGGGCCACAAGTTAACGCCTCTAAGCTTCTCACGCACATCCGTCTCAGCTTGCATTCCCCAGAAGTGCCTTCAGAAGTCACGTCACATGCTGTATGAGATTCCAGCGCTGCAAATAAAGACGGCAGGTGCGATCTGCAAAAGACTTGCACTTGGGTCAAGAAAGAAAATGTTGATTTGAATCATTGCTAGTAAATGTGGTGTACTTAAAAATTAAACATTTATTAATAAAGAATCCACCATGTTCTTCTTTCTCTGAAAATATTTAACAGACATTCAATCCCCCATAGCCAGTTCCTCTTTTTTTTTTAGGGGGGTTATTATTCAAATAGCCTATAATGTGAAAATATCCACTAGTATCGTTCAGCTAACTGTATATATGTTATGGCTTGCACAATGCTTGATTTGCATATTCAGATTTAAAGATCAATAGGATGTTTGCCATTATTTCCTGCGTCTCTCTCTTCTCGTATGATTATGCAAAATCTTTGACTCAACACTATAGGATTGCTTCAGACAACAGATGCATTAAGACACCCCAGTAGGAACGAATAAATAATATATTTAGATATGAGAGCATTGTGTACAGGATGATGTTGCACCATCCAGTGTAGGTGAAATAATTGAAAAAAAATTGTAAAAAAAAATTGGTACAGTAAACTTTGTCCCACCTATAATCATATTTTTACCTAATACACATTTTTTTCATATACTTTATTTTATAATATTAATTAGGCTTTTCAAAATTATGTATCTTATCAATTAAGTTTACACAAATGTAAGAAACTGAAAAATCATACCACATCAAAATTGACCACATTTGGATTCTGCTGCTTTATAGGTTAAGACGTTTCATTTGGAGTCTTGGTTTGTTCCCTGTTGAGCTTTTGGAGGTTAATTTATTAGACTAGCGACTTACAACCCTGTTATATGACAGAAAAATAGTTATTTGCGTGATTTTTTAAATTAACTATTTATCTATTAGTGAGCAGTTTATGCAGAAATCCATGGTAAATTAAAGGGTTACATAGCCAAATTTTCTCTGCAACTATAGCTTGTGTTGTTTAGTATGCAGACGGCCTAGCAACAGAGTCTGGACCAAATCTGGCGTACATTCGGCACTTGATTCTGAGCGCTGTGTGATCTAGATTGAAATAAACCGGCAAGGTTTCTCTCACCACACACAACAGGAACACCGTTACCTCGCCTGCCGTCTCGTTTTATTCCTTTGATGCCATCGTGAGGCCACATCACACATTACAGCTTCATGTCTAATGTGATTTAAGTTTGATGGTGAACTCCATTATAATGGGTTATAAAAATTAAAAGCTTGTTAAAAGAGTACAGCATTTCAGTTTGCTGTTGATTTCCTGCTCAAACACGAAAATTACTGTAAGCACGCTAGCCTGAATACTGAAAATGTAGCCTAATAATAACAATAATTAGTAAAACTAGGCCTATATAATGATAATAAAAATACAATAAATGTTAGTAAAGCTATATATATATATATATATATATATATATATATATATATATATATATATATATATATATATATATATATATATATAACAAAGAGAGGAAAAGCTGGACTGCCGAATCTATTGTCACACATGCAAAAATTATGATCTTTCTTACAAAACATTTTCATATCAAATGGATGCTAAAGAAATGTAGATATGTTAGTGCAGCAGCTGTAAAGTATATAAGTTTGTATCTTAAAATGTATTGAAAAACATGTTTTTGATTGATGTTTATGGTGTATTTTCATCAATCATTTATCAGATATTTGCCTTTTAGCTGCTTGGAAAAGTACTGAAATGTTTTATATGCTGATATACTTTTCTTTGAAAATATCAGTATGTGTCTGTGTCTAAACAAGCAAAATAATTATTCATCAGAATATTCATAAAATATTTAAGAATCATTTATTGACATTTTAATCAACCAAAAATAAGAATTACTGCACAATATAATTTGTATTTATTAATCAAGTGTTGGTAGATTCTGAAACACATTAGAACCTGCAGAAATAAATGCATTCAGATTTGCTACGCTTGTCTGTTTTCAGAGGCACAGTATACTACTGTAGTAATGTGCACCTGTTCAAATAGATTGAAATCATTCAAATTCTTCTGAATTTTTAAAGTCCTGTAGCAAATGATTGTTTTCCGCAAACCTGCATAAAAACAATCTATATCTCGTACTGATTACATACATTAATTCCAAAAAAAAAAAAAGAACAAAAAAAAAAAGAAGAAGAAGCACAATTTTAAAGCACTATGTTAATGTGAATAAAACAAATGGGCAAAATAAAAATCCTACATATTGTCATAATGCACAAAAGCATTCATTTCTTATTTTGGGTCATGCAATAAATTGTAACCCAACATGCTTTTCGATGTATTAGACATGCATTCCATACCTGAGCCAAAAAAATAAGTCATTAATATGCTATAAACCTCAGTTTAAAATATATTTTAACGCAATTTAAATATAATTGCAAAAGCGCTAATTCTCCTGTATTCTAAATATAATTACATGAGATATTTCACAAATAAAGGAGAAATATAAGGAAATACATGAAATTATAAAGCAAAAAGGACAGACAACAAAAAAGTAGTGACATTTTACATTGCAGTGCTTTGCATTATTACAATGGTAAAAATTTTGACCATGTCGCTACATTATTACAATTTCTCATTATGTTGTGCTGCTGAGTTAAGCATGATATTTCATGATAAATAAAGAACAGAGCAAGCCTGTACAGAATATCTTATTTTGTACACTAAAACAAGTCAGTAGAGTTAAAGAAATGTAATGTCCCATGTGAAATTCAGTCAAACCTTGATGGGCAGCTTTTCATTAAATATATCGCTGTAAATTTAAATACCAAGCTAGGTCAGTATTGAAGGCTATCATCACAGTGCTTCAGATATTATGCTCTCAGTTTCATGAAACCATGCGGCTTTTGCTTTGGAAAAACAAAACCATTTTAATAAATGAGCTCTTGGTTTTTTGAGGTTCACTAACTGTTTGGAGCATAAAAACATGCTGTCAGAGCCTGGTATAAGTGAAATGCTGGTAAGAGACGGTTTAGGCACTGGAATCCTCTTTTAAGCGCTGACTGCGAGCCTTGTAGACTTCAATCAGGAGATCTTTCACATACTGAATCTCTCTCTCTACAGATTCTGCTTTGTCCCGAAGTTCTCTGTTCCGCCCTTCCAAACCATGAAGCTCCTCCTCCAAACAGTCCTGCTCCGCCCTCTTACGCTGACGGTACCTATTGTTTTTTTTGGCAACATTTGTGGAATAAAATAGCATGGTTCAGCTTTTCTGCTCGTATGATCCCAAACAAAAACATTTTATTAGCTCATGCAATATTCTAGGGCTTTCATTTGACTAACTGACCAGGGCGACAACTTTGTTGTTGTCCTCGTAAAACACAGATTAAAAAAGAAAGAAAAAAAATGGCTACAGTACCTGTGGGCAGCAGACTTGTTCTGGTCTCTCTTCTTCTGCTTGCGTTCTCCATGGTTTCTCTCCAAAGAACCTACTTTAACATCTGGTTTAAACAGACACTGACTTTCCCGTGACCTTTGTAGCGGTTTCTGGACAGGCAACTCCAAAGAGGACCCAACACTGTCACCGGACAAACATTCAAAACTTTGATCCCCAAGGCATTCATGGTGCAAGTAGTCATTATTTTGGATATCAACAGCCCCAGTTCTGATTGGCTGATCGATTTCATTCATGAAGCCGTGATATGGCTCTAAATTGGCAGTAATCTGGTGAAAGTAACACTCAGCTACATCGGATTGTTTATACGGCGGACAGCTCTCAGTCTCGGCACACTGCAAAACCGGCATGGGAATCCCGTCGTGCCCGAGCATCTTCATCCCGTGGCTCTGGCCCTCTCTCCTGTGGTGGGGCTCCAGGGAGCCACCGAGATCATAACTTCTCATCATCTCCGCTCGGTAAAACACGTCCTCCGTAAAGCAACTTTTTTCTTCTTCCTTCAACAGTATAGCACATTCTCGGACCTTCTTTGCGCTGCCGTGGTTCTTTCCGAAGGATTTGTCGACAGAGCACTGGTCAAAAGCCAGCTCTGCATAACCTGAATGAGTCCCTTTGAAAGTCCACGTTTCTTTCTCAAACACCTCCACATCTTTACATCCGTTCGCTGATATTCTTTGGCTATTGCAGTGTGTCCGAATGTAGCTGTAGGGGCCGGGTCTAGACATTTTCGGTCGGCTCATAGAGCCCCCACAGAAGCCTCGTAGGTCGAGCTCTCCACTCGCAAGGGAAACCAGCCTGGGATTTGTTTCAGATTGGTTTACATTGTACGAAGCGCAGGGTAACTGATAGTATGACTGCGTAGCCATAGCTTGTAGGCTTTTGTCACATTTTTGCCATTTTTCCAATTTCATAGGTGTTGATTCATATAGGTAATAATCCTCCAATTGAGCCAGTTCTTCTTTAAGAAGAGTGGTCATAACCTCCAAGTCGGAGGGCATTTGGACATCATGCTCCAGAGGTGAGGGTGGGATAGAGGAACCAGGAGAGGATTCCGTGGAAGTTGAGTTTGGGTAAGCGTCAAAAGTTTTTGTCATCCAATCTGTTGAGAAAAACAATTCAGTTAATTAAATAAAAGCATTATATCAACACACAGATGGAATATTTTCAACATATGCATGGTTGTGCAAATACAACACTGAACTATGAATATAAATATATATTTTCCTGTTAAACAATACATGCAAGTAGCAATGAAAAGATGAAAAGATGTGGATCACCAAAATATTTGCTTTACTTACTGTACGCCATTAACACATACGCTGCAGTGCGGTTCCCACCAACAATCGGACAAAATAAAAGTGTCGTACTGCTTACCAATTTAGTCCTACGTCTGTGCAGACTCCTCCCTCCGCCTATGATTGGCCTTCGTTAGCCAGTAGGAAAGAGGGAGCTCTTAAGCCGGCTGTGCAAATGAGGGGAGTCTTCCTGGGAATAATCTATGCCGCCACAATTTGCTGTATTTCGATTGAAGTGGTGAATTGCGTGCAACGCATGGAAATCGCAGAAATGCCTTGTACAGGAAAGAGATGTGAAAAACTGAAACCTATATTAAAATACAAAAAAAATAAAAAAAATAATTAAAATAATAAAACAATAAAACATTAGGCTAATTCAGTTTTCCAAGTGTCAAAATTTTAAATAAAAACACTACAAACTCAAAACATTTCCTTTTTTTTTTTCCAAATAAAAGATGCACATTCCAGGGTTCCATAGACTATCATGAAAATTATTAATTTCAAAACATGTACGTTAAATTGACTGAAATTATGATAGAGTGCAGTTTTCTAATCATTTAAGCTGAAATAATAATAAAATCTAAACATATAATGAATATGACCTTTTGCTAGTGCTCATTTAACATGCTGTAATATGATGCCTCTAATCAAGTTCAGTGCCAAATGTAAAACAGAGGGAAAATTAAAGCCTTAAAATATTGATTTCAAATAGGATTTTTTTTTACAGTTTAAAATTCAAATGCATGTTTATACTATAGAAATATGAATTAAACTTATCTTAAAAATATAAAAGATATTGTGTTTTATAAATCCACTCAGAAACAAAAAGGTCAAAAGTGCCTGAAAATAGAGCCTTATACTATATTATTCAAAAAGAAGCTTGTGAGCAGTACAGAAAATATGTAAAAACTAAGTTAAGCAATGTCTGCATTTTAAATGCAATTTCAAACAAAGCTATAACAAATGTTATGATGAAAACTCTTCTCTATAGATTTCTGCAGGTTATTCTTATAGTTTAGAAACTCTGAAAACTAGTTAAACTGAGATTTACACTGTCACAGGAAGTTGTAGCTCATATAAAAGTCTGAATGGAAGTTGACACTTACTCCATCGTGCTGAAGTGGTCAGGTCTGAAGAGCTTCTGTGAGCGCTGTAAACCGCTGTGGAGGAGCTCACGTTTTCAATTTAGCAGAACATTGTCTCACTCTTCTTCATTTGATGTCGAGACTGATCGGTTACACGATAAATCGTTCAAAAGTTTTGGAGAACAGAGGAGTATCACGTCAAACCAAACAGTAACCGCATCACACGAGCTTGTATCCATCCGCCGCCTCGCCCCTCAGCGTAGAGTCCAAATCAACGGGACAAGTTCAGTCCGAACTTCAGCCTCTAGTCCACATATCAGTCAGTAGAGCTCTGTGATTTCCTGCTTGATCTCCAGTCAAGTTTTCTGGATACGTGCATTTCCTTTTGTAATGTAGAGGGTAAGTAAATCCTGATGATTTTTAAAGCGGGTCCAGTTGGACAAAACCAGACTGGATGTATATCTAAGCACAGGGACCCTTGTAAAGCACTATTTAACCACATGCGACGAGGAAGGACACTATATTACACTATGGAGATGTAACTCTTGTTGCAGCCCTGTTGCATCAGACCTGCTGGAATGTTGCCCGAGTTGAAACTTTGTTGCCACATTTGTCCTGATCCGTTTATGCTTTGGACATGTATAATGAGGTTTCATCTTTAAGACCATTGTTTGCACAAGAAAAAAAAAAGTCAAGACTTTCGCTGTAAAAACACTCATTAGCTTGTTTTTGATTTGCACCACACTTGCATTCCTGTATAACAGACCGGGGCTAGTTGTCACACTGAGAAGTTGTCACAAAGGCTGCATCTAAGTAACAACAGGATTTTGAGTCAAAAGTCCAATTACACGAATGTACGTTTTGCTCTAGCTGTGGTTTTGGTTTCAAACATGAAAGCGGGTGTGTGTGTGTGTGTCTGTCCTCCAAACTAAAATTATGATATCATTATATTTATTCTGTAGCTGTTGGATATCTACATCCAGACAGGTGTCAACTAAATGAAGGCATTTTTGAACTGAACTGAACTGAACTTAAAGGGTGTCAGGTTGGAGCAAGTTTTCACATTTATTTGTACATAAATCACATAACACATAAAATGTTCACATAAAACATTTGTACACTGATGCAAAATATTTCTATTTCAAATGAATGCTGTTTTTTTAATCCTGAACAAAAATGATGGTGTCCACAACCCAATAAAAATTGTCACAGCAGCAAATCAGCATATTAGAATGATTTCTGAAGGATCATGTGACACTGAAGACTGAAGTAATGATGCTGAAAATTCAGTTTTGCATCACATGAATAAATTACATTTTAATATATTTTCAAATAGAAAACAGTTATTTTAAATTGTAATAATTCAAATATAAGCAGCCTCAGGGAACATAAGAGACTTCTTGCAAAATTATTTAAAAAATCTTACTAACCCCACACTTTTGAATGCTAGTGTATATATATATATATATATGTTACCTTTTATATTTTTTTCTTTCAAGCGTTTTGCATTTTACTGAAAAGTCTCTTATAGGTTGTTTAATGGCAGATTTCATTGTGACAACATTCCCCACTACAATAATTTGAATCTTTTTTTTCCTAGCCATTAATGTTGGAAAGGTTCAATAGCCGTTTTTTGTGACTGTGAGGTTATATAGAAATTGACTTAATAAAATAAACCCACCTTGAGTTATGGTATTCTGATGCATTATTATCTACATTAAATTTAGTTTGGCTAATCTTTAAATTGTGAAGAAGAAAAAATTTGAATTTGAAAAGCATGATTTTTTAGATAACACATCTGACATTTCAGTTTGACTCCATTACCTTAAAACTCTGATACGACCTCATGCTTGGATTCATTGCACACTTCTCGCAGTGTGAAACTAATATAACTGATTGAACTCTTGTCCTGTTGCCAAGTCAAAATGAATACTGCTCTCTCTGTCTGCTTTTCTCACCCTGTTGCCAGGGGCTTAGGTTTTTTGATCTTCTTCAACTTTACAGTATTTCTTATTGCAATGGATGATCAATCTATATGCACCCAAGACTTTCAAAATTAATAATATTTCCTGAGTACATCATGTCTCTGGAAAAAATTAAATTTATTAGTATATTATATTTATTAGTATTACTAAATTTATTAGTATATCCTAAATACAAATGTAGAAGATGTAAAAATATACATTATATAATCATGTGTTTTCTGAAGGAGAACGAGGTCATTCTCAGATTCTGAGTGCCCACATCTATCACTGACACTCCACTGTAGTGGCTTTCACATTTGTCAGAGGAAAATCTTTTTATGTTTTATTTTTTAGCAACTTTGTCCCATTTCTTTTTTTTTTTTTTTTTTTTTCATTCTTTGTGATTTGTCATCATAACAACATTTGCAGTAAGAATAGCTGTTTTGTGATATCCATCCTTGCCTCGCTGCCATGAAGACTCTGGTACATTGATAAAGGTTACACCATAATTTCATCACCAGCTTGCAAAGAATCCTGCCCCCATTAATGTTTTATGTTCTATCTGGGGTAACATTAGAAATGCACACATGGGTTGTAAGAAATTCTGTTGCTAAGGTGCCAGTTATACTCTTACATCTGTAATTAGTGGGAAATTATGATATTTTTTCTCTTTTTAAAATAGCGTTTAAATGAGAGAATATATCAAGGCTCAGTAATCAGTCTGTGAGATTTTGAAACCTGAAAGCACTGTGGGAGTGTGGTCTGTTTTCCATAGGATTTATTGTATTTTGAAGGGTTTGATTAAAAAATATGGGGTTTAAAATTAAAATACTTCTCAAAAAAAAGTTTTCTGCATGAGAGAGATTTTATTTCATCAGAACTGCCAACTCACTATTTTATTTAGTGTGGACAGACATAAAAATCTGACTTTGTACAGACAAAATCCATCCATCCATCCATCCATCTATCTATCCCAACCATGCCATGTGAGTGGCTGAAAAAATGATATCAGATTGTATATATAATTTTTTTTATTTTTGCTAAAAAAAATGATGCCAGATTATATATATGCTTTTTTATTTTTGCCTTTTACCGTCATTTTAATATTGACCTTTGAATAACACCTGATGCACTTTCTTAGTTGCCACTGGAAGGAGCCATTTTACAGACATGAATTTTGAAGATTTTGGTCCCTCCTTTTGAATTACAAAAGTACATACAGTACTCTAAAATGTTTATTGTTTTACATAATCTTAATCAGTTATGGTGTGTTCCATAATTGCTGTAAATCAAGGAAATGCTATGTGTCATATGTTCTCAAAAACTCACTAGAGGTGGCGGCATTTTTTTCACTATACTCATATTCATAATCTTTTACAGTCATTTGCTCTACTTATTTTTTTATCTGAATTTGAGATATATGACATCAACAGTAACCTAATTCAGCTAATAAAAAGTTACTGTTACAGTGTAGTTATACAAATAAGTACTGAGTAATATTAATTAATTACGTGATTAAGGTTAGGGTTTGGCTGTTGCCTGTAATTATGCATAATACATGTAAGATACAAAGTACATGTAAGATGTGCAACAGACACTAAAATTAAGTATTATATTTTTATAATAAAAAGTGCAATACTATATTATTGAACAGTTTTGAAAATGGAAAATACTCCTTTTTGCATTAGATGTGTAAAATGCAAAACAAACATCCAACAAAGGTACAGGAATTGTCACTGTTCTTTGACAGTGTTCAGGCATGTAACCTGCAAAACAAAGGTGAGGTAGGAGTGTGTTTGACAGCTCTTTGTTGTCACTTGACAGCTGACAGGTGCGAGATCTATATGAAGCACTCTGGTTCGGCTCTGCGCTGTGCCTGTTTTCCAGCATGCATTATTTGCTGAATCCTTAAGAATCTATTCAGAATGACTTTACACACTCATTCAGTGTGTGCTATTAAGCTTAATAAAGGAGCTTTCCTTCAAAACCAGCAGAAAAAAACAATGTTGTTTATGTTGAATTAATGTTGAAAATGAAGTTTATAAAAATGTTATTTGCATTTTAAACGTACACATTTCACATTTGACTTTCACAACTGACAGTGTAAGCTCAATGTCAAAGCAATAATATATACATAAATTAATAATAATAATAATATATTTTATAATGATACACTACCACTACCCCTAAACCTACTCATCGCAGAAAACTGTCTGCATTTTTTTAATTTAACCCCCCCACCCCCCACCACCACTGTTTAGTATATTTTTTAAGCCATTTGGTTTACAAGGACACAGGAAGTGTCCTCATAAACCATGTTTACATTGTAATACCCATGTTATGATACACATTTGTGTCCTCATAAACCATGTATACAAGAACACACACACATCCCCTAACTCTTCACCTAAACCTACCCATCACAGAAAACTTTCTGAATCATTTATAAGCTGTTTTCCTCACTGCAACATGTAAGTTCTGTTCTGTGTAGTTGATTGTGTTCTGGTGCTGTTTTCCCTGTTCCTGTTTGCCTGTGTTCCCTGTCATTGTAAGTTGACATATACACTTGCACACACTAGTTTCTTAGTGTGTGCCAGTTTGCTCCCTAAGTTACTGATTATGTTCACCTGTTGTTCATTTACCTCATTTAAGCCCTTTCCTTAGTTTCCTTAGTTCATTGTTCCATGCTGTTGATGTTTAGTCCAGCTGGTCTGCCTGGAACAGGGGCAGCAATCCCTCAAGGAACACACCTAATCAAACACACCTGAACCAGATAATCAATGCCTTCAGGATTACTAGAAGGCTACAGGCAGTTTTATCAAGGTTGGAGCTAAATTCTGCAGGGCAGTGGCCTTCCAGGACTGAGTTTGCCCATCCCTCCCATAGACTGTAAAAAAAGGTGGACGATGCACCTTCACTCTCTTCCATTGTAGAGAAGTGAAGCCGCCAATGTCCCAACATGGCGCTGACATCTTGCGCTAATTTGGGACCTGAGTCTGCACAGTAATGAGAGTGAAGTAGAGCTGCTGTATCAAAGCCCTGCCTACACTCCTGCAGAATTGGTTAGTACAATTTACTGCAGAACAACTTATTATATCGGTGTGAAATAAACAGTTATAGAAAAGCTAAAGCTCCAATCTCCTGAAAATTCCCAAAAAAGTCAGTTGGTGCCTCAGTGACTACTTCTCTCAGAGAAGCTGTCAATCTTAGCTGTCAATAATGATGTCACACTCCACACTCTTTATGGCTCCACAAGGCTCAGAGACTTCCGGGTCTCTGGCTGCACCTTGACTCTCCACCCCTTCAGCTCCATCGGGCTCTGCCTTTCCTCTAGCTCTGATTTGGTCCTCAGTCCTCTTGCACCCTGGCTCTACCTCGGACGCTCTACGCTGCAGCTCCACTTCGGTCACCTGAACCTTCAGTGTTGTGTGGTCCCATCAGCTCTCCGTCTCCACCTGGGTCTCCACTTCCATCAGCTTTGTCTCCGTCAGTCATCCCCCTGGTGCCGTCAGCCAAGTCTCCACAATGGCTCCTCCCTCCCTCGACTCCTTTGTGGGCCAATCACCCTGGCTGTGGTCTGGGTCCCCGCCTGGCTACTCCTGCTCCTGGCTCCTACCTGCCTCCTCCCACCGGCATTGCGGACCTGGTCTCTAATGTAACATGTATGTTCTGTTCTGTTTAGTTTCATTGTGTTCTGGTGCTGTTTTCCCTGTTCATGTTTGCGTGTGTTCCTTGTCATTGTAAATTGACCTATAGTTTCCTAGTGTGTGCCAGTTTTCTCCCCTAGTTACTGATTACATTTACTTGTTGTTCATTTATTTACCTCATTACTCCCTGTGCATTTAAGCCCTTAGTTTCCTCAGTTCATTGTTCCATGTCATTGATGTTTAGTGTGGTTGTGCTATTTTGACTCCCTGTGATTCTCCAGTGTTTTCCCATAGTGGATTTATTATTATTAAATTATTGTTTTGTTCTATTCCTCCGGATTGTGCGCTTAATTACAGCCACCATATGTGACACTCATGGAGACCAAAAAAAAAAAGATTTTGGATATTGCCATCTTTGTGAGGATAACAATTTGCCCCCGTAACGTAGGGTTTACCCCCCACCTCACACACACACACACACACACACAAATATCTTTTGTTCATGTTCTTGCATTTGACAGTCCAGTACAAATCCTTAATAAGGGAGCCATGGCACAGCTGCTTCTCGGTGATGCAACTGTTACAAAACAAATTTAAAATTTAACAATGTAGGAAAATACCAAAGTCACCAAATATCCTGTAATTAAATGACCTAAAACTGTACCTGTGAATTATGAATTATACAATAGGACTGTATATTTCTTCTGTATTTTATTTGTATTGTCATTGTTTAAATTTGCACTTGGTTTACAATGAACATATGTGCTTAGATTATTATCAAGTGTTTGACTATAGTGTTTGAATAATGTGAATCATCATTAATATTTGTGTGGTTGAGGTTAAGGTGTTAAATCTCACAGTGTGGGATTAAGAGTTGTGCCAGATCCGAAGAACCGGGAAGTCAGATATTCATGTGGCTCATAATTATTTACTTAACCTGTCTTGCCCCAACTTTTTTGTCTGTATAACTGCAGTAAATATACATACAATAAAAAAAAATAATAATAATTTAAAAAAAAAACAATAATTA
The DNA here is from genome assembly GCA_037101425.1 of Elopichthys bambusa. NCBI lineage: Eukaryota > Metazoa > Chordata > Actinopteri > Cypriniformes > Xenocyprididae > Elopichthys > Elopichthys bambusa. The sequence goes on from CM074444.1 coordinate 21,655,839, forward strand.
AAAAAATAAATGTAAAAAACAAATTATGAAATACTTTAAATGGTCATACTTTATATTAGGTGTTTGCATAAAAAAATTGTTAAAGGTTGTATTGCAGGCCATTTCTGCTGTGCATGCAGGTATTTTTTTTAAGTACAATGTAAAAGCATGTATGTACACAATAAGTGCATTATATCAAATGGTTAATTTAAACGTTAGTACATTATAGTTAAAGACACTTAATATAACATTGGTCCCTTGAAATGATTCAAGAAATAATTATGTAGTGACAGATAACACTCCAAAATGTACATTCTTACCTATTAAAAATCGATGATCTTATTTTAGCCTACACAAAACATGTTTTATTTAACAAATGGGTGTTTCTTGCTTGGAAAGCTGCTCCTTGTTGTGAAATGACCAGTGTGTGTCACTTTTCAGAAATTGGGAGTTCAGATGAATATATTCACACCTGTTTTTATTTTGGTTGCTGAACAACTTGTGACTAATAAAACGGGAACTGTCATTTGGTATGGTTATCAACCAAAAACAACAGCAAGATCAGTACATCAAATCTACAATTTAAAAAAATAATCTCCAAAATAAAGAAATAAAAAATATCTACAACCTGTTTAGCAGGAAGTGGGAGGAGATACACCTTACCAATTATTCAGTCCATTATTGAATCACCGTGTTGGAGGTGTAGTGTAGTTGAAACAAAAGCTTTCCTCACCCCATCCCAGATAATTCCGAATCCACCTGAGAACTCACACCTTTTTGTGCTCCGAACATACTAAATATACTACTATACTAGTCTTTGTTCATGTATGACAATCAAAACTTGGGTTTATGACTCTTGATAATGTCTGTATGGTTGCAAATACAGCAATTTCAAACTGAATGTAATTTAGCTGCATATTTCATGTATTTTTGTAATGGTTTTATGATCTTCCACATGATAGTTTGTTTCTGCAGTGCTCATCATGTTAAGTCACACCTTTAAAGCCAGCAGTTGCGAAATAAGAGGGAACTTTATGCATACAATTTCAAAACAAGACGCAGATTGACCTGCACTGACCCGATACATTAAAGTCCCAGATGGGTTCGGGGCTCATTGGGTTATTTCTCTGTCATGCTCTTGTTGACAGGAGGAAGTTGTGGTTGTTGTGGTTTCTGTTTTGTTTCCTCTAATGGTGTGAACTCTGAGTATTGGTGTGTTTGAGGGTACGTGACCACGTACAGCAACAGTCTCATGGGAAATGTTGTGTTAGTAATGGCATTAACTGCCTACCCATGAAAGTAATAATATTTCTGTAATATCTGCATAAAAAATATACTGTATTAAAAACATTTTTTCATTTGATTATTTCTGTATGGGATGAAACTTTTAAATAATATTGTAAATATTATACGATAGAATACATATTGAAAATGTGGATGAAGAGAAATGTCATAATATTTTCACACTCTCACAAAAATTTTGATTTTTATGATGTATTTTGATAGTTTAGGTTGTAAAGCTTGAGGGACAAGGATTAAAAGGCATTGGAATAAATGGTGCCTGCCTGATAAAAAAGTTTACAAGAGTATTAATGTGCCATTTATCTATTTTATTTTATTTTATATTTTTTACTTTATTGTTTGCAATGCATACAATTCCCAAGTGTCGAATAACTGAATGATCAATACAGATTGTCAAAGTAACCTTTGCGACTTCACATGACTTCAATGAATCACTATTGTTACACAATAAAGGAAGAATTTATCCCAATTTATCCAACTTCTCATTCCAGTTGCTCAACTTTCCTTGCCTTGGTGGGGTTGAAAGGGAGGAGGCTGAGGTGTATAAAAGTGCGCACTTGTATGATGGGATCAGTGGGCGAGTTCTCTGCGCATGTGCCGGACTAACTGCTCAGGATGCTTCTGCTGTCGCTGCTGCTGCTGCAATGGACGTTAACGAATGGAGCCACTGATCCGTAAGAACCTTTATGATTATTATCTTTACAAATACCAGATAACAGAAGGTAGAGTAATGAGGAAAACTGCAGGTCGAGGACTAGCCGAGCGTCTTTCACAACTGCAGTGAACACTGATGAAAAGTTTTGGCCAACTGCACTTTTCTCACACTCTGTAAACATTTTTTTACGGTAAAAAATAAGATACAGTGACGAGGTTGCAAGCATTATGTTATTGTAGTCACCGTATTTTACATTAAATAATATACAATGCCAGCTTGTTTTAGCTATTAAATCTGTGAGTTAAAATCAATATTGGCCTCTCGAGCAACTCAGTAACAACATAAAGACAGAGCCTAGTGTTACCCATAAAAATACAAAACACTAAATAATACTAAAACATTAACAAAAACACTGAAAATGCTAAATAAAATGAGAAATGTGAATGTTTGTGCAGGGAACTCTGGGAATGCCCCTTTCCTCAAGCTTTTAGCTCATACCTAAAGGGATAGTTCACCCAAAAAATGAAAATTCTGTCATTAATTACTCACCCTCATGTTATTCCAAACCCGTAAGACTTTTGTTCATCTTCAGAACACAAATTAAGATATTTTTGATGAAATCTGAGAGCTTTCTGTACCTCCATAGACAGCTTACTTAATTGAAACTTTGACGCTTCAAAAAGGTAATAAAGAGATAAACTAATCCATATGCATTGAATGGTTTAGTCCAAATTTTCTGGAGACATTATCACTTTATATGGTGAACAGATTGAATTTAGGCTTATATTCACATGTAAACATTCATCAACAGACACATCAGTTGTGGTAAACTGAAGCTCAAGCATGTTTGCATGATGCATGAGACAACCAATGAGGTTCATTCTCGTGTGTTATACATTTGAGCTTCTGCGAGAACCAATGAGGTCACGCGTCAAGCATGTATGGTTGAGCTTATGTTTATGTTCTCTAATCAGTGTTTATATGTGAGTAAAAGCCTGTTCATCATAAAAAGTGAACGATTGTCTTCAGAAGATTTGGACGGAACCACCAGTTTTAAGAACCAATTCTAATATGCTGATTTGCTGCTCAAGAAACCTTTCTTACAATTAAAAATGTTGAAAACAGTTGTGCTGCTTACTATTTTTGTAGAAACTGTGAAACACTATCAAACGCAAGTAAGATTTCTTTAAAAGACATTTTATTTGGCCAGGACAAATTAAATTGCTCAAATGTGACTAAAGACATTTATAATGCTACAAAAGATATTACAAATAAATGCTATTTTCAAAAAAATCTTAATTATTCAAAACTTACATATTGTCTTATGCACACTATATGCATTGTCTGTTTAAATATAATAATTTTTATAATTTTTTTCTAAAATAATTCATAGTGACAGATTTATACTGCATCAACCACTTACACAACTTTTTATTATTATCATTTTTTACTGCAAGTGCAGTCATCCCTAAAGACACCCAGTGAGCATTCCAGGCACAATTAAAGAAATTATGAGTCACTTCCTCAACTGTTCATTCACCCAAAACAACCCTAGGCTCATGCAACACTAAAGTTATGCTATCAAACCATTTTTTTATGATTGTATGATTTAGGCAATGTACTCATAAGTCTGTTATTCTTTGTGTTTTGTCTTTTTTCAGCATATACCTGGTGACAGTCACTTCCCAGGCGGTGGGTGGCAGCACGGAGACTCTGTGTGCCCAGATCCATGAGCCCAAAGAACCACTTTCTTTAGTGGTAACTTTGAGGTCTGACAATAAGAACATGACCATTCTACAACAGGGCTCCATTAAAAACGATTTCTACAAATGCATCCCGTTTAAGGTCTGTATACTCAATATAGCTTAAAGGGTTAGTTCACCCAAAAATGAAAATTCTGTCATTAATTACTCAGCCTAATGTCGTTTCACACTCGTAAGACCTTCGTTCATCTTCAGAACACAAATTAAGATATTTTTTGATGAAATCCAATGGCTCAGTGAGGCCTCCATTGCCAGCAAGACAATTAACACTTACAGATGCCCAAAAGCTGTTCAACCTTAATGTTATGAAGCGACGAGAATACTTTTTGTGCGGCAAAAAAAAAAAGGTATTCAACAATATCTAGTGATGGGCGATTTCAAAACACTGCTTCATGAAGCGTTGAAGCTTTGCAAATCTTTTGTTTCGAATCAGTGGTTCAGAGCGTGAAAGTCAAGTGATTTCAGTAAACAAGGCTTTGTTACGCCATAAGTGTTTTGAAATTTCAGTGGTTCACCACTGGGGGGCGTGACTTTGGCGCTCCGAACCACTGATTCAAAACAAAAAATTTGTAAAGCTTTGAAGCTTCATGAAGCAGTGTTTTGAAATCGCCCATCACTAGATATAGTTGAATAAAGTCGTTATTTTGTTTTTTTGGCACGCCAAAAAATTCTTGTTGCTTCATAATAGACATGTGCCGATATTCGGTAATACGATATATCATGATAATGAATATGCACAATATTGTTATCGTGGGCACTTCAAAATATCGTGGATAATAATTTATTATGAATTATTTTTATAATACATTTTAAGAATACTTTCCCCATTAACTGTATAAAATGCACAACACTGCTGTATGTTGCGTCAAAGGGACTCACGCGCTCATATGTAAACTAGCCCAAAGTGCATGAGAAGCACATAGCGGAACGAGTGAAGGAGACTCACTGAATAAAAAGTGCACGTTCATTCTCTGACAGCAGAGGGTGCTGATGGAACAGCAGAAATGCAGCGGTTACCCCGGAAGCCTTGTAAACAAAGCAGCTCTGCTACTGAACACTATAATGATTGAAAATGTTGTGATTATTTGTTATTGTTCAGTAACACTTAGTGACATAAGGTTTCATTAGTTAACATGTTTATTCATTATTACCAAACTGACAATGAAAAATACTTATAAAGCATTTATTAATCCTAGTTAATGTTAATTTCTTAATTAAAGTTTAATCACATTATTGAAATCAAAAGTTGTAACTATTATTTAATGAACCTGAGCTAAAACTAATAATGATCAGTTGTATTTTTTTAACTAACATTAACAAAAAATAATACCTTCTGTAACAAATGTAGCTATTGCTCATTCTTAATCTTAGTTAATGCATTAACTAACGTTAAATAATGAGACCTTATTGTAAAGTGTTACCTGTTGTTCTTTATAATTCTTTTGCACTTTAATCTGTTTGAAACATTTTACTTTATAATTTTGTGAATTGCGTTATTGTATTTAAATGTTCAGAGTTCTTTTTGTTAAGAAAAAGAGTTCTTAAACCTTTATAGTATGACAACATTTTTTTGCAACTGATTTCAATATCGTGATAATACCGTATACCATGATAAAAGCTCCAGCAATTATCGCAACATGAAATTTTGATACTGTCACATGCCTACTTCATAACATTATGGTTGAACCACTGTAGTCACATGAACTGTTTTAAATAAGTCTTTAGTAGCTTTCTGGGCATTTGAAAGTGTTAATTATCTTGCTGTCAATGAAGGCCTCACTGAGCCATCAGATTTGATCAAAAATATTTTAATTTGTGTTCCGAAGATGAACGAAGGTCTTACGGGTGTGGAACAACATGAGGGTGAGTAATTAATGACAGAATTTTTATTTTTGGGTGAACTAACCTAAAAGTGTGCTAGTGTATCTTTTATGGAGATCATGGCCTTTCCTATACATTATGTTTGAACAACACTTAAAATGACATCAATGTTAAAGAGTCTATCCATGATGAGATTTAAAAAAGTTTTTGTTATTGTGCAAATTAAACCTTAAAACTTGCATTTATCATTCATTTTGCACATTCTTTTCACTATATAATTGTTCAGTGGTCCCTGCAGTCTTGATGATGTTTTTATTCACTAAGTGGAGTTATATACAGTACTCATGGAGTTGTACTTATTACCTATTTGATTTTGTATCTTCCAGGTCCCTCTAGTCACTGTGGAGTCTGTGGCATCCGTCGATGTTACAATCCGAGGAGGCACAACATCCCTGAACAAAACCACTCAGATTCTCATAACCCTTCCCCAAAATCTTCTTTTCATCCAATCAGACAGGCCCATCTACAAGCCTGGACAAACAAGTAATATTCCTCTTTCCAAATTATTTCACAATAGCTTCAGTTGTCAGTACTCATTCATATTTACTAATTTGAACATGTGAATCTCTCATGAGTTAATATTCTCTCACATTTTCTCTTTTCTAGCTAAATTTCGTATTGTGTCTCTGGATTCCAATTTCTTGCCTCACAATCAAGTGGTAAATTAAATTCAGTTTATGTGAAAATATTTATTTAATTTAATTTAATTTGAAGTGCTGGCAAAATATATTATTGTTCTTTCGATCTAACTGAAATTTTCTTGTGTCTTTCTCTTGCAGTTTAAAACTGTAGAACTCCAGGTATAAAATCTTTCAAGCAGCCATTATCGGTTCATTGTTTGTTACTTTAATTGAATGCAGTTTGATTTCACTGTAGGCCGTTTCATTATGTGCCACTGTTGTTTAGGACCCTAACTCAAATCGCGTTGGTCAGTGGTTGAATCAGTCAACAAGGAGTGGCATTTTGGACCTGTTCCACTCCATATCTCCAGAAGCCACTCAGGGTTACTACACGATCACTGCTTGGGATGAGAAGAACCAACAAACATCACACAACTTTGAGATTAAAGAATATGGTCAGAACTAGAAATCAGCTTGTCAGTCCAATCAGATATATATATATATATACATACAGTGAGTAAGGAAAGTATTACATTTTTAAATTTTTACTTATATTTTTCACTCTGTTATATTGCAGCCATTTGCTAAAATCATTTAAGTTCATTTTTTTTCCTCATTAATGTACACACAGCACCCCATATTGACACAAAAACACAGAATTGGTGACATTTTTGCAGATTTATTAAAAAAGAAAAACTGAAATATCACATGGTCCTAAGTATTCAGACCCTTTGCTCAGTATTTAGTAGAAGCACCCTTTTGATCTAATACAGCCATGAGTCTTTGTGGGAAAGATGCAACAAGTTTTTCAGACCTGGATTTGGGGATCCTCTGCCATTCCTCCTTGCAGATCCTCTCCAGTTCTGTCAGGTTGGATGGTAAACATTGGTGGACAGCCATTTTTTGGTCTCTCCAGAGATGCTCAACTGGGTTTAAGTCAGGGCTCTGGCTGGGCCATTCAAGAACAGTCACGGAGTTGTTGTGAAGCCACTCCTTCGTTATTTTAGCTGTGTGCTTAGGGTCATTGTCTTGTTGGAAGGTAAACCTTCGGCTCAGTCTGAGGTCCTGAGCACTCTGGAGAAGGTTTTTGTCCAGGATACCCCTGTACTTGGCCACATTCATCTTTCCCTCGATTGCAACCAGTCGTCCTGTCCCTGCAGCTGAAAAACACCCCCACAGCATGATGCTGCCACCACCATGCTTCACTGTTGGGACTGTATTGGACAGGTGATGAGCAGTGCCTGGTTTTCTCCACACATACCGCTTAGAATTAAGACCAAAAAGTTCTATCTTGGTCTCATCAGACCAGAGAATCTTATTTCTCAGCATCTTGGAGTCCTTCAGATGTTTTTTAGCAAACTCCATGCAGGCTTTCATGTGTCTTGCGCTGAGGAGAGGTTTCCGTCGGGCCACTCTGCCATAAAGCCCTGACTGGTGGAGGGCTGCAGTGATGGTTGACTTTCTACAACTTTCTCCCATCTCCCGACTGCATCTCTGGAGCTCAGCCACAGTGATCTTTGGGTTCTTCTTTACCTCTCTCACCAAGGCTCTTCTCCCCCGATAGCTCAGTTTGGCCGGATGGCCAGCTCTAGGAAGGGTTCTGGTCGTCCCAAACATCTTCCATTTAAGGATTATGGAGGCCACTGTGCTCTTAGGAACCTTAAGTGCAGCAGAAATTTTTTTGTAACCTTGGCCAGATCTGTGCCTTGCCACAATTCTGTCTCTGAGCTCTTCAGGCAGTTCCTTTGACCTCATGATTCTCATTTGCTCTGACATGCACTGTGAGCTGTAAGGTCTTATATAGACAGGTGTGTGGCTTTCCTAATCAAGTCCAATCAGTATAATCAAACACAGCTGGACTCAAATGAAGGTACAGAACCATCTCAAGGATGATCAGAAGAAATGGACAGAACCTGAGTTAAATATAGAAGTGTCACAGCAAAGGGTCTGAATACTTAGGACCATGTGATATTTCAGTTTTAATAAATCTGCAAAAATGTCAACAATTCTGTGTTTTTCTGTCAATATGGGGGTGCTGTGTGTACATTAATGAGGAAAAAAAACGAACTTAAATGATTTTAGCAAATGGCTGCAATATAACAAAGAGTGAAAAATGTAAGGGGGGTCTGAATACTTTCCGTACCCACTGTGTATATATATATATATATATATATATATATATATATATATAGATATATAGGTAACTATAAGTAGTTTTTTCCACATGTCTCTTTTAGTTCTGCCAAAATATGAAGTGAACATCGATTTTCCAACTGTTATAACTGTCCTGGACAAAACGGTCACTCTGAAAGTTTGTGCAAAGTAAGAATTTGTTCAAATAATGTTCAATTCTTTACAGAAAAATTAGGCACATGCCTGTATTTCAATGATATGTTCAGCCTGATAAAAAACAAAGTTTTTTTCCCCCACTGTCTGTAGATATACTTATGGGAAGCCTGTGCTGGGGTCTGTAAATGCTAAAGTGTGTGGGCAGAGCTGGGATTACTATTACTATAGATTTCCTGATGAAAAGGCTGACATATGCAAGACATATTCAAGGATGGTGAGTTACCTTCTACACACACAAAACTGTTACCTTTTGGGTTGTAATCCTAAAAACACTGTACTATATATCATAAGGTCCCAAGTCCCAAGAAATAACAATGAGCTAATAGTATTTTTCTGTGCAGTTTTTTTGTGAAAAGCATTTCTGGCACAACATGCTATATAAATCTGCTGTTTTACACCACAGACTATCCCTTTGTGATTAAGCAGTGCTCTTAATTAATTTGAATGTGCACTTGTAGTGTGCTTCAAATGTTAAAAGTAAACTGTACTTGCAGATAATATAATAATAAAATAAAGGCCACATATAAAGATGTACTTAACTCCTACTTAAGTGTTTCAAAAAGCACTCTGCAGTTCAGCTAATTGCATTTAAAGTAAATTTAAACTGTAATAGATTTTCACTTAATTGCAGTTATCATACAAAGTGTCTAAAAACATTACAGTATATTATAAAAGTATATTATTTATGTAGTAAGTACTCATTTAAAAAATGCTTAACTGTACTTCTTTTTCTCAAGGGTCCATATTTTAAAAATCTAAATTACTGTTTTCATTTCATTCTTATTTATTTAGACTGACAAGACCGGCTGTGGGTCATGGGTGATTAATGTGACAGAATTTGGCTTAAAATTTAGAGGAAATTTACAGGTGAATAGTAATGTGGAAGAGTCTGGAACAGGTGAGAGTGTAGAAAAACTGCAGCCATTTTCCATTTTAATTCTCCTAAATAGAGTAATGAAACAGTCTTTTGTTTCTCCAGGGATAACTATGTCGGGAACTACCACAGCTATGTTTACTGGTGATTATGTCAGTGTTAACTTTGAGGACACACCAGATACATACAAGCCTGGCATGGTCTTTAAGGGAAAGGTAACAGCTGCCTTTGCTACTAATTATTGAGTAAATGCTCCAAAAGTAACTCTGCCATCCAGATATAACTATCTTTATAAAGTTAGAATAAAGTTCATTGTAATAAACAACCTGTTCAGCAGTTAGCATAGCCTTTTTTTTGTAGAGGGAGTGTTACTTTTGTTTGTGAGCTAATAATTTAGTCTTTCTCTGCATGTTTTTTAACAGGTTGTGGTCACTAATTCACAGTCCAGTCCGATGAAAAATGAGCCAGTGATTGTCTACGCAGATGTCAATAAATATGTTAATGTTACACTGACGACAGACATCAATGGCACTGCCAGCTTCTCTTTCAACACTTCTGATTGGTCAGAAAAACCTGTGTCTTTACAGGTTAGTAGTGTTTTTGTTTTATAACATGATGTTTAGAGTATGTATATAGTTCAGTATACTGTAACATTTCACATGTGCAATAGAAAGATTTGTGATTTTTATTTATTTTTTGTTAGGCCTATCAAAAGGGAGGTAAAGAGCGGACTGATTATGCTTTTGGATATTATCCATCAGGCTATCTCTACGTACGACCCTTTCACTCCAAAAGCAAAAGTTTCCTGATGTTGATGAAGGCTCCAGAGAAGCTCAGCTGTAACAGTGATGCAACTGTGGTGGCCAGTTACATCATACAGGGCAATGTACTGAAACCAGGCCAGAAAACCTTGGATTTCTTCTACATTGTATGTTTAATATTGGTTCTCTTTTTTATTTGTCTATCAATTGCTTGGTCATTTGTTTTATTGCTTAACAAGCTCTTTGACCTTTTTTAGGGAACCACAATATATATATATATATATATATAACCTTTATATTTTATAATTTAATAGTGCATTGTCCATATTTTTGACAATGACAATGTTAAATGTAATCCTTAGCAAATCAAAAAATTACTGTACATTATAATGTTGTGATGTCTATTTTTAATTTATTTAGACAAAATAGTTTAGACTTTTAATATCAGCCATTTATTGCTGCCATAATATGAAAATAATTGGCCAGAATTTTAATATCTGTGGTTCTGCACCTTTTTTGGTTCAGAACAGAATTTTTCTTGAAAGTCTGCAAAATTTAGCAGGGTGACTGTATTACACTAGGAGAACTGATGATGAAAAAAATGCAATGTTAGTCAAGCTGTAGAGTATTGCATAATTTGTCAGACAATAATTATCTACCTTGTGCTTTCCAGGTCCTGTCCAAAGGCAGCATGGCTCAAAATGGCCGTCTGTCTGTGAGTCTGAAGACCGGAAAAGGTACACAGCTCATTTAATTACATCATTCTGTATAGTGTACAAGTGTATTTTTATGGTCCATGTACATTGTGCCTCAGCATGTGCCTGTTTTATTTTCTCTCTCTCATAATAGAAAACAAAGGAGAGCTGACATTCTCACTGAAGAAGACAGCAGCTCTGACTCCATTCGCTCAGGTGGTGGTGTACACAGTTCTTCCCAGCGGAGAAGCAGTAGCAGACAGTATGAACTTCCCCATTGAAGAATGTTTGCCAAACAAGGTCAGAAAATCCCACATGAAATCCCATTTCAGAATTCAATGTGCCCTTCAAGCTTTTATGTATTTTTCTTTCTTTTTTTTATCATTAATGTGTGATGAGACTGTGTTTGTGCTTTTACAGGTGTCTTTAACGTTTTCGTCTTCCACCGCACTACCTGGAGAGAAGAGATCTCTTAACCTAAAAGCCAGTCCTGGCTCCTTGTGCTCCGTTCGGGCCATTGATCAGAGTGTGATGCTGTTGAGACCAGAGACTGAGCTCAACGCAGCCTTTGTATGTTACATCATTCATAACTTACATTACAACTATAGCTAATAGATGAGTTTACGAGTTGAATGAGTTGAAGAGCATGTTTTTGATTTCTCAGTTAAAATTCATTCAGATTTTTTGGGGGGCATCTGAGTGATATAGCTGTCCAGATATTATAATAAAAAAAAGCATCATTAAAAGATTTTTTTTTTTTTTTTAAAAAAGAAACGTAGTTTGGCATAAACAAGTATTATTATTTTTTAAAATATTTTAACAATATTTTAAAAAAAAATTCAACAAAAATGCTTTACTGCTTATTAATATTTTAAAAACATTTTTGAAAACAATTCATGGTGTGGGGAAATATGTTATTACTTTTAAATTGGTGGTTACACATGACATTAGAAATATTATTAGCAGTAATAAATAAGCAGTGAAGCAATTTTGTTAATTTTCTTCAATATTAAAATATTTTTTTAAAAATTAAGTAAAAAAAACTGCTTCACTGCTTATTAATATTAAAAAACATAAAATCAAAATTCATGTGTAAGGAAAATATGTTATTACTTTTTACTTGGTTGGTTTTACAACATGACATTACAAGTATTATTTTTTTTAAAAAAATAACAATATTTTAATATTGAAAAAAATATTTAACAAAACTGACTCAGTTTATTAATATTTTAAAAAGTAAAAAATAAAATCATGTGGTGTAATGAAAATATGTTATTACTTATTACTTGGTTATACACCATGACATTAAAAATATGATTTCTTAAAAATGTAACATTATTTTAATATTGAAAAAAATATTAACAAAACTGCTTTACTGTTTATTTATTTATTTATTTTTATTAAGCTAAATTAATTTTAAAATATGTTTTGGTGGTTATACCAAATTACAATTTTTGAATTATTAAATTAAATATTGTTTTTTGAAAATGGAATAAATGTCACAAAACCACATGAAAAATACAGTATATGAATAAAATGAGTACATCTCTAAGAACTTGCAAGAATGTGCTTTAAACTAGATTTTTAAATGATTCATTTATGTATTTTTTTTTTTATTTAACAATGTATTTTTTTTGTGAGCATTAAGAAATTGCATTTTCAGCTCTATGGATCAATATTTTATCATTATTTTACAGGTCTTTAGAATGTTACCAGTCCAGATGTTGTCAGGTTACCCATACAACACTGAGGAGATGGAGTCTTACCCCTGCCGGCGTCCTTGGGAGGTGGAAATGCCGTTTGCTGAACGTGCGAGACGCAGCATATATTACCCTTACTACAGAAACAAAAATGATGTCTACAACATCTTTAGAGTAAGATACACAACACTTTTCATTTCAGAGGACTTCTAATGTCATGTGAGCCTCACTGTACACTATCCATCATACACATACAGTCACATAATGCTTGCTTTTTTTCTAGGAAGTTGGAATCAAAATCGCTACCAACTCTGATGTGAAAGCACCTGTCATTTGTAATGAGATGATGAATGAGATGTTCTTGAAGGAATGTAAGTAACTTGATTTTATTTAGGATTTGGAAATGCCCTTTTTATCCTATTGTATTTACAAACTATCAATTCAAACAGCTGTAGTGGATGGTGGGCGCTTTGATTTTGCCCCAATGGGAATGGGTATTGGTTTTGGTGGAAATGCGAGAAATCCTGCTGGGAAGATCCGCAAATTCTTTCCTGAAACCTGGATATGGGATCTTATCCCAGTGGGGTATGTTTCTTGTATCATGGCATTACTATTCCTCTGTAAAGCTATGGTTTTTGTTTCTCGCATTGTGTCTTCATAGTGTGCAGTACATACAGCACACTAATTTTTAATTAAACAGAAACACATTCTTTTAAACTCTTTTAATTCACCAGGAGATCAGGATCCGTGGATGTTGCAAAGACTGTCCCAGACACCATCACTAAATGGGCAGCAGGGGCTTTCTGCACATCCCCTGTCGGCTTTGGACTGGCCCCCAACATCGATCTCACTGCTTTCAAGCCCTTTTTTGTGAGCCTCACCCTCCCTTACTCTGTTATCCGTGAAGAGACGTTCACTCTCAAAGCCTCTGTATTCAACTACCTCCTCGAATGTATCATGGTAAGCCCTCGTAATTTGTTTACTCGCATGTCCTGGGGTGGTTTTGCATATGTTTGTAGTAAAACCATTTCCTGTAGGCTGGCACTATACAAATCTCTGTGTCTTTTAATAAAGGTGAAGGTCACGCTGGCAGACTCACAGCAGTTCACAGCTCAACCGTGTCAAGGTTGCACATACACTCAGTGTGTTTGTTCTGAAGAGAGCAAAACCTTCCAGTGGATTGTTACACCTTCTGCCCTGGGTAAGCCAGATATGTTTACTTCTATGTATATGAGCAAAAACGAACAGAAATGTCATTTTAATTTCAATTTGGTTCCACAAACTGAAAAGTTTATTTCACGTTTGATTATGTTAGCACCAGAGCTGTCTTAAAGGGATATATGTCTTAAAAGGATTTAGTTGACCCAAAAATGAAAATTCTGTCATCATTTACTCACCCTTATGTCGTTCCAAATCTGTATTTCTTTCTTTCATCTACTCATACAAAAGAAGATATTTTGAAGAATGTTGGTAACCAAACAGTTTTGGTTCCCATTGATTTCCATTGTATTTTTGTCCATATAATGAAAGTTAATGGGAACCAAAACTATTTGGTTACCAACAAATCATACAGGTTTGGAACAACATGAGTAAATAATGACAGAATTTAAATTTTTGTGTGGACTATCCCTTTAACACATCCTGCCTAGACTGTCACAGATTTGTTTATTATTGCAGGCCCCAGGTCACTTTGTTTTTTTCTGTAACTTAAATCCACACAGAGGATCATTGTGCACTGGTGTGTGTGTTTTACAGGAAAGGTGAACATTACAGTGCGCGCTGAGGCAGTGCAGACCCAACAACTGTGTGGCAATGAGGTGGTGACTTTTCCGGACAAAGGCAGAATTGATACTGTGATGCAGAGCGTTCTGGTGGAGGTACGTGCCTTTTCTGTATGTGAGCACTATTAAGAACAGGCTTACTGAATTCCTGTGACTCAGTCTCCAACACCAAGCTAACAAGTCAACACAGACTGAAAATGTTACATAATCACTTTCCTAACACATTCCTCTGTCATACTGTGTTTGAGCAATGCACATGATTATAAAGGAAAACAGTATTATGTTATTTTTTAGATAATAGCTATTTGGATATTGTTTCGGGTCATTGTAAAATCTATCTATCTATCTATCTATCTATCTATCTATCTAATCTCAGGCAGAGGGAACTAAACAGTCAGTCACTCAGAATGAACTCATCTGCTTAACAGGTTAGTGACATTACAGTGTTTTGTGTTGTTTATTTAAATCAATAAAGGATTTGATTTTTTCTGGCTTTAATAGAAGTTAAGCTTTCTAACATGCTGTCAGTTACCACAGATAATCATTTTGACAAGATGAGACCTTCACTTTTGTGAAAATAAACAAAAATACTTTTTATAGTGATGTACTTATAGTGCAAGTCTATGGCCCTGTTTCCACCTGGTATTAAAATGCGTTTTGGTCGATCGGATCACAAGTAGACGAAGGAGACACATTCCCCACTTTTAATCCGTCTCTTTTGTCATCTTGCAACCACTTTTTGTCCTGATTTCTTCAAGGGGAGGCTCTATGGTTGGGTAAATGTATGGGATTTTCCAGATCTTTCAATGTAATGGATGAAAGTTTAAATCCCATCTGGCTAGCACGCTTCCCATAATGTTTACATGTTAGGTCAGGAGGCGGAGAGTAGGCAATCTTTTGTGGTAGAACGCATTCGACCACATGAGTGTCTACGTTATGAAAGCGATCGTCCACTTGTGATCGGTTTGACAAATACCAGGTGTAAACAGGGCTTATGAGGCAAGGTATTGCAATGGATGAATGTTAAAGGGATAGTTCACCCAAAAATGAAAATTCTGTCGTCATTTACTCACCCTTAAGTTGTTCCAAACCTGTATACATTTCTTTGTTCTGCTGAACACAAAGGAAGATATTTTGAAGAATGTTTGTAGCCAAGCAGATCTCGCCCCCCATTGACTACCATAGTAGGAAAAAAAATACTATGGTAGTCAATGGGAGGTGAGATCTGCTTAGTTACTGACATTCTTCCAAATATCTTCTTTTGTGTTCAGCAGAACAAAGTAATTCATACAGGTTTGGAACAACTTGAGGGTGAATAAATGATGACAAACTTTCATTTTTGGGTGAACTACCCCTATAAAATAGTCTAAGTTTCAAAACAGTTTCTAATTCTAGCTTTTAAACCCTACTGCATGGTGTTTACAAGAAAAGAGAGAAAATGATTGTCTGTGGTAAAGTACATCATGAGCATGTGTTTTGAAGTTTTTTCTCTTCCATTAGACCGTCTACGAGAGACATCTGTCTCTCTCACTCTACCCCAAGTTTTTGTCAAAGATTCTGCCAAAAGCTTCGTCACTGTTCTGGGTGAGCCTAAAGATATGCTGGGAAATGTACATGATGTAGACCCATTGCTGTACCATATCAGTATATAAATATTAAATAATATGTAATCAATATAATTCCTCTCATTAGAAAGTTTTCTGATTTTTAATCATACTAATGGTTGTATGCCCCTGGTTCTTTTGACTGTAGGTGATCTGATGGGTCGTGCCTTGAAGAACATTGGTGATCTGTTGGCTATGCCGTACGGCTGTGGAGAGCAGAACATGCTGCTTTTTGCCCCCAATATTTACATCCTTCAGTACCTGGAGAGCAGCGGGCAGCTCACTCCTGAGATTAAAGACCGAGCCAAAACATTCCTGGAGAGCGGTGAGGTTCACCAAAAAATTAAAATTATCCCATGATTTACTCACCCTCAAGCCACCCTAAGTGTATATGACTATCTTCTTTCAGAAGAACACAATCAGAGATATACTTAAAAATATCCTGGCTCTTCCAAGCTTTATAATGGTAGTGAACGAGGGGCGAGATTTATTTTTATCATAAAAAATAATCCATACGGATACAGGGGGTTAATAATAAAGGCCTTCTGAAGCAAAATTATGGGTTTTTGTAAGAAAAATATCTATATATTTAAAACTATAATAACTACCTTCCGGCAGATGGCTGTACGCACTGATTTGCAGCGGAAGAGTGACCTCTGACATGACACAGTGACAAACGCGGAAGCGTAGCAAAACAAAACACCGGTCATGAAATTTTTGAGAGAAATGTCTGTAGATTTTGATGTAAGAGAAAAGGAGCTTGAGTTTGTTGCCCAGCCCTATTTGTTTGAACCGCGAGAGGCATCTAAGCTTACACTACTCTTACATCCTGAGTCATACATTGCATCAGAAGTTACTCCTTTGCTGCAAGTCTACTTGCGCAATATGCGTACGGTCGTCTGCCATTTTAGTTAATAAAATATTTTTCTTACAAAAACCCATCGCTTCGCTTCAGAAGGCCTTTATTAACCTCCTGGAGCCGTATGGAATAATTTTATGATGAATGGATGCATTTTTTGGGGCTTCAAAATCTTGCCCCCCATTCGCTACCATTATAAAGCTTGGAAGAGCCATCCAGAAGAACTATCCCTTTAATGTATCTTACAGAACAGTAAATAATATTTATAGATACAGTACATATGTTTAAATATTTTTAATGGGAAAGAAATGAATACAATTAGGAAATTATTGTTTGCGGTTTAAAAATTGTTTTGCAGTTTAAAAAAAAAAAATGCGTTGATATTTTAACAATATATCAACTTGCAGACAATTAGTTAATTAGTTTAGCTTTTTTCAAGCTAGCTCACCAAAGCTCTCGTTGCATCGTTCATCTGCTGGATCTGATTAATGAACTAAGTGGTGAATCATAACTTAATGAAAAAAATATTGAGCTCCAATAAATAAAAATACAAAAAAAAATCCTTCTTGTGTTGCAGGCTATCAGAGAGAGCTGACATACAAGCATTATGACGGATCTTACAGTGCTTTTGGGACGAATGATCCTTCTGGTAACACCTGGTGAGTCTGATGCAGAGACAATGAAAGCATTCAGTTGCCTAACTTAGGACTTACTGTTTGGATTCTGGCTTCCTGTATGTGGATTTAACACCCTTCTGGTCAGAAGGTGTTTTGGGAATTGGGAAAGCCTAGTCCACATGGACGTTTTACATACGGAAACTTCCTGAAAATGATTAAGGCAGATTTTCTGAAGTGTGGGAATTTGACAGCAATTTCTATTGTTTCCTCAGGCTAACTGCATTTGTGATGAAGACTTTTGGTGGAGCACAGAAGTATGTATTTATAGATCAGACCAACATCGACCAGGCAAAGGCTTGGCTGGGTCAACAGCAGAAGGACAACGGCTGCTTTGCCTCTGTTGGGACGCTTTACCACATTCAAATGATGGTGAGAACAGAAGAGTCATGCTCAGGTCCTTTATCTGCTGCTGAAAAACATCTTAAACCAGCTAAGGTCCCAACTGGTTTAATCGGGTTTAGTTGATCTCCTAAGCTGGACTTCAGCTGGTTGGGTTTCCTGATTTTATAAGAGTTTTGGCCTGGAAGACCAGCTTGACCAGGGAGTTTCAGTCAAGATGTTATTTTTCAGCAGGGATATTCTTACCAGCCAATAAAACACCCTCCATCAAGGTTTCATTTGATAGGTGTTGACAGCACACATGAACTGAACATGGTATCTGCAGGGCTTTTTCTTTTTGCGGTGTGCAGTTGGGGCTTATTGGATAATCATGTTTTATACAACAAGAGAGTTCTTTGGAGGCAGTTGAAGTGTCCATTGATTTCACTGTTTTCAGATTTAATTTTTAAAAGGCTATAGTGAGCTTATGCTCCTGTGTGCTTTCACTACAAAAATTACGATTTTAATTGATATTTTGTCTTATTTTTTAGTTAAAATATCTCAACATGTTTAAAATAAGATTACGAAGTTACGTAGGATAATGTGTCATGTTTTCAGAGAACATAACATAAACATAAAATCTTTTTAAGCTTTAAGTTTTAAACATAAATCTATGAGATTTAGTGAGGTTCATGTTTAAAATCTATAAGCTATATAAGTTGTATACTTTGAAAACTGAAAACAATTTTACAAATTTCTTGTTTTCAAGATCTCGTTTTAAAGATGTTTAAACCAGAAAACAACAAAAAATACCGATAAAGAATCCTTTTTGATGTTCTAATGTCATCTGCATTGAGTAACGATTAAATCTTCTGATCTTCTACATATAAAATAAAGGTAACACTTTAGTTTATGGTCCAATTCTCACTATTAACTAGTTGCTTATTAGCATGCATATTACTAGGATATTGTTAGTACTTATGAAGCACATATTAATGTGACCATATTCTATATCCCTTAATCCTACCCAATACACTTAACAACTACCTTACTAACTATTAATAAGCAGTAATTAGGAGTTTATTGAGGCAAAAGTCATAGTTAATAGTTAATTAATAGTGAAAATTGGACCCTAATCTAAAGTGTGTCCAAAATGGAGAAATAAATATCAAATACAGTTTCAGAAAATAGAAATTTTAAGCTAAAACGGTAGAAAAATTAGATGAGATGAGAAGCTGTCACAGCGATGAGTGGGATGAGGAGATGATTCGGGGAGCGGTAGTGGATCAGAGTAATTTATGATGAGAAAAACGTCTCTTTAGTCTGGTGGTCCTGGATTTCACACTCTGGGAATGTCAGTTAGATGGCAATAAACGGAAGAGATTGAAGTTCTGAGGGTGGGAAGGATCTTTGATGATGCTTTTGCTCTCACAGGGTGGCGTCAGCAATGAAGTCACTCTCTCTGCATACATCACTGCAGCCCTGC
The DNA here is from genome assembly GCA_037101425.1 of Elopichthys bambusa. Lineage (NCBI taxonomy): Eukaryota > Metazoa > Chordata > Actinopteri > Cypriniformes > Xenocyprididae > Elopichthys > Elopichthys bambusa. The sequence continues at coordinate 21,675,143 of CM074444.1, forward strand.
TGGAATTAGGCGTACCGAAATCTGTGAGTAAAACCCTCCTTATGAGTCCTAAGGGATGGACTCTAGTAGGCACAGATCAATGTAACTCAATACAGATAATGTGACTAATGAAGGAAACAGAAACTCATTAAGTCTTTTGTGTGCTGTGTAAGGATGCCATGGTGGTGAGAAGCCTTGCATGTCTGAAGGAGGCTTCGCATAACATTACCAACACTTACGTCACCGCCTTGCTGTCCTACACGTTCACTCTAGCTGGAGATGAGCAGATGAGGCAGAACCTCCTCTCCACTCTGGACACGCAGGCCAAGAGAGAAGGTACCATTCACTTTTAGATTGTGCAAAATTTATATTTTCCAAAAAATAAATATATATATACATATATTTTAAATAGAAAGACTTCTATATTTTTTCTGTTCAATTTTAAATTCAGTTAAAAATTTCTTTCTATAGTACAAAGCCCTGCACATGAAAAAAAAAAAAAAGAATATCATGGCCACAAATTAAGAATTCATTCCCACAACGCTACTTTTTGTCCACTTTTTATTTATTCGTTCCCACATTTTATTATTCCCATATTATTAATTCATTCCTTTGTTTTAGTTCAATCTTGGCCACATTGTACACTCCAGAAAAAAGTCTGTAAAAATACGGCCTCATGTTAATATGAAGAAATTTTCCATTTTGATTCAGATTTTTCCAAGGTGTTTTACGTGTATTTTAGATTAAACATTGTATTGTGTTGTGTTAATTTTCTAATTTCTCTGGACCCCAGTTTGAAAACCCCTGATATAGATTAGTAGCTTTTAATAAACACACTCGCCAGACATCAGTGTTCCAGTCTTATGGGTTCTCGCTGTTATCACTTTTTATTTATTCGTTCCCACATTTTATTATTCCCATATTATTAATTCATTCCTTTGTTTTAGTTCAATCTTGGCCACATTGTACACTCCAGAAAAAATACGGCCTCATGTTAATATGAAGGAATTTTCCATTTTGATTTAGATTTTTTCAAAGTGTTTTATGTGTATTTTAGATTAAACATTGTATTGTGTTGTGTTAATTTTCTGCCAGAATATTATCTGATTTTTTTCTTACAGTGGACACAATTTAACTAGACTGAGGGAACAAATTCTTAATTTGTCTCCATGATACCTTGTTCAGGTGATATCCCCCCCTCATCTAAGCTTGTGAGTTATAAAGTCAGAATTACGAGATATAAACTGACTTTTATGAGACATAAACTCGCAATTTCAAGTTGTAAAGTCCAGTTCTGAGGGAAAAAAAGACTGATGTTTTTTCTCAGAATTTCGAGTTTATATCTCAGAATTTCAAGTTTATATCTCAGAATTTCAAGTTTATTTCTCACAATTCTGACTTTATAGCTCACAATTGCGTGTTATAAAGTCAGAATTGCAAGACATAAACAATTCTGAGAAGTCAGAATTGCGAGTTTATATCTTTTATATTGACCTTATATCAAGCAATTCTAAATTTATAACTCGCAATTGCGACTTTATATCATGCAATTCTGACTTTAACTTTCGCAATTCTTGAATGTGAGATAAAAAGTCACAATTACCTTTTTTATTTTTTTATTAAGTGGCGGAAACAACCTTAGCTTCCATAGAAAACGCTTAATTTTATTTTTATTTTTATGTGGACCCCTGTACCAATTTCTCTGGACCCCAGTTTGAAAACCCCTGATATAGATTAGTAGCTTTTAATAAACACACGCGCCAGACATCAGTGTTCCAGTCTTATGGGTTCTCGCTGTTATCATTTCAGGTGTTGCACGATATTGGACTCTGGCTAATAATGCGCAGAAGATGGGCTCTGTGGAGGTAGAGATGAGTGCCTACGTGTTGCTGGCGCTGCTCTCAGGACCCTCACTACCTGGATTTGGACTGAACTACTCTTCTGGCATAGTGCACTGGCTGAGCAAGCAGCAGAACGCCTATGGAGGATTCTCCTCTACCCAGGTAATATTATTCATCTCATGCAGCTTTTTTCAGTCGTTTTAATATGTTTTATCATTATCGAATGTAAATGGTGTCGCGCTCCCTCTCTCGCTGTGAACAGGATACTGTTGTAGCACTCCAGGCCCTCGCTAAGTACAGTGCTGCCACCTACAGTCCAGAAGGAACCATTAACGTCACCGTGACCTCCCCCTCCGGGCAGAAAAACTGGTTCACCGTGAACCGGAATAACCGGCTGCTTTACCAAGAAAAACAGCTGCAGCAAACTACTGGCACATACAAGCTCAGAGCAGAAGGCAAAGGTTGTGTGTTTGTGCAGGTCTGTGAAGTGTGCACACTTTTAGAAGTTCAACGTATAGTTCACCCAGAAGTGAAAAATGTCATTACTCACCCCAATGTTGTTCCAAACATGTATGACCTTCTTGTATGGATCATATATGGAAGTCATATGGGAAGACATGAGTTTGAGTACATGACTTAATTTTCATTTTTGGGTGCTGCTGAAAAGCTACTGAAGAGGATTAAAGTGATAAAATAACCTTCTGTTATTTGTCTCTCAGTTTGCCTTGCACTACAATATCCCACCTCCTCCAGACTCGTTGGCCTTCAGCGTCAAAGCAAATACTGGGGTTTGCAACAACACGAGGAATGCAGCTTTTACGCTAACCACCAATGTCCAGTGAGCCATTTTTCTGTTAGAAACAATTATTACTGTCTTAATGGAAACAGCCATCATGAGTTAACATCAATTTTAACATGCTTTATGCAACAAATTTGTTTTATTATTATTTATCATTATTTCAAATACTTGTATATTATATAAGTATAAATGAAATCATTATTTAAAGGCATAGTTCATGCTGAAATAAATATTCTGTCATTAATTACTCACCATCATGTCCTTTCTGTGAGAGATATTTTAAAGAATATGATGCTAATGATGCTGAAAATTCAGTTTTGCATCACAGGAATAAATTACATTTTAAAATATATTCCAATAGAAAACAGTTATTTTAAATTTTAATAATATTTCAAAGTATTACTCTGTTTTTTTGTATTTTTGATCAAATAAATGCAGCCTTGGTGTATAATAGACTTTAAAAATAAATAAATACAAATATTACCAACATCAAATTTTTTAATGGTAATATCTATATAAATAAATATAAAATGTATGTATAGAAGTCCTGCAGACAGCTGAAAAAAATTCCATTTGCAATTATACTGCTAAATGTGACATACATTTGATTCTATAAAGAAAGAATGAATGAATATTAAACCTACTTTATGGCCTAATAGACTTTTTGCTGTCTGTCAGACTGCATACAGAACAATGTGTGGTTGTGAACCCTGTTTGTGACTGTTGGATTGTATGACAGGTATAACGGCACGCGAGAGGAGACCAACATGGTGATCATTAACGTCAGGCTGCTGTCTGGATTTAAGCTGGATGAGACGTCTCTGCAGGCTGTGAGTGACACTTGAAGGGCGCTGGTCCTCTTTTGATCTTAAGTAGTGCAGCCAGTGTTTGATTCGCTCTCGTTCTCCCTTCTCTGTCTCCACAGCTGAAGGAAGACCCCACCATCAAACGTGTGGATCTGGACGAGGATCGTGTCATTATATATTTGGACGGGGTGAGCGAGCGTATTTGTTTTATTCAAATACCTTGAGGGGTTTGAAAACTTTTTGGGATGGATCGCTAAAAGAGATAAATTCTATTTGGATTTAAAATCAACCTTGTTTACGTAACACATTCTTACACATTTTTTTCTCATAATCTTGAATCAAAAAATGTTTTATTTAAATAAAGGTTTGAAACAATTTGGCATAGATGGCAAATTTTTATTTTTTTATTTTTATATATACATATATATATGAAATCAAAATGAACCCTGTGTACTTGTCACATGTTCTTATTTGTGCCCCAATAGAAAATAAATCTCTTTGTAATTTTGCATCAAAATAACTTTCTGTTCTTGTCCAGCTGAAAAAGAAGCAGATGAAGGCCATCAGCCTGCAGCTCCTGCAGGACGTACCGGTGCAGAACCTGAAACCGGCTGTGGTGATAGTCTATGATTACTACAAAATCAGTACGTGTTTATTAATCACCGTACGCTCTAAAAAGTCTGAACGCAAATGCAATAGAAGGTTTTTATTATAAACCCAGAAAAAATGTAATAAAATAAAATAAGTAAAAATAAATACAAAAATTGGAAAACCTATTTCCATTTTAATGTTCAAGATTTTCATTTTTTTTATAAATCTCTGTGACATCATGATATAAGTGTTGCATAATTGAGCTTTATGAGCCTGTATTTAATCTTACCATAATGCATTTTGATTGTTTTGGGGCAAGCTCAACAATGTAGTGCACAACAATAAATTATGTTGTGTTTCTATTCCTCCAGGTGAATTGGCTGTGATTGACTACACCTCCCCATGTGCATAAACAGTATTGTAAGTACATTTTATATAAAACTTCATAAGTGTATTTTAATAATTGAATACCCAAATCCATGTAAAGACATTTATAATGTTACAAAAGATTTCTATTTCAAATAAATGCAGTTTAATGTTTTTTAAAATTTCTTTTTATCAAATAATCCTGAAAAAATATCATGGTTTCCACAAAAATATTAAAGGGGTTAAATCTAGAATTCAGAAACCCTTGTTATTAGCGATACCGGTGGCTGTTAAGTGAACTGCAGCCAGCAACTTATTGCTCGTGCACACACTTGTGAAGCTTGTTAAAAAAAAGATAATTGTGACTTTTTAATCTCAGAATTGCGTGATATAAACTCGCAATTGCGAGTTATAAAAACAGAATTGCGGGCTTATATCTTACAATTCTGACTTTTTATCATAATTCGTACTTCTTTTCTCAGAATTTCGATTGCGAGTCATAAAGTCCAATTCTGTGGGGAAAAAAGACCTTTTACGAGTTTATATCACACAATTCTGACTATAACGCGCAACTGATTATATCACACAATTCTGAGAAAAAAAGTCAGAATTGTGAATTTTGAATTATGAAACAAGCTTTCATATTTACACATAACATACAAGAGACTGATTCAATGCCCCGATATACTCGCTGCAAAATTCTTTTTGGTTCTTTGCTTAGAAGTAAAAAGAAGTTGAAATACCTTTGCAGTGATATACTGTTACGAACGTCCAGACACCGGCCATGCTGCTGAAAGCGACATTTAGATGAATATGTAAATATGCGCACTTTCCTCTCAATAACAAAATAAACAACAAAAATGACAGCGTTGATGAAAACAGCAGTTAGGAAAGCATCTGATCATAATGATGTGGATATCTTTGCATGAACTCCGCAATTTTAATGACCTCATCTGTCGACATGATGTCGGTGAATTGCACTGTTATGATAGTTTGCGATAATCCTTTCTCTTTGACATTACAGTACACAATAGCTCTTTCAGCATTATCCTTAATATAAGCATTAGGTATAAACATATAAACATTAATTTCATGCGTCATAGAACGGAAGAGAGGCTCTCTGGAGCGCGTGTAAACGTCACATCCTTTTGATTTTCCCAGCAAAAACATCCCAAGTCCTTTAAAAATCAGTCTACAAGCTTTCATAGACAACCTTGGAATTCGGTGAAGGTCTATTTTTTTTTTTTGTTACAAGCTGTTCAAAGATTGGCAATAAAAAAGTAATTAATACATGAAAATTCTTACCGATATAACCTCTTTAAGTAGCCTATATTTCAGCTATAATATATTATAATATAATATATGTTTTCAACATTTATAATAATAAGAACTGTCTTGAGCACCAAATCTACATATTAGAATGATGTGCAAATATGTATGTGGATTTGATAAACGGTTGATCTGTTGTTTTTCAGAAGATGATCTGAAGTGCTGATGGCTGAGCAATCATACTCTGACTGGAATATATGGAGAGAATTAATACTGACATTTTAGCTGTTCTATCACTTTCTTGTAAAATTGTCTTCTCAAATCAGAAATATATCATCACTGAATTGATCAAGCATTTTAGTTGCTATTAAACAACAACGATTTCTGCATGTGAAACTTTTGTGTCCTGTAATAATTTATCTACCTTTATCATTACTGTACATATGCAAATGTCTGGATCTTAAAAGAATAAGCTAGACCTTATGGTGCATATTAACCCTCTGATGCATGAACTAAATCATCACAGCCGAAAATCACAACCCAATCCACATTTCAAAGCACTTGATATTTTAAGTATTTGATAGGTAGTTGTGGCTTAATTCGTCTCTTCTACTGGTTTAGCAACTGAAGTTTTAAACAAGATTTTATCGCCAACACATAAAAGCTGCTTTCAAACTTTTTGTTTACTGTTGTAACACCCAATGATATCCGTATACCGCTTTCCCCCTTGAGTCTTTAAAAGTCAAAAACTGTTTAAAAACCACTCAGATTCTTGATACAGCAAGAATTCATCTTTTAAAATGCCTGTTAAACTTCAGTAATATTATATTAGAATGCTAATTGCGAGGATTCTCCTACTGCTGCCCACTAAAATGGTGTCAGTTTCACTGCGTTTCAGGAATTACCAAATAATTTCAGTAAACGATCCCAACAAATTGCATCAGCGAACAACTCACTTCAGAGAGACTAAAGTGTACAGTAAACCCCAAACAGTTCAATAAGTATTGCCTACATATTGCTCAAAGACTGAACTGATACTCACTAACTTTTTTCTTCTCAAAGTTTGAATTCTAAAGAAATTGAAACTGTTTTTTAGGGCTGTCATATTTAGTGATAACCAACATTTTAAAAGCAATTTTCATATATTTAGTGTTGAAATGAACAACAGTTCCAAGTCAAAATATATCTTTGAACCTAATGCAAACATGAACATTATATTTTAAATCCAGAGCTTGGGTTATATGTAAACTGCTTGATTTAGCTTTGACTAGTCAATAACAAAACAATGTTAGGGCCCGTTCACACCAAGCACGATAACGATAAAGATATAGTTAGGCTATAAAAATTGTTCTAAATATAAAAGAATAGCAGTGTCCACACCAGTTATAACGATAACGATCTAGAGGGTATGCATCGACGTCACTTTCCCGCCGAATCGCGCTCCCTCAGCTAGACTGAGTGGCAAAAGAACCTGCTGCATGACTGGATTTAATAGGGGAAACTGCTAAAACTTGAGTAAAACAAACGATTACACTAAAGGTTGGGCTCGAAAGTGTTTCTTATAACATGTCAAAGAAACCTAATCCATAGATATTGACATGCAGTCAGGAATCGTATTTCCTGACATTTATATGTGCCTGATTTCGACGCCGGGAAAATACATAAAGCAAATCTGCCTGTGAACGCTTTATATAACTACACTATAGGTAGGTCTGAATCCGAGTGTTCACTTGTATCAATGTTATATATATCGTCCAGCCCTAAAACTATAGTTTTTGTCCGTGTTTATTTAAAAATATCCAATTATGCAGAATATAAGATGGTAAATATTTAATTGATGAGTTGTCAACACAATATATAACAATACAACATACAGGGTATGATTTTACCGCAAAATCCAACGTTTTGACAAAATGATAACTGAAAATTCATGTTTCTTTGCCTAGAGTCAGTTATTTCTGTGAATTTCAGCGATCCATTTGCTTCTCTTTTCTGTAGCTTTCGGCAGTCCGTAAAAATATCAGATTTTGTGTCAAAGCTATTTGTAATCAGTCGCAAAGCTCTTCCCCATTTTGGATGTGTTTTGTGTGTTTTTCGCGGCATTCACGCTGAAAATCAATGCTGCCACTCAGTAACCGCAGTCATAACGGCCGACGGTAATGTCACGTGCATACCCTCTATAGAGAACGCGTTACGACTTTAACTTTCAAAACGATTTTTTTTTCAGCTGCTGAACGATGAACACTGACAGCCAATCCGAATCCATTCTAATTTAAGGGCTCGCGCATTTAAAATGGCAAAAGACATTGCGGAGGTTAATCGCTGAGGTCCAACGCCCTTTTCAAGGATACTTGGATATATGGAAAACAACCGGTCATACCCTTGGAATAAATGGTGAGAAGTATTAACGATGAGATCACTATGCCAGGCTAGAAACAGTGTAACAAAATTACCTCAGGTATCCAGCGCTAGTTTCGACAACATTGTCTTGCGTCTTCTGAAGTTGCAGTGAAAAAGACTAGGCGTTGTTTTTATTCCACTTCATCAGCTAAATTCACCGTTAGATTAGATCGATTACACTAGCTATTCACTCGAAACATAGCATGCTGAGGACATCTGCTGGGTAAAGCTGTGTAAATGCAACAAAAACAGAAAAAACTTGTACACACCTTGAAACCGCAGCACGTGAGCTTAGAATAAACAGACCGCTTTTGTTTGTTAGTGTGGGCGCAAATATAGTTATTGTTATAGATATCTTTATTGTTATCGTTCTTGCTGTAAATGGGCCTTAGTCACACAATCCAACATTTTATTGTTGTTCACTTCTGAAAGTGTATTTTCACATACTGCCAGCAGCATATTGGACTCCTAAAATATGGCTGTAAGTGAATTATTTCAAGGTTAAAGTATGAAACCCTTTAAGCCAGTGGTTCCCAACCACATTCCTGGAGGCCCCCCAACACTGCATGTTTTCCATGTCTTCTTTATCAAACACACCTGATTCAGATCATCAGCTCATTAGTCGAGACTCCAAGACCTGAAATTGGTGTTTCAGACAAAGGAGAGATACAAAATATGCAGTGTTGGGTGGTCTCCAGGAACGTGGTTGGGAACCATTGCTTTAAGCGGTGTGTTGTCCAATCAAAACAAACTTGGTCTACAAACTTTCTTTAATTTAAACTTATTGTAGTATATCTTAGCAGTAGCTTTTTAATTTAGCATGCTGCTCTCTTGTCTGGTGTCATGAAAACAACACAGTCGCTATGATGCAAGACTTCTGCTTGCGTTGCAGTGTTAATTAAAGCAGTGAAGATTACTTGCCCTTTTACATCTGAAGTCCGAGTTTAGTTGTGACCTCTGGGCTACAGTCTCCGCAAGTGTGTGTTAGCATAGCTTATAATTAGGCAAATAAACACAAAAAACACTTGATACAAGGAAAACTGTGACTGTATTCATGTTCAACATTTTACAACACTGTTTTCAGCTAGTTGTGTGATAGTTCTCAGACATCTTACACGCAAAAGAAGACTAATTATTCATCTTGATTTGAGTTCTCTGTAGATTTTCGTTTGAACATACAATTTGGTTTTGGGAGAAAACAGAACACATTGGTCTTTTTTTTTTAACAGTGTCGTAGCTGCTAACATCACTAACCATAAATAAACATTTTATTTTCCCCAAACAAACACAAGGTTGGGCAGACTAGTTAATAGCCTGCCTGTCAACATTAAAAGGTTACCCAAAAATGAAATTTTTGTCATTTATTACTCACCCTCATGTTGTTCTACACCTGTAAGACCTTCATTCATTTTCGGAACACAAATTAGGATATTTTTGATTAAATCCGAGTTTTTTTTTATTCCCCATAGTCAGCATTTTAACCACCACTTTCAAGGTCCAGAAAGGTACTAAAGACTTTGTTAATATAGTCCACATGATTACAGTGGTTGAACCTTAATTTTAAACCTTAATAGAACCTGTAAGCGCTGAACACACAAAACCACTCACTTCAGTCACTTCATGACATCAAGGTTAAAGTACTGCGTTCACACTGACTATTTTAACAATGTTTTTAGTACCTTTCTGGTGGTTAAATTGCTTTCTATTGGGGGGGGTGTAGTGATGGGAACTCTCGGATTTCATCAAAAATATCTTAATTAATGTTCCGAAGATGAACGTAAGGTCTTATGGGTTTGGAACGACATGAGGGTGAGAAATTAATGACAGAATTTTCATTTTTGGGTGAACTATCCCTTTAATAATACTTCAAGAGCTACTAAACCCTTTGAATAGCTCCTTAAATTTTATTAAAGCAGTTTCAGAATGATTTAAATGAATTTTTTTTTTTTTTAATTACAGTACATGTCTGTTCACAATATCCTAACCCAGACAGTAACATAGTGTTGGCCCAGATTCGGCCCACATCTGGTGCGAGTGGAATCCACATGTACCAGATTTGGCCTGGATCTGGGCCAACACTATGTTGCTGTCTAGGAAAACAGTAAAACTCATTGTGTATCACATGAAATAAAGGTGCGGTCACGTTTACTGTTGTTTGGCAAATTTTCGGCGTCGAAGTACAGTCATTTCAATAGGAAGCCACACATGGATGAGGGCGAAAAAATTCCCCACAAAAAATTCGCAAGTCACAAATTTGCCACATTTACAAACAAGCTTGAAGCTGGGCTTCATATGTTGCTAAATTGCGAAATTTCGCTAATGTGACCACACCTTAAGCCTGTGATTCCAGCAATTTTTCACTAGTGTAACAGTTCAGATACTAAGAGTGACAAATATGGGACAATATCAAGGCACTGCATGACTTGCATGATTATGATGTTGTTTCTTTTTCTCCTGTTTGTGGCAATTATTCCAAACTCTCATAGGCTGGCAGTGATAGGAAATGGCTGCCTCCATTGGGAGTCAAATCACAAGATCAAGTTGTCAGGACTTGGCAAATAGACTCTACGGTTGTAACATGGTGTGTGTGCATGCGGTTGTGGTTCTGTATCTAAAAGAGTAAGCTGGGAACACAGTGGAATACAGTTGGACAGGAGTCACTGATGTCCCCCTAAAATAAATATAGACTCCTGAGCTGGTAGGTGAGCTTTGGTGGATTAAGTCTTTGTTTCTGTGATATTGGATCTTTAAATGTGAATAGTATACGCTTGTAAATTTAATTTAAAACATCACATACTGCAGTATTCTCTGAAAATATTCTCGCCATTTCTTGTCGGTCAATCCCATCAAATTATTAGCGCAATGCTATTCCAGAATGGCTTGATGTCATTTGGCATTTTTCCCATTATGTTTGAAAAGACAAATCGTGGGACAAACGTTACAAATGAAAGTCTATTACATGTTTCTGCACATCCAGACAAGATAAACTGCAACTGAAAAATATCTCTGACGGCAAAAAGGCATTTTCGTAGATGGCGAGTCAGCCACCACCTGCAGGTTTGGTTCACCGGGTCTTTTCGTCTTCTAGAGCTCCCTTTTTCAATCCAGGCAGATGTGGAAAACCTCTGGTGGATATCTGTCTGTGCAGCTGAGTGAATATACAACATCTTCAGGAAACACGAGAAGAAGAAAAAAAAAAAGGAAGTAACAAAATAAAGTTTTTCCTCTCGTTGGGAATAACAGGTCTGGGTCATTTAAAGTCTCCCTGCCGATCATTTTCCGTTTTGACGCGTGGGTCAGCAAGCAGCGGTGGTTTTTATCTCAGTTCATGAACTGCGTGTAGCCCTCGGCTCCTGTCACTATCACATCCATCCAGATCCTCATGGCCTCTGCGGAGGGGGCCACCATGTAATACAGTCTGTCGTGCGTCTTCACACAGAAGGTCAGGGAGGGGTTGGGGCTCTGCATTCAAAAAGACATAATCAGATCAGTGAGAGAGCCACGTATGGAGCGCATCTTTTATTCAGTTTTATTCAGATATGAAATATCGGCTTTTGATCTATTAGGGATGTCATATTGACTTCATTAAAATTAAATTAATTAATCATGCAAAGTGCATGTGGAGGACTCCAAATACTACATGCACTAACTACAATTAAAACTAGTATACACATTAATATAAAAATAATATAATTTTTGTTAATTAAATAAACATAAAAAACATGCTGTTATTTTTTTTTTTTCATTTTAATAAATTTATTTTAATACATTTATATTTAGTATGAATCCAATGTAATATAGTTTAATAATTTTTTCAAGCATTGATAATAATTTGTATGAATAATGTAGATAACATTTTATTGTGTGGATCAGATTTTTATACTTTATAATATAGTCTTATATATATTTAATAACTACAATAAGCTAAAAATGATTATACTTATTAATATAATAACATTTAACAAAAATAATTATTTTATTTAATTAAATAATTAAACAAATGTTCTGATATTTAACGTATCAGTATTTTCTTCTTAATAAATGTATTTTAATGCATGAATCCAAATGGTATACTTTAATATAATTTACTCATTTTATATACATACATACATAAATACATAAATACATATATATATATATATATATATATCATATAATATTTCTGATTTTGAACTTAAGTTTATGTTTATTGTAGTAAAACTGAACTAGTTTTTTAAGGTCTTTTGAATTTTTTATCTTCGTGCTATCGGCATTCAATAATTCACCTCACAAACTCACAAAAGCATGTTTATCCTCACTGGACATGAACCTGTGTTTATTGTAGTCTTGGTTGTATTTTCTTTTACCTTGTTTAGTTTTGCTCATAGTTTTGGAGAATGAGGTTGTGTTACATATACCTAATTTAGCTGTTTCTAACAAGTGACAGATAAATTGGCACCAAAATGCTGCAGCGTTTGATTGGACACACTGCCTTTGATCTATTTTTTAAATGTTGATAGTTTGTTTAATTTATTTTACAGCTTATCATCACGTTGTATTGTAACACACTATTACGGCATTTGTGCTCCTGATTACTTTGGGCCTGTTTTATAAGCCAAAGCTGCGTGTATGTCTATGTCACATGATACGTGTTTAAGCCCCGGGTGATTACTGATCTCTCTTGAGCTAAAATGGATTAATCGAAAGTCATACCACTTAATTAATAATCATTGATTAATCATTAGCATCTCTAATTTCAATACATCTGCATAAGTAGAGTAGGAGGTGCTTGTTACAAATGATAATTAGTTCTCACCAAAACTCTCATTATTAAAGAGCATTTCAAACAATATAACATCATTCAATATGCAAACAAATCTAATCAAACGACAAAGGAATTCTTATAGAAGCTTGTTTCCACCACGGAATAAGGTAACTGCAGCTTTTTATTTGTGAGTTATAAACTCGCAATTGTGAGGAAAAAAGTCCAAATTGTGAGATAAAAGGTCTCAATTATTATTATTATTATTTTATTTTTTTTTTTGCATTTTTATATCTTACAATTCAGACTTTTTTCTTGCAATTACAAGTTTATATCTCACAATTCAGACTTTATAACTTGCAAATGTGAGTCAGATTTGCGAGTTATAAACTTGCAATTGCAAGAAAAAAGTCAGAATTCAGAATAAACTCACAATTGCGATAAAACTCTTTATAACTCGAAATTGTGAGATATAAACTCACAGTTCTAAGAGAAAATCAGAATAGCGAGCTATAAACTCGTAACTGCGAGAAAAAAGTCAAAAGTCCGACATCAGAATTGTTAAATAAAAAGTTGCAATTATTATTATTTATTTTTTTAAATTCTGTGGCAGAAACAAGCTTAAATAGATTCTTAAACTGTCAAGGAGTGAATTATGTTATGACTTCCAGTTAATGCCGGTTAACATTATACAACGTGAAGCTGACTGTGTATAATATACCACACAACTGCTTCTGTGGGGCTATTACGTTATATACACACTTAGCATCTCATCACAGGTGGGAGTAGTAGAGAAACACTTAAGGGAAATGCACAGGTTGTAAATTACATTATACTCTCATCCTCAGTAACTATGCAAAAAAACAAATATCCACTTTAAAAATTGGCCTCAGTTAAAGTGCAAATAGTCCAGTTATTCAAAACAATACAACACGAGGTATGCTAATTAGTCACAAGGGAGTAAGTGTGTGAAAAATGCAAGAATTAGAGCAATTTCTCCTTTGAGCAAACATGCAGGATAGGGTGATAGTGGTGGAGAAGTGATACGTACGTTTGTCAAATTCAGATTGAAAAATCCTTTCTGTGAAAACAGTCGGCAAAGCAAAAGAATGAAGAAAAAGAGGGGTGGGGAATATTGACAGCAGAGTTACAGCATAAGAGACAAAAGAGAAGAAAGAAGCTAACAGAAAAAGATCAAATGAAATGGTGCAACAGGAGTGCAGAGCAGAAAAACAGCGGGAGATGTGAGCTGTGCTTATACGAGGGTCTTATATCTGATAGGGGGCCGTACCTTTGTGGCACTGCGCAGGTGATCATAGTAAACCTCCTCGATAGCCTGGAAGTAGATGACGCCCTTCAATTTGCTCTCGTGTTTATCTGTGAACAGGAGAAAAAGAGGTGTCATGCTGCGAAAAATCGTTCTCTTAATAAGAATTTTATTGCAATGTTTCCGTTTAAAGTGTTTTTAATATCAAAACAAGACAAATTAAGTCCAAAAGCAAAAGCGAATGAGATATGTTCTCCGAAAACAAGCATTTCCAAGTATTTTTACTGGAAAACAAGACAAAACTACTGATTAACACAATGTTTTGCACAGCGAAGGTTTCAAAAGCAAATAAGCCCCCACTTCCCCTGGAGAATAATGATCTGGTAAGCACCGATGTGACCTTGTTACTGCAGTGCAACCCCTTCATTTTCAGTCCGCGTAAAAATAAAGAGCGAGAGCTCACGCTTTGCCGAGCGCCACGGCTGGATGATGAGCACGATTTCCTCAGCATTGCGGCAGATTTCATCACCATCAGATAGCAAGCGGACGGGCTTCTGGTTATTTGTATGCCCCTAGCTAACCCGAGGCTATCGGAAATCATGGCAGCCACTGTGAGCTTAAGAATTACTAATTATCCGTATCCCCCCACTGCTGGATTCACCCACAATCCACTCTTTGTTCTGCCCTCGTTTCTTTCCCCAACCTCAGGGGGGACGAAAGCATAACGACACGTTTGCAGAGCGGCATTAGCATAGTGCACAGTAAGGAGGATGTTGGAAGGCGACGCTGCGGTACACATACCGGCGTAGTAGGAAAACGTCCTTTTAAGGCGATCAAAGACGAACCAGCGCTTCCTCCAGGATTTGATCTTCCCTCCCATCTTGACAAGATAGCCCTTGCACATCTTTTCAGTGAGAATCACGTGGTAGCACGTGTCCACGCTGTGACCTGAGGACTCGATGTGGGAACGGAGGTCAAACTCCTCTTTGCGAATGGGCAGGTATCGTGTCATCGGACGGGCCTGGAAATCAACACATATTTTTGTTAGAATGAGTAATGACATGACGTGGTTTTCAGTTCATTTCTTCGAAAATGCTTCAAAAAATGCAGTTCATACATTTATTTATTTAAAAACACCTCTTTGATGAGGAACATGTTTTTAATTTCTGAATTAAGATTCTTTATATTTTTTGGTGTGGCATAAGGTAAAAAATGTCAGGGTTATACAAATGTCCTAATATATATATATATATATATATATATATTTTTTTTTTTTTAAACAAAACTTTCAAAGCTCTCCTGCTTTATATCTAACTTTTGTCCGCCAAATCAAAATTACATGGTACAACCAACATGCAAAAACAGAAAAAACAAAATAGACCCTCATGATTGATCTGATATTGTCAAGATCAATATCAGATAAATTATATTATCTTGTGGACTATATGTAAACATGTTCATGTAATAGTTTAATGGCTTAGTTAAATATTTTATTTAGTTAAATAGCTTATTCAGGGGAGTACTAAATAAAAAACAAAAAACAATTTTTATGATCCCTCTTATTTTGTTAAAATTACCATAATTTAGCAGATTCTGCAACTGCAAGGTGTATGTACATTTATAAAAGCAACTGTATATATATAATATTTTGGTCCCACTTTAGATTAGGGTCCATTTCTCACTATTAACTAACTGAAGAGTTCATTTGCAAAAACAGATAACTCCGTTTTAATTAATTCTCATAAATCATGTTTTTTTTCTATTGTGTATTTGGGTTTTTCTGATTATGTAATAATAACAATAAAAAAAAAAATACAGGTAACTTAATTGAACGTATGTTTTTTTCATACATATTAAAAGTTAGTTTTTTTAGGAAAAGCAGATAACTGATCATTTTAGGGGCCGTTTACACTGCGCCGAAACGTAAAACTTTTAATGTCTTTTGGCCATTCATTTACACAACAGCAGCATTTCGGTGGCCTGAAAACGCAAACTTTGACGTCATGCACATGCACATTACATGTTCAGTCTATAGTGTTTCATCACCATCTAATGACCTGCCAGCAGAATTCAGCGTTTTTAGTCATTTTCATGGATTCGTATGAATGGGGATCGTTTTGACAATGGTGTCATTGGTACACAGAAAACTCAAAGGAAAAACTTCCCTGTTTTAATCATATCGTTGTCGTGTAAACGTATCCTTTATCAGCTTTGATGAAACTCCCCTCAGCTAGCGCGTCTTTTCGAAGTGACTAGCAGCCTTGTCACCTGACCTGAATACTGCGCACTGATTCGCTAAAATGAACTTATTGGGTTGTGTACACAAACAGCAAGGGAGCTTGTCGGTTTCTGCTGTAAAACGTGAACTCGCGATGCCTTGACAGTGGACAATACCGGCATTAATATGTGATACTATTATAGTTATAACTAATAAACAACCAATATCTTAGTAATATGCATGCTAATAAACAACTACTTAATAGTGAGAACCAAAGTGTTAAAGTGTTTTTATATATATATATATATATATATATATATTTTTTTTTTTATATATAAGTTTTAAATTAAATTAGTTATGAAAATTATTAATTAAATCTAATCAATTAAATTACTAAATAAATTAAAAGTGTACGAAATGTTTTATTTAGCTTTTTTATTTGACATTTTTAGAGTCATTAAATTGAATCTTTTATTAAAAAATGTGTAAATATTTTTCAAAACTATATGAAATACAAAGAATCTCTAAAAACCCTAACCACTAATTAATTAATTGTACAAAATGAATCCATTAAATCAACAGTCCTAGTACAATCCCAATGGACTCTCGGCACAGTGACTCCTCACCTGAGAGAAGTTTTTGGACCTCATCTTCACCTCCTTCTCTATCAGCTGCTGTCTGTGTACCGTCTCCTCCTGCAGTCTCTTCTCCGCCTCCTCCCTTCTTCTTCTCTCTTCCTCTAGCATGAGTTTACGGGCCTGAGTCTCTCGTTCCTGCGGGCCAAAAGAGGGCAGCGGTTATTAGACATGACTGAGAGTCAAGAAAGATGAATATTGTTACTGAACTGACTGTATACTGATGCTACGACTCACTCTGGACTCAATGAGTCGAGCTTTCTCCAGTTGCGCCTCCTTCAACATCTTCTCCATCTCTTCGATCTTCAGTGCATCCATACCACTGGCACTGTGAAACACACAAAACTTCAGTCAAAGTCTCCATCAACTATATTGAGGGGGGAGTTCACTATGCGTGTTTGAACCAAGACAGCCAGCCATTTAAATACTAGTTGCGCAACCGTTGAGTAAATTCACCCTTCGGTCATCTCTTTGGTGAATGATGGAATTGAGACCAGTAGCACTGGATTACGAAACATTTCGTCATATATGAAAATACAGCTGAACTGAACATACAGTACAAGCATGAAAATCTGCCTTGAATCATTAAATGAAGCACATGTGGACTATAAACAGAAAAAGAAAATGTGTAGTGGATTACTCTAGAGAAGAAGCCCAGACTAGCTCGAAGCTTTATAAAGACAAGAGTAAACAAACAGCTTGAGAACATTTCAAGTAAACAAATTCTCTCCTGAGATAAACAGCTGAAGGCCGTCTATTTACAAAGCTGTTGTGCCCCGGTCCAGCTCCACCGATCCACCGCTTCACTGTACTTTACAGGCTTTTGTTTACAACATCTTCACACATTTCCCATGATAAAGCTTGTAACTAAAGACAACATGTCAGTGTCAAACTGGGTTGTGGGCCATTCAGAAATGAATTGAGAATGCCTTTGAAATTCAATTCTTGAAAGTACACTTAAAATACAATGACATCAAAGAAATTCATATACCGGCTATAAGTGTAGTTTTTTAATAATACACCACCGTTGAAAAGTTTGGGGTCAGTAAGGTTTTTTTTTTATTTTAAGAAATAAATACTTTTATTTAGTGACAGTAAAGACTTTAATATAGAGGTTATGCATTGATGTCACTTTCCCACCAGAACACGCCGGACTGAGTGGCAAAATATCCTGCGACATGACTGGATTTAATAGGGGAAACTGCAGAAACAGGAGTAAAACAAACTACTATCTTCTTAAATTGAAGGCAGTTGGACTTGGCAGTGTTTCTTACAACTCACCAAAGAACCAGCGGTCCATGAACACTGACGTGGCCAGAAATCAGGTTCTGACATTTATAAGTACCTGATTTCAACGCCGGGGAAATACATAAAGCAAGGCCTGAGAATGCTTTATCTGCTAGACAACACTATAAATACAATATAGGTAGATCTAAATCAGGATTATCACTTATATCATTGTTATATGTGACCCTGGACCACAAAACCAGTCATAAATCGCACAGGTATATTTGTAGCAATAGCCACATTGTATGGGTCAAAATTATCAATTTTTCTTTTATGCCAAAAATCATTAGGATATTAAGTAAAGATCATGTTCCATGAAGATATTTTATAAATTTCCTACCATAAATATATATAAAAAAATATTTTTGTGAGTGGATATGCATTGCTAAGGACTTCATTTGAACAACTTTAAAGGCGATTTTCTCAATATTTAGATTTTTTTGCACCCTCAGATTCCAGATGTTCAAATAGTTGTATCTCGGCCTTCTATCCTAACAAACCATACATCAATGGAAAGCTTATTTATGTAGCTTTCAGATGATGTCCCTTGACCCTTACAACTGGTTTTGTGGACCAGGGTCACATCGTCATATCGGCCAGCCCTAAAACTTGTTAAAGCACTAAGGCATTATATACATAACAGTATGACTTTCTATAAAGCTGCTTGGAAACTATATGTAGCCTATTGTGAAGTGCTATACAAATACATTTGACATAACTTGATGCTTGGACACACTTTAAGACTTTAAGATTTGTTGGCGAAATTAAAGTGACGAGGGCATCAATGGATATTCTGGTTGTTTCAATATATATTTTGTAGAAACTTTTAAGGTTATATGGTTAACTGACAGCTGTTGAGCAAACAGTACAGAGTTCAGCGCTGCAATCAATCAATCTATCTAAACTTTCTTTGTCGCCCTTTGTAGAACACAAGGCTCACCATAATGTTTTTTTTTTTTTAATAAACGCTGACAAAAACTTTACAGTTACACAGAATTTAAGATGGTAAATATTTAATTTATGAGTTGTTAATAAAATATATGAACTAGGGTATGCCCAAAATTCAACATATCTGACTCAAAACAGTAATTGCAAATACACGTTTCACTGTCGTTTCAAGTCCAGTTGTTTCCGCAAATTGCAGCGATCCATTTGCTTCTATTTTCTGTAGCTTTTAGCAGTCTGTAAAAAATAGCTCCAATTTTTTTGTTGAATCTATTTGTACAGTCGATCGCACAGCTTTTTCCCATTTTAGATGTGTTTTGTGTTGTATTTGCAGCATTTACACTGAACACCAACTGAGTTTTTTTACTGAGTCTTTTATTTTCATGCTTTATCACAATTTTTTTTTTCTTCTGTCAAATCAACTTCAATAATAATGTAGTTCAGATAACATAATATTTTGAATTTCTGTTGATTAAACCAGTCGCCTTCGTTGTATTAACTCAACCAGGTAACTTACTTTTTTAAGTTAAACCAACCATCTTTTTTACAGTGTGGGTGTAACCGCAGTGACTCCTGCCTACTGTGACGTCTATTGATATAGAAAATAATTTCTATTTCAAATACATGCTGTTCAGCATGATTAAATATTAAAATATTAGAAAAGTTAGTTTAAATTGTAATAATATTTCACAATATTACTGTTTCAAATAAATGCCGCAGAAGAGAATATTTTGAACAGTAGATTAAATTTAATTTTTCAGTATGAATTGGCCATATATGTTACAGAACACACATTATATTAGGTAATTCCAGAAAAATTACATATTAATAATTAATATTAATGTTAATAACCAATAAATGAGCTTTTTATTTCAATTTTGCATACATGTATTATATTGTATTTAATAAATGAACTTTTATTTTATGAACCCTGATGCACTTCATCCCCATCATTTCACAGAATGCTCTAATTTACCCTAAAGTCTTCAAAATGGAGACAAACAACACAAAGCAGGCTTGCCTTATTAATTATGCATTTTTTTGTGTGTAGAAGAAAATCTGTAATGTGACCGTACTGAATTTTTTTGAATAACAATTAAGTGCATTCCTTTTCCTGTCATTCCACATCAAATTGCTTTCTAACATCCTCTGCGGCATGACCAATTCCATTTAAATCACACTCATGAACTGAATTCTGAATTTCGCTTAACCATGGTGTCACATGTCAGTGTCTGCACCTTATTAATTGTTGGATTTGCAACCAGTTAAACCCGTATTTCCTTTCTCATTTGGCTAATCAGTTATTTATAAATGTCAGGTTCTGATGAAAATATAGCAGGACACGTTATTGCCAAACGTGTACAAGTACAATGGATTACTCTTATATGCAGAGAGGGGGCTGATTTATGACAGGAAGGGTGGATAGGCAAACAGTAAAACCTCAGGCATGTGTTTATGGAAGACTCCTTTCCAGTTGTTGACATTTTTGCAAGCCCAATTAGTCCTATGTGTTCTCTGACTGTCCCTGTTAAGTGGAAGCCGACAAGACAACCGTTTCCACACAGCCCGTTTAACCCAGCAACAACCTACAAGCTTAAAGACGTATCTTCACAGAGTCCGTTTAACCCAGAAACAACCTAATCTGTTGCCTCAGGCATCAAAGTCGTTCATTTGTTCTTTCCTTTTTGCAGGAAAGTGGGCGGGACATAGCACGGTCGCTGCATTCTGATTCACAGCTTCCATATGAACTGAGCTATTACATCCATGTGACTTTATCAAAAATATACATTATTTTACACATTTTCACAGGGATGTAATATTATATAAATTTATAATAATATATGCTACTGTTCAAAAGTTTGGTTTCATGAAGATTTTTTTTTAATAAAAGAAATTAATATTTTTATTCAGGGGTGCATTAAATTGATCAAGTGACAGTACGACATTTAAAATGTTACAAAAGATTTCTGTTTCAAATTTTGAACTTTGTCATAGCAGGAATAAATTACATTTTAAAATATATTCAAATAGAAAAAAAAGTTATTTTAAATGGTAATAATATTTAAACAATATATACTTCTTTCAAAAACGTTTAAAACATTTTTGAACAGTAATGGACATTATAATTTTTTATAAGATAATATTTATATAAAAATATGGTATTATTTATATTTAAATTAATATAATTTGTCATACTCAAAACCCTCACAATTACTAAAAAATGACCTTGCTTTACATATTAAAAATGAAAATTAAATAATTTAAAAAAATGATTAAACTGATTTTATATGAGCTTTAATAAAAGAAAATCATAAAATAAAATAAAAAATGCTAACAAATGTGATTTACATATTAAGAATAATAATAATAATAATAATAATAAATAAATAAATAAAAAAATAATAAAACTGATTTTATATGAGCTTTAAAAAAAAATGCTAATAAATGTGATTCATATATGCTCCCTATGATTTCTCAATTTGGAGCATACTCACTAAACGTCATTAAGCAGATGGTTGATAATTTGGCTTAGGACAGGCATGTGGAGAAAAGCCACGGGGCTGCCCCCAAATCCTGTCACAGAGCCATTAGCTAAGCATTTTGAGAAAGTGATTTAGGAAAGCACATGGAAATGTCGAACCTGGACATGTTGTCAGGAGAGCAGGCAGAGTTGTTTCCAGTGGAGATGCTTGTGTCCATGCTGTCCGAGCTCTCCAGGCTGAGGGTGTCATACGGTTGTTCCCCTGAAGAGGGCGCTGTGTGGTGTAGGATGGAGTGGTGCATGACTGGCGCGGAGGTTGAGGAAAAGGGATTGTTGAGTTGTGTTTGAGAGCCATGGAGCGCCTCCCACTGGCACTGAGCCTCTACTGCAGCTTTCTGCTTTAGTTCGGCCAAACGCCTCCGCTGCTCCTCAATAACCTGCTGACCTGATGTAGATAAAACATATATATGAAAGTCAGATCCACAGAATGGATATGCACTGAAATAAATGCCCAAAACTGATAGCTCCCAAGTGATTGCACATCCTTTTAGGATGGCACAGATGGCCCACAATTAGCTCCATTATGCCTCACACATACACATATAAAATATGCAACGTATGTGTGCTGAATAAACAGCCCAAGCAATACCTCTGATTGAAGATCCCTTTGTACACTACCAGTCAAAAGTTTAAACTTATATACTCATTCTTTATTACATTTTAGAATACTGAAGTCATCAAAACTAAGAAAAAAGTAAAAAATAAAAAAATAAATAATTCTGTCATTAAAATGTAATCTTTTTTAACAAATTAAAAAGAAAATTTATATAATTGAAATAATAATTAAACTGAATAAACTAATTAAACATTTATGCTCCCTAGGAATTATGTATTAACCACAAAAAAATGTTAAAGCAATAAATGAAAAAAAAAAAAAAACCTAAATAAACTGATCTATACTTGAGCACTAATGATATATATATATACACACACACATATATATATATATATATATATATATATATATATATAAAATAAAACAAAAATGAAATACTCCATGTGATATGGGAATTATGTAGTAACTGCAAAAAAAAAAAAAAAAAAAGAAATTAAGTAAAATTAAAGAATTTAAAACTGGTCTTATATATGAGCTTTAATAAAAAATAAAAAAATAAAATACTCCTTGTGATATGGGAATTGTGTAGTAACTGCAAAAAATAACTAAAATATAATAATAAAATAAAATAAATAAAGTTAAAATAAAATAAAGTTGACTTCATTCATAAGTAGAAATAAGATTAGGTTCAATGTACATTTGTATAAAAAGTTATTTCGAGTATTTAAGCATAAGCCTCAAGTCAAATCATAAGGTTTTGAGATCATTACAAACAAATTCAGCCAACTTTTGACTGGCAGTGCAGCTTTCAAAAGTGCATGAAACCAGTTCTCTATACTCTTTATTTATAGATAATCACTGATATCATCATTCAGTCCATGCACGGTTAATCCCATACATATATGTAAAGAATGCCATCAGTGAAGAAAAGAACATTGGGTGTAAAAGAACATTTGGACACTGTCAAACCCGTTCCAATGAGGGGGAAGAAGTGCACAAAATGTTGAGTTAGAATTGAGGATGATGATTATGATGAAGAAGGACAGTCCAATGCTACTCAGAGCTCGCTCTACCTGTGGGACTGTCCGTACTGGAGGAGGACGCAAACATGGAGGGCAAGAATTCTGTTTGAGGGCAAGGGACAACAAAGGATGATTGATGGTCAAAAGTTAAAACTAAGGAAGAGAACAAAAGAAGAGATGGAGAAATTGGCCTCCCATGAACACAATGAATATGAGAAATAAAATCATGGAGGAAATGAAAAAGCATACGGGTTTGAAACTACATGAAGTTGAGTAAATAATGACATATTCATTTGAGATATTCCTTGAAGTTTGATGGCTCATCAGTTGTTTATGTTGATTTTACAACCAGCTGTAAAATGTCAGCTGTCAAGCTGCTGTTCTCATTACCTTTCTGCTGAAGAGCCAGCTGCCTCTTGGTCTCAATGTCCTGCAGGGTGGCTGCCAGGTTGCGTGGGAGACTCCCGGTGCTGTTGGCTACCATCAGAGGACTCTGGGTAAACAAAACAAACAATTATTTCCACCAGCATATTTAACAATAAAGAGGGGACTAAATTACCACATTAAATGATGCAAGAGATTCTGATAACAGGGGAGTAAATGCACCATTTACTCTGGCAGGGGAGTAACAGAGAGAATTTACCCTGGCAAGAGGCTAACAGAGTCAATGCCATATTTTACCCTGGCAGGAGTGTTGCGTCCCAGCGTAGCCGTAGTGTATGTGGGGGACAGACCGGCGCTGATTTTCGGTCTCAGTGACGATTGGCTGGTATCACTGTCCAGTCGAGAGCGGTACACCTGTAGGCCAGAAAGACTTGATGTGACTTGAAGTGCTGCTTTTTCATGTTACTAAACAGAGTAAAGGTGTAAAATTCAGCCTTCATTTGCTCATTGCACATTTGAATGTAAGTATGCGCAAATAAGATTTAACAAGACAAAAAAATCCATCATATGGTTTAAAGGGTTAGTTTACCCAAAAATTAAATTTCTGTCATTAATTACTCACTCTCATGTCGTTCCAAACCCGTAAGACCTTCGTTTATCTTTGGAACAAAAATTTGTGTTCAGAAGATGAACAAAGGTCTTACAGGTGTGGAACTATGGAATCCCAAGTCTGCCAAAATTAAAAAATAAATAAATACATAAATAAATATACAAATAAATGTAAAAAAGCAAAAAATAAATAAATACATATATAAATAAATATACATAGAAAACTAAAAAAAAAACTAAAAAAATATTTATACATTTATTTCCTTATTTATGTATATATTTATTTTTTTCCACATTTATTCATTTTTTCTTTTCTTTATTTATACATTTATTCATTTCGATTTTTATTTATTTCCACATTTATTTATTTATGTATTTATTTCCATATTTGTTCATTTAATTCATTAATAATCATTTGAATGAATGGGCATGCGTTTGATTGAGATTCAGACACTGTCAGAACACGGAAAGGAAGCAGCGCACATATAGGCTACAGTGAAGTCGACGCAAGCATATCAACGCATTTGAAACGAGACCACAAATTTACTTCATATTCATATTTCCTACTTTTACACGCACAACATGTGACAAACACTTAAAATACTACGCATATTTCCAAAATAGATCCAAAATAGAACGAGGCATCGGTTACAGTAGAACATTTTGTCACGTCGTGTCTCCCCTCGTGGGGACATTCTAAAACGCTTAGTACATTAAGCCACGTTAAGTGTTTTTCACATTAAGACAGTGATATTAACAGACCAAACTCACTAAACATCATAATATTAAAGTATACTACGTAGCATTTAATAGCACGTTAAGCCTTTTCCTCCCATAGAAAACAGTTATAAGAAAACACTTAACGTGGCTTAATGTACTAAGACAGTGATTTAAAAAAAACAAACTCACTAAACGTCATACTAATAAAGTATACTATTTACAAAAAATCAGATGAGCCCTGAATATGATCTCAACATTTTTTTGCTTGCGTCGACTTCACTGTAGCCTATATGTGCGCTGGTTCGATCCTTTCCGTGTTCTGACAGTGTCCGAATCTCAATCAAACGCAAGCCCATTCATTCAAATGATTATTAATGGAAAATAACAAGCGCTTCCATTTCATAGTCCCTGTTATCAGATCTGCTGAAGATGTTGCTGTTCATGTTTGCCAGCGCAGGACATTTTACAAATCCAGACCAGACGATGTTCTACGGCCATGTCTCGAATAAAGAGTAGCCTATCCATGTCACACAGTACAGTTAGGGTGATATTACTTAACCCGTGATACAAGATTTTGGCCATGCTACCCATCTAAATCATTCATCGCAGTATCAACGTCAGGCTACACTATTTCAGGCACACCACAAGGTGTCACTGTGGCCTCAACACTTCGCTCTCGCCTACTCTTGCCTTGATTGCTAGTTTGAGGTAAACCACGCCCTCCTCATTACCCTACGGACAAAGAAATGTAAAAATACATAAATGTAAAAATAAATAAATGTAGAAATGAATAAATGTGGAAATGAACAAATATGGAAATAAATACATAAATAAATAAATGTGGAAATAAATCGAAATTAATACATGTATAAATAAATAAAAGAAAAAATAAATAAATGTGAAAAATATATATATACATAAACAAGGAAATAAATGTATAAATAATTATTTTTATTTATTTTATTTTATTTATTTTTTGCTTTTCTATGCATATTTATTTATTTATTTATTTTTGCTTTTTTTACATTTCTTTGTATATTTATTTATGTATTTATTTATTTATTTTTAATTTTGGCAGGCTTGGGATTCCATATGGAACAACATAAGGAATTAATGACGGAAATGTAATTTTTAGATGAACTAACCCCGTTTAAGTATGATATAGCACACATATAACACAAACTGAACTACTGTTGAATAAATTAGGTGAACTTGAGTGAACTACACCTTTAACATTTGATTTGAATTATATCAGCATTGTTAAAATGTTAAACAGGACTCATTGCTTTTTACTGAACAATTAAGGTCCCATAACTGTTGACGACTTTTTGTACTGTTTTCACTATATTTTAAATCCAGCTTTGGTAGGCGTAAGAGACTTCTTTTTTTTAAAAACATTAAAACATTTTAACAGTAATGTATATAGCTTAACACACTTCACTGCACAATCAACTAACAAACATGCATGACCAGTAAAAAGTTTGTTTAAAGGGACATTTTACAGAAAAATTTTAATTCTCTCATCATTCATTCACTCACTCTCACATCTTTCAAAACCTGGGGAGCGTTTCCAGTACAACGACATAACTTGCTGCTTAACCACAATGGTACAATGTATTGTTGAAGAAATTAACTACCTAATTACGACTGTTTCCCGAAATCTGACTAACTTCATCACACATCCGTCCTTCAAACCACATTGATTGCCGCACAGGTGGTGGAGTACTAACGTCTGCTAATTAATCAGTTCGAGATTGAATTAATGTCAGATTATTGCTGTAAATAGTGAACATGGCATCTGAAGTCTACTTCACTATTTTTGTACTTCATTGTCTTGCTTTATTTCCAGATCAATTGCAGGTTCCCTCTTACATCACTCCGGGGTTCTCCCACATGTGCACTCTTCAAAAATACTGCTTTTCTTAACAAACTAAAAGGTGCAGTATGGAATTTGTATATATTTGGAATGCAAGATAGAATATTCTGCATGTTTAGGTGCTTATTTTGCTCAAGAGCATGATCTATTTAAATTTGCATGTCATACTATGTCAGACTATGCTTCTAACCACTGGTCGAGAGCTGTAGTTCCAACCACACAGCTTTGTGATGCTGTTTGCGAATGTTTGTTGGAACAATGGTTTCTGGAAACACTGAATCGTTAAAGTATGCTGGAACTTGCGACCATAGTTGGCTCAAGATGCTTTTAGGAAACACACCCCAGAATTATGTTTTTTTTTCCATAATGCACAAAATGAGTTAAAGCAGAATGTCCAAGCTGCTCTTTTCCATACAATTAAAAGTGAATAGTGATCATGTCTGTCAGATTTTAAAAGCATAATGACTTAAAATTCAATCTGTTCCTCAAAGTTATTATATAGTGGAAGACCATATTTATGTTTTTTGTCCTTTTTGAACTACGATTGCTTCTGGTCCCCAACAGTCTCAATTGCAATGTAAGAGAGCAGCTTGGACATTCTGCTCAACTTCTCCTTTTGTGTTCCTGAAAAATGTTCAGGTATGGAAGAACACGAGGGTTAGTAAAAGAGTAAATAAAGACAGAATCCTTATTTTCAGGTGAACTATTCCTTTAACAAAAGGCCTTTTCTATAGATGGTTCTTGACACAAGGGTCCCGAATCCTGTTCCTGGAGATTTACCTTCCTGCAGAGTTTAGATCCAACCCTGATCCAACACACCTGTCTATAATTATAAGTGGTCCTAAACAAAGTCACTTGAAGGCAAGCCTGCAACCTTAGGCCTTGTCCACACTAATACGTTTTCGTTTGAAAACGCATCTTTTTCTCTCCGTCTTTGTCTTCCGTCCATACTGAGACAGCGTTTTTGTCAAGGAAAACAGAGCTTTTTGATAATACTCTCTAAAGTGTATTCATTTGAAGACGCCTTTTTTGCGTTGTAGTGTGGATGGTGAAAACTGAGGTATTTGAAAATTACAACTTTTGGAAAATGTTTGAAAACGCTAATGTGGATGAGGAGCATTTTAAAATAAAAACTCAGTTTTCAAATGTCTCCGGATTAATGTAGACATAGCCTTTGCCGAAAAAAGCGTAATGCCTGCTAAGGCTGCGGTGTGCAGGGAAGGAGACAAGGCCATTTTTTTTCCCATGGATGTCAATGGAGGAGAGGCTTCACTATGCTGAATAAACCGCTTTTGTGAGGAAATAGCTTATCATTTAATGAATCCACAGCCCATCAGCTAATCTTCAACATTTGTTTTGGATTTATCTATTTTTAGAGTTTACACAAAAAAAAAAAGCAACAGCTTTTATAAGAGCAACAGGTATGATTCAGTTTGCGCCACTTCACATTTATTTCTATGGTATCCGCAAACAGTGATTGAACACTGAACGAAATTCAATGGCATCAAGGCTGTAATGTGATTAGATATCAAGGCACACGTGATCCAAGTCCGCAGTTTTCCCGTGGAATTAGGCTACTTTAACACCTTTGCCGTGGGTTGTTTTTCATGTCCGTGGTTTGAAGCGACCCCAAATAACATGATATTTAGCCCCTGGAACGTGAATTTTACCAGGGGGACCCCGACAAAATTTTTTTGCCGGGGAACCCCCCTGAAACGCGATTGGGCTAGTTTTAAGTAGCAATCGGGCGGGTTTTGTTGTGAAAACCTGGCAACCCTGCCATTAAGCTTTCTCCAATGGTAGAGCCACGGACCCTTGTATCTCCCAATATTAAGTCAATCTTTGTTTTAAGTGCCCCATGAAGATCTTAATTAGCTGGTTCAGTTGTGTTTGATCAGGGATGGAGCATCTCCAGGAACAGGATTGGGAACCCCTGCAGAAGATGTCAGAAAACCTTGAGATGATGAACAGCCAAAAGCCAAAACAAACAAAATAACATGACACTCACGAAAAACACCCTCCAAAAAACCTTACTTAAGACACATAATGAGGCCTATAAAGATGAAGTATGAAAATGTGGGAGAGCAGAAGAAGGTGAAAGACAGCTGAGCTTTTGGCTGTTACCTGCGCAGGCTTGCGTGATGAGAAAGCTTTAGCTGGGAGAGGAGGAGGGCAGAGCTGGTTTGCATCTCCAGCTGCCATTACCTCCTGATACCAGCGATCTAAATCTAGAGCTGGCATCTGAGGCCTGCCCCAATCCGACTGATGCTTAACACACGCAGCACATCCATTAGTACAGAGAGCATGAGCAGGAGAGAGAAAGGTGGGACGATGGAATGCCAGAGAGAGAAAGAGAAGAGTGTTAATGAGCAACTGAATGATTTGTTCAATGACAGAATGACACAGGTAGTTGGCAATACCCAGCCCTAACAAGGAATCAAACGAGAGAGAACAGAGGAGGAGAGACACACCTCAAAGGAGAGAGAGAGGGAGGAGCCATGAGGGGAGGGGAGGCAGGAGAAGGCGGAGTCTGCTAGAGAAGACTGAAGTAATTGGATGGGAGAGGTAGGGGAAGACTCCACCTTCGGCATCCCATAGATCTGGTTTAATTGGCCGACGGTCACATACTCCTGACATCCAGGAGTGACACGTAGACACAGGCAGGGGGAAAAAACAGCAAGTAGCAGAGCAGGAAAGAGAAGACAATGTGTTATGAAGACTGTAAAGAAAGGTATTTTTTCTACAAAGTTTTAAAGTTAGTAACTAGAACACATAATTAAATATTCAGTTCCCAATTTTTTCAATACATAAACATCATCCTTTATACTGTGTCCTAACCAGGTGCAACGTGCCAAATTTCTAAAGGCAAGTAGTTTGTCCTCAGTCAAAGTGAAAACATTTGATGTTTAATATACAGTTATGTGGAGTAAGATTTCAATCAATGAGATTTCACTATGGGTAGAACTATCTAACAATGTCATAGAAACCAAATGAATGGCAAAATGCAGCTGGTTAGGACAAAACCTAACATGTAAAGGTGATAATACATGGGGCAACTTTTCAAGTGATGTTGCTTGGGCACTTTCTCATTGAGAATAGGCAACAAATTTCTATCTGGATACTTTAGATTGAAATTTGTTGCCCATTTTCAATGGGAAAGTGCCCAAGCAACATGGCTCGACAACACTGCTCAAGAAGTTGCCCCGTGTATCATCACCTTAAAAGATCACCTTATTGCAACAAGCCTAGAGATTGATCAGATATACTAGGTCATTCTATAAAACAGGTGCCATTTTTGTCGCTTTATTTATTTGTTTTCTTTTTTTATCTGTCCCACCTCTGTTCCAACTTGTAAATTTTAATGAAAACAAAATTCTAGCTTTATTATTTATATGCATCTATATATCTATCTTGTAGTTTAATGACCTTCATGGCTGTCAAATTAAACTCTAAAACTCTGAACTATTAGCATAAACCATTTTTTTTTAATTTTCTGAAAGCATAATTATATACAAACTAGTGTTATTCTAGTATTATTTACGTACTATTACAGTTTACTTCTTTTACTATTATATTTTTCATTTTAATTGTAGTTAATTTGCGAATTTGTATTTTTCATTAGTTTTTTAGGTTGAATTTATTTTAATTTTAGTTTTCATTTGAATTCAGTTTGTAATTATATGTCTAGTTAATAATTAATGTTAGTTGCCAATGCAACATTTCTAATTTTCATTTATTTACATATGTATATTTTTTTTTATTTCAGCTTTATTTCAATTAACAAAAATGTTTTGAATAGTTTTAGTTATTTATATTATATTAAAATAAATTACATTCACTGTATTTAGCTTGAGGTTCTGTTTACACAACACTGTTTTCAACTAAAAACATTTTATGCGTTTTGGCCATTCATTTACACGACAATGGCATTTTGGGGGCCTGAAGATGCAAACTTTGATTTCAGATAATGATTCCATTATCATCTCTGTGAAAACAGTGGCAGCATGCACATATGTATTAAGTGTTTAGTCTACAGGTATGCGCGATTGGTGCGAGGGCTCTGTAAAAGAATGTGTATGTGCACAGGCGCTTATTGTTTCTTTACAAAGTGACATCGCCAACTACTGGCCTGGCAGCATACTACAGCGTTCATTTAACAGCAGTGTCATCTATACAAAAAAAAAACCTTTCCGTTTTTTTACATCCTTGTCGTGTAAACATACCCTAAGATGGCGTAGTGTAATTTTTTAACTCTTAAACACATTATTTGTCAGAATGTTTATGATAAATTATCTTTTCAAACTGGAAAAGGCACCCGATTCATAGCATGACCCTATTATAATGCTTGGTGATGATCTTGAGTATATGATGTATAGCTAAAGGTATGAAGAAAGGAAAAAAGCTCAAAAGAGAGAAGCAGAAAGAAGAGAGCAGCTATGATACCTCACGGGGGGCAGTTACAGCTGGGTCAAGGGCAAGCGAGAGGCCATGTGAGGAAGCGTTGGCGAGCTGGATGTCATGGCAATCACTCCCATACATCTTATAAACATCCGACATCTTCAAGTACTCCTGAGACACGTTAACAGTCAACCCATTCACGCAGGACAGAAGTTCAGCTGTCAGTTTACTCACATTCAAACCCCATAAGAGCAGTTGTCATGTTCATATTCATACACCTACAGTGACAGGAATGCCTAGCTTGACCAATGATGACATGCCTCTATCTAACTTAAGAATTCATTTCAAGTAGCCCAACTACAGTCAAATTAATTTTGAAAAAGTAGCTACTCTGCAGACTCTTAACAAAAAGTAGCTAACTACACTTTTAGAAATATCTGCTTAGTTTTATAACTATCAAATTATATACACTACCTTTGTTTGGGGTCAGTAAGATTTTTTTAATGGAAATTAATACGGCAAGGATACATTAATCTGGTCAAAAGTGACAGTAAATGTTTTTACATTGTTACAAAAGATTTTTATTTCAAATGCTGTTCTTTTGAACTTTCTGTTCATCAAAAAAATTCTAAAAAAAAGAAATGCATCATGGTTTCTACAAAAATATTAAGCAGCACAACTGTTTTAACACTGATAATAATAAGAAATGTTTCTTGAGCAGCAAATCAGCATATTAGAATGATTTCTGAAGGATCATGTGACACTGAAACTGAAGTAATGATGATGAAAATTCAGCTTTGCATCACAGGAATAAATTACATTTTTAAAATATATTAAAATAGAAAACAGTTATTTTAAATTGTAAAAACATTACTGCATTACCGACCCAAAACTATTGAACGGTAGTGTATCTAGAACAAAAAATGATGATCTTAATTACAGTGATGGCAATAGATTTACTAATGAAACTAGAAAAAAAATATCTTCACATTGATTCGGAAAATTGAATCTGTAAAACACTTGTTGGTTACTTTCCAAACAAACCAATATATTCAAATAAGTACTTTGAATTATTTCTCAATACTACATGGTACACAATCACTAAACTGATTCATAGGTGTCTTGGCTTCACACAAAACCAATCAACCCCATCCAAATCTTCCAAGGAAGTGTGAATTGCTTTTGGAAGCCTTCAAACTTGAGATCCCAACAAGTCAAGTTCTCTTAATAACACAACACAAATTGAGAATAAATTATTTTGTACTGCTATGATCTCAGAGCACGTATTAGTCAATATCAGTGTCAATGTCAGTTTTAGAAGCTACAGGCTGCATGCACTTACAGTTAGTTCAGTTACCTCCTGAGGCATGATGGGATATGAGTGGAATGAGGAAGCATGAAAAAGGGAGGAGTAGGGCTGGTCACCATCTAACAGGTCAGCCTCGCTGATGTGAAGCACATCCTAGGCGGAGGTTTATAAGTCAAACAATATCCTGAGTCTAAAAGATTTAATTTCCTGTTTTGCTAACCCAATTATTACGGGTTGCACATGGGATGCATACTGTATGCATACTGCATACTGTAACATATGGCTAAAAAGCTAAACCTTATAGCTTTCCTAACCCAAGAAAGCCAAATTAAGGTGAATTGCAAAATGTCTTGCAAAGAAACATACTATGGGTCCACATCAACCATTTTAGGGTCACAAAAGATCATACACAGAAAATGTGATATGTTAACCAACAAATTATTTCTTATTTCATGCAGATATTTCAGCAGTTATTTCTTGTACCCTAGCGTAACAGGCTCATCAAGCATATTATTACAATCCTTCTTACCTCCTTTATAGTATTGGAGGTTTTGGGGAAGGTCTTTCCACCAGTTAGGCTCTGGTATCTTCTCTCCAGACTGGCCAGCCTTTCTTTTTCCTGAAACACAGATTCCAAGTCAATCAGTTAAAAAAGTTTCATGGTTTCCAAAAATATTAAGCAGCAAAACTTTGTTCAACATTGATAAGAAATATTTCTTGAGCAGAACATCAGCATATTAGAATGATTTCTGAAGGATCATGTGACACTGAAGACTGGAGCAATGCTGCAGAAAATTCAGCTTTGCACACAGAAATATTATTCTCCTCAGAGAATAACGTACATGGGTTGTATTTCATGTTGTGTATTTCTTAATCTTGATTTCTCACAACTTGTGTGCTTTTTCTAAGTAAACTATGGCGCTAATAGAGTCTTACAAACACGCACGGCCAAGGTCAAGAATTTTGTTAAATAATATATTAAATTTCGCTTTGTTTTACACCAAACCCTATCGTATACCCCCAGAACACTTGGACTATATGGCACGTGTTGTTCTTTGGTGTGACATTTTTGTATTACAACTTTAACCCTAGGATTATTCAGGTAAGGTTAGTCAAATCTAGCCTAAACTATAAAGTACTCACCCGCCCGCAGGTTGAATTTCTTTAGGAATGACGTAGAAGACTCCCTTGTGGTTGTTCTTTTTCGAGGCTCAGTTTGTAGTTATAAGTAAAGTCTCACGGAAGGCAATAGTAACAATAAAATCACTTATTTTATTAGTTACAATACAAAGCAGTTAATGCAGCTAATCAGCAATATTGGAGATGCTGTTAAGTGTCCCTCAATAGGGTATCAGGTGTGCTTCACTTCTCAGTCTTTTTATACTTCTTTTTGGGGAATTCCAAGTTAATTTCCCTCACTAACTCCTCTATGTCCTGTTTGATCTAATCTTTCTGTAGTATCAGCCTTCGTAGATCCTGTTGAATCATCTTGGTGTCCTTCCGCTATCGCCTACGCTGTTGTCTTCTTCTAGTGCTTTTCCCCTTCTTTACTGTAGCCTTCCTTACTTTAACCTCCGCTTGTAGTTCTAACACGTTCTCTTTACCCCCATGCACCCCGCCGCTGACCTTTGTTGTTGGTTACAAACATTGAGTTCATTAAACTTAATTTTCACACTTTTCCCCACACATATTTTACACTTGTTTCTGTTTTTCATACCATCATAAACAAAGTAAGTCAAATACAATTGTTTATACTGTACATCTATGCAACTAAGTTTTTAGGTACTTTCCACTCACATAGCATTTAAGCATTTCTATGTTTAGGCATATATGGCATTATATTAAAAGCAGGCAAATTAATATTTCTTTGAAACAGGTAAATAGCAATATCAATATCCAAAACAGTGTGGAATGGGATCGTTCTGTGATACTTTTGCCTCTTTTTTAAAAAGCTTGATCCTGATCTCTATTCACTGCCATAATATGGACGAGCGCAAGCGGGGCATTTTTTTTTTTTTTTTTTTAATTATCCTTTTGTGGTCCATAAAAGAAAGAAGGGCACCCGGCATTAGAACAACACCAGGGTGAGTAAATGACTACTTAATTTTCATTTTAGGGTGAACTATCCCTTTAATGATAAACTTTTGAAAAAGTTTTGGGCTTTTTGACCAAGTGACAACATAAGCATTGAGAAGAACATTGAAAGAGCTTTTGGAGAAATTTGGTGCAATTCCTCACCCTTGAGTGTTCTTTAAATGGGAAAGAACATTAAAAGTGAATATTGGAAGTCATTTCCTGTACCTTCTGTAGCAGCTGCAAGGTGATGCTTCTGTCCTTGGCCAGCCTCTCATACTCCTGAGCAGCCTGCATTCCCAGCTGACTGGCCTGGCTTTCCAATGCTGCAACCTTGTCCTGGAAACAACAATTTAGACAAGAGTTTGAGATGCTCTTGGTTGTTCCATGCACTGTAATATGTGTGTATGCTATTTACCTTTCTTTTGGCGACGCTGCTGTAGTACTGAGCTCTGTCCTGCAGCAGCTGCTGGCTGATGGTCTCACGCTCCTCCTCTAGACTGCTCTCCTTCTCTAACTGCTGGAACTCCAGGTCCTCAAACTGCTTTGTCGCAGCCTCAAGAGTCTCAGCTTCCTACACACACATGCAGCCAAGCAAGGGGTCAATGACCAAACAAAGCATCCCATAAACATCCCATAAACTAACAGCACTGAGCAAGTTCCGCAGCAGCCAAGCTGAGTCAGCTAAAGAAGCCACAGGGAGGACCTGATAGGAACATTATGTTACACTAAGGGCTGTCAATCTATCTATCTATCTATCTATCTATCTATATATCTATATATATATATATATATATATATATTTAACAATATTAAATAATTTTAGAAATATTTTAGCTAAAAATATTAATTCATTTAATATTAACTTTATGATTATTACTATTAATTCTTTACTGTTATTTAAAATTATTTTTTTTAAATAAATAAATATTTTATTTTAAATTATTGGTAACTTAATAACAGGTGTAAAAATGTAACATGAACAAACCAATTGACCAGAAATTTAAATAGCTTACACATTAACCATATTTATAAAAGACATCCTGCAGCAACTTCAGGGATTCCCAGGGGTTCAGCTAAAAAATCTTGGTGCTACACACAGATCTATGTGGAAATAATACACTCTTCCAGAACCTTTCAAGATCTATCATATCATATTACATACAACTGAAACTCAAGTACATCAAATATAATTTAAGCACTGAAAAATGACTTCGCCCTTTAGATGATAAATGAATCTCATGAAAGGCAGCAAAATCTGTTTATAATGCAGAGAAGTCTTGTCATTTCTATTTACAGATCTCAAGGACACTGAAAAACCCTTGCTGTCAATTCATCACAGCTTTTCTGACATTGTGAAGTAGAGCTGCACGATTAATCGTAAAAAGATCGCGATCTCGATTCAAGCACCAACGCGATCCTACTTTATTAATGACAACGATTCTCCCGCGTCTATTAAACCTTTGACAAAATCATACCGGAACGTTCAAATCTGTGTTCGGCTGCCAGAGCCAGAGAGAGCCGTTTTGAATCACACATTAATTATTTCTGTGTTACAAATATTCACAGAAGTACTGAGATATAAGTTTTAAGTTAGTATTTAAACACCGATGTCTACGATAGCGATCAAAATAGAGCAAACTACGTTACCTTTTGAAATGAACTTGGCACGTCAAATAACGGTTGTATCAATTACATCTATTTCACTAGGTGGCGACAACTGACTGTTAAAAAATGTATTTGTCATTGAATCGTTCGTTCAAAAACACTGATTCATCCAGCAATGAAACAAGTATTTATTAATGAGTTATTGAATTCATTCAAAACCATTTTTAAAATAATTCATTCAAACATTTTCCAGCAATTAGAGTCAGCAATTTATATTTTGTCAGAACCTCTAGTACATTACATGATATTTTGTTTGGTTGTATATTCAGAATCGTGGGAGAATTGTGATCTCTATTTGAAACCAAAAAATCGTGATTCTTATTTTATCCAGAATCGTGCAGCTCTATTGTGAAGCTTTAAGGTTCAGTGTGCACATGACATCTCTTCTCTGTTGTGCAACCCTTGGGATATTTCTGTTTGCAAAAAAGGGCTAGTCATCACAATCACTGCCCAAGCACTGTCGGAAGAGATTTCTTTAACCATGCAAATCAAATAGCTATATTTCTTCATATTTTAAACAAAAATGTTTTGCTTTGAATTTTAGTGTCTTTTTACACAAAACAAATCAAGATCAGTGTTGCCAAGTCCACAGTTTTCCTGCGGAATTGGGCTACTTTTTACACTGTTGCCGCGGGTTGTTTTTCATGTCCGCGGGTTGAAGCGACCCCAAATAACATGATATTTAGCCACTGGAATGTGAATTTTACCAGAGGAACAATATACTAAACAAATACTAAACCTTAATCCTATCCTAATTCTTTACTCTAACCTTAGTATAGAATTGGTAGCAGGAGCACATCCAGATAAATAGCATGTTTGTCATGATCTGATCCATCATTAATTTTTCTCAACTCTGAACTTGCTTTCACAGATGACCGCATGATTGCGTTGACTAATAAAAATGGCTGTGGAGCAGATTTTGCGCTTAACTGGATTGGGGGGAAAAATCATTTGAGATAAGTGAGAGGTGTCGAAACAAGACTAGCACTGCGTTAGTTTCTGCATTAATAGATTAGTACAAAGTTAAATGGTATTAATACTGTGGCACCAGACAGTAGCATAAAAGAAACCTCAATAATACACCCAAAAATATGTCAAAAGCATGCAACATTTCACCACTGACCACCAGTTTATCACTTTCTTATGTGCACTAATCTAAGGCAGACAAGAATTAAAACACAGTGTTCCCAGTACCAATAATTCCTAATAATAATAAACATGGAATAACATTTCTACTGGGATCATCATGGTGGATTTGGTGCATAGACTGGCCAAAAGAAAAGAACTCTGTTGGAAATGTGTATCTGGAAGGTGGGGTTTATGAAGGCAGGGCTGTGGGTCGGAAGCAGTTGGTAAAGTGCTGATGTTCCTGATGGTCACTGACCCTCTTGAGTTGTTCCTGTAACTGCTCCCTCAGAGACTCAGGGCAGTTATGGAGCTGGCTCGTCAACTCATTGTACCCATCCTGAAGCCTCTCCAGGGCTTCCCGCTCCACGTCAACATTAGCCCTCTCCTAGAAAGAAAACACACCATCCGGGAAGGGGAGAGAAAGAGAACACAGCTCAAATCCACGCCATGCAGAAGCGTCCGAGGTTAGAGGTCACAACAGAGTGGGTAGAGCTGGATAGGATGAACACTAAGCCTTATAAAACACTATGAACTACATGGCACTGGACTGTAGGCGTCAATAGGGCCAAACAGACTTCTGTTCTCAGGCATTTCTTGATCAAAGACTTGTATCAAATGTATCAAAGATGTAAGGAATTGCTGGTATGTGCTGTTTAGATGAGATTGTCATATCAGAGGGCAGGAATTCAATTGTTTGACATCGCTGGCTAGTTTGAAGCTGGCCTTTTTTCTTTCTTTTATCACAATAAGAAAGATTTGCAATAGTATCATACTTGATGATTCTATGGAAGCTTGTTTCCACCACTAAATAAAAAATAAAAAAGGTAAATGCGACTTTTTATCTCACAATTCTGACTTTTTTCCCCTCACAATTGTGAGTTTAATTTTCAAAATGACAAGATATAAACTCACAATTCTAACTTCTTTTCTCAGAATTGTAAGATATAAACTCAAAATGGCGAGTTATAAAATCCAATTCTGAGGAAAAAAATACTTATTTGCTCAGAATTTCGAGTTTCTCTCTCAAAATTCTGACTTTATAACTCGCAATTGCGACTTTATATCACACAATTCTTACTTTTTAACTCACAATTCTGACTATAACTCGCAATTCTTACTTTATAACTCACAATTCTATAAAATAAAAATTATACCTTTTATTTTTTATTCAGTGGCGGTTTTCATTTGATTCAGATATTTATACTGTATATATATTTTTAAAAGTTAGTCCTTAGATATTTCTGTGTCTACATATGTTGAGATACTCTAATGCACCTTGAATTCATGCATTGTGTTCTCTTCCAGACTAATATGAGCACATTCATAGCACATCAGAAAATCAATATATCAAAGCACAGACAGAACTACATTCTGTTTAAAGAATGTAAAAAAGCCATTTCCAAGGTTTATAGGGGAATTATCCATGTTTGCACAAACACTGCACAGATTGTTTGCAGTCAAGATCAATCTAGTACAAATTACAGCCGGTCAGTGACTGGTAACATGAGCGTGGTGGCAGCCATCCCCATGGGGGGAAATGGGATCAAGGCAAACAAACTGATCAATAAAGGCCTGAATGGACAATGGACAAATCTTCTTGCAATCCAGAGTGGAACTCTATCTTTTCATATAATTAATAAATCTTAGTTCACCCAGTAATGAAAATTGTCTCATGCCTCATGCCTCATGTCATTTTAAACTAATTTGAGCTTTTTTCCCTCTGTGGAACATAAAAGGAGAATTTTTCAACAGGTTAAAACTTGGTGTAAAAAAACTGTTTAGAATGATTCATTCAAAAATTGGGCTGATTCAGTTACAACTCTACAATAAATTAGAACATATATTTTTAATCATATTATTTGGGATATAGCGCATGTATGTATGGACCACTTTTATGATACTTTTATTAAGGCTGGGACAATAAATCGTGAATCGAGAAATGATTCTGGATCGATTCTGAGATTTTCCGAATGCATCGCGATTCTTTCTCGTATCGATTCTGAGCTTAGTTTTTAACAGCAGATGGCACTGCATGCTTTAAAAACAGCCATACTTTGATGCTTCCAGTTCCTTACACACACCACTTCTATAAAACAATCATTCATGAAGTTCGAAAAGTTTGAAGCGAATTACAAGGGTGTATGCAGTAGGCCGTTTACATCAATCTCGCGTCATAAAAGCATTCTAAGGTGCAAGTACATTCTCAGACTCAGCCAAACGCATAAGAGTTCTTCAGCGCTCTTCTTCGTGAGCATTTGTGCGTGTGGTTAAAAACTAGCCATGAGCTCAGAATCGATTTAAGGGAGAATCTCAATGCATTCAGAAAATCTCAGAATCGAGTTATTTATCGATTTATTGTCCCAGCCCTAAATTTATGTTATGTAATGCATCCCTTTTTTAAGCTTGAGATTCAGTCCCCATTCACTGCAACTGCATGAAAAAGAACGAAGAGAACAGTGTTCAAAATGTCCCCTTTTGCATTCCACAAAAAGAAAGTTATAAGAAAGTCATAATGACAGAATTTTCATTGTTGAGTGAACTATCACTTTAAGCATTTCTCTGAGAGCCTAATACTTGGCAGAATCGAAAAATTATACTAAAATACCCAGAGAAACCCAGAACAAGATGGATAGGAAATAAAGGCTGGAATTCCGAAACAGCATGCAGGAAAAGGCTTTCAAAAAGACACACATTGTCAGTCACCAAGTCTCGCACCACTGGAGCTATTGTCCCTCAAAGCCAGTGCGCTAATCCCAAAGCCTGAGTTTGCGCTAAGCTAAACAGTTTTGAACTCGAGGGGGCGAGCGGTAGAAACGGAGAGACTGTGAGTGCAGAAAAAAGCAGTGAGGAGATTAGAGGTTAATGAAGGCTTGTTAGTGTTGCCAAGCTTTGTAGAGGACCTGATGAGAACCACCACAAAAGGAGAGGAAAAAGACAACACCTCTTGTGAATGAATGCTTGATTACCAAACAGAACCTTGGCTTTCTGCCCAAACTAAACCAGTGAACTGCATTTAAATGTGACTATCATCTTCAGATCCTCTATTGTAGAATGTAGAATGACCAGATGTAATGGGAAGAGGTTTGGCTAGTTTGGATGAACAATGTCGCTCTTTGTTTTTGTTTTTTTTTTACCTTGGGATGGCAATCGAGACCAGAATGGGCCTTGAGTGGCCATCCGGCAGAATGGTATGCCTTTAAGGAATGTCAGAGACCAGAAAAGGCTGTTCAGTCCAGAGAGGCTCAACAGTATCAAACAAAAAAAAAACAGTCCAGATGGGGATTTGAAACTCTTCACTTCACAATTAAGGTGCGGTCACAAATTTTCATTGGTCAATTGTCTATTGTCAGTAGTGTAGATAGTTTAAGGAAATCGCTTTTAATCCAAGCAGCTCTCTGTTGGTCAACACAGGGAATTCATGTGACAAACTAAACCAGTTGCAAAATCTGCATGGCAGAATCTTTCGGCATCACACGAAATTCACAATTGCGTAGACTCCTATTGACATTACTGGAAAATTTGCAGAACAACGATAAATATGACCGCACCTTTATGGAAACATTTTTACATCTAAATGAAAAATGAATGTATATCCTGCTGAAAAATACAGCATTGCTGGTAAGCCAGCTTAAGGTTTATGTTTTGCATGCTGGGACCAGCATAGTATGCTGTTCACCAGCATGAGCGGGAGTGCTGATGGAGCACTGGCCCACCAGCTAGCCCAGTACTATAGACCTTATTTAGAGCATGATAGGTATGAAAGCGAGGCTGTGATAAATGGACTTGCCGTGTTTTCAATGGCATCCGCTGTGAAAAGCTATATAAAGCTCCTAGATCACTTATAATTTTCCACAGCTCATATTGTCTGGTGTTTTTTGTCTGCTGAAATGTCTTGGAAAGATATTTTTGCAGTGTTTTGTCAGCAGAACAATCAAAAAACAGCACAACCCACTGAAGAGATGGATGTCTATCCCTCACAGCCTCGCTTTCATTCCTGTTAAAAATTAAAGATGGCGATGCTATGAATAAGGTCTATACTAGCCTGGAACAACATGAAATTCATGCTGGTTTATGCTGGATTTTTCGGCAAGGTAAATGTCCTATTTTGGAATGTGTGTCTTAATATGGGGCGATAACATTATAATACATTACGATTACGAGTGTCCTACCTTGTCTTTCTCTCTCTGGATGGTGTTCTCCAGTTCGCTGAGTTTGCGCTGCAGCTGGTTGATAATCTCAGTCTCTGCCTCGATTTGCTCCAGCTCGGCCTGTCTCTCTCCCTGCAGCAGAGCTCTCTCCATCTCCGCCTGTCCAGATCAACACGTCAGATACAGCAATTCTCACACAGGCCACATAAACACACCCCAGAGCTCCATCTGACATTCTCTGTTTCACTATGCATCACTTCCTGCTGCTCTTATCCACTATAATTAGGAAACTACTTCCTGTATATTCTGCAGTGTATTTAACTAGCTATACAGAAATTTTTAAGAGAGCGGCTCACTTCTTGTTTGGACTCCTGAAGTTGTTGCTCCAGTTCTGTGATTCGAGCTTTGAGCTCATCTACCTTTGCCAGCACTCGGACCCGCTCCTCCTCCAGGTATCCCAGTTCCAGACGGCTAATGCTGCCTGATCCCAGAGACTCTTCTGCCTGAACACACATCACACTCGGTTTTCGATTTACTGTTAATGTACACTATCAATCACTAAGAATATTTAAAGTTTTTGAAAGAAATCTCTTTAACCTTATCAAGGTTGTGTTTATTTGATCAAAACTACAGTGAAATATGAAATATAATACCACATGAATATGATACTGGTAGCACAATCTGATAGGTAGCATTTGTTGCTATCGAAAGATGGGTCAATAAATTATTATCAATGTTGAAAACAGTTGAGCTGCTTAATATATATTTTTTTTTTTTGGAAATCATGATACATATTTTTCAGGATTTATTTGAAATAGAACTCTTTTGTAACAATCTAAAAGTCTTTACAGCAACTTTACTGTAAGAATTAATTTCCTCAAAAAAAGCAAACTTTTAAATAGTAGTGTAATAATACAAAGTTTTTAACTAAAAGGTAGATACAAACTTTGCTAATGGTGAAAACACATAATTACCCAAAAATATGGCAACTGTTTTGATATAAATAAGGAAAAAAGAGTCTGACCTGTCCATTTTGTCCATTTAGCAGCACTGGTAGGGTCCGTCCGTCCTGCTGCGCACTCTCAGTGCTACTGCTGTCCTCCTTCAGGTTCTCCTCTTGGCTCTCACGATGTCTCTGTGCCACCCTCAGGGAAGCGCTGCTCACACTGTCCATAGAAGGACGTCTGTTAAGCCCCTCCCTCGAGCCAAGCCCAGAGACGCCCATCCTGCCCAGATCTCCCGCCGGCCCATCGCCCTTGTTATACTCGGCGCATAGGTTCAAGATTGTCTCCAGCCGCTGCCGTTCCTAAAACACAACAGAGAAAGCAACATTAGATGAGTCAGGGGTGGCAAAAAATTGCCCTCACGTTATCTAATTTCCTCTGCGCCAGCCTCTGGCACTCAGCATCCAACTGATGCCAATCTGAAGAGAGAGGAGAGGAAATAAACAGAAGCGCCACTGTCTGGAGCGACGCTTATCAGACCCTGTCCTCAAGTGAGAGGACGCGGCCCTGTTTTCAGCACACACAAACACTCAACGCATAGCGCTTGTCAGAACAGGCCCTCACTTACAGCAGACACAGAAACAACTATACAACTACACAGAACTCATGTCGTGTCAGCCTGGGGGGTCTGAATGTGGTAACAGCTGCCCTCTTACGCCAGTCAGGCCCACCTCAAAGACACATTCTCAGTGTGACCTTTGGCCATACCATTTGGCCTAGACTGAGTAGCACAGTCTGTATGATACAAAAATAGAAAGAATACACTTTAATAAACTCCTAATTGCTGCTTAATAGTTAGGTAGTTGTTAAGTTTAAGTATGGGGTAGGATATAGGGATGTAGAATATGGTCATGCAGAATAAGGCATTAATATGTGTAAGTACTAATAAACAGCCAATATCCTAGTACTATGCATGCTAATAAGCAACTAGTTAATAGTGAGAATTGGACCCTAAACTAAAGTGTTAACAAGCTTTTCATGTTTTCAGGATATGTTTCTATAAATGTTTGCCAGGTTGGCTGTAATATTTTGTGTGGTTACAATGCATGTAAAAATGCTGTTATTTATTAATGCAATTGCAGTTTCTTTTCAACATGTAATTTACAGGTATTAACCAAAAAAACATGAGTTAAGATGCACATTATTACTGTGCATATATTTGTATTATTAATTAATATTATTAATATTAATATTATTAATTTGCAAACATTTCAGATCATTCAATGATTGGCTGACAATCAATATGTGAATATTTGGCTGCCTATAAACTGTCTATATCTCTAGGACAGGGGTTACAAACCTTTGTTCCATGACCTAAGTTATTAAAATTTTTTTACAATGCTAATCTGCATGTAAATATTGTGAATTGTACATCTTCATGTGTTTGAAATTTGTTCAAGATCATGTAAGAGTTATAGGATGTTTTATTGTTTTAATTTTATAAAAGTTTAAGAAAAGTTTAGAGTAAGTTTTTTTTTCTTTTCTGAAAGAAATTCATATTTTTATTAAGCAAGGATGCATTCAATTGATCAAAAGTGACAGTAAAGACCTTTATAATGTTACAAAAGACTTCTATTTAAAATAAATCTATTTCCAAAAATGTATATTAATCATAAAATCCTGAAAAAACTATCATGTTTTCCATAAAAATAAATAGGAATAAATTACATTTTTATT
Organism: Elopichthys bambusa; assembly: GCA_037101425.1. NCBI lineage: Eukaryota > Metazoa > Chordata > Actinopteri > Cypriniformes > Xenocyprididae > Elopichthys > Elopichthys bambusa. The sequence goes on from CM074444.1 coordinate 21,719,401, forward strand.
ATAATAAAACAGAAAAATTTCACAATATTCTTGGTTTTTACAGTATTTTTGATCAAATAAATGCAGCCTTAGTGAGCATAGTGTACATTTAAAAAAATACATATTTAATTTTCATGAAATCTCAATCTTTTGAGAGTTGCTCCATCACAAACCTCCAGCTGGGAAACCCTGCTGTAGGAGGTAAAATAATTGCACATGTTTAAATCCACACCAGAAAAGGAATATAAACAAAAAGAGCCAGGCTGGTATCCCAGCAGGTTGTGCGTACTCTCTTTGATGTGCACTAGAGACTCGATGAGCTCAGTGTGATTTGTGGAGCACTGTGATGAGTATTCTCCAAACCCTTAATTAGCCCAACCTGTAATCATCAGCCTAAATCTCCAAGATCAAACTGAAAGGAGGAACATGGCTGAAGAGAATCTGTTCAGACTGTTCCCATGGCTCTTTTTTATGTAAGCTTGCTTCCGCCAGGGCATAAAATAAGATAACTGCGACTTTTTTATCTCGCAATTCTGACTTTATTTTTTCAGAATTGCAAGTTTATATCTCGCAATTCTGACTTTTCTCAGAGACATAAACTCCCAATTGTGTGTTATAAAGTCAGAACTGAGAGATATAAATTTAATACAATACAATTCTGAGAAAATAAGTCCGAATTTCGAGTTTATATCCCACAATTCTGACTTTATAACTCACAATTGCGAGTTTATTGCAATTGCGGGAAAAAAAAAAGTCTGAATTGTGAGACCATTTAAACTGATCAATTGTGACATTAACTGCTTAAAAAGTCCACAGCTCCTGACAGAGGAGAACTTTCAATCACTTATCAGAATCGCATCAACATGTCTTCACCTGACAGGGCCGTCTCATCCAGAAAATTACACGTCTGAATTAAGAAAAGCCCCCATGCTTTCATTCCTCAGGCTTCCAGGCTCTGTAACATCCCAGAGACCCTTTAAATACTGAAGGGGTGATATCACAAAAAACTTTTCGTCAACTACAATTTGCTCCAATAACTGCCGTATACTATAACAGCTAATTATCTCCACTTCACGCCACTCCACTAAAGCCAAGAGCAACATCACACATTTTAGAGATTTTTCAGTCTAAATCTGTGAAAAACTTCAACACAGAGGTTCTCAAGTCTAAAAGAGACGTTTAGTCCCATTTTAGACCAGGACTACAGCAGACCCTCATTTATGAGTTTAAAGGGTCCTCTGTAGTTGTCATTAACAGATCCCCCAGGGGAAGGAAATAGTTTAAGATCATAGTGGCACACCCTAAGTTTTAAAAGTGCTCTGAAACACACAGAGGCTGAGGGAACCATAGGGGGGAATGTAATCATTTGATCTGTTTCCATACAGGACTGCTGAGCCTCTGGTCCTGGAGTTTATAGCCAGGCTTGATGAGTGTTTCCAATCAAAACTTTGGCTACCTGAACACTTCTAAAGCAGTATGCTGTTTAATTGTGCTGTAAAAGAGCACTAATACATACATGAAGGAATAGGATTAAGCCCTTGTCACGTTACAACACATTTGACTGAATAATAACCGACTAAACACATATATGAGCAACACGCTCTGAACATGCCGGTCTAATATTAGTAATCAAACACTAGTTTTATGGTACATTTGGACTTGTATACAGTTTATATGCAAAATAAAACTAACCTTGATAAAAGAATGCAATGAAAACCACTCACTCACCCTCATTGTGACGTGTTAAAAGTCGCACACTTGTTAAGAGTCCTGTGGTTCTCTCAGATGTTTCCTCATTGAGTAGCTCTCCAGAACTCACACACACTCTGAGACAGATGAACAAATAAAGCCCCTAGTCCCTCCGCCTCCAACACACACACACAGGTCTGCTTTCTCAAAATGTGTTTCGGTAGGTACATAAAGCAATCGCACTACATCTGTGTCACTGTTCATTTCACTGCTAATGAAGATATGATTCATTGATCACAGAGGTTCACTGAAGTGGATGGCTTGTTTTATCTATCAAGGCTTTGAAGCAAACGCGGGAGGCCCAGTCACAAGTTTAAATGGCATTCATCGAAACCCACATTTAGGGGTCAGTGCTCAATAAACAACATGGCTTACGTGGGTGCTGGTCAGATGTTCTCTCAGATGGAGAAGTACTGGTAATGTGAAAATTACTATTCAGTCAAATGCTGCATGCTGAAACCCAGATGGAAAAATAAAGATGGTTTCCACTGTACCGGTATGTAGGATAACCGTTAAGCACTTCATACTTTCCAGATGACAGCAATGAATAGACATACTGTAGCCCTCTGTTTACAAATCTCCAAGCTATGCTATGAGTTTTTGGTGAATGTGTGTCTTGAAGGCAAAGCTCCCAATCAGGTGGGAGAAAACGAATCAGGTTTTTTCCATTTGGAGAAAACGGCAAAGTTTACGTTCACACCACAAGCCAAAGTAGATTTTCTACTAAAATTCATTAAAAAAAAAAAAATAAATAAAAAAAAAAAGGTTGTTCAAATGACCTCTACATGATCACCCTACACACCGGCAGGACATTCAAATTTCAATGATATTATTTAATGATATCATATTTTCAGCATTTTTTATGATAGGACAATAAGCAGACAGGACGTGAAGTGGGAGAGAGAGGAGGATGGGATCAGGAAAGGTCTGCGAGTCGGGACTCGAGCTCGGGTCGCCCAAAGCACAATGGCACTATATGTCAGCGCGCTGCCCACGAGGCTATCGGTGTCGACATATTCATTGCTCTCTACTGTCTAATAACTTTGTCATTGTTAAAAACCAGTGTCACATTATATTAATAATGTACACCTAATAAATAATTAATAATAAATAAATAATCATTTTTTATATAAAGAATATAATTTATTATATAATACTTTTGCACTTTTTTGTGTAATCCTTCGTAAAGTGAAACTCACAAATTATTTTAGAAGCAAATCAACCCTAATATGTCCAGACAGATGGATTTAAAAATCATATTAAATACAAAATTACTGACTAACATACAGTGTTTGAATTGAGGGGTCTGAGATGAGGGGCCTTCCATAAGAACTTTTCAGTTCAGTTTCATTGAAAAAAAGAAAAACATTGAAAATATTCTGAATTACTGCTGAATTACTAAGTGGCACTGTTAGGAATTAAAAATGCCTGATTTTTGTCACATGTGAAGAGAAAAAAAATGGGCCACATTCAACTGTGGTGTGTACGTATCCAAAGCAAAATGGTACTGAACAACACAGATGGTTATTAGCAACTTTGGAACCCCAAACAAAAACTAAGAGATGGTATTTGGAGAAACATTCCAGCTCTCTTATTTCCACTCATTCATTTTTATGTGTTCCAACCACACATCGACCAATCAGAGCTCAGGAGACACAGGCTTTGCCTTCTGATCCCAGCTCTTACATTCCACTGTCTTCCCTCAGTCTGGAATGACACACACAAACGTACAGCTCCTCAAGTCCTTTTTCAGAGCCTTTCAAACCCCCTGCCATGTCGGAGCCTCTTTCCTGACCTTTTTCTGTCTCTAAATGTGTGACAGAGTCACAGTGGGTGCCACTCTTACTGCTGTGATGTGCCTGGATTGTTTGAATACCTTAAACCAGACAGACTTCAATCGCTTCAGTTCTGTGTATCCAAAACAAACATCCAAGAGATTTTATAGCATGATATTGCGATCTCCCAGCACTGTCACATGCCTATTTGCACATATTTTCCATTAAATAAAATTCAAATAAAATATAAATGTTTTAATTATAAAAAATAAATATATTACATATTATATTTCCACATATTTTCAACTATAAACATATTAAAAAAAAATACTTTTTCTTCTCTATTCTTCTAAAAATATATATTATATATTTTTTGTGTGTTGAAATGTGTACTTTCTGTGCCTCCTGTGGTACCAAGTGGAACAGGTTTCCTGAACATCCCTTCTGCCACTGGTTGAATAAACGGATAGTCCCGCCCCAAACTAACGCCATTGGTCAAGTCAATATTGCTCGGTGTTGTTTAAGTGGGCTAAATAATTGGAGAAGTCCTGCATACATCACTAGAGAGAAGTCTGACGTTTTCACTGGATGGTCCAGTTATGACATTTTTATTATAATACATTACAAGGTCCATTTAGAAAATACATTGGGTGAACTTTCATTTCATGTTTTTTTTTACATCAAGAAAATTTTTACTTCCCCTTTAAAGAAGTCTTTATCTTCTCTCTTTTCAAAGCTTGCCTGCAGAAAACCCACAGGGTGAAAAACTTTCAAACACAGACTACAGACTAAACCAAGCACAGCAGCATTAATCCCTCCAGTAAACATCCTGGGACAACACTTAAAAGTATATATCTCAATATGTGATATTTCAAACAACATAAACAACTGCTTTCATATTTAATGTCTGAAAAACAGCACTTCACCACTCAACAGGACCAGATGTATCTGTAATTTCACACAGAGTTTGAAGAAAAACAGCTTACATTTTTTGGAATAGAAAATAAATGTCTAGACGTACGCAGCTGTGAAACATGGTGACCTTGATTCATCCTCCAAAAATGCAATGGAGAGCTCTACATTAGTCAGCTCATCAATATCTCCATAAATAAACACACAGTAATTCAAAAACTACATAAGGTTGTGAGGAAATGTCATATAGCCTCAAAAAGTGTAAACACAACCATGGACTTGGTTCTCAGATCTGACAGAAGCTGTTAAAAGCTCTGTTCCTAGACTAAACAAACAGTAATGTGCAGCCTGTGTCTCATTTTTCTTCATCAGGCCTGAGATGAACCATAAAGACTTTCTAAATTGGCATACAGTATATAATTTCAGTCTTGAAGGAACAGCTCATCCAAAGATGAAAATACTGTCATTATGTACTCGTTCTTGTGTTTCTGAAAGTACACTGAAAGGTCTATTTGTGGCCAAATCGGCTAAGATAAAATCTAGAGTATTTTACTCTACTACTGTACAGAATAGAGGCATATAATTCACAGGAGAGATACACTATCCTCTGTGAAGATAGAAAATAGACCCTCTCTAAGGACCTTTAGATACCTGGCAAAAGAACAAGACATAAATAGTGTTTAATATTAGACCTTGACTGTTATCTGTACAAATGCACTAAAAAGGTGAGGATATAGAGCTGCCTGCGGTCTACGGCCTCATCGGGTTTATCGGTTTGACTCCCTGTGTAGCTTCATGGCCAAGCTTAGATAATAGAGATGCAGCAGAGGACAGAACTAACAGTCTCTCATGTGAATCCCCTGGCATGCTTTTGAGCAGTAATAGCTCAATGCTAGCTTTTCTCTAAAACACCATTACAGAGGGAGAGGAGAGTCTCTGCACAAGGGGATAAGAATAATTTGAATTTTATCTCAAACATTAACATTATACTGTTACATTGGGGGGGAAAAACCCTATCCAAAAACATGGCCCATACTCATGGTGCACAGGGTCATACACACAAGGACAAAACACCATCACTAACACCAACACACGACACTAAAATAATGCGATAAATACTAAATATTATTCACAAAAAGGAGAAGGAACCTCTCTATATAAACTGGAATCATATGTGATGTTAAACAGAGACTTCTGTTTTTCTTTTGTCTGGTCAATCATAGTTTTACTTCCAAAAACCATGAATTTGACAGTATTTTACAGTAAAATTACATATAATGTGATGTTAAACTATCTACAATGTTTTATCATATACAGTCAAACCAAAATTTATTCAGATACCTTGAACATTTCATTCATTATTACAGTTTATTCACTATAGTTTAAAAAAAAGGGTAATAAATATGACAAGATCTCAGAGTCAGATAACACTTAAGCAAAACATGGTCAGCTCAAAGTGTGAATAATTTTTGTTCCCAAATTTTTATCAATTTTACTGGTAGTCCACTGTATGAATTTTTGGGTATAATATGTCAGTTTACTTTATTTTGCTATCCTCACTTACATAAATGAACTATAGTGTCCTGCACCCACTAGTAAAAATATATCAAAAATGTCATTTTTGGTTTGACTGTATGTTAAGACTTACAGTGAACCATTAACAGGTTTTTACTGTAGAATTTTACTGTTTTTTTCTGTAAACATTAACCATTTTACAGTAATACTGCATAGGGTAGTATTTATCAAATAATCAACAAAGTTTAATCGTAAAAAAAAAAAAACAATACAATTTTTTCTGAAATTACTCTTTTTCAAATAAAAATACTTATTTTATTAGTCACTGTTTGTATTTCTGGTTTTAGTGTGTTCTGGATGATTGCTAGGATGTTGTTAAGTGGTTGCTGGGTTGTATGGGGTGATTGCTAGGGTGTTGCCAAGAAGTTTCTAAGGTGCTCTTGGTTGTTTCTAAGTGTTACTAAGGTGTTCTGATTAGTTTTACACTGTGTCTACACCAGACGTGAGCGGCATGACAAAAGTGTATAGAACCCATTATAATCAGTGATGCTGTCTACACTGTTTGCGGTGTGGCGTGATGCAAATTCCCGACAGTAACCCAATGCCACGTTCTATTTTTTGACATACTTCAAACACTCGCGCAACTTCTAACATGGAAAACAAATGGATTTGCAATGGTCGCTTTGTTGCGTTTAGTGTAGACAGCCTCAAGCTGTTGCGGCAAGAAGTGACAACTGTCACGTCCAGTGTAGACACGGTATTAGTGTGTCCTGGGTAGTTCCTAGGTTGTTGCTAAGTTGTTGTGAAATGATTTAGTGCATCGTGAGCAGTTGTTATAGAGTGTTGCTAAGTGTTCTGGGAGGCAGAATGTTGGCTTTATGATATCTATGATATTTTGATCTGCAGATATGGAGACTTCAATATTTTTTTCCACCAGGAACAAATCGTAAGTGTGTTCACTCTCCTCAATGAATTGTAGAATTTGAGGTTTTATTTGTGTTGGTAGCACAAACATGTGAATGATCTATGCAATGAAGTTTAATACTTGGCATTTGGAGTTAAGCAGGGAGCAACAGTAATAGTGATACTTGCACAACTAATAAAGTCTTTATTTATCTAAATCATGGGAAGACAAGCACTAACGGTGATGGACAGCATAGGATAAAAACATCTAACCAAAACCCTTCATGTAAATATCAAACTCTAGTATCAATATCAGTGTTTTGCAGGATTACAAAGTCACCTGCGCAGATGTCCAACAGATCATTTTGGGAATCCTTACATATTTCTTTATATAACTAAATGTGCTGTTGCTAAGAGCACAAAGTCTTGTTCTTCACTGTCTTGATTACAAGAGCAGAGTCAGAATGAGTAAAGTCTGCACTGACCCAGATAATCAGCACCACAGAAAGTCAGTTAACTGCCTCTTTTACCAAATACTCTCTCTCCCTCTCTCGTTGTGAGAAGAATCACCATTAATCCGTCCCAGAGCAGATAACTCGCTTTACACTGAACTGCAAGTACACAGGAAGCAAACACATTACACCATCAACAAAATGCTCCAAAGAGAGCTCATATGTGTCTTGCTGTGTCAGAGCTTTTATCTTCATCAAAAAAGATTCTAATTGCACTTTACTGGGTCAAAACTCAGTTGCTTGCTGGGTTAATGCATTACAATAGACACTTCTTGTCTCTTTCTCTTTGTCTAACTGCTACAAATACACACAGTTATGTTTTTGCATAATGTGGCCAGTGAAAGTTGATATATTTAGAGTGCTAATCCATGAGAGCAGTGGGACAGATGCTTGTCATACAGACCCTGTGCAGATGACCCGTGTCTACCCTCCCAACAATGTGGAGGTGGTTATGTCTTCGTAGTAGAACAGCTTACAATCAATCTATCTACATCCCTCATTACATTCAAAAAATATAAACCTAAACCAATCCAGGTCATAGAAAGGTTTTTTTTTTTTTTTTGTATAATTTAAATATGTCAGCAAGGATTGCATTGTACCAATAAAAATCATAATAAATTCTCCTGATAATATAATATATAATACGGTGGGGACATGTTCGGTTCATTTAATTTTGTCATGGCCATGACATATAAACTGGTGGGAACGTGATAATATGTCGTGGCCATAAGATATTAATTTGTGGTAACGTGATAAGTCGTGGCCTCGAGGGAACGATATATTTTTCTTGTGGCCACGAGTTAAATGTGTAAACAACCTGCGCGACCATAGCAACCTGGAATTATCATAAATGGATAAGACTAATGATAATATTTATTTTTAATTAAGAATGAAAAATGAGGGTGGAATTAAGGAATGATTATTAACCTATATACAATACCAGTCAAAAGTTTGGAAACGGTAAGATTTTTAATGTTTTTAAAAGAAGTTTTGTCTGCTCACCAAGGCTGCATTTATTTAATTAAAAATACAGTAAAACAGTAATATTGTGAAATATTATTACAATTTAAAATAACTGTTTTCTGTTTGAATATATTTTATAAAGTAATTTATTTCTGTGATGCAAAGCTGAATTTTCAGCATCATTACTCCAGTCTTCAGTGTCACATGATCCTTCAGAAATCATTCTAATATGCTGATGTTCTGCTCAAGAAACATTTATTGTGTACAACTGTACAAAATATTTGTGTACAATATTTTTTTTAGGATTCGTTGATGAACAGAAAGTTCAAAAGAACAGCATTTATCTATAGTATTTGTTGTATTGTTTGTAATTTGTTTGTAAATTTCTTTTTATATAACAACAATTAGAGTAATAATAAAGAAGCTGTCCTACATTCATTAGTCTCACTGTGTTGTGCTTGGAAAACTGCAACATCACCAAAAAAAAAGAGAGAGAGAGAGAGAGAAATTAATAAATGTATAGGCATCAGTATCGGTATCGGTATCGGTGAGTACTAGAAAAAAGTATCAGTACTCGTACTCAGTCCTTAAAAAATGGTACCGGTGCATCCTTAATATATATATATATATATATATATATATATATATATATATATATATATATATATATATATATATTTTAAATTCCCGTAAATGAACTTCCTGTAAAATTTCTGTGTGCCTACAGAAATAAAATAAAATCATAAATAAAGCTTTCATAGGTTATATACAAATAATAAACAAAATATTATTTTAACGTAGGCTATAGCCTATTAACAGTAACACTTTTTTTAACTTAATTCGAATGCTGTCACGGGCACGAGGGGCTACAAGTAAAAACAGACGCTCATTTAAGCTACTATAGTCGGAAATAGGTTACAGAAATACAGTCATAAAGTCAAAACTTTATTGGCATGATCGGGCATTTACAGTATTTACAGAATACAAACTTTCAGTAACATAATTGGTACAGAATGTTAATTAGATAAAGAGATATAAGAAATGAATGGGAAAATAAAGCAAATAAATTTACAAATGTAACTAATAATAATACAAAAAATAAATAAATAAAAAATAAACGACCAGTGAATGGATTTAAAAGACTGTTGGATGGGATTTAAATGTACAACATTTAAGCATTTATTGATAAACTTCCTATTGAGCAACATCGCGCGCAATACAATATGCACTATGTTAATATAATAATTTCTTAATTCCGTTCTTTTTCTAAATTAAAAATAAATATTATTATAGTCTTATCTAATTCTGATAATTCCAGGTTGTTATAGTCGCGCAGGTTGTTTACACATTTAACTCGTGGCCATGAGAAATAGATGTTGTTCCCTCAACATAATGAAGTCGTGGCCACAAGAATAATATATCGTTCCCCCACCATATGATCTCGAGGCCACGACTTTACATCGCATGGCCACGACATAAGGATGTCGTTACCTCGACAAAATGATCTCGTGGCATATATTATATATTTTTTATATTATTATATTATATTATGGTTACCGGGAGGGGACATGTTCGGTTCACTTAGTTTAGTCATGGCCACGACAAAACTAAGTGAACCGAACATGTCCCCTCCCTGTCACCGTAATATAATAATAAAAAAAATATAATATAATATAATATAAAAACCTATTTCATGATATGTCCCCTTAAAAAATCCATTCGTGTCTCAGTAAATAAACTTCTCTTGAAAACGGTTTGTGTCCTCAATGACACATCTGCTTTTACTGTGCAGCAAATGTCAGTTTTATAGAGTAATGGAAATGTGATGTCATCGTGGGAGCACTCAGTCAAAAAAAACGAGGTCATCTTTAGCAGGGCTGGCATCAGTATGGCACTCGAGCTGACTGACAGAACGGTTTTCTAGTGACTGACGTTATATGCCAAGTGTGTGTGCCAAGGCTGTATCTAAGGTAACCATGTGTGCCTCTGGAGCCTTGTGGCAATTTAGGGATGATAAATTATGCACTGCAGACCGGACTGGCTTGCATTCACTCAGCTGTACATGCAAAATATAACACACTTACACTATAACAAACCCAGTTTAGTTTTGAGACAAACACGTTTTTTTTGTTTTGTTTTTTTTTCTTGGAAAAAATATCATTTAGATGCTCACAGTTTGCTAAGTCTTGGCCTTCATAGAGCTTATTAACAGCATATTTATACTTAACATAAAGGCATATTCACAATAAGTCTTTAAGAAAACCCTTTTTCTTGCTGTTTAATTACATCTGATTTTAAGGAAACCCTTTTTCTTGCTGTTTAGTTGCATCTGATTTTGTGTGAACTAATAATAAAGCATAATACGCAGATAACTGTAATTTGGAATTCTGAGTATCGTTCAAAGATTTTAATGCAACAAAATCCAGTGACTAACTCTTTGCACCAAAATTTTGGCAACCAAACATTTTCAGCCAAAAAAAAAAAAAAAAAAAAAAAAAAAGAAAGAAAAGGATTTTGAAGGCTGAAACCATTGACCAAAACAGTGATGTTTTATTTAGAGCAACTCTGATGACGCATTTTGACTGTGTCAGCATCTATTTCATAAGCACAAGGTGGTTAAGCTACAACTAGAAAACATGTCAGCAGTGTGGATACACTTCACCGTGACCAAAAATGATGTTAGAGTACCAACATGTAAACACTGTTTGGGTTAAATATCAAGAGGCATCTCGTTGCCGAAGAACTTTACTATGACTGGCTTAATTTATCAACTAAAGCCCAAAGTATACTTCGTTTTTTACGCGTACGCGCACAGTCGAATGCACAGCCTTGCAAATACATCACTTGACTCGTACGCGTACACAGGCGTTCAATGTATGTGACAAATTGCATTACTTCTATGAGTTACAATCCATATAAACATCTTTGTATTTTTCCATTGTTGCTGTAGCTTGAATGCATTCCTGTTTATGCAGTTTTTCCATCGACTACCTTTTGAATCGACTCCCCCAGGGCACAGCTGCCACCTTGTGGATAAAGTAATTACTGCAAAAAATAAATAAAATGCCTACACGCAATCAAAATTACAAAAATTCGACGGTTTGCATTCAGTACGCGTGTACTATTCTGATGACGAAATTTGCATCACGCGCACTGTACGCTGTCTCTCGCATATGCATAAAAAGTGAAGTATACTTTGGGCTTTAGAACACAATAACCTGAACAGCATACTAAGTTCAATTACCAAATTGTATTACCAAAAATGTATTTACAGTTACGATTTTTGGATAAATTAAAACTTTAATTTCGGTTTCGGTGTTTCATTAAAAAAAAAAAAATCATACCACTCAAAAATGTTCAAGTAAATACATGACTGTACACCCCTTACTTGTAAAAAATATATCCGTTAGCATTCAAATTCATTGCTTTGCTAGGCGTAGGACCCCTCGGAAGTATCCGATTTGAAATCTGCCACCTTTGCTCATGGAGGTTCAGATTTAGCCACCAGACTGCAGTCAACACCACTGACTCCTTCCTGATTCCTACAGTGAACATGCTTCTCTGTGTCGTACAATGTTACGTGATGTTTTACCACAGTCCTGACTTCTCATCAGTATGACAGTCAGCTGCCAGAAAAAAAAAAAATCTAAACCTGAGGCAACACTCCCTGAAGCACATTTCTGCTTGTCATGCTAGGCAGTTTCCTGCTCCTTCTCGACAGGAGCCACCAGCAGTCAAATGAGCTCAACATGGCTCAACACGTCAGATGCATCACACTCCGATATTTTTATTGAAATACAGACTGACTTGACGAATGCTGTATGGATGGTGCATATCTGCCTGAACAGATGATGGCTGTTTATTAATGGACCACAGAAGCCACCAAATCAGGTCAAAATATCTATGTGAAAGCCAATTCACAAGATGTTCTAGTTCTAATAATGAGTGATGTAATGTCATTCAGTTACTAAAAAAAATTTCAAAAGAACGTCTGATCTTTCTTCACCAAGTAAACATTCTTTGCTATTTACACTCAACAATTTGCAAATATTTCAGAACAAGGTCTGTATCAAAGGTCATTTTTTGTTTGTCTTATTTTGTACTGAACCTTTTTGGAGAAAGCATATTTGTGGGGATGAGGTCATTGGCATGTTGAGCTCATTTGTTGTAGCTCATTCTTTCTGCATTTATTCCAGCACATTTCATTGGCAAAAAGCTAAATAAAGCGTACTAAGTGCATACTAGAACTGCAAATTCTTACTGCAAATAACATACTACAGATACTCTCTGTTGGGAGTATTGAAGCATAACTTTGTACGCTCAATTAGATCACCTCCTTTTCTGAGAGTAATAAACAGCCACAATGGGTAATTACAAGGGAAACAGACAAGAGCCGCTTCAGACACAAACACATATAAAACTTCACAGGGGCCTTTGTCTCAGCAGCTTCATTCTGGGCTGCAAACTGGACCAAGATGTCTTCTGTTCCCTCCCACCTCTCAATAAAAGAGACAACAAACAATGGGGTTGCCATGGTAAAATCAGAGCCCTCTGCCTCAGCATGACAGCGGATTAGTCAGTGTGTCAGTTCTGCCAGAGACGTGTAGTAGCATTTTCTCAAAATGCCCTGCATTCTCACCAAAAGCACAATTGCTTGCTAGGTGTGTTAAGATTAGATTCAGCTATCAGTGTACACTAAGGAGTTCCTCTGGAAAATATTAACCACAGAAACTTGCAATTTACATATCATCGGAAGGCATGTAGAGGCAGCACTGTACATGACATGTACAAACAGAGACAAGGAATATTTCTGAGACGGATTCTTCATACTATGATGTGGCTTTCAAGTGGGCATCTACAAAAAATGACTCTAGACCTTTGCTCGGAGCTAACTGCACTTTACTTTGATCTCAAGGTCATTTTTAGTGGATATGTGAAGTCAGATTCCTCAAATCTCACTTGGTTTTATATTTTCTTATAAAAATACATGTATTTTTAAGTGTGCGTCTCACTTACCAGCCTCTCCATTTCCTGCTCTCTGAGTCGCTCTTCTCTTTGGCGTCGGTGGTACTCCAGAAGATCATCTTCGTTGTCACTGATCTCCGTAATGCTGTTTTTGCGCTCCCTCATGCCTGGGTGAGGCATCCTGAGGTCCCTGTGGCCTGCTGACATCTTTCGGTGGCTCCTGGGACTGGATCGGGGCGATGACCCAGGTAGAGAACCCAGGCTGAAGGCCGAAGACAGCGAGTTCCCAAAACTGCCCTTCCGTCCACTGCCTTCCCCCATCAATCCGGAGGTGGGTGAAGGACTACGAGCACGCACCCCACGAGGACTGAAAGGCTCCTCCGTAGGAGACCCTGCTTTCCGTCGTAGTCTAGGACTCTCTGGCACAATTCTTGGACATGGGCTTTCTGGAGTCCGCAGGGTTCCTGGTAGAGCTCCTGGGAGCACAGGAACCCCCCTGCGGGCTATAGAGGGGCTGAGAGGGGGAAGTTCCCTCATGCTGCTCCCTTCATGGTTCCTGCGGGCCAGCCGCGGACTTTCTGGAGGCTGCAGTGTGCGAGGATGCGGGTGTGGAGGTCCACCCTGAATGATGTGGACAATGGGGTCTAAGGGAGGCTGGAAAGATCGCGAGGGTGGGGAGAGTTGGTGAGAGGGGCTGGACACCAAGGAGCGGTCTGGCTGAGGCTGCTCCCGGAAAGGACTTGAAGGACGATCCTGGAGAACAATGGCAGTTTTGGTTCTGGGACTAGAGGGTGAGGAGGATGGGGATGCGGTGGAGAATTTGGGGGAGAATCTGGGGCTACCTGGAACTGGTACCCGACTGACAGATGGGGCATCAGTTGGAGCAGTAGAGATGGAGACTGAGGGCAGAATGTGAGTCTGTATGGGGCTGTCTGGGGTTTTAGCCACCGAGCTGTCTTGGTTCAACCCCCTACGACTTGGCTTTGGGCTTGGCGGTGCTTCTAAAAGAGCCTTTCGCTGGAGTCTAGGACTCTCAGGCACCTTTGGCCCACTGCTGCCTCCGGAATAGTTGGGCAGTATGGTCCGTGGCTGAGGTATGGGCGGCTGGCTGGTGTAATTGTAACTAGAAGACCTCACTGGCACAGGAGGAAGCGTATGAAGCTGGTCCTGACAACCACTCGGCGAGGGACTGGTGCAGCTGCCACTGCTGGCGGCTGACGGGGACGAGAGTGGAGAGAAAGGAGGGGAGGTATTCTCATAACTGGAGCCCACAGACATAGCACCAGGGCTTGTTGGGGGTGAGAGAAGGAAGCGCCCCCCTCCATTTAACATGGGGGACAGGGGAGACTGGGAGATGGGCTGACCAGAAGGCTTCTTTGACTCAGAGGAAGAGGGTTGAGGGTCATCCATGACTAATGAGTCCATAATGTCCTGGAGGTCCTTCTCAATGGAACTGACGATGGCACTGTGCTCAGGGCGCACTCTCTCATTCGAGACCAAGTGAGATTTTGGCGCTCCTGACGGGTGGTTCCCATTGACCAGGTTCTCAGAATCTGAAGGAAAAGATAACAATCATAAGCATTTGCCATATACATAAATCAAAAGGCAAATCTTTTAGCTAATAAAAGGATATTTGTTTCATGATTCAACCATTCCTTTGATTCTGAGATCATTTCAATGAATCAGTGGAAATGTTTTACCAAATCATTGAACCAAGAACGGTCTCTTTCAAACTATTGGGCGAGCTGATGCACTAGGTGAGCACTTGGAGAGTATTTAAGGATTTGACTGATAGATCAAAAAGTAAGTTACTTTAGTGGAATAGCAGAAATGTTACAAATAAAACATACTAGAAATATATTAATGACTGTTAATAAAAGAGTTATATAAGCTTCAGCCAATAAATGTAAATGAATTTTAGTATTGTCTAATGCAACAGCAAATAATATTTCAGTTTTTATTAGATGAATCATGCAACAAACTAAACAGGGACAAATTAAATAATCTTAATTGAAACCCCATAATAAACCGCAATGTGTGCTTACATATATCTTTACTGGAACTTTTTGGAGCATTTAATATTTTAAGTCAAGATGACATCATTACACAATGTTCAAAAAATGCTGAACTGGTGAACAACCAGTTCAAAAGAATCGATTCTCAATAATGAATTCCCATCACTAGCCAGATGAGCCGAACTGTGTACAGAAAACAAATAAAAGCACTTATGAGTAAGTGGATGCATTTGGCTTCTTCCCCTCACATAACCCCAACTATTATCCTCAGTACTACACCTGAGCTTTTAATGCAAGTACCTGCAGCTCTTTTGGCACTGCAGAGATGCATTTAATCCATTAGCTCCATTCAACAGCCTCCAAGTTTAACACTGCTGCCAAACCCACAGAAGATGAATGCTCAAGTAGAAAAAGTGGCTACCAAAAAGTCTGCCAGGCTCCTGCCTGAGAGGATAAACGTCAAATGAATATGTGCTTATATAGCTAAATCACAGACAGCCCTGCTGGTAATTCAATCTATCTCTCAGGCAACTGACCATCTCCAATGGTTCATCGGCTAAAAATGATACAGACCTAGAAAGTAAAGATGGTCATTATCTAAACTGTGGTCCAGAAAACCCCAGGGGGCTGCAAGGGGGAGCCATGGGGCTGTAAGGTAATACTATGTAAAGCTGCTTTGGAACAATTTCTTCTATGAAAAGCAATTGAATTAAAATACATTTGATTAAATTCATGTTGTTTATACAAATAACATTAGTATAATACAGGGCAAAAAAAGAGCAACTTAATAAAATAGTAAATATCGTTATAATAATATTTTTAAATCTTAATTTGCTTTAGCTCCAGTAGAATTACACCACAAAAGCCATTTATTTAATTTTGGACAACATGTTTTATAATATCATGCTAATCATGTTTCGCACACATTATAAAAGGGCCTGTATACATAGAAATACAGAGTTTCTTTTATATTTTAGTAAAGGGTCCCTCATCATCATATTTGGAGGTCCTTGACATCACAAAAGTTTGAAAACCTATCTAATCAATAATATTTAAAAATAATGCCCAACCTATGCTTTTTCCCTGTCAATTTGCCACAGAATTATTATTTTCCAAATGATACTTCAGATTTAACACTTACTGGATATGTACTACGTACGACTGATAATGAGTCACAGAACAGATTTCACAACATCCAAAACTTGATCAATCTTGCTAAATAGCCAGCTCAGTGTTTGCGTTTAACCCACAAATCTCACTGTACTGATTACAAAACACTCTGTTCAAACTCCTCACAAATAACGCATAAAACACAACCCTAAGTGTTTCCAAGTGTTTAGTTTATTTATTTTTTTTTTTTTTACTGCCATCGTGGTTTAGAAAAAATAAGTAAGAGCAGCTGACGATGCCTCTGGCTTAATTTTCCGTTCAAATCCCAGTGAACAAGAAACGGTTTTAAGAATGCACCAACACACAGATGATGAAGACAATAAATCAAATCTTTCATTTCACAAATTAACACGTCAGCTTGACAAGTCGCGACTATAAAAGGATAAATATGCTATAGCCTACACTACAGTACGTCCGTATGTCTAACTGACTCATTCAACCTCTATAATGATCAGTACTTACAGATGAGAACACGCCTGTGGAAACCCTAAGCCGTTGCGTTTGGTTTGTAACTCAGCTTAGATTCAAAAGAACGGCTCCCGCATTCCGAGTCTTGACCTAGGCCAGCTGTGCCGGCCACACGGTACCCAGGCAGAAGTAAAACGCCGCAGATAAGATATTCCAGCCGGGCTTGGTGAGCCTGGCGCCGCTACACCATCGCTGAGTCCCCCTCCCTCCCCTGTCCACGGTGCTGATGTGACTGACTGCTGGCTGCACGGGGCGGGGCCTACATTCTTAACCCCTTCAGACCCTGAGTCCATAGGAATGGACTTTTGGTTTAAACCAATAAGATTTTATGTTTTTATAATATAAGTACTGCCTGGTCACTGATTAGTCCCTGATCTACCAATCACAATTAAATAATGACCCATAACTTAATCTGATTGTGCTTCAGGCATCACAAAAGACAGACATTGCTAACCAACTAGACAGGAGGAGGAGGAGGAGCTCCTTTTTTATCTTTTATATGAAGATCTATGTTCATGGCATCATCAACTTTCACCTATTATAATCTTAATAATATCAAGTGATAATATTCAAAGTTAATTTGAAAATCTTTCAGAGCTGAAGAACACAGGATTTTTTTGAAGTATGATGTCCATCACAATCGACATTAGGTCTTAATCAAATTATTTTATTTATTTATTTTTTTCTGATTTTGTCTTCTGTGTTGTGATCATAAGCTGTCATTCAGTTTTTCTTTAGTTTTATTGAAAAACAGAAATAGCAAATGTGAAATGAGTGCATAAAAAGCAACACACACACACGAACACATACACGAATACTGATGCCCTGATGCTATATGTACACAATCATATATTTATCAAAAACAGCAAGTACACACAACACACAGAGATATATACACACATATTCCCATTCACCCACTGCAAACAACAAAAATAATAAAACAAGTTTTTTGAGAATTCATCTTATCATCTTACATTTTCTCTACATTCTTATTGCATTGCTCTTTGTTACAGTGTGTTATTTTCAAAATTTTCAATGCTATAGTTTTTATAGTAAATTGTTTGTTGCTTAAGCCCTGATGTCCATTGTAGTGGACATGAAAAAAAAAAAAAAAAAAAAAAAAAAAGTTTACACAAGTCTTTTTTTTTTTAGACTGAGAATTTCTAAACTGGCAGATGATACACAGTATATGATATAATATAATATAATATAGTATAAATATTTATTTGTTAAGTAGCCAAGTAATAAGTGGGATAATGTAGACAGACACAAATATAAAATCCATATCTGTTAATATATTGCATGCTTCTCTGAGTCACAATGAAATATCATCAAGAACGTCGATCAGACCTGCTGTGTTAGAACGAGGCAGCCGGATATTGAGAGAATATGACGGGGACAGTGAGGAGGGGATTGGAGAGCAGGGTGGGTGGCAAGATAAATATAGATATTGTAAAAGATACCCCTCAACTTTAAATAAGCAGAGCATGGCCAACAAAGCTGTCTGGACTGGAAAAGAGATGGAAGAGGAAATAGCTCTGGCACAGAGAAAGTGTGAAGGGGGGTTCTTTTCCTCTATAAATCAGTCTATAAACAAATATCAGATGCCAAAAGCGCATGGACAGCTTTATATAGGAATCTTAAGTCTGAAAAAAATCTACCTATGTAGTTCTAGATATAATTTAGACACTGGGGAAATTAGAAAATATACATGGTGAATAGGAATGAAACGGGTATGTTGTTTACGAAAAGAATGTCTTTCATGGTGGAGAGAATTTATTACCACCTCAGGAAATGCACTGCACCAGCTGTGTTTATATGCTATACTTGTCCTTTTCTGCCACACAACAGGAAAAGTCAGGACAACAACTCAGTACATATTGTAAATTCTCTGTTAAAACATTGACTGCTGTGTAGCACTGTGAGTGGGAGTGGAAGATGTAGAGCGCTCTGTCAGGAGACCCACAGGAATTAGTTTCTCATAAAAGTTGCATGGTGCGACTCAGGATCGAGGTAGGCTTGCATTGCTAACAGTTTGAAACGGAAATGCAGTAAGGCCCAGCTGAAAGCCGCTACCTGTGCTACTGAAATAAACCTTGTCATTCAGCCATGTGGCAGCACCCAATGCCAAATATGAATAAATGACCCATGTGTAAATCTGCATCTGTTTTGTATACTGTTCCACAACAAATACCACTTGTTTCTTAGTTTTTTTTAAACATGATACATACATAAAACTCATCTATATGCAAAAGAATGAGTAATATGTCAAATGCGTCACATATTCCTTTGTATTATGATTTCAGACAGTACACAAATAAGGTTCTGAGGCTCTGGAGGAATGTTTTTTTTTCCACCCGAATGACGTTCTACACAACACAGGCTTTGAGGTAAGCGTTAGATAATTCATGCCACAGTCATTATGTGTTCTCATGTGGGATATTACGTTACCTGTGTGGGCCCAGTTTTTCACACTGGCTTTCTGTCCTCCCTCAGGCATCATGCTTTTCATTCGGAAAGCCTCCTCGGGGTGGTTGAAGCGGAAGAACGCGGACTGGCCGAAACACAGCATACAGCCTGCGCACAAAGCAAAACAACTGTTAATAAAGTTGAGAATGAAAGTGCATAACACTTTACATTAAGCATATGCCCGAAGAAAGCATTTCAAATGATCTTGACTAGGATCCTGGCAGTTTTAGACCAGTTTTGTACCGCAGTCTGAGAGGTACGGAAGGGGGAAAGGAATATTTACCCCTGTTTTACATGAACAAGCAGGAACATCTCACACTTTGGTGTCGGATCAGACTCCTGGCTTGCTGAGTGAGGGGAAAAATAGACAAGCTAAATACTGGAAGTGTAGCAAGTTAAAGTCAACACGAGATCTAAATTAACCCTATTTACTTTCCTAATACAGGTTTCTAGTCTTTTAATGAATGATTTCTTTCTTTTTTGTCACCAAGCCACTCTTATCCAACCATCTGTCATATAAAGATAACTTTTAACAAAGTACCATATGGGTCAATTTTGGTGAATTTTTAAAAGATGATTGTATTGTAATTATAGAATACGTATCACTAATTATCGCTAGTTCGCTAGTATCGCTAGTTTCTGTCTGTTTTCTTAGATTACCTTTAATTACATAATTATACTGTACAATAATATCTGTCATTTATTGGTTTTATTAGTTGCGTCCCAAATGACGCACTATACACTCATCCATGTAGTGTATGAATTTTATACGTTTATTTTGTCATTAAACATCCCGCCTCCGCAACGTAATTAAAGCTGCGACAGATGAGTGCATGAAGTGTCCAACATTCCACACTTCTGCTGCGTCCGAAATCGCATACTGTTGAGTAGGTACTACATTTGAATTTAAAATTAACTTCACGACCATTGAAAAAGTGCGTTCTATATAGTACGAATGCATGTAGTATGAATGAATTTGGACGTACTACATCCGCTATGTTGTTACTGTCACGTGGCCTACCAGCGTTACGTTCCTTCGACTCCGTTCAGAAATCCTCTCCCTCTCCCGAATCTCACCGGAAGTAGTAAGTCATCCGGGTACTTTTCCTACTGTTTTTCGAATACTACGAATTCGGACATACTACTCTGTTCGCATAGCCTACTGTTTGTCGCGTAGTATCGCATACTTCAATTACGGACGCAGCCTTCGTTTTTTTTCATTCATTTAGTGCATCGCCCGAGTATTTAAAGTGCACTTTTTCTTTTTGGAATTTTCTGTGTGAATGTACTCGCACTATTTGTACTTAAAAACATAGAATAGTGCACAAGTACGCAAATTGGGACGCACCTAATTATTTATTGGCCATGAATGTGGTTTCATGTTGTTTTTTAAATGTGAGGCAAATACAGCGTCACTGATGGGTAAATTTACTTTATCTATAAATTTATTTAAAACATTATATAAGGTAAATAATTAATAAAACGGTTAGTTCCTGTCCTTGATTCTGATTGGTCAATAGCTTCTGTGTATCACTACACAACACCCTTAGCAACCACTCTTAGCAACATAAACTGTATGTTCTCAACTGATATTGTTAATTGAAGCTTACTTTTTTATTTAGAAGAGTATTGTGAGAAAAAGATCGAGTGAGCGAGTTTATTACCTGCATTCAGATTTAGCATTTTCCTTTAGGTCAGTCCTATGTTCATAATAAAAAATCAGTTTAAATGTCTGCTGCGATCTTTTAACATTTGAGGGGTTTTCCCGTGACTGACAACACTAGTCAAAGCATTTGTCAGTTGCGTCTTGTTCCATGTTCAAAACAATTCAGTCTTTTCAATGTAAAAGTCTTCGCTACTGACTGACACATTCATAAAGACAGTCTTTGCCGCCATCTAATGATGTAATAATGTAACTTTTGTTGCTGTTCATGGTCAGGGACTTTTTTTTCTGGTGGAAGGAAGGCATTTATTGAAACATTACTTCATTAAAGTTGCATTGATATATATATATTTCTGGCTTTAATATTTGAATTGTGTGGTAACCATTTTATAAAAGCAATAAGGTACTCGAGGCTAGTGCTGTATCGTGAATAAGTCACAGCTGAAGGGCGTTGTTAGGCACGACTCTAAGCGGGGTATATATCCATCCATCTTACATAAAGAAAATGGCACATATAGGGTATTTATATGATGACATTGTAAAAAACACAAAACACAAAACAAAGCAAATACACAAAATGAAACAAAACAAAACAAGGCAAAGCAAAGCAAAAACAAAACAAAACAAAAAGCAAAGCAAAAACAAAACAAAACAAAACAAAACAAAACAAAACAAAACAAAAACACAAAATGAAACAAAACAAATCAAATCAAAAAACAAATTTGGGGAAAAAACATAATCAAAATACACTTTTGCTATATAAACCTGGGTGAGCACAGTATTTATTCAAGGTAGTTAAAGGTCTCATGGAAACCTTTCCAGCCGTAGCAGATGTGTGATGAATGCGGAGTGCCAGATGCCCTTTTGTTCCAGGCAGAACATTTGATTACCCCTCAGGTTCTGACAGGACAAGGTACGATTAGAGCACACAATGAAAACTAAGAACCGCTCAAGTAAAGTAAATAGTGTACTTAAGTGGTATTCTCACAATGTGTTTTTTTTTCATGTTGTTGTTACTGAAAAGAAGAATAAGGATTGTTAATTGATGGTGGTTGTTGTCATAAGACTCTTCTAGAGGATTGCTCAAGTCTTGACATGTTCTACTTGCACATTCAAAGTCAACTAGGCGAAAAGAAAATCATAATACAAAAAGCACATGTGTTGAATAGAAAGTTATAATATTGTTTTATTGAACAGACTTGTTTACATGCTTCCTCAGAAAATGTTTTATTTGAAGCAACAGTATATTGAGGTCTGTGGTGTAAACCACATCAGCCAGATGTTGTTTCCTATATGTCCTGTTTTGGTCCTTGTTTGAGTGTTTTTACAGACAATAACTGTGGCATCTGCTGCATCAGCACGAACCGCTCTGAATAGCTCAATCATTATTGACAAGCAGCACCACCAAATAACAAACCGACAGCAGCTCCACTGCCTTCCTATTTTACACAAGCATTATGCTCAAATTGTGATTGTACAAAAGTGCCATTAAAAATGACGCAGAGCATCTAATTCAGTAATGTGGTAAATATATGCTTGTGATGGCAAGCAAATTTGTGCAATTCATCCACACTGTTGTAAGAGAAAAGGTTGCAAAACTCTAAAATTACAGTGTGCAAGATGTCATACACAAAACACATAATGTGTTCCATTAGATCAGAGCCTGTGGTACTGTTAAATACTGCTATTGTACACACTTAATTTAGGTGAACTAACACACTTAGTCCATCCATCCTTTTATCCATCCTTTTATCCATCTATCCATCCTTTTATCCATCTATCTATCCATCCTTTTATCCATCCTTTTATCCATCCATCCATCCATCCATCCATCCATCCATCCATCCATCCATCCATCCTTTTATCCATCCATCCATCCATCCTTTTATCCATCCATCCATCCTTTTATCCATCCATCCATCCATCCATCCTTTTATCCATCCATCCATCCTTTTATCCATCCATCCATCCTTTTATCCATCCATCCATCCATCCTTTTATCCATCCATCCATCCATCCATCCTTTTATCCATCCATCCATCCATCCTTTTATCCATCCATCCATCCATCCATCCATCCATCCATCCATCCATTCTTTTATCCATCCATCATCCATTCTTTTTATCCATCATCCTTTTATCCATCCATCCATCCATCCATCCATCCATCCTTTTATCCATCCATCCATCCATCCATCCATCCATCCATCCATCCATCCATCCTTTTATCCATCCATCCATCCTTTTATCCATCCATCCATCCTTTTATCCATCCATCCATCCTTTTATCCATCCATCCATCCTTTTATCCATCCATCCATCCATCCTTTTATCCATCCATCCATCCATCCTTTTATCCATCCATCCATCCATTCTTTTTATCCATCATCCTTTTATCCATCCATCATCCATTATTTTTGTCCATCCATCCTTTTATCCATCCATCCATCCATCCTTTTATCCATCCATTTATTCATTTATCTATCATCCATCCATCCAGGCCTCAAAATAATCCAAAACAACAATGAACGAAATAAACATCATTTCATATAGAGCAGTACAGGAGGGGCGTGCATTGTCATAGCTGAGCTTCACTGATCCACCATGAGGGAAACCAGCAGTAAACACACAGCATGCAGAGCTCAAATGAGCTCCAGACCACAGCTCTGACTGCAGTTCAATCAATACACTGCATAGGGAGAAAAATGTAGCGTCTTTGCCCTTAAGATCTAACCAGGAACTATTTAAACTATCATTACTATTCAGGCATATGTCAGCTGTATCCATGTATATATCGGTTGCCTTTTATCATTATGAAGAGCCATGTTCCAACAGGAAGTGGTTGAGCTCTTTTGTAAGCTTTCTTTCAGAGCAACATTTCACAGAAACACATAGTTCCTATTATGCAGAGAACAGTGGGATATCAAATATAATGTCTTTGTTTATGTGTGGCAGAAAGTGAAAATGTCTGTGTTTAATAGTCTTGGCATGCAGGAAATGATTGATAGATTAATACAAACAGTAAAACAGGAGGTGAGAAATTCCCATGGTGTCATACTGAGAACAGTATAATATTACATAAGTTAATATGATACACACACTGAATGTCCCATGAAGAAGAAATATAGCTGGCAGTACACTACCAACCTGCATTTTAGCACTTTAGGTGTCAGTAAAAATCACTGAAAACTCATTAGATTGTTTCAGATTGGCCACTACAGTGCCACATAGGTTGATGGATTTACCCACAATGCTAAGTGAAGAGCCTGAAAGTAGATTTATGAAGTGCAGCGACAGAGGATAATCTACAACACTACAGCGCACAAGGGAAAATACATGAGCCAAGAATCACACCTGCTGAGGAGGGAATCTATCTATCGATCTACGCTTCTGCCACCATGCGTTTCAGACGTGCTGCCAGCATCTATGGAATGCTGCCCTATTACAATATTCAAAGAAACTTAATTTTGTCTTTAAAGGAGTGTTCTCAGATGTCAAGCCCACAAACCGCCCACAGTCACAGATGATTCTGTTGTGAAGGGGGCACTGAGTTTGAAAATGCAATAGGGGTCAAATCCAAAGTTAAACATGGACGGTGTTTCCCCTGCTATCTGTTTATAGATGGCCTCTCTCTGCCAGTCATTATGGATACTTTTAACATGGATATTTTTGGTGGAAGTCAAGGAGATGTTATGAAATACTATATACAATTTCAGCCCCCTGTGGCACTGCCCCTCGCCGCAGGTATGAATGTGTGATCATGGTGCTTTCAATGAGACCTTTTTACCTATTTTTAAACAAAGATTCATTTATCCAGACCTTACATTCATGTTTGGAAAGTGCAAGAAAATAACAGCAAGAAAAGGTTTGTGGATTGGTCACATAGCAATACTCAGTGAATCTTTTGTTCAGTTAGGTTACTTTGAATCAGCACTTTTTTTTAGGTTTCCCTTCATTATAGTGGCAGCTTATATATATATATATATATATATATATATTTTGTTTTTGTGCGTTTGTGTGATGCCAAAGATCAATTGATCAATTAAGTACATTTGAATCTGTAAAAATGGTTCGCAAAGAGGTCTAATTGATTACTTATGCAAATCATGAATCTCTGAGGAAGCCCCCGGAGCTGAAATTCAGATATGGTAATGTGCGTTTCGTTTTCGACATGTGCTGTAAGCGGTAGACCTATCACAACAGACTGGGCCGTCAGACCAATCAGAGCAGAGCAGGCTCTCGGAAAGGAGGGGTATAGAGAGACTGAATCCTTTATCAAACCATTGCTTACACTGTGAGAAAAGAGATGACGTGCAATGTATTTTATGAGAAAATTACAATGTCTTTTGATGCATTTAAACCTAATGTAGGAGACCTCCAAAATAAAATTAGGAACCTTTAAAATATCATAAGCATAATAGGGGCGTTTATACAAATGATTTTTGTAATGCAAATCTTTTAAAGAGGCACAGACCTAAATAATGTAAGGAATCATGAACTGACAAGACTTATATTTATATTTACTTAATGTTCCTTTATCATGGTGAATATCTCTATTTCAATACCACTATAAATCTGCTGCCACTTTGGAGTAACAGAAAAATATTGCACAAAAAGTATAAAGCATAACGATGACTCATTTTTTAATTTCTGTTGAAATAAGACACATTTTCCGGAACGGTGTAGCCTGCTCTGAAGAGCAAAACCACTAAATAACCTTTCCTTGTAATAGATGACATCCCCAGCAAAGCATGACTAAGAGCCATTTTGTAATCAAATTCATGAGGCCATTTGCAAGAAGACAGGCCTCACGGGCGAATGACAAAGAGTGGGGAGAGGCACATGAATCTGGAAAGCACAGCAGGAAAGTGGCTGTTCCCCATGCACAGCCCGTCTCCCCAACATTAATCAGAGAGATTGATTCCCCACCGTTCCTCTATACAACATCCATAACTGCGCTCTGAGAAGCCAAAGTCATTAAAGAAAGTGCATGTGTAACCATGCCAAAATCACCTGAAGTAATAAATGAATGGCATAGCAGTGAAGGTTATTTTTTTAAACAAACATTATTTGAATTATTTGTTTATTTGTTCATCTTATATTTTTATTTTAGTTAAAATACTTAATTATTATTATTTTATAAATATATACATGTATGTGTGTGCAATAAATCACACACATTATGTAAACACAAACTATTATTTTGGATGCGATTAATTGTTTGACAGCACTATTAATTATATATTTAAATAAATTATAATATATTATTTACAATGTATTATTCATTATATATATATATATATATATATATATATATACACATACACACACACACAGGTGCTGGTCATATAATTAGAATATCATCAAAAAGTTGATTTATTTCAATAATTCCATTAAAAAAGTGAAACTTGTATATTATATTCATTCATTACACACAGACTGAT
This sequence comes from Elopichthys bambusa, assembly GCA_037101425.1. Lineage (NCBI taxonomy): Eukaryota > Metazoa > Chordata > Actinopteri > Cypriniformes > Xenocyprididae > Elopichthys > Elopichthys bambusa. Next base: position 21,745,902 of record CM074444.1, read on the forward strand.
ATATTTCAAATGTTTATTTCTTTTAATATTGATGATTATAACTGACAACTAAGGAAAATCCCAAATTCAGTATCTCAAAAAATTAGAATATTACTTAAGACCAATACAAAGAAAGGATTTTTAGAAATCTTGGCCAACTGAAAAGTATGAGCATGTACAGCACTCAATACTTAGTTGGGGCTCTTTTTGCCTGAATTACTGCAGCAATGCGGCGTGGCATGGAGTCGATCAGTCTGTGGCACTGCTCAGGTGTTATAAGAGCCCAGGTTGCTCTGATAGTGGCCTTCAGCTCTTCTGCATTGTTGGGTATGGCATATCGCATCTTCCTCTTCACAATACCCCATAAATTTTCTATGGGGTTAAGGTCAGGCGAGTTTGCTGGCCAATTAAAAACAGGGATACCATGGTCCTTAAACCAGGTACTGGTAGCTTTGGCACTGTGTGCAGGTGCCAAGTCCTGTTGGAAAATGAAATCTGCATCTCCATAAAGTTGGTCAGCAGCAGGAAGCATGAAGTGCTCTAAAACCTCCTGGTATACGGCTGCTTTGGTATACGGTATACGGCTTGGACCTCAGAAAACACAGTGGACCAACACCAGCAGATGACATGGCACCCGAAACCATCACTGACTGTGGAAAGTTTACACTGGACCTCAAGCAATGTGGATTGTGTGCCTCTCCTCTCTTCCTCCAGACTCTGGGACCCTCATTGCCAAAGGAAATGCAAAATTTACTTTCATCAGAGAACATAACTTTAGACCACTCAGCAGCAGTCCAGTTCTTTTTTGTCTTTAGCCCAGGCGAGATGACGCTGTCTGTTGTTCAAGAGTGGCTTGACACAAGGAAAGCAACAGCTGAAACCCATGTCTTGCATACGTCTGTGTGTAGTGGTTCTTGAAGCACTGACTCCAGCTGCAGTCCACTCTTTGTGAATCTCCCCCACATTTTTGAATGGGTTTTGTTTCACAATCCTCTCCAGGGTGCGGTTATCCCTATTGCTTGTACACTTTTTTCTACAACATCTTTTCTTTCCCTTCGCCTCTCTATTAATGTGCTTGGACACAGAGCTCTGTGAACAGCCAGCCTCTTTTGCAATGACCTTTTGTGTCTTGCCCTCCTTGTGCAAGGTGTCAATGGTCGTCTTTTGGACAACTGTCAAGTCAGCAGTCTTCCCCATGATTGTGTAGCCCACAGAACTAGACTGAGAGACCATTTAAAGGCCTTTGCAGGTGTTTTGAGTTAATTAGCTGATTAGAGTGTGGCACCAGGTGTCTTCAATATTGAACCTTTTTACAATATTCTAATTTTCTGAGATACTGAATTTGGAATTTTCCTTAGTTATCAGTAATAATCATCAAAATGAAAATAAATAAACATTTAAAAATATATCAGTCTGTGTGTAATTAATGAATATAATATACAAGTTTCACTTTTTGAATGGAATTAGTGAAATAAATCAACTTTATATATATAATTAAGTTATATAAATAAATGATATTTTTTCAATTTATTTTTTCAATATTTTTAATAATAATTCATTAATTTTTTTTAATTAATAATGAATTAATTAATATTAATAATTAATATTTTTGATAATAATGCATTTAAATACATTGGTATAAATGAGTGGGGCACACACACACACACATACATACACATATACACATATATATATATATATATATATATATATATATATATATATATATATATATATATATATATATATATATATATATATATATATATATATATATATATATATATATATATACACACACATATATATATATACACACACACACACATATATATATACATATATATAATTTATTTACAATATATTATTTATATATGACAGTATTATAATTATTCATAATTAATTATATTATTTAATTAATGTTATTGCTATTATATAATTTTATATAAATAAATGATATATTTAGATGTATTTTTCATGCTTATATCTGGGGTCTCTGAAGGCATGTAATTTACTTTACTTTACAATCAATTCTCATAAATTTAGGAAAGTTTATAAAGCGCCAGTCTTAATCTTTAATGTTAGGTGTGTTTTATGAGCTAGCAAGACCCTCACGGTCTCTTGGACACCATACAGAACATGAAAGTCAAAGAAAAGTACCAACTTTCTAAAATAAGTTTTGAAGTCTTTCTTTCTTCCTTTTCTTTATTTATAAAATAAAAAAGTGCCCATTAAAGTGTCTTATCTCTTCATTTTATAACACATGAAAGCAATACAAAAACAGATGACCTTACTGTAGCACAAACCCAGTGGTGCATCACAGATATAGTGGGAAGAGATCAAATTTCTTTTAAAAGAAACACCAGTGACTCAGAGATAAAGCAAAATCTGTGTGCAGCAAGTTCTTCTTTTTGACTTGTTATATCACAGTGGTGAAAAGTGCTGCATATAAAGTTTGGTCGTTTTTGACAGAATTATTCACTCCAGTTGTCATCCAAATGGATAACAGAGTAGTTCAGATCTGCCTCATGTACTTTCAGTAAAAATAAGACTGCTGGATCTGTGTCAAACCCATTGCATAAATCATTGCATTATTGTTTAGATCTCAATAAAGCTGGCAGGACAAAGTATGGTGAGTCACAGATCCCAAACCGTTCCAACTCAAAACACAGGCATGTGAACAGGAGACAGAAGACGTCAAGACAGAGATGCCAAAAAGAACGCTCAGCGGTTGCCATGGTATTAAGTTTTACTGCACTTGAAAAGGTCAAAAACTAAAACAAACCAGTATTTCATTCTAACCTTTACTCAATTCCACACATACCAGAAATCATGTGGCTCACAGCCATATGTGATGCAGCTTATGTGTGCCAAAGATGAAGATAAATAAGATATATCTCAATGATCACAACACCAAAGTGTTTAATCTCATGTGAAGGCTGTGAAAATGCATTGTAATGAATCATTCCGCATGCAAAATGTGGATGACACACAAAAGACTCTCAAGACATGGAGCAACCTCTTAGATGGAGGCCATTTCTTGAGCAGATGGTTTTACATTTAGTCAGATGTGACCCATCACAAACTGTGGAGGTTATGTATGAACATGGTGACGACAGAGTACTTAAAGCAGAATAATAAGGGAAAATCGCCTTATCTTTCTGTCAACTATCCCAGCAGGGTTGCCAGTATACGTTCAGGACAAATAAAAGCATGTGTGGATAGTCAGACTGAGCAAACAGTGTGTGGAGAATGAGGAAGGGCTGCATAGAAACAGGATTAGCAGCACTCTTGGGTCACATTGACCAGGAATAGAAGTGTAACACTATACACACACTCATGCCTCTGCCAACATGGAAGAGAAAACCTCTCTGCAAGATTTGGACTGGTTTAATGTGGGTTGTATACACATATTATGAGAATATTATATTTATGTTTGTGTATTTATAGTTATTTTATTTCTATATTCAAGCACTTAAAAAAATGCTGGGTTAAAAACAAAGTAATAAAAATTACTATATGGCTAATGGCTAAGTGGCTAAATGAACCCAAAATAGGTTGGAAATTAAAAATCAGACACACGAGAGGAAACAATAATAATAATCAAAAGGTGAACATTTATTAATAAACAATTTAATAAATGTTTATTGTTTAATTATTATTCATTAAACGTATTAATAAATATTAATAAATGTTAATTTACAAAATGTTTTGGGTTTATTTTAAGCAAGCAATATAGTCATTTTTTTTAAAAAAACCCATTCGCTGGTTTAAAACCGCCCATTCGCTGGGTTAAAACAAGCCAATCGCTGGGTTAAAACAACTAATTCGCTGGGTTAAAACAACTAATTCGCTGGGTTAAAACAACTAATTCGCTGGGTTAAAACAACTAATTCGCTGGGTTAAAACAACTAATTCGCTGGGTTAAAACAACTAATTCGCTGGGTTAAAACAACTAATTCGCTGGGTTAAAACAACTAATTCGCTGGGTTAAAACAGCCCAATTGCAGGGATAAAACAGCCCAATTGCAGGGATAAAACAGCCCAATTGCAGGGATAAAACAGCCCAATTGCAGGGTTAAAACAGCCCAATTGCAGGGTTAAAACAGCTCAATCGCTGTTTTTTTGTTTTGTTTTGTTTTTTAAAAGAAGTCTCTTATGCTCACCAAGCATGTATTTGATCAAAAAGCAGTAATATTGTGAAATATTATTACAACTGTTCTTTTTACATATATTTTAAAATGCAATTTTTTCCTGTGATGCAAAATTTTCAACATCACTTAGTCTTCATGATTCTTCAGAACATTTATTTGTATCATCATCAATGCTGAAAACAGTTGTGCTGCTTAACATTTTTTGGAAACCGAAATACATTTTTTAAGGATTCTTTGGTAAAATGAAAGTTCAAAAGAACAGTATTTTAAAATAGAAATCTTTTGTAAAACTATAAATGTTTTTACTGCCACTTTTGATCAATTTAATGCTTCCTTGCTGAATAAAAGTATTAATTTCTTTCAAAGAAAAAGATTTGTTAATACACCAATACAATGCAATACTACATTCCAAAGGCAACATCTAATAGAGAGCTTATATCTGAGATTTGTCTTCAGCAATATTGCTTTTAAATTCCTATTTGGAATATATTCACTACTCAAACCAATTTATTAGGTCTTCATACACTTACTTTTAAATCCAAATGGTCAACTTCCCGTCCCATCTGTAGGTAACATCCTATCTGTCCCTTTAAATAGGAAAGCACATGGCTTTACACTACAACTGTAGCATGCAGAGACTTGCTTTGTCGCGGGAAATCCTTTGTTCATGAAGTATTCATCAATTATTCCCCATGCTTTTATCAGATTTCTTTATCGTTAACTTGAAACAGTGCAAATAGATGTCCAGTGTTACGCAGTCGTAGTGAGGAGGCTTCCACTATAAACCATATATCTCCAGTCACAGAAATATAATCCTGTCCACCGAATGGCAACCCAGAGGTGCTGTACTGTATCCAAGCACTTCTGAAGTCTCTGAACCCCTGCACGCTCTCGCACCGATGGGTGGTAAAGTTGAACAGCTGTCTCCGTCACTGGTGTAACTAATTTCCCTCTCAGATAAGGGATGGGAGGGAGGAAGTTTAATTGCTCACCCCTGAGTCAGAGCCTCCAATCTCTGCATGTCAGGGGGGCAAGAGGGGGTTTCTGTTTCAGTTACCACATTTAACATACTTTCCACAGGTTCCTGCTCTTTTATGACTTCACACATAGAAGATAATAAAAACAATGGCTGCACTAGATGAGACTTTTATTATGAGCATTAAACTAAATATTTCAGAGCGAACGTATTGAACAATAGTGAAACACTAGAAGCTCGCACAATGAAGATTACACCAAACACACCCCTCCCCCCAACCTATTTAGTCAAATTGTTCCCCCAGACAAAAGACTCAGAGGAGGAGCATACTTTCTTTCGGTTTGGGCACATTGCTTCCCTTTCATAAATATGGCAATGAGATTTTACACTTAAGAATCATGCTTGAATTTTCATGTGGCTGATGCTGATCATGTACTGACTGAAATTTGATTTGAATGAAGACCTGAAGGACTGAAGTGTTGTAAATGAACGAAAGCTACCTTGAGACAGGCGCACAGGCTTGGTGACCGGTAGTCCGTCCATGCTACACTGGTTTCCACAGGGGTGCAGTGTGATGACTCCAGCCCTGTTCTCAATAAAGCAATGCTGAGCTGCAATCCCTGGGCCCTGGATGTTGATGTCCATGGCTCCATGACCCAGAGTGGTCTTCCCTAAAACAAACAACCCCCACAGGATGTTGATTTCAAAGATTATTTGCTCTCAGACAACATGTACTAGTGAAAAAGTTCAGGTTGAAATTACTACACAGGTGAAGTTTGGAAAGCGGTCACTGGAAATCCAGACTTTTACAGACTATGGCATCTTGTCTATTGTGTTGGGGAATGTTACTTTCAAAAGTAATGCATTACAATATTGCGTTACTCCTTAAAAAAGTAACTAATTGCGTTACTTTTACATTACTTTTGCGTTACCTTTTCTCACCTGGGCTGGGCTTTCTTGTTTGTTTTTTAATAACAACAAAAAAGTTATATTTTTGGCAAAAGTTAAGGCCCTTTCACACCAAAAGTGAAATGAAAAAGCTGATCACAAATGTGATGTTTATATAAAAACATTTTTGCTTATTACTACGGTTGAACTGGATCATCGAAGGTCAGCAGCAAAAACATTGGTTTATAAAGTGAGATTAAATACATGAAGTATATTTGTTCAGTTTAATATATTTAATTATTGAAGGTTTGTGTAATATTCTGAGATTGAATTTCACCGTTTTTATTTATGTTGAGGAATATTGAATCAGTTTTTGTGCAAGTGAGATGAGTAAATGCTCACATTTAGTCTAGAACTAGAATAACCACCTCTGCACTTACTCTCGATTTCTCTCAACACGGAGACAGGAGAGTTACCCCCAACACTTTTTTAATTATAACTTGAATTTTAATTTAGCGTACTAAGTTACTAAGGAGATAAAACTGTAAGTAAAGTGCTTGATATAAATGTACGACACATGTGAATTATATACAGAATTATAATAAATGTATACACTGTTGGACGTTGTAAATGGATTCAATAAACTAGTAAGAGTGTGAATAGTGGAACAAAAGCGCAAATAGTTGAAAGAAACGCCCATAAATAACAGTAATAGATCATTTCAAACAACATCAGTATGTGTCATCTATCATCTTCCAGTGGAGTGTGATGCCTATAATATTATATTAAAATGAAGCTAAATCACTGATGTTGGCCTGCTCTTTGTCAGTGAGAAGAACCAGATTCCTCAACCTGCTTCCCATCTGCCCCTGTCCACCCTCATCTGTTATCAGGCATGAGATAAAAGCCTGTGACCTGAGAGGACCTCAGAGTCACAAAAGCTGTATCTGTTTATAATACTAGTACAGTGCACAGTGACTAATATAAATTAAATAGCCATTCAGAACCTCTTGTCCTGTGCCCTTTTCAAAGCCTTCATGATAACTCCATGTGAGGAATTCAGGCAGATGGACACTGATAAAGGAGACACTAGTATGAATGGCTTGTCAGTATCAGAGAAAGTAAGTAGGTGGAGATGATGGTGGGAGGTTAGGGAAGAAGGGGGTTTGTCTAATTAAGAGGGGGTGTTTTTAAAGACCCCATGCTGCTTAAGGCTCCGGGTCGGGTTATTAGCTTTTCAATCACAACATGCAGGGGATGTGACCATCTGTGTATATTGGTACTATAGTAAAGGTTTGTATTTCTTCCCACACAATTGTATTATTGGATCATATTGAGAACTTTCCACTTGTAAAGACGGAAAAAATCCGTCTTGTAATCTTGGAGAAAAGATGGATAAATCCATTTCAATACCATTGCAAACATTTTGAAAAAGTCAGTCAATTGAAGTATCTTATATTATGATAAAATAATATCATTAATAAAAATAAACATATAATTATATAACAATAATCTTACCTTCAGGCAGGGGTAAGAGGGTGATAGCCGTACTGAGACGGCCACTTCCTAAACTGACCAAATGGGGGCGCTCTGCTTGGAACTTCAGTGCTTTCCCAGTCTCGATCAAATCCAGTGGAGTGCTCTAAAAAAGCATTGTAAAGTAAAAATGTCATAGTTTTCTCATCCTCGTGTGTTTCTAAATCCATACGACTTTGGCTGCATCCAAAATAGCTTTCTTCCAGAGTATAGGTACTCCATTTGGTGAAGAACACCTTATTTTTAATGTATGCGGGTGCGGCCATTTTGTAACTTGAATGAGAAAGGCTTCCGTTGTCATCTGTTTCCAGTTATTTTAGCTGTACAAAAACAGTTCGTTATGCTGCTTGATATTGCAATCTGGTATTTGTTATTATATTATTTTTTAATAATCATAATCGTAAATAAACACACTGGTTTATAGTGCAAATAGTACCATTTACTGCACTTTGTTATTCTTCTAGTTATTTACCTATAGCTATTTACCTCAGAAGTCTCACACATTCACAGATAATATAGCTTACTTCTGCATTGCAGAATAAGGTGGATAGTATGAATATCTGTAGCTTTAATGTAATCTGGACATACTGCTATAGCATCCGTATTGGCAAGTGACCAATGGCATTTGAGTCGCTTTCCCACCATGATCTCATGGGATAGTAAAATGTCCATCAGATGAACACTTCTGAATCTCACTGGAAGTAGTAGGTCATCCAGGAGCTTTTCACATATACTATGTATTCAGATTTTTTTCGTATAGTGTATAGGCTAAAAGTAAACATATTCAGATGCAGCATTTCTTTTTGTGTGGAACACAAAAGGTGTTATTTAGCAGAATATGCAAGCTGCTCTTTTCCAAACAATGAAAATGAAGGGTGACCACTGTTTTTGAGCAAGATTTTTAATAGCATGATTTTCAGTGAATAACAACAAAGTTTATTCAGTTCCTGACACTGATCCCATATAGGGCTCAGAGTACTCAAATTGTAAAGGTGCTTTTGACAACATTTTTGATTATTTTGAACATTATGGTCTATGGTCCCCATCCATTTTCATTGTATGGGAGAGAGCAGCATGAACACTCTTCAAAACATCTGCTTTTATGATACACAGATGAATAGTTGGGTTTGGAATGAAATAAGGGTGAGTAAATCATGACAGAAGCATTTTAAAGTAACTATCCCTTTAAACCAGTGAGCCCATAAGAACCTTAACAAACTTCCAAGGGGGCCTCTATAATATAATATAATATAATAAAGAAATTTCTATTTTTAATTCAGTATTTCTTTTAAACTACCAGGGTTCCCAAGGTCCTAAAATACATGGAAATATGAGGAAGCCCAATTTTAAGAGTGTGATTTTTATACCTGGACAAGTCATGTACATTAATAAAATGGTAAAACTCTATTTGCATGTGTATAAATTTGTATATTATATATATAGCTTTGAAACTTTACAAATCTTTTGTTTCGATTCAGTGGTTTGGAGTGTGTATAAAAATTTGAAATTTCAATGGTTCACCACTGGGGGGCGTGACTCTGGCAGTTTGATTCACGCTCCGAACCACTGATTCGAAACAAAAGATTTGTAAAGCTTCGAAGCTTCATGAAGCAGTGTTTTGAAATCCCATCACTAGATAATATTGTTGAATAAAGTCGTTGTTTGGGGGGTTTTTTTGGCGCACAAAAAGTATTCTTGTTGCTTCATAACAAAAATATCTTAATTTGTGTTCCGAAGATGAACGAAGGTCTTACTGTTTTGGAATGACATGAGGGTGAGTAATTAATGAAAGGAATTTTCATTTTTGGGTGAACTAATTCTTTAAGTGTTTGTGTCTGATCTGAGAGGTAAAAGCCATTGTTTTACACTCCTGCTAAAAAACATTATAAATACAGTTTAGTATTGATTTGATATTTTACAACAATAAGAAGTTCTGAAGTAGTGATTCAAGCTGAGCTCTAGGCAGGCGGTTAAGTGCTCATCTTACAATTCTCTTCAACCCTATAGTGAGAGAAGAGCCTTCAGTTACATCTTTCCTCCAAGGAAACTTGAAGGCTCAGCAAGGGGGAGGTTGTCATGGCAACAGTGCGAACTGGTAATGACTGAGAGGGGAAGACTATACCCTGTAATTCTGCTATCATGCAATGACATCATTTTTCAACTGAAAATTAGCTGAATCCATCAACTTGTTTTAATAGTAAATTCTGTTCAAGGCACAATCATGATGATAGGTAAATGTGCACAGGATTTCATTTTGCACAGACTTTTGCAATATTATTTTTAACCGTACAGCAGCCTTCCAGATAATTGCTGTTCGCCCACCTTCCCAAGCATCTACTAAAGACATATTATCACCTCAGGGCTGCGGTATATGCTTGAGTTTAGGATAAACCCGACTGCTTAAACAAGATTAGCAGGAGGTAATTAGTGTAATTGTTTAAGGCAGAGTTTACAGGATGTGAGTGAGAGATGGTCATAGTGTTTCACAAGTAAGAGTATCAAAACATCTGCCAAGGATTATCTATAAGGAGCAATACGTGGCAGCCATGTTGAAGCAGAAGGTGATGATGGCAATGAAGCCCCCAAGGGTCAGTTTCACACTTCGCCTGTCACCTCGTATCATAAACATTCCCTTACTGAAGCTGTGAATCTGATCAAAGGTGTCGCTATTAGACCTGGATTTACCTTCTTACAGTTATACAAACTGTAATAAACATTAATTAGGACAAAAAGTAGCTGTATACCTCTTTTGCTTGTATACCAAAAATAGAAATAGAAAAAAATATATAATGGTATATAATATTTTTTGTTTATACAGTATACAGTCAAACCAAAAATTATTCAGACATTTTTGATATTTTTACTAGTTGGTGCAGGACACTATAGTTCATTTATGTAAGTGAGGATAGCAAAATAAAGTAAACTGTGATTGATACAAATTTGGAACCAAAAATTATTCAGACACTTTGACCTGACCATGTTTTGCTTAAGTGTTATCTGACATAATTAAGATTTTTTTTTTTTTCTTTGACACAGTTTAACTCTGAGATTTTATTTCCATTTTTTAAACTATAGTGAATAAACTATTAATGAGTGAAATGTTCAAGCAGTCTGAATAACTTTTGGTTTGACTATGCATAAAAACATACACACACACTTTCTTATTATTTCTTCTTCTTACTCTTATTATTATCATCAAAAAACAGTTGTGCTGCTTAATTTTTACTGTTATACTTTTTCCGGATGATTTGATGCATAGAAAGTTCAACGAACAGCATTTATTTGCATTTATAAAATTTATTTATTAAAGTGTTTAATAAATAGAAATCTATTGTAACATTATAAATGTCTTCATTGTCACTTTTGAACAGTTTAATGCATCCTCAGTGAATAAAATTATTCATTTCTCTCTGATTTTAATCTTACCACAATCATTGTTTCCACAAAAATGTTAAGCAGCAAAAACTGTTTTCAACACAAACACACACAGATAGATGGATGGATGGAAAGAGAAATTTTTATATATTATAGAACAGAATATGATTATAGAAATTATATCCTATTACTATTACATTGTTATATTCCTATTACGTGCACAAGCAAATAATAGAAAATACATTTCAGTCTTCAGTCACATGATCCTTCAGATATGCTGATCTGCTGCTCAAGAAACATTTCTTATTATTATCAATATTAATACTTAATCTTTTTGTGATTTTTTTTGTTCTTTGATGTACAGCATTGAAATAGAAGTCTTTTGTAACATTATAAATGTCCTTACTGTCACTTTTGATCAATTTATTGCTGAATAAAAGTATTTTTTCTCTTTTAAAAGATTAACTATATATTAATAATTATATTGATAATACAGTTATATTACTTCTCAAATAAGAGGATGAATATATTAGTTGTCACACAGTAAGTAAAGTTCATTCTCACCTGGAGCAGCTGATGAGACTGATGTCCACTGCTAAGACTTTGGTTCAAACTATCCATGACCAGCGTGTCACTTACTCGCTCAGGGACATGAGAATCCTGCAAGAGACAAAAACAGTGTTTACAGATCTTAATCAGTTTACAATCCCCACCAGTATATCTCTCGGTTTTGTTAGTAAATTCTTATTCTTACAGCAACTAGGACATTCTTCTATAAACTTTGTTTGTGTTCCATGAAAGAAGATCATACAGGTTCAGGCTGACTTTATAGGGTGAGTAAATGATGACAAAATCTTAATTTTCTGGGAGAACGTTCCATTTTTGGAGCCACCATACATACTTTTACATAAGTGTACATATTCTCCTCAACTGGTATCTATAGTAGATAACAACTAAGCCAGTCAAGTATCTACAGACAATAGTGCAAGTGGGAGACATGCAGCCTCCGGCATTCCCCGTCTGCATCCTCAGCTGACTCACTGCCCTGATGAATAGAGTCTGCACTCATACAAATGGCATTTGCAAACAGATAATGCTGATTTACCCCATCTGCCCAACTCACACTGACTCTCACCGGCCGTAAGCTGCCTTTTCCTCTGAGACCTGACACATACACGCACACAGACCTTCCTGCCCTGACATTCCTCTGCTCTTACTCACTGTGCTGTCTGTGACTTCAGCCAAAGCAGAACATATCACTCCAATGGCTAAATTTATACATTTACCTGTTGGCTAGTCGCATGCAGAACTGCGTTATGTATTGTAACCTTTGCGCCCTTGAATCTAGAAACAGGCTTATGGTGAAATTAATTGAGTGAAACCCAAAACTGCATAATCGGCGGTAATTACAGTAATTAGTCTGTGAGATTCGATGATAGCACCTTTGTTATGAGATACAAAAACATTTTTTTGAAGGATAGAGAATTTAAATAGCTTGGCACTGAATCAAATTTCACACAAATCTAACCTTTTAATATACTTGAAACCACTTCACCTCAACAAAAAGGCCCTTGTATAATTAAAAAACTAGATCTACAAACTAAATTGCCTGCTCATTAAATTCTGATGAGGTTTTAAATATGTAACAAACGAGGATGTATCCATCAAGAAATAAAAAATGAGATAATATGCTGTTTAAAAGGTAAAATATGAAATAAATTATATAAATTTACCTTCTGCCAAGTGTCCAACAAACACAACGCCTCCATTTTTGAGCATTAAATCAAGCTTTTACAGCATCAAAGTCCTCAGAAAATGTAACTGGGTTATTTTCTGTCTCTCTAGTCTCTCTACATCTTCATTTAGAGGATACCTGCTGCTATTCAAAACAGCACGGACCTGCCTATACATGCTGCTTTGAGCTAAATCCCACATTCCTGCCTGTTGGCTACAGCCCTGATAACAGATGTTATTGCGTTTGTCAATAAAAGGATGGAGCTTCAAAAAAAAAAAAAAAAAAAAAAAAAAAGGCGAATTACAGTGAAAGAGGAACAAGAGAGGAAGTTTAACAAGTTGAAGCAAACACAAGTGAGCAATAATTGAAGTAGGTCATACATGGGAAATATACAAAGACTTTGAGGCAGACAGACAGAAGATCAGACAGACTGAGATTGGGTTTGATCACACTCCAAAACTCTGTTATTGCCACATGCCTCTTAGCTCATCAAAGCCAATTTTCACAATACAAAATGGCAATGAGTCATATTTCCCTACTAGTGTCTTTATGCAGAGTTTGATTCTGTTCCAAATTGCACACGCTCACATATTATCAGTCACAACAATGTGAAGGACAGCACATTTTTCCAATAGAAGCATAAAGGCTGGTATTGTCTCTCTTCTGCACGCTCAGATGGGAAAGCACTCTCTGTGGATGCTGCGCACCGCCTGAAGAGCGCAATGGAAAAAAAGATGAAGAGATGTGGTCAGTCGAAGGCATGTAGGTCTGGCATGTAGCTGCTCACTTAGTGTACTCTAAACTGTAGCTCTTGTGTAACCAAGCGAAGAATCTGAAATGTAACTTTTTTTTAATTTTCAGTAAAATCAATGTAATATATTTTTGTTTAATAATATTTATTCTTTTTTATTTAGTATTTTGAGAGATTTTTATGACACTCTTTAATATTTATTCAATAATTATGATCATTTTTTTCCCCCATTGAAAATAATTTTCCCCCGTTTTTTTTAGTTTTTTTTATTAAAACTATATTTCATGTTAAAATATAGAGACAAGGCCTTTAAAATCCGATTTTTGAAGGCAGATTAGTGTCATTTGGTAGGAGTAAAAAGAAACACCTAATGCCAAAGTGTAACCACTAGATTGATTATAGCTCTATCCACCTTATTCCTACGCCCCATGACGCTTTGCGCGAATTATGGGTGTAACTTCCATTAAGCTGTAAACAGTCAGTGAAAGGCTTGCTCTATGAACGCAATAATATTTTTTATTTTTAAACTAGGTACAATGAGATGACATTATTCTACTCACCCTTCAACCAACGAACATTAAAAGGACATTTAAAAGTGTAAAAGCATCAACAAGGTACTTTCAACAGGCCATGAAAAAGCGTGATTCTTTCCACAGCAATAACGGACGGGTTAAATACAACTATAGTGATATCTGTATTATGTAATATACGTTGCCTTAATAAAAAATGTTCATGAACTTCAGCATTGCGTGATACTATTTCAAAGTGATTTCCATCATTTTTACAGATAATAAATTGTATTTACCTGTGAAAACAAACCTGGAAAGAGACGTGAGGCTTTAAGGAGAAAAACGAGAGATTCTTCGTGCATTCCAGTGAATTATTAATGAGATATATATCGTAAATTATATCGGGAGAACAGACCACAAATGTGCTGTACAGTATATGTTGTTCCTTTTTCATACTATTACAGCGGTGTGCAAAGGGACAAAAGAAAATAATCACGAGGATAGAAAGCAGCGACTGAAGAGAGCTCTTGCCATATATATTCTTGTTATAACATGTTACCTTAAAATACCAAGCGTTATGTTATGCTCATGATGTCTAAAAATAAAACGTGAAAGAAAAATTGACAGCTCATTCAGCCAAACTGACGGATAAGCTTTATTTGTATGGCAACCTTATGATTTGAAACGATTCGTTTCAGTCTTTTTAAATGGAAGTTCCCCAAACCGGAAGTGGAACCCATAATTCGAAACGCAGTAGGCTAGTCAGGAATAAGGTGGATATAAAGAGGCTTGTAAATTCTATAGTTGTTTTTAGACATAAAAACATACTTTTATTAGGTAGTGGATGTGGATATATATTTAGACATTCTCAAAGACTATTTTTTGCCATGGCTTAGATACTTTTAGCTTGAAATTTTGATTTGAAGAGTCAAGTTTTTTTTCATTAATTTTCCTGCAGTCAACCCTGAACACAGAGAAAGATATTTTGTTACATATAACATTCAAAATTCAATAAAAATGTAACTTTATCAGAGCTTAATCAATCTGTCTGATCAACCTCTTATTTGAGTCTTCTGGTTCAATTTAGCCATATTGTTACAGCCACACCAGTTCATTTGTGTGTGTATTGTCTGTGTGTGTGTGTGTTTGAGTGGGTGTGTCTGTTTTGTACTGTTTTGATGTTTTAGAGTGTAACCCCTTCCTTGCTGTCCATTTTTTACTGCTTTCTTTTACTGCTTTGTGTCTGAATTATTGATTTTTATTTTACACATTTGCAAAGACTTGCTTTGTGTTACAGTCACAACAGTTCATATGTTTGGCAGTGGAGTGTGTCTATTTTGCACTCTTGATATTTTAGAGTGTCTTTTCACTGCTATGTGCTTTTTTCTGCATTGTGGTTGATTTGTAGATTGTACCCCCCAAAAATTGCTCTCTTTTTTTCATGTTCTGCATTTTCATTTCATGTCATTTCCTATGGCGGTCATTTCTAACCATGAACAACAAAAGTGTGACTATTTTTTTTTTATGACCATTTAGCTTTTTTTTTTTTTTTGGTGGTCACATATAGCGACTGCCACAAAAGTCACTGACTTTCATACCATTTCGGTGAAGCAGCAAATTTTTAAAAATTCTAAACATTTTTTTTTTTTGCCTAAAATGACTGAACACCAATAGAGGGTCAATTTGTCCAGTGATTTTAATTAAAAAAAGTTTGATTATAAGTTTGTTTTATATTATATTTATATTATATTATACAAATATAAATATAATATAAAACAAACTTAATTCAATACAATATTTGGTTACACTTTATTTTACAGTGCCGTAGTTACATTGTAATTACTCAAATAAGTATGGAGTGCTATTACTTACTACAGAGTTA
The DNA here is from genome assembly GCA_037101425.1 of Elopichthys bambusa. Classification (NCBI taxonomy): domain Eukaryota; kingdom Metazoa; phylum Chordata; class Actinopteri; order Cypriniformes; family Xenocyprididae; genus Elopichthys; species Elopichthys bambusa. Next base: position 21,761,687 of record CM074444.1, read on the forward strand.
TAGTTAGGGTTTAGTTTAGGGTTAGTTACTTGGGTAACACTTTACAACAAGGTTCATTAGTTAACATTAGCTAACATGAACTAATAATGAACTGCACTTATACAGCATATATTAATCTTTGTTAATGTTAATTTCAACATTTACTAATACATTATTAAAATCCTGTTAACATTAATTAATGCACTGTGAACTAACATGAACAAACAATAAACTGTATTTTCATTAACTAACATTAACGAAGATTAGTAAATACAGTAACAAATGTATTACTCATGGTTAGGTCATGTTAGTTAATACATTTAACTAATGAAGCCTATTGTAAAGTTTTACCATTACTTGTAATTATGCATAATTTACTGTTAGTACTATAGTAAATACATGTAGTAACGTGTAACTACGGCACTGTAAAATTAAGTGTTACCCAATATTTTTTGAGAAAAGTCTGAGAAATTATTGGCACCATTTTTCTTTAAGTAAAAAATGTTAAACAAGAAAAGAAAATACTAACAAAAAAGGCTATTCTTTTTATTTTCAATGCCTGGGGGTTGGCTTGCTTTTATAATCCTTACGTGTCAAGTTAAGAGAGGTGCTGGATTGTTTTGAAAGGTGGATGACACAACATTCAGCTCTTCAAAATGACAGCACTGTGGGCTGGAGGGAGACCACGGATTAATGGTAGATACATCTCTGAATGGAAAGACATGGTGGTGCTTTTTGGAATGTAGATGTTCCACCACATACGATCTACTCTCTCAGACATATTGCTGAGGTTCATTTAAAGGATTTCCCAGAATATAATATTCTGTATGCTCAGGAGACACTAAAGGAGGAGAAATTTGTAATTGGTTTATAAGAAAGTGAGGAAATGTGGTAAAGACGCTTGCAGTGAGTCCTGGCTGTTGTAAGGTAATAACAGCTTTCTAGTTCCTGCCTTGAGGCGCTGTGGATTATTCATCAGTGGAATTTCAGTTGAGCTTAAAAGTACAGGGACAGAGAGAGAGAGAAAGGGGGAGATAATGAGCTTTTTCACTAGCTAGTTGGTTATCGTCTTTGAGCTGCCTGCTCAGAGACCTCCACCTGGTGGCAAGCACTGAGCTCCATACTGTGCTTCTCAAAACTGGGTCTGTTCTTATATAGGATCATGAATAGAGAGGGAAAAATTAAAATAATAATTATTTCAGCTAAATATGAAAAAATAGCAGTCATTTGCTGCACAGCGGTTGCAGCATGTTTCGTATATCATACTGTGGAACAATAAACAAATGTCTCCTTATCACCTGTTTGCCGTTACTGAAATCACATTGCACAACATCAGTGATCTCGAAGCCTACGGCCTCTGTTTCATATCCAAAGACGCCCAACTTCAGAGGATGTTATTGAAGAAAACATCAAACATGTTTAAGATCTGTCCCTGCAGCACGCCGCATATGTGCTGCAGCATACAGACACATATCTAAACAGGAAATTGAGGGGCAGATGAAAAATCCTGCCATTTCTGTGTGTGTATGATTATGGCCACAGACAAACACAGCAATCGATGTGGCTGACTAAATAGCTTCTTCCAATTTTAGACCTTGCCACAAAAATGTTGCAAAGTAGAGGAATGTGAAAATGAACTGGGCTCTAGAACATGACTTAAAATAGCATTGTGTGGGCAGAAATTCTCCCACCCAATGTAATTAAGACTCAAAAATTATGCAACATTTCTAGAGCTCTAAACACACAAACTGAATTTTAAAAAAAGCAGACTTGATGAGCATTGCTATTTACAGATCAAATATTTTCCCATGTCCAAGGAACTTACTCATAAAATGCTATTCAGAACTTTGTTTTTAGCATCAAAGCTAATCTTGCTAATACACAAAGGATGCATCTTAAACCACTCCCTAGTTCAGGCACTAATCAAGAAGTCAGCCATTTTAAGGCCTGTTTAAAATCGCAAAATCCTTCCAATGAACGGAAACATTCGCTCTCTAAAAAGTCCCACAATGCAGCCTAAAAACCAGAGAGAACAGATGCTCACCATGTTCCCTTAACTGAAATTCTAAAGCGCAAAACATAAATCGCGCGAACCAACTCAATAGGTAGCTAATGTTTGTAATTAAATTACAGCAGAAATGTTGCAAGGATATGTAACAACCAAAGTATTAATCAATGTATTTTAATTAGCTTTTTTTTAAAAAAAAAAAGAAAAAAAAGTAATGTCAGAAAGTGCTGCTGTTGTTCATAAATACCAGTAGTGACGTTGTACAACAAAGATGTTGTAATGGTGCCGAAAATAGTCATCAGTGTCCCAATGTGTAGAGATCCAGGGTCCTTACCAGTGCCTGAATTTGTGTACAATTCACAACCTAGGGAGCTAGAGAGCTGATTGAGACGCACCCTAATCAACTAGCATTGTGGGATTCCTTAAAGTGCTGCGTAAAATCTGTGGTATGCTGGTTTCTCCATCACTCATTGTGCTGAGAAAGGCAGAGGCTTGGTTACAAGCTAATAACTGGCAGACCACCTGCACAGAGAAGACACATGGGTAAAGGTCACCAGAACACCATCAAAGGCCTCTGTGTGCATGCTCATGTCAACGTCAGTGAAATATATAACCCTGAGATAAGAATCCAAGAGCAAAAAAGAGCTGTATTGTTGACAACCAGCCAGAGGAGGTGGGGTTACACAGGCCTACACTGGAAAAAAATACAGTTTAAGATGATAGTCGTGTTTTGGAACATAGCTAGTTTCTAACGGGTCTAACGAGTTGATAGTTTGCTCGTTTTTAACAGGTTGACATTGTCCCAAAAATACAGCTTGACAACCTTAATTTGATGCAAGGAAACCAGCTATCATGTTCCAAAACATTGGATTCCCAGCAGGGTTAATACTGACACAAATACATGACTTTACAGCTCATATATACAAATAGTAGCAACTCTAATTGTATCATCATCAATGATATGAGTGGGCACTGGGGAGATCACATTAGAAGACATCCTCTAAACAGTAGAGAGGAAGCATGACAAACAAACAGGATGGCAAGAAAGGAGGATCACTGCTGATTGTTGAATCTATATGTAGACTTCCTATCAGAAAGAGAGTTTCCTGTAGGATGAGGCAGTCAGAGAATGGCACTCTCCATTTCTCCTCACAGACAATTTCAAAAATTTTCAAAGAAACCTATTTAATAATCTTTTTTTTTTTTTGCTTGTAAATTCATAAACCAAATGGAATTGCAAACATACTGATTGTTCAAAACACTTTGTTTGACTAGTGGAAGACAAGGTAAAGTAATTTGACCATTTTTTAAACTCATCATGCAGAATTTCCCCTAAAGTAAAATTTAAATAAAAAATTCCTGGACCTACTCATAACTCAAGATAAAAAAGTACAATAATTTCAAGGTTGGAAGCCAGTTTCACTATTGCAGAACTGAACTACATTACAAAATTGAAGGTCACATTATATAATGCCCCAGAGAAATTAGGTCTCAGTTGTAAGTAATAAACTCACAATTGCAAAGTTGAAAGCCACATTATTATAAATAAAGTCACATAATGAGCACTGCAGTTCTGAGATTATTTATTTATTATCTTATATCTGAGGTAATAAGTCATTTTTTTTTTAGGTAGAAATAGCATACCTTGAAGAGTGTGTTTTTTGAGAGCACAGTGACTTTCAGGTGCAAATAATGCGTCATCAGACTAATAATTTCCTGGCTTGAAGGCTACTATTGAGTGTGAGTCACTCTTTCTCTGGTCTGTTGAGGGGGCTGCAAAGGGCAGGGGCTCAAGTGAACACAATATTCCAACAGGCACTTGCTCAAATGTTCCGTTGACTTTGGCTGTTTGTTTCCTAAAGACACTGGGCTCAACAGGCATTCCAGTGCAGCCGGCACAAAGAGCTCTTTTCACCGTGTTTAATCCTTGCAGAGGAGTGGCGAAGGGGCCTGGCTCTCCTCCACTGAGGACCACAGGACCCAAACTCCAAATTCATAGACACAAGCACCCACGCAGACCAAAAAGCATGCAGAAAAGCCCTGTTTAACAGAGTCAGAGTTCAAGATTTAATTCTGTATTTTTATACGCAAAGAATTGATTTACCTTTGCAAAGATGTTGATGAAGCCAGCACATAACACATTACACATGCTTGTATCCTCTGAACAGAAGCTCCATGACCAGCTCTTCAAAATCTCCAATGTCTGGTCCAAAGCCCAATGCCACCAAATCCAGTTCAAAAGCTTTGTTTTGCACTTCCGTCATTTAAAAACCTTGGATCAGAAAGAGATTCACATGACTGTATCAGACCTTGTTCAGGTGCGGCAAGCATCGCCAATGCCTTCGGTGTCAGTGAGCGACCCTCAACGCCTTGGCAAAACTTCTCAGATCATCTCTTTAATCTCCATTCAAAAATGTGAGAAGCTCAAAGCCAAGAATTTCACCTCAGCTGGAAAGTGGCTAGCACACAGGGACTCAAAGCCACAGAAGGAGAATGACGTCAACACCTTCTTTTGCTGTGCTATTAAAAGCTTTTGAGATACAATGGGTTGCTGCCAAAGGGTTGCTGACTCTTGACTCTGGGTTCCATCTCTCCACACTCTTCCAGACATCAGATGATCTACGCACAAGAACTATGCATCGAATCCATGTTGTCTACCAAAGCTGGTCTACAGTGCGTATTCCCAGAGTTCTTCCCAGAGAATAACTGAAGGAGGGCTGCGAGTTAGTAAATGGGAGGAGGTGGATGCAGAGCAAAGGAAACAGCTTTGGAAATCTCCTGGCCTAATGGAAATATTGTTAACAACCTCCTTCCTCCAGCACTTCTTTTGTCTCAGATATCACAGAAACAGACAGAATACACTATACAACTAGTTGCTGAAAGTCCAAGCCAAGATATTGGACAGTCAGAGTTGACAGCTTTTGATGGGCATAAACTCAGATTTTAAAAGTGAATTCCAGCCTTAAGTCAATATTTTGCTGTTTTAGTATAAATGTATGAGGTAGACAGTGAGAAAAAGGAATGACATCACCCAAATTACACCGCTTTTCCAGCCACCACCTTTTGACCACAGCTGGAGCCATTCTTTCTTCTGACCTGACATTATGCAAGTTTGATAAATACATTTCATAAAATGACCCTGGCTCCATTTACATGAGAGCTCTTTCAAATCCCAAATGAAATACTGTGCACGGCTGCTGAGCACAGGAGAGTTAGCAGTGAATAATGATGCTCAGGAAAATGTGTTTAAGTGTCTGGAGGATATCTCAGACAGAGAGAGGAAGAGCAAGAGCAGGAGGTGGGAAAGATCAGCTTGGAAAATCGGTTGCAAAGTGCAGATGTTATCGTTGGGCCACACACACATACGCACATCCTTGTTACATTTTTGGAAAATTCAAAACCCACTGCCATGTTGATGCTAGGAGGTTGTTACTCAATAGTTGATAGTGAGATTTCTGGCATGGTGCTTTGCGGTTGCTGGGGTGTTTCTGTGTAGTTGCCTGGATGTTCGGAGATCTTTTTAGTATGTTGCTATGTGGCTGCTATAGTGTTCTGAGATACTGTTCTGAAAGTAATAGCACGTGTATGTGCTACAGACATGATGCACAATTTGATGTAACCTACAATTATAAAAGTCATTCACGCAGATCATTCTTTGCATTCCACTGTGCTGCTTTTCCATAGTTTTTCTGTGTAAACATGCCTAAAATTAACACTCTGTTTCCCACTCGCTGTGGGAAGATTTCTGTGCGCAAACATCCAAAGTGTGCGTCCAGAAAGACATGTCTCAGACAGCACTTGAAAGAACAAATTCACACAAAGTATCTAAATAAACAGCCAGATGTGTCTTAATGAATATAAAGAGTTGAGAAAGAAAACGCATGTGTACAGTATCAGTATATTGGATCCATGCAAGTCTTAAAGTGACAGCAGCCTAATAATCCTACTGCTGTTTTTGTTGTTAATGTTAATCAAACAACAAAAGACAAAGAGAAAATCACTCACTGCTCTTGTCTAAATAACTTTTTAACTTGAATAAGGATTAATCTATGTTTAATTTATACAGTGAATACTATGTAGTGTTATTTTACATTTCATTACTTTATTAAACTTCAGTACCTGAAAACTACTGTTAGACCGACCTGAAAAGTACAGTTTAATTAATTTGTATTTTTGTTCTGTTTTTGTGCTATTACTGACTGTTTATTTGTCTTTAATAATGTTTTAAATTTATATTAGTTAGGCTAGTAGTTTTAGCAGGTATCAAAATTACAATAGAGAGTTTTGAATGTTCACTGGTATCTATTTTGGTGTCATTACTGCCTGTTTTTGCAAAAACTTAAATTTTAAATTTTCTTAAGTCACCAGCCATTGGCAGCTGTGGCAAAAAGTTAGTTTTAGGCCCTGGCTAGAAGGACGTTTAACTATTGTGCTCTCGTCTTGTGTCTTTTGCAGTATATTGCTAATGAAACAGCATTTTAAAAACACATTGCTTAAAGGTACAGTGTGTAAATTTTAGCGGCATCTAGCAGTGAGGTTGCAAACTACAACTAACGGTGCACACCCCTCGCACCCCTCCCTTTCGGAGAAGCTACGGAGGCCGTCTGGCTGACATGTCGTCATCTGAGAAAGCAGAGAGTAGCTTGTGTAAAGCAATGAGGTTTCTTCTTACTTCTAACAAAGAACGGTCTCTGCTTCTAATAAACCAGATGACGACTACTACTACTACTACTACTACTACTTAGTGCATATTTAACGTAGAAGATTTATAAGAAGAACAACATGGTGACGAAACGCGCACTGTAGTGTTTGTCCCTTTAGGGCTACTGTAGAAACATGCCGGCGCATAATGACGACTTGGCATGGAGGGGGGACCTGCGGTGTATGTGATAGAAATGGCTCATTCTAAGGTAATAAAAACATAACGGTTCATTATGTAAGGTCTTTATGTACCACTGAAAACATAGTTATGTATATTATATTGCTTTTCTGTCAGTAGATCCTCCCAAATTTTACACATTACAAAAAATCTTACGTTTTCTGTGTGAATGGCCCCTTACGCACTTCAGTTAAATATTTAGTTCGAAGAAAACCCCTAACCGTAGTAATGAGCAACATCAATCGTTATGCTTGTTTTAGCAAACACGACTAATGAATGTGTCTGTATTCCACTTCCAAGCAAATCAATTCCAGCAATCACTGCGTTCTGAAAGATTCCAATAAAACACAGTCATTGGCAGGGACTGTGTGATTTCAGCCCATTCTCATTTCTTTGGAAACAGAAATGACCTGGACAACAGAGGCTTGATTATCAAAACCAAAACCAGTGGAGCATTTTTCACTCACCACTGACCCTCCAAAGTGATCATGGAAAGGCCCCACACTCCCCCTCTGCCTGTTTCTCTGTACTGGCTCAATGGGCTGCTCTGTTTTGGGTGGGAGATCAGGAGGAGAGAGAACTACTAACGTGGCACTTCCAGTGTGGTGCCTCTGGTCTCTTTCTATCTGTCCTCCTCTCAGTAAATGAAAGGTAAGGCACAGATCTAGTCTCCTTGTTTTCTCACTATTTCTGTTGTTTTCTTGAGGCCATTGGCTGTAGTCTGACATTCTCACAATATGGGTTACGTTGTGTCTTCAGCTCTGATAAAAACAAGGACATTTGTCTGCATTTGGCAGTGAAAAACTTTCAGGACCTCATGCCATATCTTCTATGAAAAATATCATTACACATGGACTAATATTAGTCTAATATTCTTTAAAAAACAATGGTTTCTAAAAATTCAACCTATGTTTGGACCACAGCTGATTTCACTGGACCAGAATCTTACAAATCCTGCCAAGAACATTTCCAGGTCATTTCACCTCAACATCAAGACACAAATTAGCAATTATATATTATATACATAAAATGAAGCTTATTTTAGGATTTTGTTTGCATTATGACATTATTTTCATGACAATTATTCACATTTCCCCTGCCGTTTTTAACAAAAAAAATCTCATTCCTGTAATGTCAAACATACTTATTACTATAATACAAAAATTATATATTATTTTATTGAGAATATTTATACATCATGTTAGTATTTCTTGTACTCTCTTTAGTTTAATGTCTTTAGTACTTTATAATTAAATAAAAACATTGTATTACAGTATCTCTTATTGAAATACAGTAAAAAAAAAAAAAAGTGAGAGTAATGAGAATTTAATTAAAATCTCTGCTAAGAATAATAAAAATGACGACGACAACAACAACAAAAATAAAGCTAAAAAGTATTAAGTAATATCTGGATGCATATATGAAGGTAATTTGCATAATTTCCACAAAATTGTGGATGCAACAACAAAACCAAAATTTTATGGGAATTTATGGGGAATTTGCAAAACTGCCACAAAAAAAAAAATGTCAAAATGCAAAATGAAAAATGAAAAAAAAAAAAAAAAAAAAAATTCCTTTTGACTGTGGAGAAATTGGACATGTTATTGACAGGTTTCATGATATTCAACATTTCTAATATCTTTAAAAAAAATATTGCGTGACATGGACACAAGTTCTTAATATCCAACAACAGACACATTTTGAAGTTCAAAACATTTGAAAACAATCAAAACAGTTGCACTTGTTATAAACTCGTGCAGTTATTATAAAATTATCATTCACCAAGGAGTTTTTAAAATAGTATAAAAAGTGAAGTTTCTTACAAGTCCTTACCTGTAAGAACTATTATGCAGCCTATTAAACAAGTCCTTCTGTAGGAAAACACATGGCTCCTCATGAACAAGACATTATGAAGATGGATAGAGTCTTGAGGATGGTATGTGAGGTTCTTCCTGGCACATGTTCGAACAACCATCACAGACACAAAGCAGATTCTCCTGCCCAGCACGGGACAAAAGTCGTCTCCCACTGTGACGGTCCCTCTTTTCCCCTCTCACTCGTTCAGCCTTCCTGTTCTGTCAACCACTCCTAGCCTGACACAAGGCATTCATTCTTTCAGTCAAAGAACTCCTCACTTGTTCACTAACCTTGCAGAGACCCCTGCTGCAAAAGTAAGTCCATTTCAGGAAAGGCTGAAACTCACTTTTCTGCAGAAGGTGCACAAAAATGCACTGGCATCCACAATGCTGTTCCTCTTTCTGAGGGTTTCTTGGGAATTTGCCAGAGCACTGGAGACCTAAGGTCAGTCCAGCTTTTGTCACTGTTTGTATAGTCCTGTGTCAGTCCTGACTCTTGCTGGCACCACACCAAAGAAAAGCTGCTCTTGTAGGATCAGGTGCTTCTCTCCAATATGATACACTAGTCCTCTTCCAGCTGATGTCTCTAACCGAGTGCGCTCTATTTCTCATCAGTTTGTGTTAGCTTGACTCGTTTCCTTTTTGATTCTCAGCATAATTTATTCCCTTTCTAATAGGAGGGGCACATCAAGTGTTTTGGAGTGGTCTGCTGGCTTTAAGCCAGCCAAAAAGAGCTTGATGTTTCAGGATTATGAGGAATGCTTTAGAAGAGGGTTGCTATTCATCCCACTTGTTTCTTTGTCACTTTGGATGAAGGTTAAGAAATAATTTATGGGTTTTGTGGTGTCATCTGAATTTACTTTGAACTTTGAGTTCTTCAAAATGACTCATTTCAATTTGTCTCTATGCTTTCATAATTTTGTATGCTTTTCAAATAATTATGAAATGATGACATAAAAACACAATTATGACATAAAAAGTAAGGCATGATGTATTTATAAGCCTACACTCTAAAAATGCAGGGTTGTTTCAGTGTTTGGGTCAAATATGGATTCTCTCATAATTTCTACTTTTATGTTATAATTATGATTTACAAAGATTTTTTTCTGTTATGTGGCGTGGATTGGCTTCTTGGCTATACCCAAAACAGGCTAACAGCAGCACCATATTCACAAGTGAAGAAATAGGCCTATGCAATCACATGCAGGGCCCTTTGGGAAAAACTTACTTGAAATTAGCCTACTGTGAAAGTGAACTTGCGATGACGAGGGTGTTAATTAAGACTTCAATTATCAAATTGTAAAGTATTCTTTTTTCTTAAAGTATATATTTTTAACTGCATTTGCAAACCATTTTCAATAACCACGGAAGTAAGCCTTTACCTGAGAGAAGATTAGCTATATGGTAAGTTATTTGCTTATGGATTAGACTACATTGAAAGAAAGAAAAGAAAAAAAGAAAAAGAAAACATACGAGTAGGCCTACTGTTATTTGATCACTTCGATAGATTTAGACATCTTGGCTACGTCACAAAAACTAAGTTTGAAAATGTCTTTAACAGGTTAGTAGCTAGGCTGCGGTTAGCTAACTGCTCGGGGCTTCAAGACATTTGTGTTGCACGAAGTTCAGAAATTTCAGACAGAAAAAGTAAACCTCCTGAAAGTCACTGAATAAAATTGTTGATGTACCAAGAAAATAAACATCTGTGAATCTGTGTGACTCAGTTTGGGCAATTTCCCTTTGAGACTGTACTTTGTTTTTAATTAGTGAAATAATGAGACACACTACCCTGGATGATCGAACAATTCAAAATACATATTTTCATAATCAAAAACGCAAACTGTGTCAGCATACAATTCTGAATGACGTGACAATAGTGCCCTCTAGTGACTGTTCATCACTTCTTTAAAAAAACAACACCAAATAGATGGACCAGGTAATCCATTCGGTAATCTTAATGCAAATAATCTAGAAATCAACATAATTAGCCTATACTAAACTTTAAAATACAGCTTTGATCTGGCCAACTTTACTCTTCCCCCTTTCCTAACATAACATATAAGTGTCAAATAAACCTGTAACAGAAGCACCCAACTCCTAGGACAGTAAGACTTCTTCTGTTTGTTCTGTTTCTTCCTAAGGAAATTCCTCATGCTCACTCAGAATGCATCTAATTTCCTCCTGTGTGTCTCACATGTTAAAGGTCCATCTCAAAGGCTTGTCACTACAGTGGGGGAAAAACAGGGCAGCTGGAAGGTCTATGACAGGTGTGGAAGAATTTAACTCTCGCTCTCACTTTTACTGCGGGAAAACGTCCCTAAAATGGCCTCTGTAAGAATGGGATTATTTTGTCAGCACCTTAAGGCCCTAAAACCTGCTTCTGGCTTTCAAGGTATGTTTAGCACACAGAAGACACATATACTAACTTCATTAGTGTAATACAAATTATGCTGTTCATTATAATGATAGTATTATTTTATAGTATTATATTATATATATATATATATATATAATTTTCTCATTATCAGAACTGGCAAATCACATTTTCAGACATTACCTTGAAAATTATATAAATAGAGAAAAAAATATGCTAGAAATTGAGGAAACCATACTTTAACTAGGTCTATAAAACAGAAACCATGCATTCAGATTTGCACAAAATATTATACATAAACCCAAAAGCACATGTGTCGTTATTGACATCACTGTTAGAGTTTGTGGCTAGGTTTCAGAAATAGAACGAAACTAACCTGAAATCGGACCTTCTTGAGCAACATATTAAAATCCTGGATGGTGGACGCTTTACTGCTGTCTGTTGGGATCCTGAACGTTCAGCACATGTCGTATTCCTCATTAGCCAACCTGGAAGAATGGCCTATTTCAGACTGAGACACAGAGCTATAACAAATCACCGACCCCCAGCAAACTCATAAATCATTAACTCCAAAAACTTAATCCTTTGTAAATAATTAAAATAAAGTTTTTAATGAATCTCAGACTGATACCAAAATCCCATGTGACCATATAAATTCTTAGCCCATGCTAGTCTCTCTGTCCCCTCTCACTCTTTCATGTGACCCTTTAACAAAGCCTGGTTCAGTACTTATCTGTTTGTTCATTCATCCGAAAGAAAGACCCGCCCTCTTTTATGACCAGGATAGTGGCCATTAACACCCCTCCTCTTTTTTCTCAACCCCAAACAGGGATACACCCCCTCTTCTCCTCTCAAGGGAACCATATGGTCACCTACTGATTTGACTGTGACAGTGTGAGAACTACTGTCTGTTTACATCAGACGTGTACGAGCAACCTTTACTTCCCCTCGGTCACAATCACTGTCCAGGCATCACTCCCCCCAGACTTCACCTCATTATTTCTCCATTGTGAGCGATCAGATAGGAAATTAGGTCAGCACCGATACGGTCCCTATTCTTGCAGCCTACAAACCTTCGGTCCCTTCATCAAATCCACAAATCAGATGTTAAATCTGCTTTCTCAGCACCGCCCTAAAACGTTCCTCGTGGATTAGAGTCAACATCAAACATAGAGGCAGATTCTACCAGATAAGACCTTGTTTCACATACAGATCATCCCCTGTAGATATGGGTCACAAACTTCACAGACTTCAGCTGTGGTCAATGACTATGACATTTAGTAAAATATGCAGTCACAAATTTATGAGTCAAGAAAGGAAAGACTGTATACGTTTAAAGACACGATTCTAAAAGCAATAAAGAACGGTTTACTTGTCATTTTCACCTATATTAAAATTCTGTTTGATAAATAACCGATATTAAAATTCTCTATTTTGCCTATATAAATTAGAAATTAAACAATGCTACAAGGAAAAGTGTCACAACCAGTATTATGCTAGTATTATTGGTATACTATTACAGTATTTAATAATTTTTTTATTTTTTATGGTTCTCTCATTTTTTATTAGATTGTTTTCCATTTAGCTTTATTTTTATTTCAGTTTTTAGTGTTTTTAGTTTGACTACTTATCCCTCTCAATACTCAGTTTCCTCCAAAATAAATAAATGAACTTAAAAAGATTAAGTTGAAATTATTTAGGACATGGTTATGGAAAAAATATGATATGGAAGGAAAACTACACATCAATGCTTTTGGGTTCTCTCACAAAAGTTTTGCATTTCCCCCAGAAACGCAAAATATTTGTGACAGAATGCTAAAGCATTGACATAATTTTTCATAATCTCATATTCATCAGGTCACCTTATGCTTTGAGAAACCTAAAACTTCATAGCTATGAAGTAAAAAATACAGTTTAGCATCATTACACAAACATATTAGAGTCAAGTATTCCAAAAAGCCATGTCAGAGCAGATGTAAATGATTTCTCTTAGTAATTGGCTGAAGAAGTGATTCATTGGCAGGAATCTCCTCTACTCAACCATACCTAATGCATTATCAACTCTGAATGCCATTGCCTTGTCTCAAGAGATTCCTCACATGCTTGTATAAATCCATAACAAACTCCCAGTCCACTGGCTCTTGAAGTCCACCAAACCAGGGCTGGGCAGTCAATTTATCATTACAAATAATAATCACAAATCTTACACCAAAACAATGACAATATTCAACCATCTAAGAGGTTTTTAATTGTTTGCTGCTATTCGACTGCTAGGGTGTTCTAGGTGCTTTAACGCACCACTACTCAAGCCACGTCTTGAGGCATAATTTATGTCTGGTATAGGATGATTAAACTTTAATACATAGAGTTAAGGATTTAAAACAAACCCTGCCTTAGCATGAACTGCAAATACAAATACCATACAGCTACAGTATTCAAAATCCTAGGTAAAAACACATATTGAGGCAGGAAGAGCTCAGAAAATACACTTTTAATTTAGATTTGACTTTATTATTGATTAAAGGTATTCATAACTATCTTACAGCAAAATGGAATGTCGTAACCCTCCCCTTGGCGTTCCATAATCATCTTTGAGTGTGCGCTGATAAATGTATTTTATGTTATGGAAATACAAAAAAATAAATCCGTTCTTAATAACATCTGGGAAGCCAGGGAAAATTTATTTTCCTGTTTAGCCAAATAAATGCAGCAATGAATAAAAAGCAAGAAACATTTAAACGGATTATGTGTAACATTACTTACAAAAAACAGAATGAAAAATCTTCCCATTTAGATTAATCTTCAGACTAATGATTACATAAATATAACAGAAAAAAAATGGAAGATACTAAAAGGCAAAAAGTATGTGTGCTTAATGATGATGTAGACAATTATATCCATATTTACTAAAAGAAGAGATGTAATTTTGAATAGATGAAAAATTACGTGAATTTGGACTGCACATTTAATGCAGTGTCAGTTCTTATTGCACAAGAACAGCTGATTTAATCATCACCTACATATTCATTTGGTACTACAATTTTAGGTCCGTTTCCATATTAGAAACCCTTGATTATTAGAAATAAATCCAAATTGCTAATGGGCCAATGCAGATAACGTGGTTTGGAGAAAAAGAAAAAAAAAACATCAATTAGAATGCAATTCTATACAAAGCCTTTGGAACAAGTATATAAGTTTCCAATTTTATTCTATTTCTTTGAAGGGTCAGGAGGGCTCATATGGGCTTATAATACATATGCTGTAGATGACACTGATCTTCCCTTGATGTCTTCAGGTGCAGTGCTGTATTTTATTCTCTTTTGTCTTTTCTGGCAGGTGTGGCTGACTGCACTTAGTAGTGAGCAGCTGAAAGTCCAGTTTATATAAAAAAAAATGTAGATTATTTTCCTTTAAGACAAACAATCACAGAAGAACTGCAGCCCATGTCAGAGAATGTTTTTTGAGAGCTCTGTTAACGTACAGCACGCTCTCTGATCTGTTAAGCTGGCTGGCAGGTTAAAATGATCTTCCACCAGGAAACATTTACAGGATCTCATACTTATCCACAACAAATGACGTCTCTGAGGAGAATTTGACTGGACTGCCTCCTTCTACGTACGTCACCTTGGCCACCTGTGGAAATATAGTGGATATATTCATTATGTACAAGTGGATATATATGTCAATATATGGATATGTAGTAATTTCCTTTCTCACTAGGACTAATTTATGTTGCAGTATTTCATAGATAAACTGACATAACTTGCCTGAATGTCACAAAAGTTACGCTTGGAGACAAAAGAAACATTGATTGGGAAGAAGTCGTTGGGTTTGCCATCTATGCTGAACTCCAGGCTGCCACTCTTGTTCTTCTCATCGATAACAGGAAGTGACCATTCCAGGATGTTTTTCCTGCTGTCATGGTTATACTGCCCATCCAGATCACCGACCACTGGAGCACCTACACCTGACCTACATAATCACAGGAGCCAGAGTTTGTTTATGGGTAGAGGGCATGAAATACTTTTGCAAAGTTGACATGTCCTAACTCAAGACTATTTTTAATTTGCCTTTTTTTTTTTTTTTTTTTTTAAGTATAATTATTACACACAGACAGGTTATAATAGACAGACAGACAGACAGAGATGCACAGTTACTAAAGTTCTCTGTTGATACCATTATTCAGAATGATATCTGCCGATACCGATAGTTTGATTAAAAAAAAGTCTTTCCCAACTAATACTGTAAACTAAACAGGAAACCCTTTATTAGAGGTTAAAATTAACAACAGAGCCCAAACTATTATATTCAACTGCCATTTATTATTTATTTTCAGGTAAAATAAATCAAATAAAAACTGAAATGTTTGTATACAACTCAGCCGCACATAAGTAGTTTTCATAAACACTTTTTCGTGCTATGACTTGTATTAAAGTGGACGAAAAGACTAACGCTGCGCACTGCCGCTTGAACTGAGGTGCTACAGTGATCTGTCACGTCACATTTAACCTTCAGGTGCTCTTCAGACAATTTTACCTTTTATTTGATTTATTTATTTATTTTACTTCATCAGAATGGTTTAGTGGAAACTTTTGGTACTGAGCCCAACCAAAATCTTATTGAAAGCTAATTTGACATCAAGGTCAAAATTGGAACACAACTCGTTTAAAATAATGGCTTTGATTTTCTTGCAGCTTTGGAGTAAAACGTGTTTTGAAAAAATATATATTTCAAATAAAAATTATAAATAGTATTTTTGTGCATTTTTCATAATATATATAAAATTAGTTCACTTTTTTTAACTTTTTTCACTTAAGCAATAACCTGACAAGTGTCTGTAAAAAGAGACCAAACTTAAGTCTGCTCCATAGCATTCAATATATATGACAGTTTAAGTTGGAAATTTCATTTTCAGGTAAATGCTAAAAAGTGAATAAATGGATAATAACTACTGCATAAATATAATTTAGTACCATAAAATCCCCTAAAAACACAAAATATAAAATAAAAAAACATTTTCAACCTAAAATATAGTACATTATTTGTATTGATGTGTAAAAAAAAAAAAAAAAAATAGAACCAAGAACACCAGAGGGTTAAGGGCATCAAAACGCCATTTATTGTTTGTCAATTAAAATTGACAGAAACTGAAAGCTGAGACTTTGTTTCTTATCAGAAGTAACAAAGCACAAAGCTCTTTGCAATTATTGGATGGGAGACACGCTACAAACAATGTTTAGTGTAAGGAAAAAATGAGTACCTGGCAACCCTGGCTTGAATGATTCATAGGGTCAAACAGAGCCTGCTTTAACGTTGCTATTTTTTAACTGTTAATTTAAACCGCTAACCTCGACAGCCTTAGATTCAACACAAGAGACATTTTCTTCACACACAACATGAGTCTGAAACATTTTCCCGTCCCCCTTTTGATTGATAGGATATAATCGGCCCTGATCATCTGCTGTTTTTAAACAATTGGCCAATGGCTGATAGTGAAAATTGCTTTTATTGGCCAATACATGGGTGCATCCCTATAAATAAATGTTTACACAATAAAAATAAAAACATATATAACAATATTAAAGGGAAAACAGAAAACATCTTGTTTATAATGATTTGAATAAGCACTTACGGCACAGGAATAGTAATGATAACATCATTGAGTTCGAGTCCCCCGTCCTGAAGCTCATATTCAATGTTGACGTCACAGCCACTTCCACTTTCTGACGGCCAACAGTTAACTGAGAAGACAACATAGGATGCATGCATGATTGATATGTTCATAAAAGTGCTGCCATACAAAATCCTTAAGAAAAAAGAGAAGACTCACTAGTTAAAGGAATGAGGGACTCATCTGTTGTCTGTAATCTCCATTTCAGCACCCCCAAATCACTGTTGAGAGGGAAGGACTTATCCTGGTTTTTCAGAGCAATCAGGGACTCAGTGGTGAACAGCTTTTTATCAACATGAGGGTGAGTCTGAAACAATATGAGTCACATGGTCAAGACAAAAGATTTTTTGAAGATCTAAATAGGGTGAAAACTGAGTGCCCTTTCTAAAATCCCATATTGTCAACAACTTCCCCTTTAAAATACACGCTGAGACCATGACATGCTGTGTTGTGTCTCACACACACACCTGTAGCTGGGCTCCTTTCTTGTCATTATTGTTGAGGAGTATAGAAATGCGGCCATTTTTTTCATCTGTGACTTTCAGAGTGATCATACCCAGAACCTCCATGTTCTGCAGTCCACCATCCCGACCACAGGTCAGAGATATCTTCTCTTCCACCCTCAGATGAACACTGGGAAACAAGAGTTAAAAAAAAATGCCATTAACAACAGGCATAATCTGAAAATAATATCATTATAATATGAAAATACACTACTGTTCAAAAGTTTGGGGATTTTATTAATGTTTTTGAAAGAAGCCTCTTATGCTAACCAAGGCTGCATTTATTAGATCAAAAATACAGTAATGTTGTGAAATATTATTGTAATTTAAAACAACTTTTGTATTTTAATATATTAAAAAAAAAAAAATAATAATAATAATAATATATATGTAAGCTCAAGTAACATTTCTTATTATTATCAATACTGAAACCAATTGTGCTGCTTAATAATTTTGTGGAAATTGTGATACATTTTTTAAAATTTATTTAGAACATTATAAATGTTTTACTGTTACTTTTGACTAGTGGAATGCACACTTCCTGAATAAAAGTATTTATTAAAAAAGTATTTATATTAGTGCTGTCAATTGATAGAAAAAAAAAAAAAACAAATTAATCGCAGATTTTTCCTGTAATTAATTGCGATTAAAAACTCTTATGATTATTTTTATTATTATTATTATTTAATTATTAATATTTGTATATTGTAATATTTCACAGTTACTCTCCAAATAAAGGTAGAAACAACTTAAAGACATTATATTTTAAATATTTGTTTAATGGCATCTTTTTATGAATGAAGGCTAGTATCACTGATGCTAATACTGGTACTGATGTCTCTGTGTACATTAATTATAGACATTCAACATTATCAAGCTATCAATTTCTACATTTAATAGGCTTTAAAAGTTTTTTTTTTTTTACCTGTATTTACCCGTGGCCTTATACAGAAATTAAATGAAGTTCACTTTACAGTCTTAACTGCATAAATTATAGATTAAATATAGATTAATCCTTATTAAAGCTAAAAATTTCTCTGTTACCTTTGTTCTTTGATTAACATTAATGACAGACATCACAGCAACTGGTTTATTAGGCTGCTGTCACTTTAAGGGCTGCCACTGCTGAACATGATGCGGATCTGACGCACATTTTATTTTCTCACAACTCTTTAAGGTCTTTTAAGACGATATTTAACTCATTTAAGACTGCTCTTATGAGGATACTCGACAAAACGGACAATTTGGCATAATTCTGTGTGTTACCGTTTGTTCAAGCTTGAAAGATAACTCGATACTGGCGTGCGTCTTTCTGGGCATACTTGTAGTGTGTGTGACACAAATATGACATTCACAGACAGTGTGTTTTTATTTGTCTTGTGGCGCTAGCCAAATTATGACAGAAAAATTTTATATATATATTTATATATTTTAATTTATATACATATATAGAAAAAAAAAAAACCTTTTTGAATGGTAGTTTACATACATAATATAGGGAGTAGAATGTGCCAGATACTGAAATAAAATAAGTAAGCAATAGGCCTACCTCTCTATATTCACTGGAGGCTGAAGGACTTTAGATGCCTCTGATGCCTTCCTTCCTGCACTGGATGAGACAATATTTTCTCCTTCTGACTTTAGTTTGTCCACAAAGTTATCCACCTCTTTCCCCTTGGCACCCAGCTTCAGTGCTTTACTCGAACCACTCGGCCTACAGGAAGAACAGGGCAGATTAACTTCTATACACTTATATATATTTCGATGCATCATGGCCCACAGTTAAAGCTCATACCTGACAGGAGCAGAAGACACTTTGGGCTTCTCTGGCTCTATTGTATCCATGATGATGGTGGCCGATGTGACACTGCTCATTCCTGAATTTCCAAAACCTCCGAAGCCTGGTGATTTCTTTCCGGAACGTTCAGCATCTTGTCTTGCTCGCTGCAGCTCTTTGGCCTTGCGTTTCATCTCGGCCTTTGCTTCTCTTTCTTGGGTCTGTTAAAGTGGAGAATTGAGAGAAACCCAGAAAATTAAAGTGTGTTTGATTTAAACTTAAAGTAGAGTGTAATTTTGCTCTGGATGTTTCATCAAATATCGGACCTCTCTGACAGCCCTGAAGACTTTCTCTTCATGCGAGTCCATCTCAGTAAAAGTGCGAATCTGGGCCAGGTTAACATTCTCCCGGTATCCCAGAGCTACGATCTCATCAAATGCAAATATGAGATCAAAACAGTGCTCTGAGATCTCGCTTTCCTCCAATACTCTGCAATATTCAGGGATCTGAAGAAATACAGAAAATAATCATTTATTCAAGATACATCCAAGAAGTGCAATAATTTGGAGAATAAAAAAGTACGCTTTACCACTCGGGAGAAAAGCCTTAGTGTCTCCAAGTCCTCCAGGATGTTGCTGTTTTTTGTAGTGATCAGAACCATGTAGAGCTTCTCCAGGGGCTGGTAGACGTAGCGCACACTGTCGGTTTCCACAAAAGTGTGCTGCTTGCCTGTATTCATCAGTTTGGGAAAGGCAGCCAGAAGGCCCTCGACGCGAGTTCGCGTCATCTCTACGAACTGTCGTGACACTATGGCTTTTCCTGCCTTAGTGCAAACCGCCGCTGCCAAGAGCACCTGCAAAGATTTGATGGACATTTAAAATTTTATCGGACAAAGAACAACTACAAAGAAAATTGGGATTTTTGATTGTTATGATGATGACTGCATTCAGAAATTAGTCTGCAGCACAACATCTATTTCAGAAATGACAAACAACTTGCATTACCAGTGAAAATAAAATAATACAAATGGAGAATCAAAACATTTAATATGAAGTGATCCAAGTTGACTGGTAAGTTAAAGGGATAGTTCACCCAAAAATGAAAATCAACCAGACAGTTGATGGTAGCCATTGACTATTTTTTCTATATTTTGTATAGTCAATGTAAACTGTCTGGTTTCCAACATTCTTTAAAATATCTTATTTTGTGTTCAGCATAAGAAAGAAACACATACAGGTTTGGAATAACTTGAGGGTGAGAAAGTAATGACAAAATTTTCCTTTTTGGGTGAACTATCCCTTTAAGCTCAATGTGTGGACTGGAATAGACTACAGACCAATATTTGTTAAACCAATTTTTTCTACTTAATTGATTAATTTTCAGTATTGGGCCTAGCGATAAATGGCATGCCCTCAATGGTAAAGTAACTTAATTAGTGTGTGTAACTAAATCTATTAAAAATTGTTTTTATTGTTAATTGAAAGGAGCCGATATAAAATAAAACTTAAAGGGTTAGTTCACCCAAAAATGAAAATTATCCAAATGATTTACTCATCCTCAAGCCATCCTAGGTGTATATGACAATCTTCTTTCAGATGAACACAATCTGAGTTTTTAAAAAATAAAATAAGCTCTTTCTAAGCTTTATAATAGTAGTGAAGGGAGCGTGATATTTTGAACCCCCAAAAAGTGCATCCATATCATCATAAAAGTAATCCATACAGCTCCAGGGGGTTGATAAAGGCCTTCTGAGGCGAATATAATAACTATAATAACTGGCTTCTGGCAGCCGCCTTACACAAGTCTAGTTCCGGCGGAAGAGTGACCTCTGATCCAAAGCATGACGTAGGATGTAGGAGTAGTGTAAGCTTAGGTGAGAGTAGACACCTCTCGCGGTTCAATAGGGCTGAGCAACAAACTCAAGCCCCTCTTCTCTTACATCGAAATCCTCCAACATTTCTCTTTAAAATTTCTCGTTTTAGACTTCTAATTCATGACAGGTGTTTTGTTTTGCTCTATCCTCTGCACTTCTGCATTCGTCAAAACATCATGGGTCGGGTCAGAGGTCACTCTTCCACCGTAACTCGTCTTGTGTACAGCCGCCTGCCGGAAGCCAGTTATTATAGTTTATAAAGTTATAAATATGGATATTTGGGTAACACTTTAGTATAGGGAACACATATAAACTATTAACTACTACTTTTCCCCTCAATAAACTCCTAATTTACTGCTTCTTAATAGTTAGTACAGTAGTTGTTAAGGTTAGGTATTGGGTAGGATTAAGAATGTAGAATAAGGCATTAATATGTGCTTATAAGTAATAATAAACAGCCAATATTCTAGTAATATGCATGCTAATAAGCAACTAGTTAAAAGACCCTAAAATAAAGTGTTACCGATATTTTCCTTACAAAAACCCATCGCTTCGCTTCAGAAAGCCTTTATTAACCATCTGGAGCCGTGTGGATTACTTTTATAATGGATGGATGCACTTTTTGGGGGTTCAAAATCTCAAGCCCCATTCACTACCATTATAAAGCTTGGAAGAGCCAGGATATATTTTAATATAACTCTGATTGTGTACGTCTGAAAGTCACCTGGGGTGGCTTGAGGGTGAGTAAATCATTGTATACTTTTCATTTTTGGGTGAACTATCCCTTTAAGCTTAAAAAAAAGTTGTAGAAATATTGCCTTATTGGCAACTAACTAATATAAATCAAGTTTAAGCCAAAGAACTAAAATCACTAAAACTAGAAATAAAGCTAAAAAGAAATATTAAACAAAAAACTAAAAGGCATATAAAAATCACTAAAACAAAAGCTTTTATTTTTATATATAAAGTCAATTATATAAGTTAATAATATGAATAAATACTTTAATAGTATATAAATAATACTAAAATCATTTTCAAGCAAGAAATATGTAAAGTTTTATGCTTAACAGTAAGACATGGGACAAAAAGACAAAATATATTTGCAATCACTTATATTTGCATAAATAATTGTAAAGGAATAATAATATTATACATAAATGCATGTTACGTTTTGACTAGTGATTTTTTTATGCAAACACCAGAAATAAAACTAAATAATAAACGATTCTACATATAACTTAAGATACGAAAAAGCATTAAAATAATCTGCATGATCCACAGGTTATTTCTATTAAGTTAACATTTGGATTGTCAAAGTCAGTTAGCTACAACCTGTTATCTACATAGACATTCATTATATAAATGATAAAAGAAAACAAAAAATAACAATTTATTATAGCAATATTTTGTCATATAGCTGATAATGACAGATATTTACTTTCGTTAATTACTTGAACTGTAATTAATCTTGATGACAATCTAATTAGCTGGCTAACCTTTAGCAGGCTAGCTGTATCAGATATCAAAACCTAGCAACAATGTTTCCTTACTTGTATAATGTTGTTAAAACAAAAACAGATGGAATAGACACTTTTTAGTCATTGACACTAAAAAATTAAAAGAGTTTCAAACTGTATGAGTGAGGAGCTACATCGCTAGCTGCTAGCCCCATCCTGCTAAATACACAAAACAAACAGTCATACCATTTCTGTTTCCTTTCACACGAGGATCCGTCAGTGGACTCAATCACGGACACTATCTGTCCAGATGTATCAAAAACAGAAAATGTCAGAGTGGCGCCTAACGCTCTGTTTCAACAGTAGCATATAGCTTGACTCGTAATATTGAAGAAACAGAGCCACGTCTCCAGAGTCCAACCGGAAAAAGTTGCACCGTGTGTCAGAAGCAGATGAAAGCTGATGCAGGAGAGATGGCGACATCTAACGGCGAAGAACAGATACTGCGCATGCAGACAATAAACTTTACACATATTTGCAGAGATATGATTTCATGATAAGAAATTACACTACCGTTCAAAAGTTTTTATTTTATTTGAATAAATTCGTTATTTTATTCAACAAGTATCTATTAAAAAGTTAAAAATGTCTCTGTTAAGATATTTATAATATTATATTATATATAATATTTATTTTTCAAATAAATTCTGCTTATTTTTTTTATCTTTCTATTAATCAAAAATCCTGGAGAAATGTATCTTGGTTTGTACAAAAACTGTTTTCAACATTAATAATAATCGGAAATGTTTATTTTAATAAATGTTGAGCAGCAAATCAACATATTAAGATGATACACGGGGCATCTTTTTGAGCAATGTTGCCAGGCAATTTTGCCAAGCGATGTCGTTGTGAACACTTTCCCATTGAGAATATGGGCAACAAATTTCTCTCTGGATATCCAGATAGAAATTTGTTACCCATTCTCAATGGGAAAGTGCCCGAGCAACATCTTTTGGCAACATTGCTCAAAAAGCTGCCCTGTGTATCAACACCTTTAGAATGATTTCTGAAGGATCATGTGACACTGACTGAAGAGTAATAATGCTGAAAATTCTGCTTTACCATCACATTTACATTTTAAAATATATTCAAACAGAAAACAGTTATTTTAAATTGTAATAATATTTCAAAATATGTAGTTCTTTCAAAAACTTAAAAATGAAAAATTACCAACCAAATTACCAATTAGAAGAGTATCCTGTATGTAACATGTTGTTATTTGTATATAACAATTCATCCTCACTGTATATATATATATATATATATATATATATATATATATATATATGCTTTATTTACCTCACTCTGTTGGAAATGGAAATTTCTGAATCAGACCACTGATCACTGACAAAAAAAAAAAAAAAAAAAGAAGAAGTATTTATTTTATATATAATTTATTTAGATTTTTTTTCTTTTTATTAAAACCTTTTGGTCGCAAGATACAATTTTAAAAAGAATTTAAAGGAGTTTAAAATCTTAAAATATTTATCTTTGATTTTTAACATGCTATTAAAATAATCTCTACATATAATGTGGTTCCCAGACACAGCTTATTTAAAATGCTTCACAAAGTACATAC
Source organism: Elopichthys bambusa (assembly GCA_037101425.1). Taxonomy (NCBI): domain Eukaryota; kingdom Metazoa; phylum Chordata; class Actinopteri; order Cypriniformes; family Xenocyprididae; genus Elopichthys; species Elopichthys bambusa. The sequence continues at coordinate 21,785,703 of CM074444.1, forward strand.
ATATGCAAACTGCATACAATTCGATGTGGTTCCATACTCAAGAAGTAAAAACAACCACTTTTTTTTTTTAAAGATTTTTTAATGCTGAAATTAGCAGTCACAGTTGCTTGTTAGTTGTAACACATCACTTTAAGAGGTATGGAAAATAAAGCATAAAGCACATTGGGAATGACAGTGGACTAAACAAGGGGAATTATGTAAATAACTACACCCCTGCATCAGCAATTGTGTTGTTTTGTTTTTTCAAATTCTACCACATTTGACAATCAAATGTGATCCATGGCATCTTGTTACACCACTGAGGTAAATAAGGCACATTTGTCTAGCTCAGATGTCTATACAGCCTGACACTGTCAGTGATTAATTATAATATAAATTTACTAAATTATCTTTATTGTGCTGTCCATTAAGTGCAACAACATTCAGCAAAACACATTCAACTTAGTCCATCATAGTTTAGGCCCCAGTATCAAACAGATTAATAAGAACAGCATACTTTACATTCAGATGCACAACATATGCTGAGAAATCACAGATGAGTAAATAATACCAGCATTCATCAGTATTTTGACCTGGGGATTTATTAAATTCAGACACAGAGGCCAGTGCTGAACAACGTCCCATTTCACTTCTGCTTCCTCTCAAAGCCAAAGTTACAATCATCATCCAAGTCAACCACATAATTACATACAGCGTCCAGCTGTAGGCCATAAATATAACAAACCAAACCCGACTCCTATAACAACCTGCGTTTACAGGCCTAAAGCACCAACCCACTGTGCGTTTTGCCTGATATTGTATTGTTCACTATATGGACAGATATGTTTCTGCTTATATGTCTTTCTTTGGTTATGTGTTGCATTAAAGCATATGATCTTATGCCTGTTGTAATACAGTAAGTGATTCTCTCAGTCGTGGTTTGGAGACGAGGGGCAGAGGTGTAGCTATTGACAAGTTTACTTCTGCGCTGGTGGCTTCTCTCCACAGGTGATGGAGATGTTGCGCTCAGGGATATCTAGCAGGTGGCGAGATGCGCAGATGGTCAGAACGCCATCAGAGGAGAGAGAGGAGGTGATGGATTCTGGATCTACACCGGCTGGGATCTTATACTTCCTGTAAAACTGCCTTGCCACAATTCCATGCTCATCCTGTAACAGAGACAGATACAGTTTCTTTGAAAGGAGGTACAGCAATCACTGCACATTAAAGCATTACAGAGAATAAAGTTGAACTGACTTTAAATTTAGGGAAGCAAACAAGAACTAGAAGTAAAATTCAAAATTTGAATTTAGAGAAGGGCACATTAAACTGATCAAAAGTGATAGTAAAAACTTTTATAATGTTACAAAAGATTTCTCTTTCAAATAAATGCTGTTCTTTTGAACTTTCTATTCATCAAAGAGTCCTGAAAAGATTTTAATTGACCATAATGATCATAATTTATACAAAAAATGTTAAGCAGCACAACTGTTTTCAACATTGATAATAATAAGACATTTTTCTTGAGCAGCAAATCAGCCATGGGTCCAAGTTTGAACAGGAGGGCTTAAATTGGTGCCATGACCCAGATGGGAGTGAGGTTTAGGGGAGTGAGTGTAACAGACGTAGTCCAGTAAGAGCTGTGTGTGTAAACCTCACTCCCCTGATCTCAAGTGATACGCTAGAGACTGCGGTCTTTAGCCTCCTTGTTAGAGTGCCCGACTCCCATGCGGACCCGAGTTCAAGTCCCACTTAGAGCGGGCAGGAGGGGTTACATTGGTGCCACGACCCGGATGGAAGTGAGGTTTAGGGGGTGAGTGTAACAGAGTGGGTGGTTCGAACAGGAGGGGTTACACTTCCAATCAACGTCCTGCTGTAGTTGTGACTGGTGCTGTGTTTCATAAAAACACATAAGCCTAGTTGATCATAGAGACCATTGGTGACAATTGTTCTATGATCAATTTAGGCTTAAGATGCTTTTGGGAAACGCAGCCCAGTTCAGTTTAAGTGAAACTCATGATTTGAAAGTGAGAAAGTTCTTCACGTTGCCTTTAGAATATGTCTTGAATATGTCCAGCCTTGCTTTTTATAACACAATATTACAGTAAAAATCATTTATGCTAGCAAAATACGCAGCTCAATTCATCCAGAACAGCCAAGTTTAAAATGTTGAATAAAATTTAGGTGGTTTTGAATACTTGTTTTGTTACCTGCCGTTCATCATGTTTCCCATGAATCTCAATAAAATCATCATTGACCTTGACAGTCAGTTCATCTGGAGAGAAGTGCTTCACATCCAGGCTAATTACAAAGCGATCTCTGTCCATTCTCACCTGTGTAAGAGATAATGGCAAACTAAATACTGCAAAACACTGAAAACATGTATAGTTTCTGACTCTAATAATGTGATTGGCTCAATGTTTCAATGTCTCTCATGCTCACCAACGCTACATTTATTCGACTGAAAATATAGTAAAAACAGTATTAATGTGAAATATTATTACAATTTAAAATAATGGTTTTCTATGTTAATATACTTTAAAATGTAGTTTATTTCTGTGATGACAAAGCTGAATTTTCAGCATAATTATTCCAGTCTTTAGGGTCACATGATCCTTCAGAAATCATTTTAATATTCTGATTTGATGCCTAAAAAACATTTCGTATCAATGTTGAAAACTTTTGTGTTGCATGCCTAATGTTTTTGTGAAATGTTTTTGTTACCACCTGATACACTAATGATAACAAATTAAATCTTTAAAAAAGTAAAGAAAAATAAATAATAAAGTAAAGTATTAGTTATTTGGGTAATGGCTAATTTGTAGCAACATCAGCAGTTTATCTCACCTCTGACATGCCACTGTCCCACCAGTTTGGAAAGCGCCAGAAATAAGGTCGATAGTAAAACATGGTGTAGAAAGGTGAAAAAAGGTCGCTGTCGGGTAGGTGCTCTCCAAAATACTGGTCATAAATTCGATGGGAAGAAGGGAAGAAACCTGGGAACCAGGGCCGGCGGTACCAGGGATGATGAATAGAAATGTCCATTGTATCTCAGCGAAGTGGCTGGAGTTGACAGCGGATCTGATGCATGTTCTGCTGTGGCCCAGTATTTATGGCCCATCCATAAACCTTATGTCAGCTGCTGATCTGTCTCCAGTTATGAGGTAAAGTGTTTTTTGCTGCCTCTCTGCCCTCTTCCCCTCTGGCTCATTCAAACAAAAAACCTGTTTAATCACCTTTCACTCTCTCTTAGATCATACAGTCTCAAACACTGGGGTCTGAATAGTGTTAATGCCGCTCTGCTCACAAGCCTGGAAAAATATTTGCCTGGCTAAGTTAGAATGGTTCTGAGTGAAGCCTCCATGTCAACTGGCCACATCCCAGCAAGCTCTTGTGCCAGGAGGGATTCTGCAGCCCGTGCCCTCGGGATACGGCCGGATACTATCTGCTCCCTCCTGGCTCCTATCAGAGGAGAACTCAGGCAGAAAGATAATATTATGCCCTAAATTGGACGGGACTGCAGGAATCAGCAAGATTGGTGATCCGCTGTAAATCAGATGTGATAAATGAGCCCTCACTGCATCACTGCCGTCCCATCCGAGACATCTGAAACATTACTAAGTCTCTTATGCTCATCAAGCCTGCATTTATTTGATCAAAAATACAGAAAAAACATTAATATTGCGAAATATTATTACGATTTAAAATAATGGTTTTCTATTTTAATATACTTTAAAATATTATGCAAAGATATAATTCAAATCTAAATCTTCATCTAAGTCACATGATCCTTCAGAAATTACTCTAATATGCTAGATAGATATAGATTTTTTTTTTTGAAACATACTTTTTTCAGGATTCATTGATGAATAAATAGAAACCTTTTCTAACAATATAAGTCTTTACTATTACTTTTTCTCAATTCAACACATTCTTGCTAAAGTATATAAGTATATAGAGGTATTCATTTCTTTAAAAAAAAGAAATGAAAAAAATTAATGGTAGTTTATAGTGTTACAAAAGATTATATTTTAAATAATGCTTTTTATTCATCAAAGAATCCTGAAAAAAGTATCACAGGTTATACAAAAATATTAAGCAGCACAACTATTTCTAACATGGCACCAATTTCTGATTTCCGAAGGATCATGTGATACTGAAGACTGGAGTAATGATGCTGAAAATTAATCTTTGCATCACAGAAATAAATTATATTTTAAAGTATATTAAAATAGAAAACCATTATTTTAAATTGTAATAATATTTCACAATAGTACTTTTTTTTCTGTATTTTTAATCAAATAAATGCAGGCTTGATGAGCATAAGAGACTTCTTTCAAAAACATTAAAAATAGTAATGTTTCCAAACTTTTGACAAGAATATTGAATCTTCTGGAATCAACAAGTAAATCATAGTTAAAGGATTAGTTCACTTCACAATTACAATTTCCTGATAATTTACTCATCCCCATGTCATTCAAGATGTTTATGTCTTTCTTTCATCAGTCGAAAAGAAAAAGAAAAGGTTTTTGAGCAAAATATTCCAGGATTTTTTAGTAGACTTCAGTGGGGTACAACTGGCTGAAGGTCCAAATTGCAATTTCAGTGCAGCTTCAATGCGCTCTACACGACGAGGAATAAGGGTCTTGTCTAGAGAAACGGTTGGTCATTTTCTAAAAAAATTAAAAACTGATATACTTTTTAATCACAAATGCTCATCTTGCACTGCTCTGCGATGCGCCACGCATTAGGTAATCACATTGGAAAGGTCTCGCGTTACTTCTGATGGTCAACCGACGAAACTGTACGTCCAACTTGGTTTTATATTATATTTTCATGTATATATTATATAAATGTACATCTTTGTCTAAGAATGCATTGGCAAGATGGGGGAAGTTCAAATGTAAGTGGTTAGACAATGAACAAAATGGTCTACTTGTAGCCTATATTTTGACTCTCAATTTGCAGTTTGACTGTGGCTCAACTTCTTTGAATTATAAGTAGCTTGTAGCTTTATAAGCTTCATTTACATGCATAGTAGCTTTCCCAACACTGCCCTTGACTGTCTGAGTAATCTCTTCCAGTAATACTGTAGGTTTTTCTAATTCCCTTCCAAATCCACTGCCAATATCACCCTGCTCTACACAAATTGGGAATGCAGCCATTATGGGATAAATGGGTTGTTCATGCATAACATGACCATGGACTTTCTTTTTTTATTCAAAATCATTATTTTTTGGTTAAATGTAGATATAATGTATACATAAAACAAAGATTTTGGAGTACGCTTTACAAGAAAATATCATTTCAGTCCACCTTAAAATGTTCTGTTTAATTCAATTACATTTCTTTGTAATTATTTGTGAAATCTACTAGCAATTTCTGAGTGAAAATTATATACACCATTTTTTTTGTCAGTGTGGAGACAGAGTTGTGGAACAGTATGCTTTTCTCTGATTTCAAGCTGACGTGGTCATACTCAACGTCCTCTTTCTCTCTCACTCTCCCTCTCACTTTCACATGCTCACACACATTTGCTCTTTCATTTTGACATAATATGACAATATAAGATGAAAATCACACAATGAACCAATCACTAATCATAACCTACATGTGTTTGGTTTTACAGAGCTCGTTGTTTAAAGTGTGTCATCGTCACACAGACACAACCCAGCAGCATGGTTTACAGGAGACGCCCATTTTTTCATCCTTCCCACACCCACCCCCCTCCATCCTGGAGCCCACTGCTCTGTGTAAAAGGGAGGGGTGAAGATGGAGGAGGGGAGGGTAAACAGAGCCGGGCTGAACCATGTCTGACTCCTAAAAAAGGAACAAGGGAGGGGGGAAGACAAGGAGCGAAGAGAAACAGAAAGGCAGAGGAAAAATACCTCAAAACCGCCTTGAGAGAGGCACAAAAACAGGGAGAATGAGAAACAGGATTCATACGAGTCGCAGAAGACACTGTGGAGATTCAAGAAGGGGGACGGCAGACCATTCAAAAGCCTTTTTCTCCCCTGTTATGGCTCAGAACTGAAAACAGGATTACCTCATGCTTATCATAGAAACACATGCTGCCTCTGATCTGGATTTTCAACGTTGAATCTGTGTGAATACCGAAAAGGTAATTTAATCTGCGTTTACAGAACGAGTGTCTAAAGGAAGACCTGCCAAACAAGCAGGTAGGGTACGCACGAACCAGGACATTCACATGGTCTGGTTCTCCATCATCATCTCCAACAGACTAGACTGGTAGCTACGTGGATACTGGGATTTGTGTGGTGGTTTCTGATGAGCACACCCTTTGGACTGGCGCTGTGCCGTCTGCTATGTTGATGACACACTGCTGCTTCCTCGAACCCCACGGGCTGGGCTGGATCAGAATGGGAGGTTAGAAGGGCAAACAGCATCATGGGAGCCAAACAAATGAAATGGTATGAATGAAATTCCACAGCTCCCTCTATAATTTTTTTCTTTCCTGTTTCCATCTTCCATTCCATTTCGGATATCCCAGAAAATAACAGCTTGTTGTCTATAAGTTGGACTGCAATATTGTGATATTGTATGTGGCTGTATGATATGATGAGGTTTAATAATGAGTGAAAGCGGCTGGCACATCACTGTTTTCTCACTCTGAATGTATGTCTCAATTGTGCACATAAGAGATTGATATGTGGGTGTTGCCTGCTATTGTGAAATCACCTAGCAACCGAGAATCACTGGCTTCAATATGGTCAGTGCCATCTGTGTGCTCTGTAAATGCTCAGATAAATGAATCCACTATTTGGTCGTTAAATGTGTTGAGCGTTATGGGCTTTTGATACACAATACATCATAAAGAGGTCATACAAGTAGAGGAAATGACTAGGGAGAATATTTGTTCTCACAAGCAAATGTTTCATTATGTTAGACTCATTAATCTGTTATGCAACAGTACTTGGTCTGTTTGGACCAGATTTGAAAAGAGTATGGAATGTGTGATTTAATGTATAGCAGCAGTTATTTAAGCAATATCACACAAGCAAGATTGCTCTTGTTCATATCAGCAGAGAGAGATTATTCATACAGAATTCATTTTTGCCCAAGATGCAGGGTAGAGGAATAAAAAAACGCAAGGTCTAGAAGTTTTTTTTTTTTTAAAGTTTAACTTGAGTGCTGTGTTTTTAGAAAGGCTCGTCATGTGTGACACGTTGCAAAAGACATAAGATGTGACATACCATGTTTACATAAAAAACAATAAGCAACTCATTGGAACACAAAAATGTGTTCTGTGTGAACCAACTCTTAAGTGCGGACACATTTTCAACGGCGAAATCCAGTCATTTAAATAGGAATCCACACTATCAGGAATTTCATTAAGAGTAAATATAATGTACAGTGAGATATAAATGGTCTTAGATGAATTAATCAGATTATGTTTTGTATCTGGAGTGGTTTACAATAAACCAGCATGTTCCTCATTGTATAAATAATCAACATTCAGTAATATGACACCTCTCAGAGAAGCATTCTGCTGTAATTTCATGCATGTGTACACTTCCCTTTATGTCATTCTCAGAAGCTTAATCAAGATGTAATCCTGGTTAATAGCCCTTATCAAAATTATGATGCTAATCAACTGGGAGAGCTGCTTTGTCTTTTATTCTGTGTGACAGACTTCATTCTGTCTTTATTTCTTTGTTAGAGAGATCTCAATTTCAATATCATATTCCCGTGCCAGAGGAACAGCTAGGGGTGTTTGAAATAGAGTCTCTCATTTCATCTTTACTGAAAACAGATGAATGACATGTGACTTAGGAATGCTCTGGAACTTTGTATTAGTGTGGTTTGTAACTAAAAACCTGTATTAGAAACATGACATTTCTATTGTAACAGGACATTTACAATAGAAAATTCTATTGTAGCTGAACTACATTTTAGTTCAGCTACATATAATTAAAGTACAAAAAAGTCTTTCATTGTCATCAAATTACTCCAGCTGGTCACATATGACGTATGATAATTATACATGGTTATCTTACTCACTGATTCTTTGCAACATCTCTTCAGCCTCAGTTCATCCAGTCCAGCACACACACCTAAGGAGGAGTATATTATTGCCAAATCTGAAGATTCAGGAGAGCTGGTGGGGAACCATACGGAGCAACCACAAAGCCTAGGTATGTATCCCACGCTAGGCCCTACAACATATTTTTCTATACTTTTCTTGTATTTTGTTGTTTGTTTCCTTTGAAGAGGATGTAGTGAAATCCTCAGCCACTGAGCCGTCTCCTGGCCCAGAGCATGCTGGGAAAGAGGAAAGCAGCACATGGGAGGAACAGCTATGTGCCCAGCAGGAGCAGCTGGAAAAGGAGATGCAGGAGACCAGGAAGATGGTGTCAAGGCTTCAGGTGAGTTATTCATACACATTTATATATGGGTATTTCTTCAACATCAAGCTTTTTATGTCAAATTATACAAAAAAAAAAAAAAAAAAAAAAAAATATATATATATATATATATATATATATATATATATATATATATATACACCTTTCAAATGTTTGGAATCGGTACAGTTTTTTTTTTTTAAAGAAATTAATATTTTTATTCAGCAAGGATGCATTAAATTTGATGAATAGTGAAAGTAAAGACGTTACAAAAGATTTCTATTTCAAATAAATCCTGTCCTTTTGAACTTTCTATTCATCAAAGATTACTGAAAAGAATGGTTCCACAAATTTTTTAAGCAGCTGTTTTCAACATGGATAATAATAAATGTTTCTTGAGCAGCAAATTAGAATTAGAATGTTTAAAGAATCATGTGACACTGCACTGTAAAAAAGAATTGTTGGTTTAACTTAAAAAAGTAAATTACCTGGTTGCCTTAAAATTCTGAGTTCATTGAAATTAAAAATTTTAATTAATACAATGAAGGTGATTGGTTTAATCAACAGAAACTCCAAATATGTTATCTGAACCACATTAATTATCCAAGTTGATTTGACAAAAGAAAAACATTTCTGATAACAAATAATGAAAATATTTTTTACAGTGTGAAGACTGGAGTAATGATGCTGAAAATTCAGCTTTGTCATCACAGGAATAAATTCTGTTTTAAAATGTATCAAAAATACATACATAAAAATACATCATTCATAATACCACAATATTACTGTTTTTACAGTAGTTTTGACAAATAAATGCAGCTTTGGTAAGCATAGGAGACTACATTAAAAATCTTAACTTAAAGACTTAAAGACTCCAAACCTTTTATCAGTGCATATTTGAAAATATTACTAAATGTATTTAGGTTACATATGTGAATTTAGGAGACATAAAATGCTAGGTATGGAATTAGCCTTAGCAAGACATTTTTTTGCAAAATATTTAAAAATGTATTCATTTAAGATGTTGTGGAAAGGATCGTGGCTTTCAAAAATAAAAAATATATATTTAAAAAATGACAGAATGCTCCCGTGATGTATATTTTTACGCCGGACAGTAGTTAACTAGGGTCCACAGGGTCAACATTTTGTAATACTTCCACTACTACATTTTAAGCAAAGAATTAGTGCTTGTAAAAGTAAAGCATTTCATTCAGTCAGATTAAGATTATTAGTTTGCACAGTTTGGCAGACTTTCCTAATCCATCATGATTAATGTTACTCTTAACCAAGCGTCTAAACAGAACCAATACATTTCAAAGCCTCCTTCTATTTGTCGTGTATCAACATTAAGGCATCTTTAATTCTCTAATGCAACGACAGAAGGAATAGAAGAGAATTAAAAAGAGGAAATATAGCTTTAAGAGAGAAGCTGGTTAATCTAATGATTAAACAGCATCCAAGGTTGATGACTGTTGTTTGGAACACTGTTGGTGCAATAGCATATGTTCACAGCGAGCAGACTAGTTCAATCACAGTACCTCAGTGCTTTAGAAACCTCATGCTCACATGTCTTCATTCAGGCCTTACTGCTGCATGGGTCACTACCTGAGGATGAGCAGACATCTACTCTGAGCTTTGGAGACAGTACCAGCTCTGAGCAGCAGCTGGTAATGCATCATTCTGCTTTTGTGCATGTCTCATTTACAGTCTGTTATAGTAATGACATATCCTTTTTATTCTGCCATTGAAGATTTTAATCCGCAGTCGTCTGGACCAGAGTATGGAGGAGTCTTTAGATCTGAAGGTAAATTAGACTGCAGTATATATTTTTATATATATATATATAAAAATCACATGAGCCAATATTTTATTCACAATATAGATAACATAAATGTTTAAACTAAGAAATTTTACAATTTTATGCACAAAATGAGCTCATTTCAAATTTGATGCCTGCTACAGGTCTCAAAATAGTTTGGGCATGTTTACCATGGTGTAGCATCTCCTCTTTTCAAAACAGTGTGAAGATTTCTGGACATTGAGGTTATGAGTTTCTGGAGTTTTGGTGCTGAAATTTGGTCCCATTCTTGCCTGATATAGGTTTCCAGCTGCTGAGGAGTTTGTGGTCGTCTTTGACGTATTTTTCTCTATAGGTGAAAGATCTAGTCTGCAGGCAGGCCAATTCAGCACCCGGATTCCTCTACGACGAAGCCATGCTGTTGTAATAGCTGCAGTTTGTGGTTTTGCATTGTCCTGCTGAAATACACAAGGCCTTCCCTGAAATAGATGTCGTCTGGAGGGGAGCATATGTTGCTCTAAAACCTTTATATACCTTTCAGCATTCATAGTTCATTCCAAAACATGCAAGCTGCCCATACTGTATGCACTTATGCACCCCCATACCATCAGAGATGCTGGCTTTTGAACTGAACACTGATAACACACTGGAACGTCTCCCTCCTCTTTAGCCCAGAGGCCACGGCATCCGTGATTTCCAACAAGAATGTCAAATTTGGACTCGTCTGACCATAGAACACTTTTCCACTTTGAAACAGTCCATTTTAAATGAGCCTTGGCCCACAGGACACAACGGCACTTCTGGACCATCTTCCTTTTTGCATGATGGAGCTTTAGTTGGCATCTACAGATGGTACGTCAGATTGTGTTTATCGACAGTGGTTTCTGTTAGTATCCCTGGGCCCATTTAGTAATGTCATTGACACAATCATGCCGATGAGTGATGCAGTGTCGTCTGAGGGCCCAAAGACCACGGGCATCCAAGGTCTTCAGTCATGTCCCTTATGCACAGAGATTTCTCCAGTTTCTCTGAATCTTTTGATGATGTTATGCACTGTAGATGATGAGATTTGCAAAGCCTTTGCAATTTGACATTGAGGAACATCTTTTTACGCACTCTTTCACAGCTTTGCCTATCTTTACGTCTGAGAGACTCTGCTTCTCTAAAACATCCCTTTTATAGCTAATCATGTTACAGACCTGATATCAATTAACTTAATTAGTTGCTAAATATTCTCCCAGCTGAATCTTTTCAAAATGTCTTGCTTTTTCAGCCATTTGTTGCCCCTGTGCCAACTTTTTTGAGACCTGTAGCAGGCATCAAATTTGAAATGAGCTCATTTAGTGGATAAAAGTGTACAATTTCTCTGTTTTGTTATGTTATCTATGTTCTATTGTGAATCAAATATTGGCTCATGTGATTTGAAAGTCTTTTAGTTTTTATTTTATTCAAATTTAAAAAACATCCCAACTTTCGGGTTGTAGTACAATTTATATATTGATTTCAAATGAATTAATCTGTTTTTTTTCAGAGAGAACTTTTAAGATACAAACAGGAGGCACGTAATCTGCAGGCTATTAAGGTGAGACCAGGTGAAATTAAGTGTAGAATGTTTACAGATATAATATAAAATACAAAATATAATAAATAAATTGCGTATGTTAATTTCTAATATAATACTATTAATTACAGAAGTGTGAATAATTATTCAGTTCTTTAATTTCAACATTAGCTTTTGCAGTGTACAGATTTGTTGCCATTTTGGATAATTAGGGTTTGTTCCTGTGTCCATCTGTTTACCCAGGATGCCTTGCAGCAGAGAATGTCTGTGCAGGAGGACTCAGTGCTGCAGCTCAAACAGGAGCTGCTTAGATCAAGCATGGCTAGAGAGGAGCTGGAGGGACAGAATGTGAGTCTGACATCAACACTAATATAAAAGTAGTAAAAAAAAAATGTAATTGCATTTGGTTCTTCTCTCTGTCAGATATATAAAGGTTTATTTGTAAACTTTTGCTTTTTGTTCTTTAGGTGGAACTGGAAAGGAAGTTGAGCGAACGAAACAGATTGCTAAGTGAATACAAAGTAAGCAAATTCATCCTAATCATGCGTATACTTGAATCCTATTTAGTGTTTTTTAATCATCTTTAGTGTTTTCATTAATTAGATAGGCCTATGTTGGTTCTCTGCTGGTTTTCCTGCAATTGTTTTTGGTTGGTCTGTAGTAAATTCATGAAAATCCTTTTTGTCACATACACTTATCTTTGTAGAAAGAACTTGGGCAGAAAGACAGACTTCTTCAGCAGCAGCAAGCAAAACTGGATGATGCCCTGCGCAGGATCAGTGAAAGCTATCATAGGGTAACTGAATAACTACTAGGGCAAAATGGGTTGTATACAAAATAATTGTATTAACATTTATATTATAATATTGTATATAAACTCGCAGCAGCTCTCATTTATTACACTAGAGGGAGCCATAGCACACCAAGATTTTCAGAGTGACTTTTACTTCTAAATGTATTTAGCTTCATATTTCATAGATATTCCCATAAAATGCAGATATACTTTACATAGAAAAAATATAAATTATTAATATAAACTATAATACATGACTTTCAAGTAAATGTGTAATGTTCTACATCAATAATACAAAATTGTTTGCTCCAGTTGTCAGGCTGTGAGAATAATGGCTACAGTCACATGATGGACACATCATCCACTGTTTTCCAGCACAGGATGGTGAGTCATGTCTTTCTTCATTTTAAAAAGTATTTGCTCAATGTCTACTAAATGTGTGTATTTTTTGTTCTTTGGTTCTGGCTGAATGTGTGCATCAGGGGGACGAGCTACAGCTGGTGCGAGATGCTCTGCGCAGCCTGAGGGACAGTTTCAGCGGTCATGACCCACAGCATCATATGCTGGACACGCTGGAGCAGGGCGTGGCCAGTCTGGTGGACCGCCTCCACACCACAGAGTCCAAGAAAAGGCAGGAGAGAAAGGTAAGGCCAACCATTACCTGTATGCAATACTCTGGATAAGAGGAAACATGCATTAAAGTCGGAAGTAGCAACAGATGTCCATCTGAGTGTAACAGATTATAGGTTAAAAAAGCAAGGCAGGGACCTGGTTTAATGTATCGGTTCTTGGTTGGATTTTGAGATGTAGGTGTTGCACTCAAACATGGAGGCAGATGAACATGAGCCTGCAGGGGCAGAGTTTAAGTGGACTAAATGATTGGAGAAGTCCTGCATATGTCACCAGAGAGAAGTCTGGCGTTTTAACCAGAAGATCTAGTTATTAATTATGGTAGAAACAAAGCATTTCAATACTTTGAATCAATTGAGTCACATAATGATTTCCTTTTTTGAAGTGCTCGAATGCCACGTTGACACCTGCTGGTAAGAATGGTGTAAATGCAAGGAATGCAAATCAGCTTAAGCATGCATAAAAACACCTTTTACAAACCAATTGCAAATGTTTTCTATTAGATTAACAAATCATCTAATACTAGGGGTCAATGCTGATACCGATTATCACAGATCAAGTAGGCCGATAACCAATATATATGTCTGGTGTAAAAATTTCAATGTCAAAATTAAGAATAACAAGGGCTCTAACAAAAACTTTCTTTAAATGCTTTTAAACATGTCTTTAATTCTGAGAACTGTTAATAATAACATTAATATTATTAAATATTAAGTGTCTGTATAATGTGTTATTTTGTTTATTTTGTGGAGAGCTTGGTTAATCAGACCAATGAGAGACTATTAACTGCAACTCTTTCTTTTTATTATACAAAAGTCTACAAATTTATAAAGCTGATTCAATATCATTTAAAAACCATATAGACACTGGTTCATGGGTTCACAGAGATGCCTAGCAGCAAACCATTTCGAACCATTTTAAAACAGTTACTGTATGTAAACTAACTGAAATCTGTGACTTTGTCGGTTTGATACATGCTCTGAATCACTGGTTTGAAACAAATAATTTGTAAAGGTTTTGCAGCTTCACAAACCAGTGTTTCGAAAGTGCTCATCATTACCAGTTACGATATTCTGATTTAACATTGAGGTCAAAACATGAAACACATGCATGGATTAATTGTTCACAGTAAGATCTATAACAGGCATTTAGAAAGTAGATATGGTGGATTCATGCCGACTTTAAAACCATTTGTTGTACCACCACAGGGTTCAACCAGGTCTCCTGGACGAAAAGCCAATCACACAGACCGAGAATCATGGCCATCCAGCTCAAGTAGGTCACTTCAATGCTATTCAGCTAGAAATTCATGCAGGGTTGCCACTTTTTAGACCAATGAATGCATTTTCTATAACCTTCATGTCATTTTTGATTACTGGACTTAAAAATCATTCAAATTCAAACCTAATTATTTAGATCTGTGAAACGATTCATTGAAAAGAACTAACTCAAAAGAACGGTTTGCTCACAAATTTAACATGCAAATTTTAACCTACACAAGATCAATATCTAACAAATTAAATATTTTAGAGCAAAAGCATAACTCTATATGTATATAGATATATATTTACATAAGCAAATTGTTTTCTTTTTTCCAGAGATGGCTCATTCTCACAGTAGCCCTGTTCTTAGTGCGGCAGCCTCAACCAAAGTACTCTACTATACTGATCGCTCTCTCACACCCTTCCTAGTCAACATCCCTAAAAGGTGATGACATCATAGCATCATCTTATAAATATTGAATCCACAAGTCTAAATTTGAATTATTTATTGGTAGGCTGGGGGAGGTCACTCTACAGGACTTTAAGGCAGCTGTGGATAGACACGGCAGTTTCCGATATCACTTCAAATCTCTGGATCCAGAGTTTGGAACAGTGAAGGAAGAGGTGAAAATCACACCCAATCAGAAATAATTCAATGCTCTGAATTAGTGAATACTAAGTGTTTTTATCTAAATGTGCCTTGAGTATTTAATAAATAACCCTGGACGCCGTCTTTCAGGTGTTTCAGGACGATGCTGTTATACCTGGCTGGGAAGGGAAGATCGTTGCATGGGTGGAGGAGGATCGTGGAGAGGGGAGATAGAACATGAGGGTTCTGTTCTGTTCAGAATGTATGTTTTACCCCACATATACCTCATCCCTGCAAAACTCTGAAGCCTTTGTCCTGTCTGAACTGTGAATCTCACCGAACCTGTTCACTATGTCATTACAGCAGGCAAGTGTTTGTAAAATAGATTATATGCATTTTGAAGATTAAAAGAAAAATGAAATTTTAATATTATAAAAAACAGTTTACAAGTAAATATTGATAAAAAAAGTGTATTAAAGTTATGGTGCATTTTGTTTTAAAAAAACTAGTGTTTCAACAATGCCATTGTGATAACTGAGCAAGAAAAGAAGATTATTTACTGAGTATTTGTCTTGTGCAGTGTCAAATAATAAACATCTCGCGTTAGTTGCCAAACTGTGACAAGGACATCACACATTGTGTGCATGTATTGTCCTGCCAGAAAAATGCCATTTCAAGAGAACATATCATAACATAACATAACATATGCGCACATTCACTGTAATATATTTTTCACTAACATGTATGCCAACCTTTCTTGACTATCCTTCGGAAATAAAGGGTGGTAAAAGCAGGGACCACTTTATTTGTAAAAATTTGTAACATTTGAACATCTTGAAGTTTTCCCTTTGAAAATGATTGTACTTTTCCTATCAAGTTTGCATGTCTGTTATAGTGTTTGATGACTGTTGTAAATGCAGAAGCAGTTGTCCACCCTTTTATTAAAGACATTCTGTGCACAGGTGGAGGCTTATTTCCAATATGCAATTGTCTAAAATCGAAGCAATGCACAACATATTAGTTTCATATTGGTTATCTGCCAATATTAGAGATTTTTTTCATTTTTCGGTATTGGGTATTTAATTGTTTATACTGATTTTCCATACTTACACATTTCAATTACATTTACCATCATGTAACCTTCCCTTAAAGTTAATTTAGTAACACGGTTAATTGTAAGCTTCAGCAAATCTCAAAATGAGCATCCATTTTTCATAAATTAATTTTAAAATGAGTGATTTTATTTTTTAGTGTTCTATTTATTTATTTAAACAAAATAGAACAGAATTTTAATATCAGACATTAATCAGTTAACAGCAATAACTTAATAATTATCGTTTCTTCTTATAAATGTAAGAATAGATAATAAATAATAGTAAATAGTGAAGTCTGTGAATAGAATATATGCCTGTTGAGATGGGCCTTAAATTATGTATTGAAATTATGTAACCTTGAATTTGAATGTATGACTAATGATCTGTGAGGCAACAGTTAGTAATACAACTATATATTTCTCAGAAAATTATCTAAAAGTTGTTTATATCCTCAGTTTCTGGATTGATAAGAGTAAAGTGGTCTCATAACACAGTCACTAAAACATTTAGTATCTGTTTCTTCTTACTAAATGTTGCAGTGCATGTATCCTCCTTGACCAACTCAGGAAATGGAAGATGGAGATAATAGATGCCCTCAACTTCCAGGAGAATATCATCCTGAATAATAAAAAAACAACCCCTTATTGAGTCCACAACATGAATAACAACCTTAAAAATATGTACAATATAAGGGCTGTGGAAAGGTTAAATCAGAACTATGGAAAATTTGATACAGTACCAATAAAATAACAGATAAAATGCATTGGTTTTGTAATTAAAACTTCACCCCACACAGCTGCCATACCGGGAATACTGACCTGAGAGATGCTGAGCTGACATTGTGACACAGATCTCACTCCAGGAAGCTCAACACTCAGCTTCAGGCTCCTAGATGAACTGTTGCCATCAGGACAGACTATGAGATGATGCCGGGGTTGTTGTGGCTGAGACTGGTCTGATTCTGTGCTGGAGATCACCTCAATGAGACCTGATCGGGCTGGTTTCTTCTCCTGCTCTATGCTCAGTTGGATGGATGAGTCCTCATTACTCTCAACCATTCGCAGTGAGGAGATCTGTTGCAGGAGTGATGGTGCTATAAAAACAGCAGTAGAATCAGTTAATATTGCAAAATCACATAATTTGCATTCCAGCAGGTTCATAGTGAGGTTTTATACAATAAGCTGATCTCTGCAGCTCTTAACTAAATTTCTAAAGCATGTGCATTTTACCAAGTTCAGATTGTGGCTTCTTGGCAGAAGATATGCATGTATGTGGTGACATGAGACGCTGCTTCATATCCTGAATGCTGCCTTTGAGTTTGTCTTTGGTGAGTTTGTAGCGTTGGGACAGACTCAGGTTGTGCTGTTGTTCGATGAAGTTCATAGCAAGCAGATGGAGCTTCTCTTTCTCATGTTTGTCTTTCTCTGTCATCTCCAGAACCTCAGGGTTGAAGGCCACATCAACAACACTGTATTGCTCTGTAAAACACACAGGAAATCAGATTGTCTCAAGATAAGAATGTGTTTAAGATTCAAGTCTAAGGAGATAGGATGTTCAGGAGAAAATCAAGTAGGTTAACTGGAATACAAGACTATGCACCAGTGCATAACGAAACAAATGCTGCCTAAAAGTGAGTCTTTTGTCAAAAGAAAATGTTTTGAAAGCAGCAATGATGAGATGGATTTTTTGTACCTTTCTCTTCTGTTACTTTCTCCATTCGTCCTCCATACACAGGAACAGGATCACTGTAAGAAGTGGCTGGTAGTACACGTTTCCAACCGCACATGTTAATGTACAATATATCTTCCTTTGGTCCCTGAAAAAAGTAATCAGAAAATCTTTCTCATTTCACTTCATAATTTATGACTTCATAATTATTTGCACATGTCAGCCATTTTTAACTTTTATTGTGGCACCATGTTCAATAAAGGTATCAGATGCTGTTATTTTGCCATACTGCAATAATGCCATACTAAGGCCTGGTTTCACAGACAGGGTTTAGATTAAACCAGGATTAAGCCTTAGTTCAATTAGGACATTTAAGTAGCTTTTATAAATGTGCCTTAAAAAACATTACTGGTGTGCATCTTGAGACAAATAAATGGCTCTGACATATTTTAAGATATGTCACTTCAAGTTGCTTTCAGTTAAAACATCTCAAACATGCATTTTAGTCTGGGACTAGTCTTAATCCTTGTCTGTGAAACCGGGGGTAAGTGATTATCTCATTTATAAATACTATAGTCATTTATAGTAAATACTATAGTGTTTTTGAACCACTGTGGTAATATAACAACTATAGTAATATAAACAAATTACTCTACCCAGTACTGTACTAAGTTTTCTACAACTACAGGGTATATTATACTACAACATACACTACAGTTTACTGTAGTAAAAACTAAAGTATACTACAGTAATTATTACAGTTTATCAGTTCACTGTAGTTAATACTACAATACGCTGTAGCATTCATTAACAAAGTGTTGTAAATACTATCATATATACAGTATACTACAATTTACTATAGTATGGTTCAAAAATACTATATTATTTACTATAGTATTTTTTCACCTGGGTAGCATATAATTAAATTTAAATGCCACTTCTTCAAAGCATTTCATGCTGTTATCGTTAGGAATATGTTAGGAATACGTCAAACGTCAAAATAGGTAGTGAAAGTCAAATCAAATAAGAAGGCTTTAAAACAGGGGTACCAAACCCTGTTCCTGGAGATCTACCTACCTGCAAAGTTTATCTCCAACCCTGATAAAGCACACTTGAATCAGCTAATTAAGATCTTCAGGAGCACTTGATAATTACAGACAGGTGTTGTGCAGGGCTGGAGCTGAACTCTGCAGGAAGGTAGATCTCTAGGAACAGGGTTGGGTACCCCTACTTTAAAACTTCTCTCATACATGTCTATTTGTTTGTTAAGCTCTATAAAATCAGTAAAAACAGAGTTTCGCTAGAGGTTAAAGGTGTTGTTTACCAGTACAGCAGTGCGGATGCAGGCGTGCGGCTGCGGCGATGAATAAAACTCGGCTCCATCCCGTAACTGGCGTTCAATGAAGGTCTTGTAGGCCTCAGGATTATTCTCAGACATGTCATCTAACATCGACCAAAACTGATTCACCTGCTGCAGAGCTGCGTTATTATCATAGCCAGGAATTTCCATGCTTAAAAACTATCAAAAGTACTATAACAACTAAAAGAAAAGCTAATACGACTAGCCTACGAAAACTGTTCGGAACAAAACGGACGTTTCGCAGCTAACGTTACTATATTTAGTAACACTAACAAATACTTGGTTTAAAAAAAAAAAAAAAAAAAAAAAAAACTTAAACGACAATATTTTGTAGAAAAGCTAGATAAATAGTCAGTCCAGGTTTTTCGCCTTGCCAAACTCAAAGGTTACCATAGAGACGAATCTAACACATGCACAGTTCTTCCGATAGATGGCGATATTTAGTCAAAATAACTGTTTCAAGCCGAATCCCTAACTGAGGCTCTTTCAAATATTAGGTTTATCTTACTGAAGATCTTTGTACTCTAAAAACCTAAATTTGTTTAAAACCAATGATTGCATCTAATTATGATTTACCCTCTTCATATAATCAATGTTACAATGTGTAAGTTCACGTTAATGAAATACACTTGATTAAGCATCCTAGACATGTCACAACAACATGTACTGTAACTTTGCAAAAAAAGTAGTGTTCAGTAATGCCTGATAACGAAACTTTTCTGTTAGAATGAAGTGTCCGTTTTCTATTTGAAGAGTTCATTTGCAAAAACAGTTAATTTTCACAAATCATGTTTTTTTTAAATATTTTTTTTT
The DNA here is from genome assembly GCA_037101425.1 of Elopichthys bambusa. Classification (NCBI taxonomy): domain Eukaryota; kingdom Metazoa; phylum Chordata; class Actinopteri; order Cypriniformes; family Xenocyprididae; genus Elopichthys; species Elopichthys bambusa. The sequence goes on from CM074444.1 coordinate 21,805,616, forward strand.
TATTGTGCATTCCAAGTAATATCAATCAAACTGCAACTGGGTTGTTTTGATTAAGTAATAATTATAAAAAATACAGGTAAATTAAAAAATTAAAGTTCATTGAAAGTATGTGTTCGACTTACATTTTATATGTATAATAAAATGTAAGTCGTGTATGGTGTACAAGGATTTACAGGAGTCGAAATTATAAATCCTCAATCACTTTTAGTCAGCTTTGACAAAACTTCCCTCAGCTAGCGCGTCTTTTTGAAGTGACTAGAAGCATTGTCACCTGACCTGAATACTGTGCGCTGATTCGCTAAAACGGACTTATTGGTTTTTGTACACAAACAACAAGGGCGCTTGTCGGTTTTTGCTGTAAAACGTGAACTTGCGATGCCTGACAGTGGACAATACCAGCTTTTCTGACAAAATGGATTTAGGGTGCAGAACATGCTATATGTGGAGAATAACGCACAGCAAATAGTTCTTCTTTTTTCTTTTTTTTTTAAAGTGGCGTTTATCGGTTTTTGCAAATGAACTCTTCATTTGTAGAATGAAGAATTTAATATAAATAGAAAATGAACAGAACCGCACACATTGTTCTCTGTTGTAAAAATCAAACATTTATTTTAAAACCACAATTTTCTAAGTAACAACAGTAAACATGTAATGTACAAACATCTAAATGTAATCTTTACCTTGCTGTTTAAATGTCGAGGCTTTATACATAATAAAATATAATAAATAAAATAAAAAGGCCAAAGGTCAGGATATTCTTCTCTTCTACTATCAAACATCAGTCTTTAGTAGCTCTAGGACAGGAATCAAGATACAAGAGCACAACATTAAGTTAATAGTTGAGTTTGTCTTTCAAGGGCAATTGTCTCTCCATTTAAGATACTTACCTCTATAATCTCATATATCCACCCTAAAAACTCAGCCACTTTGGTATAAACCCCTGGATGGTTTGGCTCAGCACAGCCTGTTCCCCAGCTAACAACACCAACCAGCCTCCAGACACTTTCATCCTGGCAAACCAGAGGGCCTCCACTGTCCCCCTTAGAAAATGAAGATCCACTACTATGTCTTCTCACACATTTATTATATAAATGTCATATATTTGTGAAAAACATTCTCCACATGACATGTATTTTGAGTAACATACATGGAGCTTACCTGACATGCATCTACTTTCCCCTCTGTATATCCTGCACAGAGCATTCGAGGAGTGATCTCTCCATTGTACATGCAAGAACTATTGCACTTCTTTGTGCTTATTAATGGTACAGGTGCCTCTTTGAGAACCTCTGGTATATGAACTTCAAAAAAATGACATAATTTACATTTAAAAACAGTACAGTGTCTTATGGCAGCTTTTAACACTACTAAATCATAAAATGAACTTAAATAATAAGTATTTATGTCAGGATTATGGACTTGTTTTAGCCACTAGAGGCCCTCATTGTGTTTCATTTTAAGTTTCCTAGCATTATATCATGTGTCATTGTGTGCTTTGTTTCCTGTGAGCAGTGTTGCCAATTTAGGGATTTTGTGACAAGATTTAGTGACTTCCCCGCCCCTTTTGAGACTTTTTTCAAAATTTAGGGACAAATCTAGCAACTTCTTGGACAAACCTTATCTAGATTCTTATTTTGCCCACTGAACTACAGGTGCATCTCAATAAATTAGAATGTCGTGGAAAAGTTCATTTATTTCAGTAATTCAACTCAAATTGTGGAACTTGTGTATTAAATAAATTCAGTGCACACAGACTGAAGTACTTTAAGTCTTTGGTTATTTTAATTGTGATGATTTTGGCTCACATTTAACAAAAACCCACCAATTCACTATCTCAAAAAATTAGAATACTTCAATAAAATAAAAAAAAATAAAAAAGATATTTTAAACAGAAATGTCAGGCTTTCCTATGTTCATTTCTATGCACTCAATACTTGGTAGGGGCTCCTTTTGCATGAATTACTGCATCAATGCGGCGTGGCATGGAGGCGATCAGCCTGTGGCACTGCTCAGGTGTAATGGAAGGCCAGGTTGTTTTGATAGCGACCTTCAGGTCATCTGCATTGTTGGGTCTGGTGTCTCTCATCTTCCTCTTGACAATACCCCATAGATTCTCTATGGGGTTCAGGTCAGGCGAGTTTGCTGGCCAATCAAGCACAGTAACACCATGGTCATTGAACCAGGTTTTGGTAGCTTTGGCAGTGTGGGCAGGTGCCAAATCCTGCTGGAAAATGAAATCAGCATCTCCATAAAGCTTGTCAGCAGAAGGAAGCATGACTGACTGTGGACTTCAGAAAACACAGTGGACCAACACCAGCAGATGACATGGCAGCCCAAATCATCACTGACTGTGGAAACTTCACACTGGACTTCAAGCAACATGGTTTCTGTGCCTCTCCTCTCTTCCTCCAGACTCTGGGACCTTGATTTCCAAATGAAATGCAAAATCTGAAAAGAGGACTTTGGACCACTGAGCAACAGTCCAGTTCTTTTTCTCCTTAGCCCAGGTAAGACGCTTCTGACGTTGTCTTTGATTCAGAAGTGGCTTGGTACGTGGAGTGTGACAGTTGTAGCCCATTTCCTGAAGACGTCTGTGTGCAGTGGCTCTTGATGCACTGACTCCAGCTTCAGTCCACTCCTTCTGAATCTCTCCTAAGTTCCTAAATCGGCTTCGCCTGACAATCTTCTCAAGCCTGCAGTCATTCCTTTCACTTGAACACCTTTTTCCTACCACACTTTTTCCTTCCAGTCAACTTTCCATGAATATGCTTTGGCACAGCACTCTGCAAACAGCCAGCTCTTTCAGCAATGACCCTCTGTGGCTTACCCTCATTGTAGAGGGTCTTGATGATCGTCTTCTGGACAACTGTCAAGTCAGCAGACTTCCCCATGACTGCTGTTGGGATTACTGACCTAAACCTAGTATTTATACCCTGAGAATGGTAATTTAATAGAACTTGAACAAAAAAAGTCTGGAAATATTTTACTTTATTTCTAATAAATCTACAATAGATTTAAGTTTTACTTTTTGAATTAAATTACAGAAGAAGAAAAAAAACTTTTTCATGATATTCTAATTTATTGAGATGCACCTGTATATCCATGTTTATATAAATCAATGAATTTGCTTATCATGATGTCATCTAGTGACATTGCTTTGCAAAATGATTCACTGTTTCGAAGTGCTCGAAACTACACACTGGTTTGTTTGTTTTATGGAGAGCTTGGTTAATCAGACCAATAAGAGATTATTAACTACAACTCTTTATTGTTATTATAATGTGCCATCAAATGTCTACAAATTTATAAAATTCAGCCGAGATCAGGTAAAAACTAGGCCTATATATACACTGGTTTATGGGTTCACAGAGATTATCACCCCTAGTGGCAAACCACTGAAATTTCGAAACATTTTGAAACAGTTATGACGTAACAAAGCCTTGTTTACTAAAATCACGTTAGTTTGGCAGTTTGATACGCGTTCTGAATCACTGGTTCAAAACAAATGATTCACAAAGGTTTCAAAGGTTTACAAAGCAGTGTCTCGAAAGCACCCATCACTAGTTTGATGTGTTGTGACTAGCCTTGCCAATCTTTTTTGTTATTTCTTTGATTCTAGCGTATTTATTTGCCCTTGACTTTTGCCCTCTGTGGACCTTATTTTAGTTTGACGATCTGTTGTGGGGTTATTTATGGATTTTACTTATTTGTTTTTTTGGAATCACTTTTGATACTTCTGCATCCTCTTTTGGCATTTTTTTTTTCTAACTGTTTGGAGTTAGCATTTGGAATTACTTGGGTTGTCTTGGATTTACTTTTTTGGACTTATTAAAGACATTTTTAATATAGTCCCTGACTATGCTCTTGTTTCTGTACCTGGGTTCTCTGCCTTCTCCTGTGTTCGGCTTTAGTTAAAACCCCGGTCCTGACATATTCGTATACACTTAAATATGCATTTGAAGAATAACAGTACCGTCATCTGGCTGTGTATATCCCCAACCAGAGATCCAGCACTGGGTCCCTCCTGGCAGATCATGGTCATACTGTGGTAGACACACAGGTCTGATGGTGTCTAAATGTGTAAAGAAAGAAATAGCAAATAGGCCTAATGAAATACATGACACACAGTGGCACACATACTAGACATGTGATTAATAAAGTATTGGTCACCTGAAAAGTTCAAAGGAGTTCTTAATTTCACCAAAGCGATATCATTGTCATGAGTCCTATGGTTGTAATTCTTGTTGTAGATGATCCTCTCCACAGCAAAGCCTTGGTATTGAGCCAGTTTAGCTGAATTACTGGTTACAATACCAGCATAAACCACCCAACTGGACACTTGAGGTAGCCTGTAGCTTCAATAAGCAAGCAAATCAGATCATATACACACTTAATCTGCTTATAATAAATTACTTTGCAGAGCCCAACATGTAACTGTTGGAAACTTTATGGCATTATGTATTATGTTGCAGTGCTTGTCATCTATTTAATCCTGAACCTTTTGTATTCACTACACCACATTCCAACACTACTGTAAACAACTACTGTACACTGTTCCAGTGGGTGAGTCTCACAAAAACATACATAACCCAAATATTATAACCCTTTTCCTGTTTTTTCCTTTGGTTTTGGGTTTCTTGTTTAGGTTTATGGCAGGTTTTGTGAGATTCACCCATATAAGTCATGCCATACTTAAAGTCACCATGAAAAATGGACTTTTAATGCAATATTTCAGTATTTATTATAAAAGATTTATTATTTAAAAAAAAAAAAAAATCATGTTCCCTTGTAATCATCAGTCAAAATAACTTCCCCTCCCTCTTGCAGCGGCATCTCTTCTCTGATGACCTGAGAATGCAGCAATAGCAAACCACAACCATCCAATCAATTCTCAATGGACAAAATCAAGTCCCGTCCCTACATTTTTTTTTTCTTGTTCGAGAAGCCGTTTTTCTCGGATATATGCAGTGTTGGGGGTAACGCATTACAAGTAACTTTAAGTTATGTAATCAGATTACTTTTCTTTAAGTAATTAATAAAGTAAGGCAATTTTTCAAATAAGTAATGCAAGTTACTTTTTCACATTTATGAACAGCTCTGACAGCTCTCCTGTCCCCATGTTAGAGAAATAAAGTGCAGAGGTATTGTGTGCGCTGTGTAAACATGATGGTTACTGTAGTTCTAGACTAAATGTGAACATGCATTTACTCATCTCACTTGCATGAAAACATTCAGTATTCCTCAAAATGAATAGAATTTTAGTGTTTTTGTCTCAGAATTTTATGCAAACCTGTAATAATTAACTAATATTAAATTACACAAATATACTTTATGTATTTAATCTCACTTTATTAGCCAATGTCTTTGCTGCTGACCTTCAATGATCTAATTCAGCCATACTAATAAACAAAAATTACTTTATATTAGATTTAGAAATAAGTGTTGATAAGAGTGTTGAACTTCCTTCTCCTGCATCCTATTCTTCAAGCCTGTGATACACTGCACGATTTTTGGTTGTCCCAGACGAAAGATTGCCATCGTGAAATAATCGTGGCGATTTCTGTGATCGTGGCTCGTAATCGGTGGTCCTGTTCAAAGATGGCCGTTTTCCCAGTCTTGCGACCAAAGACAGCCTACGATAATTTTCTGACAGTGTCAGAAATTCAGCATGATCATCGAACAGTGTGTTTGCTGCTACGACCTACGACTACTGACCAGCCAGTAAAACTGCGACTGTACAGGTGTAAATATGCATTTCCTTCAGGCTTATTCATTTCACTTTTGGTTTGAAAGGGCCTTTACATTTGCCAAAAAATAGAACTTTTTTGTTGTTAATAAAAAACAAACAAGTAAGCCTAGCCCAGGTGAGAAAAAGTAACGCAAAAGTAATGTAACATTACTTTTCATAAAAAGTAACTAAGTAACACAATTAGTTACTTTTTTAGGGAGTAACGCAATATTGTGATGCATTACTTTTAAAAGTAACTTTCCCCAACACTGGATATACGTCACAATAGGGAAGAAATACTGCAACTATTGCAACTTCCATTTCATGCCGATTTTAATGTAAATGTAGAATCTTACTTGTGGACACAGTGAGCAGCTGTAACTATCCACTGGTTGTTGATGATGGATCCTCCGCAGATGTGGCGATTACTGTAGTAGAGACTCACTTGCCAGGGCCATCTGCCCAGAGTAGCTTCCACACCTCCAATAATCCTAGGTAACTTTGCTCTGGTCCCGCACTCTATAATGAAGCAAATTTCGTGCGCTCAGACAGCGTATGTGGATAGTAAGTAACGTTATTATTTCAGACTTAAATGCTGTATTAAGTTAAGACTCACCAAAACATTTCAATGCTATAACCTTTCCTGTACTACAGCTTCCTCTAGAGTAAAAAAAAGAAAGAAAAGAAACTAAACTTGTGACAGTTGTTGTTCTGGAAACGCATGTCAATTAAAATGATTTCTTCATTACCTGAAACGCCATAAACTCTCCAAATTGCTTTGGTGTTCTGAGGCAATTTGGACAAATCCATCTGTGTAGTTCGGACCAATATCAGTCAGATTCACCCCTTTGTGCTTTGATAATCTGAAAGGAGAGAATGTTTGACAAAACTCAGATGTTGCCACACTTGCTAAAAAAAAAAATACTAAAATAAATAAATAAAACTCCATCAACATCATTAACTAATTCTAATGTCATTCCAAATCATCTGTCCAAATCATCTACTTTACGGCACTTTCATTGTACCTTTTCATCCTTTTTGGAACACTTTTCACTTTCATTAAAGCAGCTCTAAGATTCTGCAAAATACCTCCTATTGAGTTCCACAGTAGAAATAAAGTCTTACAGCTTTGGAGTGACATGAAGGTGAGCAAATGATGACAGAATTTTCATTTGTGGGTGAACTATCTCTTTAATATTCTTGGAAATGCCTGTACTCAGTACACGTCATGCTTTGAATTAGAACTGACTTCAAAGTACATTTCAACACTGCTGTCACTCTATGAAGGGTTGACCTACAGAAAACAGCCACAGCTGGTGCTCAAGTGAAAGGTGCTGAGAGCATTAACTGTGTGTGTGATTGAGCTGTCAGCATGCTCACCTCAGATAGCCCAGCTGTCGACATACGAGCGTTCCCAGAGAAGAGTTCCACCTCTCGTAACATACGGGCAGCCACGTCTGTAGCTTCTCCAGCTGGATCTCCAGAAGAGAGTTCTCGACACTGATCCTGTAAAACACTGAGCCCCATTCAGTCAAAATCACTTCTAAAACAACAAACTGTAGTGCGGTAGATGGGACTGCTGTCATGAGATATGATATTTTGATATTTAAAATAAAAAAACTGTCATATTTTGCTGAAACAAAAACAATAAAGTAACCTCATTAGGGTGCATCAGGTACGTTTATATTAAAAACAACCAAAACACCATCATTTACATAACCGACTGAACACACAAACATAATAAACAATTGAGCAGCAAGCATGAGGATATTTATTTTCGATTCTTTTCTTCCCTATCTCTAGCACTCCAGACAAAAATATCCATCCACAGCAACCCTATTAGGGTTATTATAGTTAACTAAAACTAAAAGTATAATCATAAAACAACAATTTTTGTTAATAAAGTAACATTACATACATACTCCCGATTTCTCTCAACATAGGGACAGAAGACGTGTCATTCAATAATTAGGAAAACAAAGTTACTTGCATTACTTGTTTGAAAAAGTAACGTCTTACGTATGTAGCCCTCGTTCCCTGAAGGAAACCAACGAATTGGGCTCTCATGCAATATTCCAATTTGTCAGTTCACTTCTGATGTACGTCGAATGTGACCGACTGAAAGGGAACTTAGATATTTTGTTATAAATTTAAAAGTAAAGCATTACTTTACAAGTTACTTGAAAAAGTAATCCGATTACATAACTCATTCTACTTGTAATGCGTTACCGCCAAGACTGCTTGCTACAGAATATTGTTTAGGAGGAAAGATTCATTAGAATTAATCACATTTTCACTTAAAGGAGATGACAATTTAGGACTTTCCTTCACTATTTATGGGCTTTCATATGAGGGAGTAGAGGTGAATTTAGGATGACAGATTCACAATGAATCAGACTTTCCATCGCTATTTATGAGGGTAGCCTACTATTAAAGATGAACCGATTAACAAAATGAATCAGACTTATGAGGGAATCAGGAAGAGGACAGTTTAAGAAGAGTGATTCACTAGAATGAATCAGAATTTCCATTGTTACATATGAGATAAAGGACTATTTAGCCATGTTTGACCGTTCCATTATCTCAGACATTACAAACAGTAGTGTAACGTTTTTGAAAAGCATACTGTAAAAGTTACACTATGTTGAAAACTGTCACTTTACTGAAAAACGTATACTCAAAGTTAATAACGTCACTTCTTTCATTTAGTTAAAACACCGGTTATTTATTTTTCACTTCCTCTCCCTCTAGTTTGCTTCTCTTGTTTATCACAGTGTTTGTCACAGCTTTCACTGGGCATTGTTTATGTCACTTTGTTTGTAATGCCACTGAGTTTGGATGAACATCCACTGTGCTGTTTACCAGCTGTGTGTGTCTGTTGTTTTTACAGAGTTTGCACACCAAGGCATCGGACAAATACCTTTCCTGGGGTCTGTCACAGAGATGTCCTCGGTTACGTTGCAAAAGGACGTGTCTTTGGTGTCTCCCAGGCTTGCAGGACTCTGAGCTGAATTAGGCCTTAAGAGAATTTTCACTGGACAAAAACATTAAATATTCACTGCAGAAATATTTCATTTGATTACGCAAAATTTGACCAAAGCTTCTCAATAATTTAACTTCTTACCTATGAACCAAACTCCAATGACAACACCTCCCAGCAGACACAGTACACACAGAGCTGCAAACACTCTCACCAGTTTATGGGCCGACACTTTGCCAGACACTGAATGAAAAAACAGCAATAAATGCTCATAGGATGTCCATAAAGAAAATGGCAATACTGAAGACCGTGCACTTATATGATTTTGTGAAGAGGATTCACAATGACCCTTGCAAATGTTTTTAAAGGAATAGATGTCTACTCAGGTGTGTGTTAGGAACTGACTTGCCTGGATGGAGAAATTGCAGTTCTCTGAGCCAGGTGGGATTATTCTGTCCCGTCTCAACCCTGTCCACCTGCAGATGCTCTGTATGGAAAGACTGTCTGAGCACCACAGGATTCTCAATCACTGCCACAGCTTCTCTACTGAGACTCTGTAAGATATGATCAATCCCAGTGTCATATCCGTAACAATAAGACAATAAAAGAGATCTGCTGTCATAAATACACCAAAGTAAATTAACCACTATTGACTTGTGTTCAGAATAAAACCCCTGTTTGTACTGCTTTTCTAAATTCAAAGGAAATCCTGATGACATACTTTGTCAAAAGCTCCACAGTACAAAAGCTAAATAAATAAAATAAAGTTCATAATCTCAGTTTTTGGAATAACGATGGACATTTTTTTGTGGCTAAGTGTAAGTCATGTGAAAATGTTTCAGTTTTAATATTTTCTTTTTGCATATACTGTGTACTGTACATTATAAACTACAGTATTTCAGAAAATAGCACACAGTTTAAAGTATAAATGATCAAGGAGCACATGAGAACACCATTACATGCAAATGTTTTTTTCTGATTTAATGTGCTGATTTTGTGATCGTCAAATCAATTGTTTACATTTAAGTCATCACCTGTTACAGAAAAAAAAGAACAGTAGCAATGCAATGATGACATTATAAAGTATATATTATTTTTTCAGCTTATACAGTATATATGAAACTTAAACTTACCTTAAAATTAGTTTCTCTAGGTAGCAATATTGTAAATATCCAACATCACTAAATTAACTTAATACACTAAAATAAAGTTATTTTAAGCAAAAGTAAACAAACAAATGTATATATTTTATTTATTTTTTATAAATTATAATAAAACACGATTTTCTACACAAGATGGTGCCATTTTCATAAAGCACCAACAGGCTTTTTGTTGAAAAGAAAAACACATTTTAGAAAGACTTTCAGCTTTAATATGACTGACCAGAAAAAGAGCATTTTTCCAAACATAATAATAGAATAAAGACATACCTCTGAATTTCAGTACATGGGACTCACCATGTTTTGGTTGTTTTTCTCCAGGGGTTTCCTGGCGGCAGCTGCTCGGACTCTCTCTCATCCACTCACCTCCATCACAGAGAGATGCTTCACACCAGTAGCTGTCTGACCATTGAGCAGAATGCAACTCTGGATTTTCACTTCACAAAGAGACAATGAGGTCAGCAGTGGAGCAAAGAATGAACCCGTTGTTTTACCAAGGGGGTCATGGGGCCTATCCTGACTGCCTGAACCAGCCTTTTGTAGGGCCAAACATCTCCAAAGATACCCCCCTTTCACTGATAGGATACAGGCTGCTTAGCACCACCCTCACCTGTGCTAGCGGTGTGTCCACTGTGTCACAGACCTGACACTTCACAGCTTCTGGGGAAAGGGTTGTAATTGAGAATTGGGGGAAAAAGTTACATTTGGTGTCTCTAATTTGGAGGTCTACCCCACTCACGTCAGTTATCAACGTTATGTTATAAATCTTCAATGAGAACATTCTGTATTGAAAATATTACTGCCATTATTTTGTCTAACATTTCAGTTGTGAGAGAAAATGAATCATGTCTTTTAATTTTCATTAAAAAAAATAAAAGTGTATATATTATTAATAAAATTGTGGTTCAGTGTTGTATAGAAAATATTGAGAACATTTCACTAATAAAACCGAGATACATTTTCCTGTTTGTTTACGGAAACTTGCACAGTTTTGAGGCATACATTGAGGAACTGATTAAGCTAATAAAATTAAGAAAAGAAGGCTACCTATTTATTTTAAGAGAATTAACTCAGTTATGCATTTTTATTTAGACACCATTGTTCGTTCCCAGCATGGCTGGAAATGGAGAGTAAATATTGAAATAAAGTGTTATTTTATGTGTTTTTAAGTGAAGGGAAATATCTGTTGATGTTTAATGTTCAGTTATGTTTGACATTTGAAAGAGTTTCTGTTATGTTGAATTTTTGATCGTTACCATTGTGCAGAAGAGTAAAGCTTATGGCTAGGTTGTGAATAACAGCATGTACTAATAACATAAAAGTATGTTGCTCTGTTTAGTGACCAATAACTTTACTAATGCCAGTACAGTAACAAGTTTGTTCTTACTTGTGTTGCGCTACAGAATACAGTCTTTTCACGAGTTCACCTGCCCATTCAGTCTGAATGGTTAATGGTAAAACAAACTTAGTTTGCTGTTCTCAAAAAAGGCTTGAACCCGAGGATTGGCTTGAGCTCTGAGTTTAAACCCCCCTATAATAGTACTGTGTAGAGGGAGAATAGAGGAAGAAATATGGAGGAGGAGAGATGCTGGAAGAATTGTCGCTGGGATGACGCAGTGACTGCCGCTTGTAATGATGATTGACAGGACTGAATGTTTAGGCTTCTCCCGAATCTACGTTTGGAACTACATTTAATTGTACAACATAATTCTAAGTCAAATACAAATGGGTCATTTCCATTCACACTCTAAATCACAAAATTTTGAGAGGCAACTTTAAATAAAAAAGCACATTTCACTAAAAGTATTGAATTGTGTCATAGACTAAACAATTAGTCTAGTAGATTCCATTAAAGAAATCCAACCTTAAAAACTACTAAAAAATAAAATAAAAAAAGTGTAATATTGTTACAATATTTAAAAATAAAAATAAAACAGCACATAACATTTTTTACAGTGCATTTATGTCTTTCCCAATACATTCAATAAACTTCTTTATAAAATGTCCTTAAGTTCGAAACAAACAAAGCTCTTTATTCAGATGTTTTTTCAGATAAAACATTTCACAGGTAGAGCAGAAAAAAGAAAATGGACTTTAAAAAATTATGAACAAAATGACACTTTATACAAATTAAGCTGGAAAGGAAATACTAAAAGAAAAAACGCATGAAATATCTCATCATTTGAAAAATAAAACCTTATTTTCTGACATGTGAGATGATCAGCGGTGCTGCATTTTTACCTTTTTGATTACGACAAGGGCAAAAGTATGGAAAGAGTTTCTCAGTGAAAGACTGACCAGTGAAAGAATAAATATGAGATCTGGACGTCATTAAAGGAGACCAGACCCTCCTCATATTCCACAAACACACCAACTACCTGAGGCTTCACTCTCAGAGACAGAGAGACAGGAGGAGATTCACAAGCCCTATACTGATTCCCATTCATCAGGACTATAATGCAGTATCCATTCTCTGGAGCTGTTGTGATCACTCCCTTCCTGTTAATGGATTCTCTGGCCACTCCTAAATCCCACTTAGTCTTTCCCTTTACCTGCACCTCAAAATAAAATCTTCCTGAACTGAATCCCTCTTTTGCCAGGACGCAGAGAAAAGTGTCAAATCTCTTTGGGTTGTCTGGGAGTTCAAGCTCAAAGCCTATATATGCCACTTGTTTTCCATCATCAGACAGGAGAAGTTCTGATCCACTGAGAGATCAGATATGAATCATAATTTCTCAATGTTATTATTTAGATATGTATAATGTTAAAAAGAAAGTATTGTGTAGACTTTGGAATATAAATTTAAATTTATTGTGTGACAATGTGAACATGGACATCACAGATTACCTGCACATAGCTGCATCCTCTTCAGCACTGCAGAGACTAATGACAATAAATCATTATGAGAGAAGTTTTAATCACACATGTTTGTATTTCATATATTTGTTCAGATCCTGTTCTCTGATGGATGTCTGTGTCTCTGCTGGTTTATAAATTACTGACACTGGTGAATATAGATGTTTGTATATTCATGACAGACTGACAGCGAAGAGCTCAATACTCTCTGCTTTCTCTAAAGTTTCCTGATAAATCAAAGAAATGTAATTTATTAATTTTATAGATATTGTAAGTGCAGAAAATGTATGTCTTTTATTTTGTATTTTTTTGTAAGCATTTCCGGGTATGTTGGTCACGCACACAGGTGTAGGTAGGTATTTACGTAATAGTGTTTCCTGTTTTTGAAAGTAGCGGGTAGAGAGGTGGTGAGTAGGTGGGAACGCTCACTTTCTGTTGACCGTTTTAACCATTCTCAAGGTGTCATGTGTTTTCTCTTACGGACTTTATTCAACATAACATCAATAAATGTACATGGTTTTATATGCATGGAAACGAAACGCATCCCAGAGTTTTGTCCTGCTGCTTAGCCTCTCAGCGGCTATAGGTCGCCGCTATAGATATCTTTCAGTTATTATTTTTAAAAGTATTTTTACGTTTGTCCTACATTTAAAAAAAACGGTTAGAAATCTTGTATAAGAACAAAACACACCTTATTGAGATCTCATAACCGAACAAAACTGATTGACAATGAAAACCGGCTGTCACTGAAATCTCATAATCAAATAAAACATACGTCATTGAAACTGAATAAAACCGACTGTCTTTAAAATGAAAACCAACTGTCATTGAAATCTCATAAAGGAACAAAAGTGACCGTCACTGAGATCTCATAACCGCACAAAACCTGCCTTCACTGAAATCTCACAATTATATAAAAACCGACTGTCTTTGAAATCTCGTAACAGAACAAAACTGACCATCATTGAAATCTCGTAATGAAACAAAACCAAATGTCTTTGAAATCTTGTAAAATAACAAAAACAAAACCGATTGTCATTGAAATCTCGTAACAAAACCATCAACCATTGAGATCTCGTAAAGGAACAAAACTGACTGTCATTGAGATCTAGCTAAAGAACCAAAATCAGCCATCATTGAAATTTCACAAAGAAACAAAACCGATCGTCTTTGAAATTTCGTAAAGGAACAAAACCTGCCATCATTGAGATCTCGTAAAGAAATAAAACCAAATATCACTGAACTCTCGTAAAGAAATAAAACTGACCGTCTCTGAACGTTCTTGAAACGTAACCAGGTGACAGGTTAGATGTTAATGTTTTATAGAAAATAATAAAGTTTGAATCACCGTTATGGAGGTGAGCATTTGCTTTAGATGGGCTCTTGATTCTTGACATTTTAACTTAAGGCTGTAAAGTTTGTAAAGTGGCTGCTGTGACTGTGTTTCCTAAACACGCTTGTTACAGCAAAAATTTATAAGAGAAATTCTGATCGGATGTATTTAGTTATTTAATAATGATGATAATTCAGTCAGTGCTGTTATCCCACAGAATGGTTGTTTCAGTGATTGACTTTAGTGAAATATGAATTTGATGTAATGATTTTAAGGTGAACTTGTTTGAGTTATATGAATGGAACCCTGAAATAAGACTTTGTACAATAAACAGAGATGAAGGGTTTTCATATTTAATGCCATCTACCAGTGTCAGAAATTAACTTTTTCCACATGGGACAAATTATTTTCAGGGTTTTTTTTTTTACCTTTATATAGAATTTCTTTCCTAATCTTATTAAATATGTATGCTATAATGTTAAATTCTTAAATTTAGTCAAAAAAATTAGAATCTATGACACTAAATTAAATCAGTATCAACCAACTGCATGATGCTTTCAGATGTAGCTACTTACAGTAAATACACTTACACAACAATTACAACTGTATAATACAATGAGATAAATATTTTAAACAACATTTTTATTCAGAAATGACGAAATGATACTTGGAATATGAAAGTAATATCGCCACTGGGTGGCGGTAAGTCATTGTGTTAAGGAAGGAGTTATTTATTCATTCGTCGATTCGTTCAAAACGCTGATTCATTCAGGAATAAAATCAAGTGGCTGTCTATATTAACTGGTCACTGAATCACCGTCTATATTAATGGGCTGTTCAAAGACTCTTATTCATTCAGGAATGAAACAAATGTGCGCCTACTCCGAGTCAGTCACACAACGGTTCTGTGACTTGGACGTTTAGTTGGCATAACACTTCTGTATGCCATCAGTTAGCCGGCCAATACTTAATATTAATTAAATAATCTCACCGTATTGCCTAAAACAAAAGTTATGACCTCTGTGTATGATGACTTAAATTGATACTGGTCTGGGCTTCACTATATCTCTGTGCTGTCCAGTGAGTCGCGCAGCGTTGCCACACAGGTTTTTAAGGGTGGTCAGCAATAATAAAACAGGCAGTGTGCCAGACGTGTTGGCTATTATTGCGAGTGCAGGTGCGA
The DNA here is from genome assembly GCA_037101425.1 of Elopichthys bambusa. NCBI lineage: Eukaryota > Metazoa > Chordata > Actinopteri > Cypriniformes > Xenocyprididae > Elopichthys > Elopichthys bambusa. The sequence continues at coordinate 21,820,856 of CM074444.1, forward strand.
AGTAAATTGTTATTTCTGAGATAAACTATAACAGTATTATTTCTGAGATAAACACGCGTAGGTTGCCGAATTTATGGACACAGAAGAAAGCCTTGTCTAGGCTCTGCCTCGATATGGTAGCCTATGTCTCAAGCCATTCGTGAGTCTGGCTGTTTGATGATAAAGAGATTAAATTTAGTTGCAATAAACGCGTTAAGAATCTATCGCAACTAAGGACTATTATCTTCTGTAGTCTTTGCTATTATTCTGCTGCATGGAACTGCGGAAGAACTGATGACGGCACAGGTTAATGTTTGGTTGACCAATCAGCGGAAAGGGGAGTTTCATTCCCGCCCACATGTAGAGATCAAATATTCAAGTTGTTTTTCATTTTCTACCCCTGAAATAAAAACGAAAAATCAAGCCGAATTCTTGTTTTTTGTTTTGTTTGGGAAAAAGAAAAACGAAAAAGGTGCCCTCTTTTCATTTTTCCGATTTCTATATTTAATCAAAAAACGAATGACCAAAAGATACACAGACCCGGTCTGCTTCAAGATTTCAGTGATGTTTGGTTTTTTCCTTTATGAAATTTCAATTGATGGTCGGTTTTGTTTGGTTACAGGCAGATGCAGATTAACTCGCAGGCTTGCCTACGTGGCTTGCGCACACGTGTGCAGGGGGCCCAGATTGGCCAGAACATTTTTTATTATTTTAAATTTACTTCAGCGCGAACAAAAAAGATCCTCATTGGCCCATATAAAACATAAAAAAAACAAAACAAAACAGGTGATTGGATAGATGTCACATCTGTCCAATCAGCTGCTGATCAAATCATGTCAATCATTTTAATTTATGTCACTGCTATTGCTAGAAGGCAAAGCGGCAAAATGTCTGAAAAAAAGTACGATAGTGGAGCACAAAAAAACGGAAAATACAAAGGTTAAAAGAACAACATTAACAAGAAATACTGAAAATCGGAAATCGATACATTCGCCTATCATTCATTGAACTCAAATACGGCTTATCACTTGAAACGTGTAAGTAGTAGTAACTTTACAAGTTCTCTGTTGTTAGCCTAGTCCTAGATAAATGTGCGCTATTATTTGGAAAAGTGTTTGTGTGGAGAGCGCGCTCGCTGCATGACATGAAGGCGCCGGTGCGACCACTTAAAATACTCCGTCATTTTGGTCATACAGATAAGAGTAATACAAAATGTAAAGGGTCTACTTTTATTTCTGTAAACTCACAATAACAACAAAACGTTGTGCTTTTGTAAAATGAAAACCAGGATGCGCGTTCTGCCATCTCTGTGAAATTGAGCGCGTAACAAACATGAACCGTACTTCCCTCACAGACACGAGAAATATATCTATAGAAAGCTTGAAATGTCTTCTTTTAATCGAACCAATTCAAATGGAAAATAAATATTCACAGTTTATGTTATCCATATGAAACATGCATACATGCGCGTCCACTACTGCGGACATGACGAATCAGCATCGTCGACTTCATCTCTGCAGGCGAAAACAGAAAACAATATCAAAACATTATTAAAATGTTTAGAAAGTCTCCTTGCTGTTTTTTTTTTTTTTACTACACGCTCATAATCATTATGTTTGCCGGTGCGCTGTGGCAAGTTTTATGCGTGCACTTAAGCGCTGATTAGGTATTATATATTGGTTTATTATATATGATTTATAATGATTTTCAATTTCCCATTTTACCTATGTAGTGTGGTGGTAATTAGTGTGGTGGTCCACCAGTTGAAGGAATGTAGAAGAAACACTGTAGTATTGGCTGTAGCAATGTTTGTGTATGTCAGTTAACCTTATATTTGCGTGTGGACCATGTATGGCACTAAATACATTTTTCCAGTAAAGCATAATGATTAAGGGGGGCCTCACACAAAGAGCAGCCTAGGGGCCCCTGACCACCTTAATCCGCCCCTGGTTACAGGATCTCAGTTGGTTTTGTTCAGTCCCGCAAAGGAAAACCGCCCGTCACTGAAATCTCGTAATGAAACAAAACTGACAGTCAATAGCCAGGTTTCCATCCAAGGATTTTCCCCCCAAAAGTTTAGCGATATAGCTGATGGAAATGCCATTTGTCAATAAGATTTCTTAAATGTCAACACAATCTTTTTCTATTTATGTTTAACTTCAAATGTGACAAAATTCTTTTGAAAACACTTTTTGTCAAGAAAAGGAGCTTTAACGCAAATAAATGTGGTGTTACATGACAGAATTACACATGCGTCCACGTTCGTGGTGTTAAAGCACCATAGTTCAAATGTGCATCACAAGGATGAGGAAAATAGTGTCTTGAAAATCTCTGCAGCTTGAGAAAATAAGCAGGGTGTCTTGTCAAATTAAGGAAGACTGTTGGAATTCTCAGCGCTGACAAAAAGATAGGTAAAATAAAATACAGAAATGTTACTTATGTATTTGAATAAAAAAAAAGCAGCCTACCATCATAAAATCGTGAGTCCGTTTTGATTTCATGATCAGAAGCGGTTCTAGGCTACATGACAAATAATAATCACATTCACAGATGTGACACTTTTTATATACTTTAATTTTATAAGTGCAACTTATTAATATAGAATTTTATCTAAAATATATTTCAAAAAGCTTAAATAGAATTTTAGAAATGTGTGTGACAGTAAGCCTCAGTTTAGCTAATGCAGACTATTTTAATCATATCAATTTTCTTGACAAAACATGATATACTGTATGGGACAGATATTATAGGAATTGTGATGCATCTTGAGCCCTTAAATGTGTCTGAATCTAAATGTTACATATAGTTTAATTTCCTCCAACAAAACGTGTTGTGCTGTTTGAGTGCACTCCAGCAATGAAGTAAAATTTGCTATTTATGTTTGAAGTTTGTCTCACTGTAAATTTTAAGTTTTATTAAAAGTGCTTAAAGCAATATAGAAATCATTGAAAACAATTCACGTGTACAGTAAGTACTGCTGCTTTTATTTCTGACACTTGAGCTGTAAAAGAATGTCTTTTATTGTCCTTCATATTACATTGAATAAACTCCTGGAACTTAGTCAAGGTAGACAACATATTATATATAGACATACAATCTATCAATCACATTGAAAATGTCTTTTCCAAGTGTCGTTCCAAAACAATTCCTGGTGAAAAGAACAGTAAGACAGTAAAACTCTTTGAACAGACTGTGCATTGATACCTCATAGCCTTGTTTTCATAGATGCTGTTTATTGTTTATAAAATGTCATTTCTGTATGTACTGTGTGTGATCCCTTTACCTCCAGTTATAGAAATAAGCACAGGACTTTATTCAGATTTTACATGTAATTTCAATTTCACAGCAACAGAAAGAAAATAGTTTGATGAATGTTTTAACCTTAAGAAAAAACAATGAAAAAATGTACACTTTATTTTTAAAATAAGGAAAGGAAAAGCTGAATTTTTTTTTTTTTTTTAAAAATGTCTCTCAACATTTAACAACAGCAAGTATTCAACTATGTCCATATTTGATGTAAGATTATTTGTTGTATCTGACATGTGAGATGATCAGCGGTGCTGCATTTTTACCTTTTTCTTTATTACAAGGGCAAAAGTATGGAAAGAGTTTCTCAGTGAAAGACTGACCAGTGAAAGAATAAATATGAGATCTGGACTCTACGTCATAAAAGGAGACCAGACCCTCCTCATAATCCACAAACACACCAACTACCTGAGGCTTCACTCTCAGAGACAGAGAGACAGGAGGATATTCACAAGCCCTATACTGATTCCCATCCCTTAGAAATACAATCCAGTATCCATCCTGAGGAGCTGCTGTGATCATTCCCTTCCTGTTAATGGATTCTCTGGCCACTCCTAAATCCCAATCCGTCTTTCCCTTTACCTGCACCTCAAAATAAAATCTTCCTGAGTTGAATCCTTCTTTTGCAAGGACACAGCAACAATAATCAAACCTCTTTGGGTTGTCTGGGAGTTTACGCTCAATGGCTTCATATGCCACTTGTTTTCCATCATCAGACAAGATTAGTTTTGGATGAGATGTGTCAGGATCCAGAGTCACATCCACTGAAAGAGATCACATATGAATCACAATTTCTCAATACAACAGTTTTCATGTCTTTAATATCTTGATGAATGTATTGTTTAGACTTTGGTATATGAATTTTAACTCTTATCTTATGGCAATGTGAACATGCACCATCACAAATTTTACCTGCATATCGCTGCATCATCTTCAGCACTGTGGAGACAAATGATCATATATGATTATGACAAATCATTGAAAACCATTGAAAGTGAACAATCTAATTATATATATAATATTATTAATAGTTACATATGTAATTACGTAAAAGAATTAAGAATAAGAAAAGTGTGTAGTAGGACAATCAAAGTAGTATTGCTCAGAATTAAGCTTTATATGTCAATAAAGTCTCCAGTTACCAGTTTTGTTGAGTTTCTCATCTAGAGTCTCCTTCAGCTGAATCACAGATCTCATCATAGTCTCCACACTCTCATGAGTGTCACTAACACTGATCTCAGTGCAGCTGCTGGTGTGTGCAGGTCTGCTCAGGGACGGGTAAATCTACAGCAGGAGAGAGAGGAAATCCCTGTGATGTGTTGTGCTGTGATGTGAGAAGACAGAAGGAGCTCCACTGACCTGTAGGAGGTGCAAGTGATCCTCAGTGTGTGAGAGCTGCTCCAGCTCAGTGTCTCTCCTCTTTAGCTCAGTGACCTCCTGCTCCAGCTCTTTAATGAGCTCTTCAGCCTGCTCCTCTGCTGCTTTCTGCTTCTGCTCCATCATCTCCAGCAGCTCAGACTGACATCTCTCAATGGAGCGGATCAGATCAGTGAAGAGCTCAATACTCTCTGCTTTCTCTTTCTCTGACCTTTCCTGATAAAGAAATGTAATTTATTAAGTTTATAGATACCTTTCAGTTTCTATTTTTAAAAGTATTTTTACGTTTGTCCTACATTTTAAAAAATGGTTAGTGAATACTGTCATGAAACATAAGTGCATAAAACCTCCTGCAATGAGGAAAGTAATGGATCTTCATGGTGAGCCAAGCCTCCCATTCCCTTTTTTTTTTTTTTTTTTTTTTGAAACAATGAATCCCAAAACTCTGGACACACATGTTAGCTGGTCTTGGTTTATGTGATGTATGAAACAGGCATATTTAGTTGCTATGTGCTTCTAGATCTGTCATAAAGTCTGCATTGTTGACTATGAAAGAGCATCACCTGAGCAGTAATATTTTCCTGAACTCACTTTTTTGAGTTTTGCTGAGTGTTTGAGGTCTTGAATCCTCTTCATTCTGTCCTGGATCATCTGCTGCACATCTGTCTGCATCTTCATCAGCTGAGGCTACATATTCAGATACATTTTATCATTGAACATTGACTTTATATATCAATTGTTTGAATAAAGTTAAAGCATGTAAATGTATGTCCTACCCTTCTCTCTACGCTCTCCTCCTCTACAGAAACAGTGTTGTGATTTCTGTGATTTGTCACAGCGCAGAGCAAACACACACATGTCCGATCATCTCTACAGAACAGCTCCAGAGGTTTCACATGTTTCTGACAGATATAGTCCTCAAGATTCTCCACAGGATCGATCAGTTTGTGTTTCTTTAAATTTGGGACTCTCTGATGAGGCTCCAGGTGAGTTTGACAGTAAGAACTCTGACACACCAGACATATCTTCAGAGCGTTCATCTTTATATCATCACAGATGTCACAGAGAACCTTAGATTTACTCTGACCAGAATTTCTTTTAAAGAGCAGCACAACCTCTCTAAGTGCTGTGTTGATCTTGAGGTCGGGTCTTTTATTGAAAGTTTCTTTACATAATGGACATTTGTAGGTGTGACTGTTGTCCCAGCACTGGTTCAGGCAGCTCTTGCAGAAGTTGTGTCCACATGGAGTGCTGACTGGATCAGTGAACACATCCAGACAGATCGAACACTGGAGCTCCTCTGACAGAGGACCACTGGAGGATGACAGATCTGAAGACAAAGAAACACCATTTATCATCTACATTTAAAATGTATGTATACATAAAAAAGAATATTTCAGTTACTGAATTACTGGAAATGCATCCAGACTTTTTCTTTTGTCCTCACTTTGTTTTTGTGATGCTGATGAAGCCATTGTTTGTCCCCTCTTTAAGCCTATTCAGGAAAAATTCACCACACAGAACACATTTTTTATTAGGTGCATGAAATAAGACCAGTGTCTAACAACTGAATCTTTAAAATTCTGTTTTTAAAGGTGAATTATGTAATATTGCCCATGTTAAAATATTGTTTCATATCTAATAATGTGTGGAGACAGAGTCTACTGGTAGGTTGATTTCATTAGTGAAAGCATTGCTCTACTTGTTTGAGTAGTCCAATCATCCTGACACAGAAACTCTGACTCAACCAGTTATGCAGTTTTGGGGTGTGTATATCAATGATAGATTGTGGAAAAGTTCAGGAAACCGGTTTGAAAACATTATTTGTGCAATTATATTTAGTGTCACTAGAGGCAAAGAAATTGCAAACTTCGCCTTAAAAATCTAAATAAAATGAAATCTCAATCTTTTTATATTTTTATATTGTGCCAGCTACCAAATAGTACAACTACTTTACTTTACTTTACTTTATTTTTTTTTTAATTGAAATCAGAATACCAAACCTGGATTCTTTTACCTATTTATTAACAGATCAAACAAGAAAAACAGATCAAATGTTCAAATAGTTGTATCTCTGCCTTCTATCCTAACAAACCATACATCAATGAAAAGCTTATTTATGTAGCTTTCAGATTATGTATAAATCTCAATTTCAAAAAATCAAACAAGAAAAAACAAATTAATATATGCCCCATGCTGAGAATTTTTTTTTTTTTAAAGTCTAAGTTGGTTTACTGGTCTGAGGTGGTCTCCCAGCCTGGTGAGGCTGGTCTGTTTGCTGATTTTGAATGGGCCTTGTATGGGTCATAAGGGTCAATTTTTTGAAATTGAGATTTATACATCATCTGAAAGCTACATAAATAAGCTTTCCATTGATGTATGGTTTGTTAGGATAGAAGGCCGGGATACAACTATTTGGACATCTGCAATCTGAGGGTGCAAAAAATCAAAATACTGAGAAAATTGCCTTTAAAGTTGTCCAAATGAAGACCTTAGCAATGCATATCCACAAAAATATATATTTTTTTACTGTAGGAAATTTACAAAATATGTTCATAGAACATGATCTTTACTTAATATCCTAATGATTTTTGGCATAAAAGAAAAAACGATAATTTTGACCCATATAATGTATTGTTGGCTATAGTGCAAATATACCTGTGCTACTTATGATTGGTGTTGTGGTCCAGGGTCACAATTCTGCTGGCCTGTTTGGTAGACCAGCTAGACCAGGAAGCCAATCTACCAATCTAGTTGTGCGCTGACTTTTGCATAAACCTGCTTTTGCTAAACTTATTCTAGTTACTTAGACCACTAACATGAAAAAACTTTCAGTAAAATCTCTTACAATATATTTCCATCACTTACCTGTGAATGAGTATCAGCTAAGCTGTGGTCTTTGATCACCTGAAGATTATCACCTTATAGATTATCTGTTGTTCAACAAGAAAAGTTATGCAAGTTTTCAGACTGTTAGTCATCAGTTTTGTTTCTCTTTCACTGCAAGGATTCACTCACCTGTAGTGATGTCATAGCTCCTCCCATCTTAGAATGCACCAGAATTCCTATATATTCTGTTGTGAAACAAAACGTGTTGACAAACTGATGGAACATGTTGTGATGACATTAAATTTTCATACGTGTAACAGAATAGGGACAAAAATTAACTTAAGGCTGAATTTAATGAAAAATTAAACCTGAGGCCTTTCTCTCAGGAAAAAAGGGATAGAGGGAGATTCACAAGCCTTATACTGATTCCCATACCTCAAAACTACAGTCCAGTATCCAGCTTCAGGAGCTGCTGCGATTATACCTTTCCTGTTAATGGATTCTCTGGCCACTCCTAAATCTCATTCAGTCTTTACCTGCGCCTCAAAATAAAATCTTCCTGAGCTGAATCCCTCTTTTGCCAAAACAGAGCATCAAGTGTCAAACCGCTCTTGGTTGTCTGGGAGTTCATGCTTAATGTCTCCATTTTTAATTTTTAACATAAAAAATGGTGTATGAATAATCAAAGTAAACCCAAGTTACTTCAGAAATAAAAGCAGTTGAAAGTGAGAGGATGTGTCTTTTTTTGCTGAGTTTTATCAAGCAACTAAAAGTTACTATAAACACGATTAGAAGTATCACTTGTGTGTTTAAAATGTATTGTACCACAGCAAACCTTCCAGGACATGGAAGAAAAAGCACAGTTTCATCAAGGGGAATAAGCTGTTTGATCAAAGAAAACCTTCAGTTTACTGCCAAAGACTTGCTAGATGACCTGGTGACAGGAGATAAAAACATTTCAGTGCAGACTATAAGAAGCACACTAAACTTGCATTCACTTCACGCCCAGACACCTCGATGAATGTAACTCTTGACCAAGAGAACATAAAAGGCGGAACTGAATATTCTAAAAGGAATTTGGATAGGCCTGTAGAGTTTTAGAAGAATGTTTTATGGAGTGATGAGCAGTTTTGGGGGTAACCTACTTCATGGTTGGGATTGTAGAAGAGATCAGAAACGTTTAGAATAGTTAGACAGACGGTGGACAGTGACCTCTTGTGGTGAGTAAGAGATACTGCAGGAGCAGATATGACACTAACCTACTGATGCCGGTTTGACCAGACGTCCCGTTTTTCCCGGGACAGTCCCGTATTTCAGCTCTATTTTTAGTGTCCCGACTTATTACGAAAAAATCATGCTTTGTACCGTATTTCATCTTTCCTAAAATGTCGGTACAACTGGGTGATCACAGTAGTGTTCTTTTACACAAGAACAGCCAAATCAGTTCGTCATAGAACAAAATTACCATCCAATCACAATTCGTGAAAAAGATTAGTGAAGGCGGGATAGACGTAATCGCGCTGATTGACACAGACCAGTTTCGCGCGCGCTCTCCCTCTTTCCTTGCGCGCGATCAGTTCTCCTTGGCCTGAATGGTCAAATGCGCACATACAGTAGTTGTCAAAATGTCCATCATGTGGAGTATCTCACGTGAATACAGTAGGTTATGGCTTAAATGGACATAAATGGGTGGATGAAAACAGGATATGTGTATTACATCCATGGTCTTAAAGGGACAGTAGCCTAATTAAATATTTGTCTGTCATTAATGTTAATAAAACAATAAAAGATGTTAAATAAATGTATACATGGTAAATAAACCTACTGTATCTGAAAAACAAGTTTATTTCATTTGTATCTTTATCGTATTGTTTGTAATTTGTTTGTAAATTTCTATTTTTATATAACAATAATTATATATATATTGTGAAATAAAAATATCATGGTCATATTGCCCACCCTTTGCTCACCCGTCCTGTATTCCACCATGTGAAATCTGGTCACCCTAAATCTACTTGGTCACTGGTTCCACATCCAACTATGGGGTCACTTTAGAGACATTTTGGTTTTCTTTTATTTTCCTCTTTTATATATATATTATTAACAGCAATACATTAAATGTGCATATCCAACAACACATTTAATAGGAACAGGAATTAGGAAAGGCAGTTTATAAGTTACCTTAATATTTTATTATTTTAAAGCCTTGTGATAGAACACCAAAAACACAACCAAGACTTATATCTTATATTGTAGACCTATATGTTTTTCATTATAATAGCAGGTATGTCAAAATGTTTTTTCATTCTGAACAGATACTGGATACAAGATATTCTTTGGTACAGAGTTAATAAATAAAATAACTTAATTGTCCAAAATTTTACACACAAAAATTATGTCTGCAGAATTTGGCATATTTCATTGCATTATCACAAATAAAACAATTGACTCCAAGCACAACTATGCAATATGCTTTGTAGGGAACCCCCCATCAGCCCAAAAACGGAATCCGACGGCCTGGGCGAAGGTTAACACGTGTATGTCTTTTCAGCGCCCATGTGAAGTTCACTTAATTTCACTCGTTTAATCTGACTCCAGTTTCAAACGATGATTACTCTTAGGTTGTGTTTCCAATTAGAAGTTAATCATTGGTTATGCATTAATTTAGATTTTTGATTATTCTGATTACCTTATATCTTCAATTATTCGTTCACTGCGGTCCCGGTATCGCTTTAGAAAAGTCATGTCGGCCGACTGAGTGCTCTTCCCGGACACAAACTCGTCAGTTCTGATCTTAAACATTGGATGCATGGTAAATATCTACCTTTAAGTCGGTCGCGCTCTGCTTACTTGTAACAAAAAGCATAGTTTTTATATATTTACGAAAACTGCATTTAAGGCAGCGATCGTCAGAAATTGAGATGGACTTAATATGCTCCATCTATTAAGCCCTCCGTATGATCAATCCTGAAAACAGATTTGAGGTAATACCTTCGCTTTAATCTACTAGAAATAATGAATTAAGAATAATACAGAATAAACCAAATATAATATTTTATTGGTCAGGTAAAAATGTATCATGCCAATTACACAAATAACCAATTAGAAGCCAATTTAGAAATCATAAATACATAACATCAGTTGCTCAAAGATGACTCTAGGAGTAACAATTGCATATACACACAGTGGTGGGTTAGTGTTTTTAAGACAGTCACCCATCACTGCATGGGGGTTTCTGGCTACAGAAGATCCCACATGACTGCTTTGCACTTTACCTTATATACCAAGACCAGAACAAAATTGTTAATTTGTAAATTGTAAATTTTTATTACACCAACACCTGTTTTGGGGGGAGAGGAGTGGGTTTTCACAACACCACCCAAAAAGAGGGCAGAGTTCCCCTTAGTTTTCAATCTTCTTCATAATACCAGTGACTGCTGTGAAATTGAGACCATTTTACCAATCGCACTGAGACATTTAAAATGATACCAAACATGAAAGGACAGCAGATACCTTATACATCTTGAAGAACTTTCAGTGACTTGTGTCAGGGGGAAAGGAAGGAGGGTGTGTTTGTGTGTGTATGTGGTGGGGGGGGTTGCATCCTGAAGATGTGTGATGACAGATTAGATCTTCTCTCCAGATTTATTGCTTTATTGCAGGATGCTTGTCCTCGATTTTTGTCTTAGCAGGAAAATCAAGTCTTACAGCTTACAAAATTAACACATTTTTAATAATAAAATTTGAATAAAGGGTAAAGAATTTTCCAAGGCTTGTACATCAGTTTTGGCTGCTATAAATATAATGCTATATTTGACAGGTTTATTTAGAGTTAGATTAATAAATATTACAAAGTTAAAAATTTAAACATTACATTAGCCTATATAATTATATGTATTAACGAAATGTTTTAAAATAAATATATTTAATAAACAAGTATATTTTGTCATAAATAGCATACCAAAAGTACATTTGTCATAAATAGCAAGCCAAAGTACATTTATAAACAAGTTATTTTATATGATTAAAATGAATGCCAAACATCAGTGCTGTTTATTTTCATGAAACAGTATCGTGAGGTTTAATTGTGTATGGAAATGCTTAGTACATCTTTCAAGGTTTTACCATCTCTTATTTTGTGCTGATTACAAACCAGACAAATGCCACAAAAGGCATAATATCTAAGAGCATTATAAAACTTTTCATCTCGTAATCCATAAACTAAGGGACTCAGACAACGAGGCAAGATCACAAACAAAATGAAATTTGAGTACCTTACATTCACAAACAGCATGACATCTAATTTCCATAAAGGCATTTCTATATAAGGGGTTATAAGCTGCACCATACACAGAAGCAGCTGAATGCCATGGAGAAGTACAGTTTTTAGACCCTTATTTGTTGACTTCTTGTTCTCAGATGAGGCTGACCTGGCCGCGATCATAATCTTGATGTAGGTGGAGAAAATAATACACAACATCATGATCAATAAGAGCTGTAGCGTCGCTGCCCTCATGTCCGCCATCCATTTTACCTGTAACATGATCTCCACACTACATATAACATATGAGAACATGACACTTGGAGGAAGACAAGCAAAACTGGCTATGAGAATAAACAGTGGGAGAACAGAACTGACACCCCATATGATGAGAAGCCCAATGGAGGTGTTTTTGGGGGTAGAGATGCTGGCATGTCTTAAAGGCAAACATATTGCCACATAGCGCTCCAAACACATCGCTACAAGAGTTATGGGCGAACAAAGAGAGAGCAAAGTCATAAGTGAGCAGATCATACAGCAAGGAATCATGTGTACGGGGTACTGGTAAAACATCCCCATAAGTGTTAAATCAGCCAAAAGCATAAGAGCAGAGTCTACAAAAAGAGTCTGAGCAAACAGAATGTAGCGTGTGTCCCTGAAGGTCTCCTTCTTCAGAAAGGTGAAAATCATCAGTCCGTTCACATAGAGGAGAATCCCCACCACTACCTGCACAAGCAAAGGCTTCTCGTTTAACGCTTTCAAACTAGACGTACTGCTTAAATTGTTTAGTGTTAAGTTCATAATGTTAGCAAAAATAAGCCATGAAAAAAAATGAAAGTCAGAAAGTGATGAGCTCAGAACCTCCTTTCTTTGTGCTGTTTTTATAGAGCTTTAGATGGGCTGGACCTTATTTTGTTTACAGACACTCATATGTCATCAGTGCAGATCTGCTGATTTTATCATCTGGGATGAATCTGACAATAGATTTAGTCAAAGAATATGATGTGTGTTGGTGTTTTTTTTTTTATTACTACCTTTAGAAAAATGGTAGGCAATGTTTTTCATAAACACTTTTTGTTATACTGGTTGAAAACTATCTTTACATCCTGATAGCAATCAATAAGAGAAGTGGTCTAAATATTAAAAAATGATCTGTGGAAGCAGGATCCAAAAAATCCTGCTTGCCTGTCAATGTATGTATCCATACCTCCGCACACCCTGCTTGCGCAGCCATCACACGTCATCAGCGCGTTCCATGAGGCTAAGCAGAGCTGTAGACAGACAGTCACTGAGCACCACAAACAAACAGCAGCTGCCTTTTTTCATGTCGTATTTACCATAATTAAGTGAAAGTGACGTGATGTGTAGCCAAGTATGGCGTCCCATACTTGGATTTTGTGCTCTGCATTTCACCCATCCAAGTGGGTTTCACACACAGTAGTGGCACCCGGGGAGTGATTGGGGGTTAGGTTCGTTGCTCAAGGGCAGTTGTGGGTAATAAGAGTGGAAGAGAGCGCTGTTCATTCACTCCCCCCACTTACATTTCCTGCTGGTACTGAGACTCGAAACTCGGTACTGAGACTCGAAACTCGCAACCTTCAGGTTACAATTCCGACTCTCTAACCATTAGGCCACAACTGCCCCCTTAAAAGATGGCAACCTATGACATTATACTTGTTCACATCCTCGGAATTATGTGTTTTTATGGCAACAATATCAATGGCGAAATTAATCTGCAGGAGTGAAGTGGTACAAGTCAAAGTTCTTTAAGTTGTTTACGTTCATTTAAAGGGGTCATATAATGCCACTTTTACAAGATATAAAATAAGTGTATGTAGTTTTAGCTCAAAATACCCCACAGATCATTTTTTATTGCATGTTAAATTTGTCACTTTTTGAGGATGAGCAAAAACGCTCAGTTTTTGTGTGTCCCTTTAAATGCAAATAAGCTGCTCCTCCCAAGAAGAGGGCAGAGTTTCAAAAGCTGGTGTTAGCAGCACCTCAAGTTACCTCACGCAGACTCACTGAAAATGTGAGAAACTGTTCAGCCTTTTATGTTCAAACTGGAGTCGGATAATGATAGAGAGACTCAAGAAGAAGTGACAACATGTAGAATGCAACAGGATGTTTCTGAATGGTTAGTTGATAAATTCATGTTGTTTATGCTCTAACAGCAACATTACACACTAACTAAAGTAAAAAAAAATGAAATCATAATCAACCACCCCTTTAATGTTATGTGTTAGTTAGACATGAGGTAATTTAACGCCATGATCATGATTCATGATGCTTTGCAGACTGCTCTGGCTGTGTGTGTTCATGTGTTTTGGAGGAGGCGTGGCTTTGGAGAGCTTTGGGAGGGTGGGATCTTATGTTTTGAAAGCTAGCTTGCTATTGCTAGCTTCTCTGAAATTGCCTACCTTTTATAACTCAAACAATGTGTTATTAATATTGTAGTTTAGCTTTATATACTGTAATATAACATAAAAAAATATACTTTTAGAAAAATCCAGCCATTAAATATGTTGTAGGAAATAAAAATTTAGCTGAAATATATAACCTCTGGCATCTAATTGTCACAGACACACCAGGTTCCATCATCCAATCACAACGCACTCCTTCACCAGAATACTGATCACTAACACCTGCACCCCATCAGTATTACAATCACCAGCACCATAAAAGACACTCACACACTCACCCTCATTGTCCGGTCTCGTCCATGTCTAAGGTACCTACCTCTGGCTTATCGAAAGGACTCCCTGAACTACTTACCTTACTCCCGCGTCTTCGATCATCCTCCTGTGTCTCCTGGTCCATGTGTGAGTGTCGTCTGCCTTCCTCGTTGTCTTTGTGCTCCAGCCGTTCCATCCTGCAATCCAGAAAATACATCACTACCTGTTCACCATTCCCTTGGCACTTCAATTACTTCACCAAACTCACCTGTCACCACTACCGGCTCTACTTGTGTAAATAAACCCATCTTTACAACATCTTTAGTTTCCGACCTGTTTATACTGTAACACTAATTTAAATTTATTTCAGCCAATACACAAAAATGTGTAGGGGATATTTCACTTTAGATTTAAATTGCATTCTCTCATTTCAGTGGGTTAATACCTTGTAATGTGGTAACTGTATAATTCAGAAATTCAATTTTATGATCTTGTCTTTCTCTGTGTAAATAAATTACTTTTATTGTTGGTACATAAAATATTTCTTATGTCCGGTTCGGAGCGCCAAAGTCACGTGATTTCAGCAGTTTGTCTGCTTGACACGCGATCCGAATCATGCTTCGGCACAAAAGATTCATAACACTCCGAAGCTTAATGAAGCAGTGTTTTGAACTCGGCCATCATGATATAAGTCGTTATTTTGTTTTTTTGGCCACCAAAAATATTCTCGTTGCTTTATAATATTAATATTGAACCACTGTACTCACATGAACTGATTTATGTTTTTAGTACATTTATGGATCTTGAGAGAGGAAATGTCATTGCTGGCTATGCAGGCCTCACTGAGCCATCAGATTTCAACAAAAATATCTTAATTTGCATTCTGAAGATGAACGAAGGTCTTACGGGTGTGGAACAGCATGAGGGTGAGTAATAAATTACATTATTTTCATTTTTGGGTGAACTAACCTTTTAATATCTGCTAACACTTTATTTTGATGGTCTCTCAACAGACATTTTACTGACTATAAGTAACAAGTACATGTCAACTTATTTTACTAACCCGAACTCCACACATGTGAGTTTTGATTGAGTAACTTGTGGATCAGTGTTGACTTGAGCCGCAAACTCTTCCAGATGTTTCGGTCTGATTTGGTGAACTGGTTCATCTAGCTCACTAAAAAAAAAAAAAAAAAAAAAAAAAAAAAAAAAAAATGGTTAAAAAGAACATGTTCACAAATTGAACATTACTAAGCAAAATCCAGAACTGTTGGATGAAAGCTTTTTCAAAGGTCACCTGCACAAAAGCAAAGTCTTCTGTGACGAAAGAAAAAGCAGGTACAAGTGAAACACTGTCTTTCGGGACTAATCATCTGTTTTCACTGTAGACCTCATTACTACTCACAGGTCATTACAGCATGTCATTTGTTCAGTCTTTCCCCTGTTAACAGTTGGCAGTTAGTTAATGCCTCAGTCACACTGATTGCTTTCCAAACAAACATGCTTATTAGCAATTAAAAAGCTAAATAGAGGGTCTGTTTTAATAATTAATGACAATGTCAATTACTGTCATCAAACCTAATTAGCCACCAAGGCTTTAAAGCCATTCCACAGGTAAACATCTAAGTGAATCACATGGGATGAGGTTGCGATTTGATTGGTATATTACTAAAAAAAAAAAAAAAAAGTAGAGCTGTTGTTCTGAACAGAATATGATGCGTTTATGAAATCACCTTGAAAAGCTATTTTCTCATACTTCAATAGTTAGTATTGTATTAATATCATTATCATTAATATTATTATTATTATTTTTTTTTTTTTTTGAAAAAATCCCCTTATTTGTTTCTCCACTAGAAGTAAGTAATATATGCAAAATTCCATCCAGATAATTATTCATTTAGGGTATGCTCTTTTTATCAACAGGTACTTGATATCTGATTGGTGATATTAGCAAAGGTTTTGTTCACTGATAAACTTTTGACTGCTTCTGATATCAGATGGCCACTTTGCATAACCAGGATGAAGTATACTTGTTTGAAAGCAATTTTCCATGCGGGCAGTGATGGAGTCTGATGGGTAACCCAACGGTTGCTGGTTCGATTCCAGCACCGACAGGAAATAACTGAGGCACCCTTGAGCAAGACACCTAACCTCTAATCGCTTCCCAGGTGCCACAGCATAATGGCTGCCCACTGCTCTGTGTGTGTGTGTGTGTGTGTGTGTGTGTGTGTGTGTGTGTGTGTGTGTGTGTGTGTGTGTGTGTGTGTGTGTGTGTGTGTGTGTGTGTGTGTGTGTGTGTGTGTGTGTGTGTGTGTGTGTGTGTGTGTGTGTGTGTGTGTGTGTGTGTGTGTGTGTGTGTGTGTGTGTGTGTGTGTGTGTGTGTGTGTGTGTGTGTGTGTGTGTGTGTGTGTGTGTGTGTGTGTGTGTGTGTGTGTGTGTGTGTGTGTGTGTGTGTGTGTGTGTGTGTGTGTGTGTGTGTGTGTGTGTGTGTGTGTGTGTGTGTGTGTGTGTGTGTGTGTGTGTGTGTGTGTGTGTGTGTGTGTTCACTACTCACTGCTCCTAATGTGTGTGCACTAACTTGGATGGGTTAAAAACAGGACTTCCTCATCAGCAGCATTGTAATTTAACATTTTAAGACTAACAACGCTGTTCTGTGTTCTCGTTTTTAACCAAATTGACCATTTACTAATGGTCTTGTATAATTATTAATTACATGCTGTTATGGTCATTAAGACAGAATTTCAGTTTTGTTGAGCACACCCTAAACATAGTCCAGACTCCAGTCTCAGTGAAATTTGGTTTGTTTCTATTTCTCATGAAGGAGAGTTGACTGGGCATGTGAGAGCAGAAGATTTCAAAAGTCCAAAAATAAGGGCCACCCTAATATACATATACACAGTATATACACGCACATTATATACTGTAAACACACACTTTTATGTTAGATGTGATTAATCACAATTAATCGATTTGACGGCACTAATATACATATATTAATATAATACACGTAATAGTGAGATTATGATTGTAGTGAGATTGTCGTAATAGTGAGATTATGACAGCACTAATATACAAATATTACAGCTGTAAATTTAGCTCTCTGAGTAAGCGCTACTAGTTTGTAGTTATTGATAAACATATTTCAAGAAAAAACATGTTTGAACAGTTTTTCTTAAAACAACTTAACAGGGTTGAAGGCAGCTTTCTTATAATAATTTGTGTTAAAATTATTTGAAAATGTAAAATTAATCTAACATACATAGTAGTTCTGACAACACAAAATAAAAACATGGGATTTTGTCTGTAAT
The DNA here is from genome assembly GCA_037101425.1 of Elopichthys bambusa. NCBI lineage: Eukaryota > Metazoa > Chordata > Actinopteri > Cypriniformes > Xenocyprididae > Elopichthys > Elopichthys bambusa. The sequence continues at coordinate 21,838,591 of CM074444.1, forward strand.
ACTTTAAACAATATTCATGGGACACCACAATGTACCATATTTATAAGCAGCACTAGCACTTTCAGGTCCTAATGGGAAACATTATTGTTGTTGATTCATTTAATGTATTAATCTACCATCTTTTATATATGTGACCCTGGACCACAAAACCAGTCAAAATTCAAAAATGTATACATAATCTGAAAGCTGAATAAATAAGCTGTTGGGATAGGAAAATATTTGGCCGAAAAAAAAAAGAAAAAAAAAAGATTGAGAAAATTGCCTTTAAAGTTGTCCAAATGAAGACCTTAGCAATGCATATTACTTTTTAAAAAAAAAAAAAAAAAAAAAATTATATATATATATATATACTGTAGGAAATTTACATGGAACATGATATTTACCTAATATCCTAATGATTTTTGGCATAAAAATCAATCATTTTGACCCATACAATGTATTGTTGGCTACTGTTACAAATATACCCAGGTGACTTATTACTGGTTTTGTGGTCCAGGGTCACATATGTCATATATGTGTTATTTGAACGATCTTGCTTCCTACTGACAAATTGCTTTAGCTTTCACTTTGGAATGGCAAGTCTTCATTAATGTTGGTTTCAGTACATTATGTTACCACTAGAGGACACACTCGCCAAATACAAACACAACATTCCTGCACTAGCACTTTAGTCAAACAAAAATGATCATATCTCCCCCACCCCTCCTGTTGAAAAAAAAAAGCAACAGTTCTCACACAGAAAGCTTAGAACGGTGAAAAAAAAAAAAAAAAAAAAAAACTCAGTCGCATGACATTTCTGTTACAAGTTTATTTTAGAACACTGACGTATACAGAGATGTGTCTGAACCCACATAGAGAAGGGAAAAGGAATCTACACCTCTATCTGCAGCATCAAAAACACCACACAGTGCTTCAAAACAGCATCTCTATGCTGAAATAAAGAGAAGAACAAAAACCCTACAAGGCTATAATACAAAATTTATGCACAAAACAAAGTAACAATAATTGGGCACCTTTTAAAAGTTACACAAAGAACTGGTGCTGAGGTAGACAATACAATAAAGTAAAACATGACAAATGTAAAACCATTTCGACACCAAGAACACGGTCTTGTCGCTAGAACAAGGCAAATGGAGCGAAATGGCCATTTGGTCCCACGTGGATCCTCAGTCCGAGTATTAATTTGTGTAACAATGGCACAAATATGGGAGCACTGAGTGACATGGCTACTTCCTGTCTGAAAGCAAAGTAAAACACAGTGATACAGCAGCAGGGATGCCAAGTTTTCACTTACATGCTGACCTGTAGATTTATTGCTTATGATGACTTGAAAAAAAAAAAAAAAAAAAAAAAAAAAAAACAGTTAGTAGCTGAAAGGGGTTACAAACCTAAACACAGTGTCCATAAAGACCGAAAAAGTAGGATGTTTATCCTAAAATCGATATTTCTGATGTTCTGTGGGTAAAGTGAAGGCATCCCTGATTGCCTAAGAGCACAGTTCATATCAAGGTGAGTTTGCATAAAGACACAAATACAAAGGGCAGAAGATGTATCAAATCATTTACAGGGTGTCTGTGACAGCACCTCTCTGCTGCTAACTGGTGCATGTATTTAACACTGAATAAATTGACCACATTGACTCACACTGCACACACGAGGACCAGTACAGACCTTATAGGTGACTCTAATCTTACAGTGATCGGTGAACACAATACAAACACACAGATACAGCTTTACTTTTCACGTCTTACACCTCTCTTGTGCTCAATGACGCTGTCGTAGACCTACAGCTCTTGGCATTAGTTCACTCAGTCATTTTATACTTAAAATGTGGAATCATCATCATCATCATCATCATATGAACCGACACCCAGCAGCAATGACTACAATATGTTTTTACAAACATCTACTACTTGTATATGTTTAACATTGTAAAATAAGCACAAGAAAACAATTTTCCACTCAAATCAAGAACAAGCACAAATGCAAAAGATACTGTAAAAATATTCGCCTCACTTAAAATGAACAAAAGAACAAGGGTCGCACAATACCCCGTACAAAAATACAACATATTCCCTTATCAAAGTGCCGAGTTTGGCTCTTGTCGAGAGATTCATTTTCACAGAAAATCACCTATTCGTTTGTTTTCTCTAGCGAATATCCCCACGTAACTGCACGCATCAGTACCGCTTCTCTGATGACTCACCGCTTGAATAATTTTCACATAAAAAGATCATTTTTATTCACATTGTTTCAAGTTTATCCCCTCAAGTATCTAATAACTAAACATTTTCTCAATGCTACTCTAAAATTATCAGGATCGGATGCATCTACCCTTTCAGTCTGAATATGTTTCATTGTAAGGAGTGTAAGTATAATGACGAACAAACCGGGATGCTTTTTTTTAGCGAATGGAAACATGAGATTGGGTGCAAATGAAAATGCTAGTTACAAGCAAAACAAAAGTGTGCTTTTGCTTTAGTGCAAAACTGAGAGCAGAGTAGAGGTAGCCCTGAAACAGATGGCCGAGAGACAGATATGCACACTTGTATACGCTTAACGCTAAAATACCACTGAATAATGAGCAGACCCAGACAGAATTCGCGGTCTCATTCGCGAAATTTTGTGGGCAAAAAATCCTGTCCACTGTCAATACTGTGTCATTTTCAAACAGCCTTTTGTTGGTCAATGCAGTGAATTTACATGTCTAACTTGAACACGTTGCGAAATTTGCTCGAGTGAAAAAATTTTCATCCTTTTACGAAATTCACGATCACGTTGATTAAATGTATTTCCAACACAACCTAATGAGAAAACGTAACTGTTCGTATGGTCAATTATGTATGAATTCGTATGATTTGATTTATAAGGAAACATACAATTTTTTAGAAAAAAAGTAAGCATGAAGCCCTAATCCCACCCCTAAACATCGTCAGATGATCGTACGAAAACGTACAAATAAATGTACAATAGTTCCCATGAGATTGTGTTGGTATTTCCAACACCACCTAATGAGAAAATGTAACTTTTTATAAGGTGGCAATTTTGTATGAATTTGTACAATGTGATTCGTACGGTAATTTGTATGGTCGATTACGTATGTATTTGTACGATGTGATTTGTACGGACACGTACAATTTTTAGAGAAAAGTAAGCACGAAGCCCTAAACATCGTCAGTGGGGTGTAAGAAGATCGTGTGAAAATGTACAAATGAGATTAAGAATTAAATGTAAAATAGTTCCCATGAGATTGAGTCGGTATTTCCAATGCGACCTAATGAGAAAACGTAACTATTTTATGAGGTGGCAATTTTGTATGAATTCATAAAAAGTGATTTGTACGTAACGTACGATTTTTAGAAAAACTTAAGCATGAAGGTTCACCCTGAAATCTAACCATCAGTTGGCCATAAGCATATCATACTAAAATGTACAAATGATACCTTACAAGTGAAAACGAATTAGCCAATTCGACAAAACGTAAAATAGTCACGTATTGCCATTAGAGTGTATTAGGATTTTGCCCAAGAAAATTCGCTGAACCCCACCTTTACTTTACTTTTTTTTTTTTTTTTTTTGAGAATTCTTTAGTAGTGTAGAAAACATTTAAACATAGTAAAATGCTTTAAATGTAAAGAGCTACAGTCATCATTTGCCAATTAATCAAAACATAAACACATGTGGCGACAGATATATACTGTACTGATAGAATATATACTTTGAATGTGATTTAAGTAAGTCTGGATAAAAGTGTCTGCTAAATGTAAATGTAACGCAAATGTAATGCAAAGAAATGTAATATATAGAACGTTGAGAATGGTCGTTCCAATTGTGCTTAAATCTGCAGGATCTCTTGGATTCCGTATGGGTCTGATGATGTGGTATTTTGATACAGATGAATTCCTTCGCGTCGTACAGTTTTTAAACGCAGCTCAGCAGGAAATGAGAAACAAAGGCTAGTACAAAAATAAATCTAGCATGTGAGGTAAAAAAATTAGGCAATTCAAGTAAAACGTTTGAACAGAAATGACAGAACTCAAACTATAATGGCTAGCTAGCTATCTAAATAACTAACAAAGTATCCTAAGCAAAACATATATTGACATATCCACAGAAGCATATACTGCATTTCATTTTTTGATTCTAAAAAATAATCTCTTTTTAAATCATGAACTGCTTTATGGGTACGACATTAACAATTCATTAGACTAAAATGCCTGCAATAGCAAAATGTTACTATGTGAACATAAAAATGAAATCAACTGTCATACTGTTTTATTTGGTGCGAAAGAGACTGAAATGAAAGCAAATTACATAGAATAACCACTCTGTAGTGCTGAAAACAAAAAAAAAGGGCCTCTGAAACTCTGAAAGTGCACAGTGTAGTTATTTAAGGTTGAATAAATGTCCCTGAACATCCACTACAGTTGCTTGGCAGCACAATTTGGATGTACCTCTGAGAAAAGCTGTTTTGTTAAGCACTTTATTACGCTTTAAAGAAAATGACTAATGGGTGCAACCCTGTGCATTTCCTCAATTTTAAAAATCATTAAAATTGAGGACTAGAAAGCCTAATAATGAATTTAAGGGAGCAATTTACTAAAAAGGACATAATTTCATCTGCTAATGTGTTTAGCTCCTATATTTCATCATGTATATGAGTTTTAAGCTTTGGTCCATGTTTTCATTTGACTCAGAATAGCTCTGTTAAGACCACATGAAATCTAAATTTGAGGCTTTGAGTTCATGTCTGTTAGCTTTAAGAGGTTGCCAGTGTAACGCCAAATGTTGACCTTTAACAGACCTTGACCATTTAAAATCATGTTTGTGATGTTTGTAACTAAAGCCTATTGGATGATCCCTATGATTCCTCTAAATGTCAACACAAGTGATTTTATAGGGTCTTAAAAATCTATGGCTTATGGGTTACATCCATGGAGGAAAAGTGCAGGAATCCTTATTTGAATAAAACAAGTATGATCATGTAGTGAATTTTTCCAATAAACAGGGTGGAATGCAGACAAATGGATTCCCGTCATAGTGGTGGACTGTACTAACACTTTCTGAAAATTCACATCCCTTTGTCGCATATCACATTTCCATTTCATAAACATTTGTGAGTGCAGTTACATCCTAAAAATGTGCACAAATGTATATCACAAACAAAACGTCAAAAAATTCCACATCACATTTCATCAGTTTGACCACACGCCCTGGCTGTCTTTGGCCTGGACCAAAAGCAAACCTTTAGGTGAATTGTCCCTGGGCGCATCTTGCCACTTTCCCCGTTCCTGTTTGTGACTCTGTCTCACACGTAGCAGAGGTACAGGTACGTCTTCTCTATCCTCCAGTCTGGGGGCACATCCTCGGGCTTGTGGGCCTTCATGTGCTTCTGCATGGACGAGAGGCTGGGGCAGTACTCCTGGCAGATGGTGCACTGGTAGGGCGAAGCGCCATTGTGGGTACGCAGGTGTTTGATCATGGCGGAGTAGTCCCGTGAGCGCTGGTGGCACAGCTTGCACTCAAACGGCTTCTCACCTGTGGAGAACAAGTGTAGAATGTTTAAAACCACCAATAATGTGAAAATGACAGAAACAGCTATGTTGATTAAAGTCAACGTGAAATGGGAATCGCAACACATTTTACTTCCATAATGTAATGGATAATGTCTGAATCTATGAATGTATTCCAGGATTATTATTGTTTGCTAAATCTAAAACCATATAAAAAAAAAAAAAAAACACTTTCAATATTTGAAATAAAAAAAAAGAAATTTATAAAAAGACCTTAAAAACTATTTTATTTCAGCAGTTCTCATTTTCGTCCTCAAAATGTAGGGTGGGACTTGATTATGTCAATGGGGAATTGATTGGATGGTTGTGGTCAGTGTTGCAAACTGCTTTCAACTGAAAGTAGCTAAAACTGGTAGCTAACTGTCTCTAGATGACATCATAATAGCAAATTCACTGATCTATATAAATATGAATATAGATAAGTGGGCAAAATAAGAATCTAGATAAGGTTTGTCCAAGAAGTTGCTAGATTTGTTCCTAAACTTTTGAAAAAAAGTCTCAAAAGGGGTGGGAAAGTCACTAAATCTAGTGACTATTGGTCGATCTCATGTGAGTGACAGGTTGTTCCACCCTTGGGCCAAATAACACATCATCAGAGAAAAGAAGAAATATTGCTGCAAGATAAAGGATTAGTTATTTTGATTAAACATTACAAGGGCACATGAATTGTAAAAAATAAGGATGTGCACGAATAAATCATTTATAATAAATACTGCAATATTCCATAAAAAAATTTGAATTTTCAATTTTGTAGTTGTAAAGTAGTAAAATAACTAAACTGAAATAAAAATTAATTAAAAAATATATTGATAAAAAAAAATAATAATAAAAATGACAAAAGCATAAAGTAAAAAAAAAACAAAAAACAAAAAACAAAAAAAAACACGGTGAATCAACTGTCCTGAAATCATAATGAAGAAAAAGGCCTCATAAAAGATAAAAAATACATTAAAAATAAATAAATAAATAAATCTGGTAAAAGATCTTTTAAGTAATGAAGAAAAAGGCCTCCTCAAAAAAAAAAAAAAAAAAAAAAAACAAGTAAAATTTTTGGTGTCCTATTTCTTAGAAAAATACTCTTATGACAGTGTCAAGGTCAATATGTCTCTTAAAATAACAGAGAATTTGACCTCTTTATTTAAATTAATATTACATGATATTTATAATACATACTTTTTATCTTGAAAAACAATTGACATTTTTTTTTTATGGGAAATTAATGATGTTCACTGTAAAAGAAAATGATGGCTGCTACTTCAGGTGAAAGATTATCAAGATAGCAACAGGCACCAGATTTCCCACACTAGCTCAGCTTGGCTTGTAAGGTGGAGTTAAGATGCCACCTGCTGTCCAGGACGGGAACAACAGATGTGTACAGCAGTGGGTGTGCTGCCTGGCACTGAGTAGAGCAAACAGAGTATTGATCCGCCATTGACAGCAAGTGTAAATGTCAGTGATTCTCTGGCTGGTAGTGTGAAGGAGCAGTGGCCTTTCAGCTGAGAGTTTCTGCTCTTGTTATCTTCACCTGCCCAGTCTCGTGTCCACAGGCCAGCTTGACACAAAGACAGCAATTATTTGACAGGCCTCCTGATAGGTTTGCCTTATTGAGGGCCAGAGAGCAGTAACAATCAGCCTGTAATTCCAGCTCAGCTGAAAGATTTAATATGCTATCATTGTGAGACCATGACCGAACAAAATAGATACAAGGAATTTAATCTAGTGTGGACCTGAAAATGTCAAGATCTAAATTCTTCAGCGTAAACCGGGGCCATACAATGTAATACAATTTATTTATCATTTTACAAAGCTGTTGTCTTGTTTTATTATATCATATTTGCTTGAAGGCACCATGCTGGGTAAAGTATCTCCAACCGTAAAGCATGCAAGAAGAGCAGGTCAGTGTGTTCCAAGTGTGTGTCTATTAACCTGTGAGCTTCTATGGCTTTTGAAATCACTTTTAAAGTGAAGCAGTCATCAGCTGGACCGCAGGGCTGGGCAGATGAGGTGAATTGCTATAAAACCTTTGGAATGAATGTGACTGACCTGTGTGGACACGGTAGTGGGTCTCCAGCTGGTGCTTGAGGCTGAACTTCTTTCCGCAGCCGTTACATTCATAAGGCTTCTCTCCGGTGTGGATGCGCTTGTGACCCTTCAGCGTGCTCTCGTCACGGAAGCAGCTCCCACAGAACTCGCACTCGAACGGGTGGTCACCTGTCATGCAGAGAAACAACGATTAAGTCTTTCACCTGAATACATTTTTTTTTGAATTAAAGGAAGTGGCTTGTTTATTCTAGAGAGCCTTTGATCGGACAAAAATGTGTATCATGGTTTCCAGCAGCGCTGCAGGGAATAAATAACACATGTCAATGTCAATTTTATTTATATAGCACTATTAAAACAACACATTGACCAATGTGCTTGACATCATCTCAGCATAAAAACAGTATAATACAATAATAATACAATATATAAAAAAAGGTAATAATAATAAAAATTATCAAGAAGAAGAGTACGCCATGGCAAACAAGTGCGTCTTAAGTTGTATTTTAAAAACAAGTACAAAGTCAGCATCCCTAACATGTAAGGGTAAGCTGTTGGCGCTACTACCGCACATAAAACATGAGACCAGTGTAGTGCGATTCAAATGAGTCGGTTCGCAGAGAGATTAGCAGAGAGAGAATTTCTTTCATATTTCATTTGTAAGCAAAATGGACATTAAACCTAAATAATACCCAAATGAATTGAAACTAATCAAATCAAATTAGTGTTATTTTAGCATTATTTATATGCAGTGTTGGGCACATTACTTTAAAAAAGTAATTAGTTATAGTTACTTCTCACAAATAGTAACTGAGTTTGTAACATAGTTACATCATTATAAAAGTAAGTAATTACCAGGGAGAGTAACTATTGCGTTAGCTACTTAAAATAAATAAAAAAATAAATAAAAAATCAAATATGTCAAATAATTTGGATGCCCCCAATATTAAATATAAGTCTAAAAATAAATGATGCTTGATCCGACTCGTAGCTCATGATCCGCACTTGCTCACGACATGAAATTTGATTATGAAAAGTGAACAGCATGAGTAAGATAGGTTTTTTCATACATCATACGATGCGCAATATATCGGGCAACATGATTTTGACCACTTCATTAAGTTTTGTTTTATAGAAAGCCTTTCTTTAAAGTGAATTTAGTTTATGTAAAAAACGTCTCTTAATTTTAATAAATGTTTTATCAACCACTTGCCTGGATTTAATAAATAAGAAGCAAATATAGCAGACAATTTAATCATGACATGGAGGCGCCGGCGCGATCACTTGCACGTGAACTGGAGCGCGTCTTATAGGCTAAATAAACTGAAACTCAGCGGCTTCTTGCCTCACAGACATGAGAAATATATCTATAGAAAGCTTGAAATGTCTACTTTTAATAGAAATAATTCAAAATAAAAAGAAATAGGCTACTCTGATTATGTAATCCGAATAATATGTGCATTCTCTCATTAGGCGCGTCCAGTATGCAGAGATGATGAGAGTCAGTTATGTCAGCTTCAACTTTGCAGCCGACACTGATTCAGAAAACATTACTTTATTAATAAACAATTAAAATGTCTCCTTGCTGTTTTTGTCACATTCATAATCATTACTTTTATGGCAAGCTTCATGTGTGCGCTCGAGTGCTATATTAAACGCTCATTATTATGGTTTATTTTCTCCAGTATTTAAGAAATTAAATTAATATAAATGTCATTAGTCAACTAATGGCTTAAATGAACAACTACCAGTCGACTAGAAAAAACTTATTTCACATATTTTCGCAGCATGTCATAAAGGGTATTCTGGAGATAAAACTTTGCAGGTCCTATGGCTGAGAGAGAGCCATCTGAAAACCTCTTCAGTCCTCAATTATAGTAATGCAACATTTTTTGTCAGTAACGGTAACGGCGTTGTAACAGGAGAAAAAGTAATTCGTTTGATTACTCGTTACTGAAATAACGATTTCAGTATAATTATAAATAATAAATAATAGTATAAATAATTTTTATAGTATTTTGAATTAGCTTTTATATTTCATTTTAATTTTAGAAATTGCATGTGTTTTTATATTTCTATTTAGCTTACATTTATACTTCAACTTATTGAATTTTAAGTACTAAAATTAAGCAGCAAAGCAGCATTTCTAATTTTCATTTTTGAAGTTGTTTAATTTTTTTTTAATTACATTTAAAAAATAATAATAATAACACTGAATTGAACAGAAATCAAATCAAGAGCTTCCTATGAACTAGAATTTAATCAAATCCAGTGTTGGGGAAAGTTACTTTTAAATGTAATGCATTACAATATTGCGTTACTAACTACTTAGTTACTTAGTTGCACTACATTACTTTTGCCTTACTTTTTCTCACCTGGGCTGGGCTTGTTTGTTTTTTTAATAACAACAAAAAAGTTTTATTTTTGGCAAATGTTAAGGCCCTTTCACACCAAAAGTGAAATGAATAAGCCTCAGGCTAAAGGAAATGAAGATGAAATGGAGATGAAAACAAAGTAACTTGTGTTACTTATTTGAAAAAGTAACTTAGTTATTTTGTTGTATATTGAAAAAGTAATACGTTACTTTACTAGTTACTTGAAAAAAGTAATCTGATTACATAACTTAAGTTATTTGTAATGTGTTACCCCAACACTGATCAAATCTTTATCAATACCCAGTCCAATTTGTACATGGTAAGATTCGAAGATGGTGATTTGTTCAAAATTGGTTTAGTTGGCTAACAGGGGGCTAAAGTTGACCCGTTCAAGCTGGTTTCAAAACATAGCTAGTTGACCACCTTAGGCTGGTATGATTTTTTAGTCATTCTACAATAAACAACAAATATAATATTTCCTTAGAGATCACAAAGAAATGTTTGTTTTTCACATGTATTGATGCAGCTCGCAAAGTTATTAATATTGAGTAAACATCACAAGGTGCTGAAAGGGAATTATCCGGCACATTTCTCTCCGCTGGCTTTTCTAATGTCAGTGTTCAGTACGAGTCTGATATGTGGTGATTTCAAACGCCGGCCGATTGCTAATTGCTTTCCTGCTCTGACTAACGGCTCCTCATTTCATTTCCTCAGACAGCAGCGGCATATAACGCTCGTAATATTTAATACATTTCAGCCGGGGCGACGTGGCTTTAAAGTCATCGGCGGTGACCTATGCTCTTCATTATCTCCCTGTCCAAGTGTTAGCCGTGCCCAGGAATAAATTGCATCTCTTGTTATGTTCCGTCATGCTCCAACTTAAACCCTCCTCTTAAGAGACAATGCGGAAATTCCCAGAGCATGTTCTCTAAGCCAATCACGGCCCACCATTCACATTCAAATACACTTCTGGCTGAGATGAATAGGTTTCTATCTGGGCTGAGAGAAAAAAAAAAGCAGGCTGGGACAGATGAGATCCCTAGCGAACAGATATGAGATGATAGATAGAGTGGCAGTCTTTATGCATCTGTATCAACTTATCCGATGCACCTTCTGAAAGCCCTCCAGCCTGTCTGTCATTAAAGTTAATTGCCCAGAGGCGGGCAGCAGGCAGGCCAGACTCACAACACCACAGGCATGCTAATGCTCTAACGTTGTCTACTGCGTGCGCATTCTGAACACGTCACTAGCATCAACTACCCATTGGAGAAAATATCCACAGGTATCAGCTTTGGTGCGTTTCCATGTTTCAAAGTCTATAGTTGTGCTGACAATGTCGTACAGGAAGTTAAATGCAACGTCAAGGTACATTAAAGTGTTTATTGATGATTGCATGTTTTAGGTTACTCACTATTGCTGCATAATAAATAAAAAGGAGTGAATTTTACATTGTTAAATATTGAATAAGCTTTGCCCTGCCTGACAAAATGGCTTGAAAGTCAAGGCCGACCGACCTGCAGAGACTGTGCCATAAGCAATGTGAGCTTTGTGCTCCATACCATCAAACACAGCTGTGAACATAGACAGCCGCCACTGTCTGCAAATGGTCTGGCAGTGAAATGGAGAGCGAACAGGAATGGCATATTAATGAGAACAGGCTGCATGTGCAGAATAAAGAGAGAAGCAACTAGAGATGCACAGAGCCCATTGTTTGATTTGCCCCTCACAATGTAAATACAATGCAGATAATATGAAATATACAGGTAGATGTTGTCAGGTGTCCACCTACCCGTTATGTTGTGGGTAATTTTTTATTTATTGGTTATGATTTTGTTGTTACATCCTAAAAATACGCTACTATTAGGGTTGGGAATTGTAAGAAATTTCCTGGTTTTGATTTAGGTTCCATTAATTATTATTTTTTTAAATAAAAAACTATTAAGGAAAAATATCAAACAATCCTTTTTGTATTTTTTTTTTCTTACTGTCAAATGATTTTCACAGAACCAAACCATCAACCAATTACAAATAATAAAAAAATTAATAAAAAAAAAAGTAGTGTCATCTGTTTTGTTATGGATTCTGTGATTTAGGATTTAATAGAAATGTATAATCAAAAATAGTGGTAGTCCATTTAATTCATGAACCTTTAACAATTTAAATCAATCTTTTCAAATGTATTTACAAAATTATTTACAACAAAATATTGCAACAGATATTTACTGTATACATAGGGTTACAGAGGGTTGTATCTACAGATGGTTAATGTTTTAATTCATTTTATTATTATAATTACTACTACTACATAAGTATTCTACATTTTAGTATACAATGGTAATATATTTCTGTTATAATTTCAAGTTCAACTGAACTCTTATTTTGGCGGGTTGTAGTGGAAGAGTTTCAGTTTTGTATCTGATGATAGCTTTATCAAATTAAGCCGTAAAATGCTTCTGAAGTGACTCTCAGAGCAGACACAGAGATTAAGTTCATGTATTCGTTTTCTCATAGTAAGACGGCAGACGGTGAAAACACCACTAGCGTCACATAAGCATGAGTAGGTGAGGCAGAAGAAACTACACTGCACATTCACAGACACGCGAAACATGCAGACTTCATATTTAGATGGCAGTTTTGATCCTGCGATTCTATCTGTGTTTTCTGTATCAAGGAAATCACACAGCTCTACTACTAGGATACGCTCCCAGCGTTTTTGGAACCATTTTCGGAACTGAAAGTAATGAATTTCATGCGGTTCTGGTATTTTTCAAAAAACATAACTGGTTCTGGATAAGAACTGTTTCTCGATTCCCAACCCTAGCTACTATACTATATTATACAGCTATACTAAGCTGAAAATACAGGTCATTTATGAAAAGACCAGATGATTTATTCTGGTAAGTGTTGGTGGACCAATATCTATCGTTGTTCATCAGCAAAAATGCTGGTTAACCACCAGGCTTGCTGGTTTAGCTAGTTAGGAGGCCTGGTAGTGACACTAGCATACTAGCATTCAAAACACAACATATACTGGTGAACATGTAACTTTGTGGGCAAAGATGGTGATTCACGTCTAATTTTGTGAACAGCTACTGGCCACTTATACCCTTGATATGTGGTATAAAACACCAAAATTTTAGTAAGTAATTACGCTTAGCACAGTTTATTCACAGTTGTTACCGCAAGATTTTGCTTGGTGAAATAGCTACAGTAGTTGACATTTACTCAGACTCTGTTAGGAGTGTCAGAATGTCCTTTCAGATGTTGTTCTGGAAAAACCATGTACCCGGTGGTCTGTGGTGAGATGGAGCGCATACTTAATGCTTTGACTCTTTAAAAATCAACCTCACTTCATTTCTGGCCCGTCTTATCAAAAATTTACATGTTGAGTCTAGACTTCAACTGTGTCTGACAATCTTACTGGTATTTCAGGTCAGACAGAGAGAGCAAAAGCGAGAGAAAGATGCACTCTTGCAAGCAAATGGATTAGGTCCATTTTGTGCTCTTTCTGTTCACTGTTAAACCACACAGATTCATTGGTCTCTGTTTGTCTTGTTATGAAGGAAAGAACAGAGATACAGTTGCAAGAAAAAGTACGTGAACCACTTGCAGAATCTGTGTAAATGTGAATAATTTTAACAAAATACAATATGCATGTTATTTTTTATTTAGTACTCTCCTGAGTAAGATATTTTACACAAAAGATGTTTACATATAATCCACAAGACAAATGAATTTATTAAAATAACCCCATTTATAAGTATGTGAACCACTGATTCTTAATACTGTGTGTGGTTACCTGGATGATCTACGACTGTTTGTTAAATTTTTGTCTTGTGGATTATATATAAACATCTTTTATGTAAAATATCTTAGTCAAGAGAGTACTAAATAAAAAATAACATGCATTTTGTATTATCTCCTTTATTTTGTTAAAATTATTCACATTTTCACAGATTCTGCAAGTGGTTCACATACTTTTTCTTGCAACTGTAACTGTGTTGAAGATGGTTATACAAAGGGCACTAATATAGTCTGTTATAACTAAATGTAATGAATGTTACTTCACATTTAGGAAACTGAGTATCTAACAAATGTTTGAAGGAGCATATTCATATACTGTAATCCTACCTGTTGCAATGATAAGAGCTTCTCAATGTTCCTCCCTACCTCATTATAATTCATCCAACGTCCTTCCTCCATAAAAAATGTCCTCTTTTTGTCATAATTTTCAAGTTATTTGATAATTGAATTATCACACTCAGACATTCTCATAATGTAGAATGCTAAAAAAAAAAAGTTGGGTTTGACCTACAGTCTGTAATAGAGGGGTTTGATTTAAGATTTAAGTTATCCTGAAGGAAACTGTCGAGAGAAAGGGGGAGGTGAGGGAGATAAAGAGACAAAAGACTGTCAGAAAACAGTCAAAGCCTCAGATGGGCCGCCCACGGACTGTAGGGAGGCAAAGTTTTGTTTACAAGTTTCCATGCTGGAAGAAGTCACTGGATGGACAAAGTTTGAGTTGTTCTTGGCATTGAATCTTCATTGAAAAGATAAGTTTGAGCAAGTTAAAAAAAATACTAGCCATTATTTGATTTTTTTTTTTTTTTTGCGCAACTGCCTAGGTGGGTGGTTCTTGAGCATAAGTGTGATAATACCTGACTTTTTCGATACTCACAAATCTGGCTTGTCTGAGGACAAGTAAGAGGTTTATATAACCTTAGCAAGACTATATGAACATGCTCCTTCTGAACTCTTTTGGAAACTTTGCCACATCCCAGTTAGTGGCCTGCTTGCCCTTTTCTGCATTACAAAGAGGTGTGAAGTTGTTAATGTGCTTTTAGATGACTCAGACAGTGTGAGTGACATTCAGGTAAAGCTCACCTGTGTGCGAGCGGAGATGGCGTTTGAGCGCCGTGTGGCTCGGGAAAGTGCGTTCGCAATCGCTGCAGATGTAGCTGCGCATGCCGGCGTGAATCTCCATGTGCTGCTGCAAAGCCTTCTGGGTCTGGAAACGCTTCCCACACAGAAGACAAAACACTGCCATGTCTGAGCCTTAAGAAGAAAGACAAAAAGCAAGAGGGTTTGGGAGTTCAATTAGTGTTTAGTGCAAAGAACGCAGAATTTGGACTTCATCCATTTTGTAGCTAAGTACAATGTTGCAAAATGAATGAATAAGTCTATATGTTTCGTAATGGATGGGGTTAAAGAGACTTAGACGTATTGCCTTAGTTTCTCTTCTCTCCACAACAAAAACAGTGCTTTCAGTATCTATGGCCAATCAATAATGTATCTTTCAAGTAAAGCTGTCCCTAATTTAAAATCTTTGCGAATGCCCAGTGGTGGGCTCGTGAACAGCAGGCTGGGATTGACTTCTCACTCAATCAATCAGCATTTACGAAAGAGCTCAGAGTAAAAAAAAAAAAAAGCATTAGTGCCTCAGACACATAAAAATGAACCTTTACACTTCACTGACAGCTCGTCTGTAATGTGAGTTTTGTGTAAATGTACTCAGACGAGTTGCTCGATGTCTGCTATTTTCATTCTCTCCAAGTTTAAGGGCCGACATTGATTACGAAGAGCCATTCAGGGGCTGGGATGGATATTCACCCATGAAAACTGTTTTGACTAAAATGAAAGATCTAAATGTACAAAGTTTTAGGACGTAGGGTTATTTAAAGAAGAAATATGAAAGAATGTAAAATAATAAAGAACCATTTTAGATTCTGTACTTTTCTAGGTCACAAATCAAATGTAATAAATTTGTGTCATTGATCAGGAACTCCGATGTATAGAAGGTTAGATGTTCTTGCAAAAAATAAAATAAATAAAATAAAAAAGTTGTTATAATTTAAAAATATTTATTAATATCACATTTTATTAGGAATTCTGAAATTTATGAACATTTTTTCAGGTCAGTTGTCCTCCCAGACTGTTATTCTTAAAATACAAGTTCATTTGGAAACCATTGTAGCTCCACGGCTCACAAATAAAGCAGAAGACAAACATTCAAGGCAAATCGCACTGTGAATGCTGGAGAAATACAAATGATGACACATTCTTGAGCTTCATTATATCAGACACATAACAGATATTTGTGTTGTCAGCCCTTTTCAGAAGAAAAAAAAAAAACGAGGCAATCCAGCACAGGCATAAATATGAGGCGACTGTGGTAAAGAAAGAGAAAGCACGAGGGGAAGAGAGGGAGGGAGATTAGCTTCACTACTGTTTAATGTCTTTACGAATAATTTACCTCTACAACTCCAACTATTTATACCATCACTCAGTTCCTCTGAGAGCATCCCCTGCTTCTATTTTTCCTCATTCCTCTCTCCTTCTGTCTCCCTCGTTCGTTTGTGTCTAGCTCCCAGCAGAGCTTTAATGGTTCTGAAGTGGCTGACAGAGTAGCTTAAGCCGGGTGAATAGGGCTGTTAATGGAGCTAGCTCCTCTCTCAAAGTGAGTGTCAGAGACTCGGCTCTCCTCAGCAGCTGCTGTAGCGGTGCTCTGCTCTGTTTCCCACAGACTCCAGAGCTGCCCATTACCCACACTACACCTCACACAACAGCAGAAAGAAGTGTGTCACCAGCTACTTCTGCAAAAAATAATATGTCTACTGTGTTTCCAACAGAAGCGTTGGGCAAAATACAGAATTTAAGAAACGTCTCCTTCAATTCATGAGTTGGAATATGAATCATAGTGCTCACATGCTATAAGGTACTGAATCGGAATCTGCATTGGAAATATTTAATGAATCAAACAATAATACAGTCACAAGAGATTAATTTAGTTTTAACACAAGTTTTATGATAAAACAAAGTTAAAATATTTAATGATATAATTGTCTATTCATCAATGAATCGTGAAAAAAAAAATGTATCATGTAAAAATGTTTCCACAGCACAACTGTTTCCAACATTGATGATGATAAAAGTTTCTCAAGCAGCAAATCAGCATATTAAAATGATTTCTGAAGGATCATGTGACACTGTAACGAAGCTGAAAATTCAGCTTTGTCATCATCTGATTACATTATAAAATATATTAAAATATAAAACAGCTATTTTAAATTGTATTAATATTTCACAATATTACTGTTTTTTCCCCTGTATTTTGAGTATCTTAGTATTTTTAAATCTAAAACATAAAATTAAGAGAAAATATGATACATGACACATATGGGCTATCAGAGATGAAAAAAAGATGGGAAAAGTTGAATTGGGGTGGTTTGGCTCATTGTGTGGTGTGTGTAAGTGGGGTCAGAGGTCAGGAGTGCATGAGGCAGATGTGGGAAGAATGCATTCATAAGAAAACAAAAATATCACTGATCACAGTAAAATAATCTCCAGAAGGGATTGAGTTATGATGTTTTTCATAACGTAAATTCTACAGTGAAAACACATTTAACTTTGTTTGCCATGATGTTATGGTGTTCTGGTTGTCTAGGTGTTGCTAGGTGGTTACTTTTTGGCCAGTCACCAAGTTTCTATGATATTCTGGTCCACGGACATGGTTCAAGGTCATGCTTTCATGTAGTTCTATGGAAATGTTGGCAGTTTCCTTAAAATCAAGTTCAAATGCTCCAGGATGAGTTAGTTTATGAAAATTAATATGTCGTTAATTACTTAACCTCATGTTGTTCAAGACCTTCATTCATCTTCGGAACAGAAATTAAGATATTTTTGATAAAATGCGATGTCTCAGTGAGACCTCCATTGCCAGCAAGATAATTAACACTTTCAATGCCCAGAAAGGTACTAAAAACATATTTAAAACAGTTCATGTGACTACAGTGGTTCAACAATATCTAGTGATGGACGATTTCAAAACACTGCTTCATGAAGCTTTACATATCTTTTGTTTCGAATCAGTGATTTGGATCACGTATCAAACTGCCAAAGTCATGTGAACTATTGAAATTTCGAAACACTTAGGACGTAACAAAGCCTTGTTTACTGAAGTCACGTGACTTTGGCGCTCCGAACCACTGATTCTAAACAAAAGATTTGTAAAGCTTCGAAGCAGTGTTTTGAAATCGGCCCTCACTAGATATTGCTGAAAAGTCGTTATTTTGTTTTTTTTTAGCGCACAAAAAGTATTCTCATCGCTTTATAATATTAAGGTTGAACCACTGTAGTCACATGAACTGTTTTAAATATGTCTTTAGCAGCTTTTTAGGGCATCTGAAAATGTTAATTATCTTGCTGGCAATGGCCTCACTGAGCCAACGGATTTTATCAAAAATATTTTAATTTGTGTTCCGAAGATGAACAAAGGTCTTATGGGTGTGGAACGACATGAGGGTGATTAATTAATGACAGAATTTTCATTTTTGGCTGAACAAACCATTTAATACTTAATTACAATCTTAAACAATTGTAAAGGCGATGCAAGCAAACACTAGCAATGAATGAAAAACTAGAGCAAATCATCTATTAACCATTTGGTCTAGACATGGAGCTTAAAGTCACCTTTATTTAGGTGACTTATTTAGGCCATGTTTTTTTCTGTTGTGTCTAGGATTTTGCTTTAGTCCTGCTTATGTAGAATTAATGAAGATACACTCTCTTGAAGATAACACATTAATCATAAAGCACGCTTTAAAAATTCATACATAGTAGCAGCTCCTATTTCACATGCAGAGCCAGAGCCATCTTCCCACATCACACCTGAACTTTAATGTCAAAACTTCGTTTAAACAGATTAAACAGCATTATCCAGCGCAGAACATCTTCGCCTCTTAAAACGAAAATACTCAAGAAGCCGAGACCGCCTATTCTGGCCCAATATCATTTACAATGGAGAGAGAGGCTGCTTGCATCTCGCCGATTCTTACAAATCCCCTTTAATCAGATATGAGAGGAACAGAGACGAGGAGTGCGGGGGGAGGACGAGCATTAGTAAACACGAGGCTGTTCGGTGGCTTCATTGGCATTCGAGTGGGGTTAGAGTGCTGCATTTAAAATGCTGCCTGATGAGGACTACAAAATCAAACCATTTGTTACCACTATTGAGGAGCCTGCAGGCAACAGGCAATTAAATTGGAATTAGTGCAGGGAGATCAGATACAGATGATTCACACACAGAGAGGGGGGAGCTGTCAAAGCCGGAGTTTCATTTCGTTTGGAGGGGACAAATACTTCAAGAATAAACACATTTATCCCTCTGGCTTGCAAGCTTACCAGCCGCAGCGAACATAACTCTGCCATGATTCTGAACTGGATGCGATTTACTAACATAGATTGTAAATACAAGAAACAAACAAGCGTCTCAAGAACAGAATAAACACATCATCCTTGAAATGACTGTGCTGGCTCCAAATGAAAGCTGCAGTGTAGCATTTTTACAACGCCAAATGTAAAAATAATGTCCCCTCTCTGCAACAGTTCGGCCTAAGGCGGGCTAATATACCTGGTGTTGGCATTCCCATCATCTCAATGGCAGTTGCAGTATAGAGATCCAGAAATATGTGAATTGATTTCTGACATCTTTGCTTCATAGGCACTTACCTATTTTTGGACAACTGCCAAATGAAATGAACAATTACCTGAGCCGTAAAAGCCATGTGACCGATCACTCTGTATTAAAACCCCCTACAACAGATGGGGAAAAACAAGTATATATGTATGTGTACACTGTAAACCCTAATGCTCAAAATAATTAATTAGTTTAAGTAGGGCAAACTCAAATTAAACAAATTAGTTACATCAAATGAACTTTTATGAGTATTTAGAACTTTTTTTTCTTTAGTTCATGAAACTGACACATTTTAAGTAATCTTAACTGTTTCATTGTTTTGAGTATTATGAACTTGTTTCTTTTAATTTAGACACACTTAAATTTACCTTAAACTGGGCTGGGATTTCTATTTCCCAGCATGCTTTGCCATGACACTCAAAAGGACGAATAAATACTAAAAATAATTGTTAATACTCAAAATACTTTAAAGTTAGGAGTAATTAAAATCTATGAGTACAGAATTAAAATCCGCCAGTTCTGCTTACTTAAACTTTAAATTTCTTAACTTAAAAAAAATTGATGTAACTGATTACCTCAAATTTTTTGAGTTTTACCAACTTATTTGGGTTTACAGTGTACATATGTATGTATATATAATTTTATTTTTTAAAGATAATTATGTGTCCAAAAACTGAAATGCAGAACTGTTATTAAACCCTAACCATTCTGCCTGAATGACACAGTGATAACCAAATCATTAGACTACTATGAAAACAAATTATATTTCATTTTAAATAGTATATATTCTATAACATTCAATTTTAAATTAATATTATAATAATGTAAATATTGATATTTACTATATATATATATATATATATATATATATATATATATATACACACACACACACACACACTTGCATTCAAAAGTTGGTAAGGTTGGGTTGGTAAGATTTTTTAATGTTTTTAAAAAGAAGTCTCATGCTATACAGTAAAAACAATATTATTGTGAAATTTTTTATTTACAATTTAAAATAGTTATTTAAATATATTTTAAAATGTAATTTATTCCAGTGATGGTAAAGCTGAATTTTCACCATCATTACTCCAGTCTTCAGTGTCACATGGTCCTTCAGAAATCATTCTAATATCCTGATTTCATGCTTAAGAAATTTCTTATTATTATCAATGTTGAAAACAGTTGTGCTGGTTAATATTTTTGTTGAATCCATGATACATTTGTTTTCAGGATTCTTTGATGAATAACAGCATTTAATTGATTTTTGTAACATTATAACTGTCTTCACTGTCACTTTTAATCAATTAAATGCATCCTAGCTGAACAAAAGTATTAATTTCTTTTTTGAATGGTAGCATATGTAATATCTAATAATTCATCTTACTGTATAATGCTACATGTCAAGCTGTAACTTGACACTTCTTGGCTGTCCTGTAAAAGGTCAAATAATGTATTTATTATGTAAATGATGGCAATCAGATTTAAAATATATAGAAATGATGGCACAAAAGTAGAAATCTCTAACAACACTCAGTTTCTATTGTACCTTGCTGTGTGCATCACATGTTCACATGACCCTTCGTCTGTCATTACTGCCCCCCCCCGCCCCCCCCCCCCCACTTTCTCAAGAATTTCATTTACAGACGACAAATCGCTGACCACTTGTACTTGTTAATAATCGTTAGGACAGGGGAAAAAAGCCCCGTGTGACTCTACAAACAGTTGTGCCTAAAGCCCCTCACTGGAATGCATTGTACCTACTGGTATAATTTATTCGGCAGGCCATCTGGACAGTGAGGGGACAATCAGGCTTAGAGTATGAATGACCCGCTCTATTGTTTACACGTCCACAGGTCCACCTCTTACTCTGCTAATCTGTGTGACTCCTCTGGCTTTTAAAGCACACTGCTGCTGAGGTGGCTTTTCCACAGCACAAAGGACTCTCAGCAGTCCCTCATTAAGACGTGACCATGGGATTGTGTCTTACCTTATTCTGCTGTCGGAGGTGCACGGTTAATCATTAAAGAGTTGAATCCCAAACAATTACTGGACAATTAATAAATAGCTGGCGGAAAAAGATCCAAATAGTGACATAAGGGTGGGAGGGCGTATTTTACTAGAACAAGCAAGGAAATAATTGCAGGACTGCATTACAGTTTACTCTGCCTGAATGGGAATATGCTTCACATGTGTTTTATCATCAATAGAGTTGAATTTGTCTATCTTGAATGTATGTGATTCAGCAAAGAGCTAAATTGAAAAGATTTGAGAAAAAAAAAAAAAGGGTGGTATAGACCTTTTGTAACCCCGCCCCTTTTCAGCACCACACTCGTTGTGTTCTGTCTTTCGGTTTGTACTTCCACAGCATGAAGGTAAGACCTTACGGATTTATGAATGAACCGCTCATTTTAAAATCTTGCCTGTCTACTGACATTTGTTGTGACATCCACTTTAAACATTACAATGCTCATGACAACTTTAGTTAACTCTACAATAAGTAAATCCACTCCACCAGCTAACTACTCTTCGACAGTGATGCCACAGAAATATACAGAGTAGGGCTACACGATTCGAAATTAAACCGCACGCGATTTGGCAAAGGCTGTGATTTTTTATGTGCAGCTTCTGAAGCACGGCTCTGTGATCAGTAGTAAATGCTTCTCCATCTGAAAGCCAGAGGACGCTCTCGCGCAGAAACTCTGAATATGCCCCGCAGAAGTACGTCATTCCAGGCAATCCCTATGGGCATCATACTATGGTTGTAGCTGAATAAACAGAAGATTGAAACACTTTGATTAGTTAAACATGACTAATAAATACATGACTACGACAATATATGGTTTATTTGAGTTCTTCAAGCCTTCTTGGGTATTTTAATGATAATAAAGTATATTCATACTTCAATGCTAATCGACACAGCCTTTTTCACTGTATCGAATACTATAAAATAATATGTTGTGCGCCTTATTCTGTGTAAGAAGCCACATTATCTCACAGAAGGATGTTTTCAAACACTCAACTGATGTTATGAAGTTTGGAGTAAAAACATGTTAGTAAATGTCAAAGAGGTTCATAAATGCTTCTCATGTTTGGAAAGATGTTTGACGCGTGTTGCTTTTTTAAATGCACGTTATAAGTGACTCAAACTCGCAGTGCTTTCAGATGGAGCAGCATTTACTACTGATCACAGAGCCATGCTTCACTGACAAGCTGTGCATCAAAAATAATTGCAGCCTTTGCAATTTCATAATCATACTAATTTAAGGACGATTTCATGTTAATTAAGATTTATCGAGCAGCCCTAATACAGAGTTACCGCAAAAATGGAAGTTCAAACACAAAATTCTAAAGATGGCTGCATGCTTCTTTCTCTGGTGCATACGGTATATAGGGAACTATATAAACACAGAAAGAAACGATCATAACCTTGTCTCATGTAAAGGTGAAAGAACCTTCTGAAATCCACTACAGAGCTAAAGGTCTCTGAAAGTCTCTCATTCAGAGAGGTTTAGAAAAAGAAATGCACACACACACACACACACACACATATATATATATATACACACACACACAGAGATGGGCAGTATTTTAATTAAATGTATTTAAAATATGTATTTAATTACTTTTTTGAGTATTTTGTAATTTGTATTTTCCTTAACAAAGAAAAAATCAAATGTTATTTGTAATTAAATACTTTGAGAGAAAGTATTTTGTATCTAAAATACCAAAAAGGTATTTGGTAGTTTAGGTCATTTTCAAAGAGGCTAGCAATAGCAAGCTAGCTTTGAAAGCATCCCATCCTCCTTTCAGAGCGTTTCCAAAGCCACTCCTCCTTCAAAACACATGAACGCGCACAGCAGGGAGCAAAAGCGTCACGAAAGACAGCGTTAAATTACCTCATGTCTCAAAGCACATAACATTACAATAATAATGAACATAAACAACTTAAAGAGCTCTAACCTGTTCCACCTGACTGCTGCAGATTCATTTCGGCGTTGGTAGCATTGCCATTGAAACGCATAAATTCGAGTCACGGATCGCTCCTATAACGTCACGGGTTGCCATCTCTTAATTATGGTAGTTATGGTGTGAGCGCAGCATAAGCATATTGGTTCAGGAAACGGTGTAACGGTGCATTCACATGGGGAGTTGGCGTCAACGCTTGATGGAAGGCGTGTCTGAAACTTGATGCTGACGTGACCATCATAGTGACAACAGCCAATCACATTAAATTTTGTTTGTATTTTTGTATTTTCAAATTACAAATTACTTGTATTTTAATTAAATACATTTTTTACAACAGTATTTTGTATTTTATTTAAATACATTTGATGAGTAAGTATTTGTAATTTGTAACTAAATACTTTTTGATGTATTTGTGCCCACATCTGTATATATGTGTGTATATATATATATATATATATATACACAGATAGATAGATAGATAGAGAGAGAGAGAGATAGAGAGAAAGAAAGAAAGAAAGAAAGAAAGAAAGAAAGAAAGAAAGAGAGAAGTATACAGCACTATGGGATGTCAGTATTCATTCAGAAAAGGGATAGCACTTAAAGGGTTAGTTCACCCAAAAATAAAAATTATCCCATGATTTACTCACCTTTAAGCTATCCTAGGTGTATATAACTATCTTCTTTCTGACGAACACAATCGAAGTTATATTAAAAAATATCCTGGCCCTTCTAAGCTTTATAATGGGAGTGCATGGGGGACGAGATTTTGAAGCCCCAAAAAAGCTTACACTACTTACACTAAAAAAGCTTAAACTCACCTAAGCTTATGCTACTCCAACATCCTACATCATATGTCAGGTCAGAGGTCACTCTTCTGCTGGAACTCTAATGTTGCCAGAAGCCAGTTACTATAGTTTATAAAAATTTAAATATGGATATTTTATTGCTTTTATGATGGATGGATGCATTTTTTTGGGCTTTAAAATTTTGCCCCTTATTCACTCCCATTATAAAGGATTATAAAGAGCCAGGATATATTTTTATAATCTGCTGGATAATCTTGGTTTAATTTTTTATATGCCCTGCCAACATTTCACTGGCCTTACAACAAAAATTTTAATTTTAATTTTAACATTATTTCTAAAACTATAACAAATCATTACAATTTTAATTGTCAATTTAATTGTTTGATTGTCAATTTCCACCTTGATGACATGATTAGCAAAATTCAGAACAATAATGTTCAATACAATCACAGATAGCCAAATGTGTAGGCCTGCAAGGCATAAAAACACACGCACAAGATCCACAAATGTACTGTAATGTCAGGGCGAGTGACAGATGCATCAACTGGCTTGAAACTCTCTCACACTGGCCCAGGCTCACTGTTGAGCTCTGCAACGAACTGAATAAATATGAGCACATCAAGCAAAAAAAAAGCAATCTAATATTTTTATGCATTTATTTATTTTGCATGATGGCATATTTATTAAGGAATGTTTTCTGTTCTGTATGAGAGGTGGCATTTGCTACATGTCACGGACCCAAGGCCAGCAGGGGGCGCACTCTGTAACAACAACTCATGACGCAGAAGGTTTCCTCAAATGACCCCATCCCACAGCACAGTTCACATATATAAACCCCTAGCTGTGAGTCGCGCTTCTGTCTGAACCATCTTAATGAGCAACATTTATACATTTTTGCATCTGACCTCATTACCGTTTCTATCCAATGAGAATCAAGAATGCTTTATATTGCTCTCCACATTAAGACACAGAGTTTAATGATATTACAGGATGATTTAGATGCAGCCTTTTAATACTATGGCCCCTAATTAAAGAAGTACATAAAATATAAAACCACAGGAGTGGATAATGCAGCCTATTAAACTACAGAGGAGTGTATAAAAGGCCATATGTATTTGTCTTTTATCAGTCTATAAATCAATACACCTCAAAGCTGATGTATTGACACAACAGACTGTTTCTCACCCCTATTTGAACATCCTGCCAATTAAGCCTTGTTTTAAAAGTTGTCTGAGACCTTTTCAGAGAGCGGTAGAAAATTAATTCCTAATTGACATGCTGCCTCCCCCATTTTTCCCAGGCTGAAGAGGGATGGCAGCTAAAGGGAAACTCTGCTCCGGCCCCTCACTGTACAATAGAGAGTGGATTTGCCTTTCACACTGGTCAGTTGACCCCTTGACATCTGATGACTACAAAGTTCTGAATTAGAATAAAGGGCAGAGACTTAATCCAATTCCCACAGTTCTAGTAAGCAGAGTGCGAGAACACCAAACTTTTCAAGGAATCAGAAGAAGGTTTGTGTAACATTCTAGGAAGAGGAAGGAATTTAAAACTTAGCAATTGCAACAATTCAGGCCTCAAATTACAAGTCTAAGAGAAGCGGCGTGTTGAATGTATGAAATGACATTGATGAAACTAATCCAAGACAACAACATTGGTGGATCTCATGAAACCTTTTTATCACATGGCCAGTATTTCACAGTTTGCAATCCTTTCATGAAATTAGGTGTATGTGACTCCCAATTGTCACAGTAATGCAAAGGAAACATTACATCTCATTACTGTAATGCAAAATGTGCTTAATTTTATTATTATTATTCTATATATATATATATATATATATATATATATATATATATATATATATATATATATACAGTCAAACCAAACATTACACAGACCAAACACACACATATTTTTATATACTTTTACTAGTGGGTGCAGGACACTGTAGTTCATTTATGTAAGTGAGGATAGCAAAATAAAGTAAACTGTGATATATTATACCCAAAAATTCTTCATACAGTGGACTACCAGTAATACTGATACAAATTTGGAACCAAAAATGATGACCTGACCATGTTTTGCTTAAGTGTTATCTGACATAATTAAGATTTTCTGACACAGTTTAACTCTGAGATCTTGTCATATTTTATTACCATTTTTTAAACTATAGTGAATAAACTGTATTAATGAATGAAATGTTCAAGGTGTCTGAATAATTTTTTTTACTGCCTTTAATTTATGCTGATTTAAATAAAAATAGTTATATTACAAGAATTTTTACTACAATACATAAATCTAATGAGAATAATGGTAATTAAAAGAAGACTCTGGATGAGAATTTAGGGGAAAATGTATTTATTTTCCCAAAAATAAATGTTAAAATGCAACTAAACTTGATGTTCCTAATGTTTATTATTTTTATTTTGGGGTGAAATGTGACCTGAATATGCAAAAAGGAAATGCACATGATAAAAAGCGCTTGAAAGTATATGCTTTCGAATCAAATAAGCTATATGATGTGACCAGTGATTTGACCAGTCAAGTCAGTGAATAGAAAGCATCTTCTCAGCAATGTTTGCTTAAAAAGGCCACTGTGAGAAGGAGATGTAAACATGACAGTTATACAAACAGGCACAACAAATACATCTAATCTCTTTATCTTAGAACAAACTGGGTAGATTCACCTGTTCTGAGCTAATTCAGTGAACAGAAGGATCTTTCTGATAAAGACACAGAGACATATTGTGAAATCCTGTTTCTTTTGTGGCCGTAGGGAAAAAATCTGGTTGGTTTTTGAGAGCGAGACTGAAAAGTGACAATATCAAAGTGAAAAAGGGATCAATCTCAGGTATCTATATCAAGATGGATTAGTGAAATATTAACTTTAATATAGCTTGAAAATGAGTCTAAAGAGGATTTATCACATAAAAATCAAATACCCTCATCTCCAAGCAACCAGAAGAAGGTTGAAGTGTTTCAGGATAATCCCAGCATTCACAAACAAGTCACTTCTTTTTGTTTTTTCCCCTCAGAGTCTATCAAAAAAAATTCCCACACTCAGATTCAGCCTTATTTACATTGTAAATGACACAAAAAGACGGCAATTTATTTAATTCAGCTCTTCTTAAAGGTCTCCGCAAGCACCTCCAGAATCTAATTACATACTAACTACTTCATCTACTAACTTTTGAATAGAGACACGGACAAAATAGTAATCCTGCTGCTCTGACTCTCTCGGCTTGTGAAATCTCACGGAGAGAGGAATCACAGCCGGAGAGATGCACGTGAATATGTGCTTTTCCAAACAATGAGTGACTTAGCAAAAACCGTGGACACCCTGTGATGCCAGTAGCATTTCATTCTGCCTCCTGACGGGCCGAAAGGACTTCATCTCTTTGCATTGAAGTTATAGCACAATAGAAATTAGTCACTGTGTGATGAAGGGGCATGCTGGGAAATCTGCAGCACCACTGAGACAATCAGTCTTATCTGAGCCGGTGGGGGTGCAACCTGTTTAGTTACAGTCGGGTCATGGAAGATGACGGTCCGTATCAATGAACATAACATCATTATCAGCACAAAATCAGTCTTTTAAGTTTACTAAGGCCACATACAAACATGTGGCAATGGAAAACATTTAAAACCCTCTACATTTTCAATCTCTGTGTGTATAGAAAACATATTAGAACATATTATGATAACTTTAGCGTTGTTTTGGTGTCTCAAGGCTCTAAACAAGAAACAAAGATGCCATGGATATTTAAATTGTTTGCCCTTAGATATTTTTATGAAATTGTTTAGTCAGTGAGCCAGAGAACCCAAGAACTGAATCATTCTGATTAGTGAACAAATCATTCAGATTTTGTGAACTATATCAACTGATTCATTTAAAAGATTCAGAAGAATGATTTGCTCACAAATCAGATATGGACCAATTTTAGACAATAATCCACAAGAATGACAGAGCCCCACACATAACATGCAGAAAAATATATTTATAGAGGCCACAAATTACCTAAAATCCTTGTTTTAGATGAATCATGGCCACATTGTACTAATTTGTTCCATTGTTTATGTAAATTGCAGCCATGTTGAAGTAATTTGTTCCCTAAAATAAAGAAACAAATGAATAAGTTGAGGGATAAATTGGAAATAAAAAGCAGAGGAACCAAATTCCTAATTCGTGGCCATAATATCTTGTTTTTTCCCCCTCACATCTTATGTGCAAGCTCTATCATTTTTAATGAATTATTCTTCCAAAAAAATGTTAGCAAGAGATACCTTATAGTGGTCCATGATTTTGATTCCTGAGTAAATCATTCTTCTGAGAATATTTTCAATGAATCAGTTCACAAAACCTGAAGGATTTGTTCATGACTCAGACAGCACCCTAAAAAATGCTGGGTTAAAAACAACCCTAGTTGGGTTGAAAATGGACAAACAGAGTGACTGGGTTGTTTTAACCCAGTGGTTGGGATAAAACATTGCCCAATCTGCTTGGTAGTTTTTTTAAACTCAACTATTCTTTAAACTGTATTAAAATGAACCCAAAATATGTTTGGGTTAAAACAACCCAATCGCTGGGTTTGTCCATTTTTAACCAAACTTCGATTCTCGTGTTCTCGGACTCATTGATCCGGTCGCTTACCAACTCAATGAAGGAAGATTTTCAGTGAATACCAATGAATTTCAGTCTGTTCTTCCCACGAAGCTATCACATTACCACAGAGTTATCACATAATGTTTTATGTTCTAACTCTTCTGAATTCATAAGATAGCAAGTCATATGGACTACTTTTGAGACTTTTATGGTGCTCTTTGTGCTCTACATAAAGGTTAAAAGCTCCAATTTCCATTCATTTTTATTACATGGAAAAGAGCGACCAGGATATTCTTCAAAAATTCACATTTCGCATTCCTCAGAAGAAAGGAGGTCATACGCATTTGAAACAAGCCGTGGTGTGCACGTGTCCAGGGAAAACACATGCGTTATCATATGGATCCACTGTAAATGATTCCTTTAAAATGTATCAGAAGCACATGAGCTCAAATGTATTTTACTAAATATAACCTGGTCATTCCAGACAGATTGCTGAGTGTGGATGACTCTGACACATCAGCTATACCTTAGATGACCCCTGCGATTCACTCGGCTGCAAAGTGAGAGGCAGACGGGCCAATCTAGCAAAGTAAGGAACGGTCTGCTTAATAATTAACGCAACAAGAGATACATTGCTCTTATTTAACCACTGTTTATTCTGTGGGCCAGATTGCTGAAGTCACAATGTGTTCCCGGTGAGTAATTCCACTGTGCCCTCACCCTCACTGTAAACGCAAGACACTTCCTGTGCAGCGAGATGAGCGTGATGGAAGAGTTTTAGGAAATCTGACGTCATAAGCACATAAGACAGATGGACGAGCGGTCGCCCCTTAGGCCAAAATCGTTTAAAGGCAAATCGCTTCTATTCCGGTCTCAAATAAAACCCCTTTAATAACATTTTATTTCTGCTCTGCAAAGGATGCGATAAACCGTTTCTCCGTCGGGAGGGGAGAAGAGGAAAAGAAAGCTGTGATGTGCTGGCCTGCTTTTCCAGCCTGCCCGCCAGTGCATCGGTCCTGAGACACTAGTGAGTTTTATTTTAGGAGGCTTTTAAGTAGGTCAGCTCTCTAGTAGGTCTCGTCTATGACAGCACAGCGGCTGAGTGTAAACAACAGCACATGATGTTGTTTGTCTCTCGCTCTGTCCTGGCACCAAATGCCACCAGCTTCCCCCTTCAACCGGCCCCTGTCCCACGGGTCTTCCACAATCCTCTTTTCCATTTGCAACCCTAAAAACCTCAAAGAACCAGGCAGTTCACCTCTGACATTCTTACATATGCTGGCATTCGAGGACAAACGTCCTTCTTAAAGCCTGAGTCAGAATTAACACTCAAATGCATGTATAAACTGGCTATTAAAAATAACACAAAGTTACTCACCAGTTGGCTGCTTTGTGCTGTGAGGAACTGACAAGAGTGATTCAAATCAAAGACATACAAACAAGCTAATAAAAAAAACTAGGGATATACAATATATCAGTACCATATAGGTTATCTGTCGAGATAAAGAGTTTTTTTTTTTTATATCGCATTGTACTATTTAAATTACATTTTACTGTAATCTAACACTTAAAGTTAATCCTTAAATATACTAATATCAAAATGAACATCCATTTTGTATACTGTAGATTATAACGTTGTGATGCATGAATTCACTTGTCGCATTTAAACTGATTGTGGTGTTTGGTGTTTTCATTTTTAATGTACATGTATTTAGAAAATAGTATAAAATGTTAATATTGGACACTTATTAGTTATTGGCAATGAGCATAGGGATCTTGAGACACATTTTCCAGTGCTGAACTACTTTTTAATCATGTAATTGATTTGATTAAAATTTCAAATCGGTCGGCGCTGATAGCCTCGTGGTCAGTGTGCCAACATATGTGGCGCATATGTGGCGCACGAAGCGCTGTGGTGCTTCGGGTGACCCAAGTTCGACCTCTCTCTCCCACTTCGCTTCCTGTCTGCTTACTGTCCTATCATAATAAAGGCAAAAACGGCAAAAAAATAAATAATTCAAATCGGTCGGTGCCGATAGCCTCGTGGGCAGCACCAACATATAGCACCATCCCGAGTTCGATTCCCGGCTTCATTTATTTTTTGAATAAATTCATTTATTCAAAAAATAAATGAATATTTGCCTTTATTGGAGAGGATAGTCAAGGAAAGATGGGAAGTAATAGGGGAGGTGACAGACGCACAGGATTGGGAAAGAACCACGAGTTGGGATGCAAACTTGGGTCTCCCGATGCGCTGTTTTGCTATATTTCGGAGCGCTGCCCACAAGGAAAACAGTTTCATGGCCAGTAAAAAAACATTTCTGGTCGGTCTTAATGCAGTGAAAAGAAATGGCTGCTTCAAATGGAAACAAGGCCCTAGTTTTCCTTCACCATTTGCATCTTCATACAGGAAGGCTATCTTGGCTCCATAGTATATTGTGCAGAAATTTAAAATTCCAGCTTGGTTAAGTGCAGAAAATGTAAAATGTATGCAAGTGATGACAACATCTCTCACTTCAGTGAGTGATGACTGGAGCCCAGCAGTAAAAAGGTTTCTCAGAATGGATGAGCTATGTCCACCTATCCTCACGACTAAATGTGCTGCCAAACTGAAATAGAGAGCGGGATGTTTACAAGTTTGGGAGAGAAGGTATAAAATTCTGGGCATCGTTAACACCACCTCTATGTCGACATGCATTAAGAATTTATACAGTGTGTGCCACAGCGAGTTACAGTTACATGCCAACGTTTTAGAGAGGGTTATCGTCTTTCTCCCTGCGGAACACAGGCGACAGATATTGCACCCTCACTGTAGTAGCATTGTGTACACTACTGTAAAAATAATAGAAACATACTACCGAATCCCGATTCTGATCCAACAGAAATTCAGTGATTTTATTAGCTGGCTGCCATGGAAACATTTAGCACCTCAAATTAGGCACCTTGTTTTAATTAGGACTCAACCTTTATATAGACTAAACATGTGGATCATTAGCCCCATGAAACACTTTTATACCCAGAGAGCAAATTAATTAGTGCAGTCTGGAATACCTGTGACAGACTGTATCCTTTGATGGCAGTCTCATATGCCAATAAGTAAGAAAAGTACAGGTAGAAATGATGGTTATATAGGACGAGGTATAGAGATTAGAGTGCTGTTATTGGATTAAAGTCCCCCCAAAAGTGTTTGGACACTTAAGGCCCTGATATACTTACTGCAAGTTCTTATTTGTTTGTCACTTAGGGGTAAAAGGGGTATATCAGCAGTGATATATACTGTTAGTGGACATCCTACGCTGTTGGGAGCAGCGTTTAGATGAATGTGTAAATACTGTATGTACTGCACGCTTTTCTCACAATAACAAAATAAACACAACAATTGTCAGGCCATGTTTACTTATATAGCACTTTATACAATAGATTGCTTTAAATCAAGCCGCTTCAGAGTATTACATTAAAAAACAGTGTCAGTATTTCTTTCAAAAAGAATTACAACTTCAGTTTTTAACCTAAAACAGCTCTCCAGTGTGTTCATGTTTTTACTCGATGGACCAAACAGAAGAAATTAACCAGAGATGATTTCCATGTCAAAGAAGGCGGAGCCTCAGAGCCACACGTAATCGCCATGGACCAATGGTAGTTTGAAGGTGTTTACCAGCCAAAGCGAACTTTTCTGCCCAAGCGGTTTCGAACTTCTGAAATGAACTCCATTACGGTCAGATTTTGTTCAAAATGACGTCAAACCAATTTGTTATTCGATTTCGCCTGAAGTGTATAAAAATTATGTTATAATGTTTCTCAGAACTAATTTCACATTACTTACAGTATGGCTTTTTTATTTATCATTTAAAATCTAATAAACCTTTTTTTGGGTAATACTTTGATTGAAAAGTGTACTTGAGTTATCTTTGATAACTTTTAAATAAATACCACTTGTTTTTTTGTTATTTAAGCAGTGACATTTAGACATTTTTAATCATGGATTAGTTCTTTCTGGAACGGCTGGTGCTTTATATAGATTCAGGGACATTTGTGGCATTTTTTCACTTTTATTGATATAAATACTGCAGTGAGGACAAGAAAAGATGTGGGAATGGGATCAGGAAATGTCACAAGCTGCACTCAAACTGGCAATTTATGACTATGGCTGTTAAACCACAAACACACAAATTGTATAATCAGACATCAATCACACATTCTTTTCATGTCTGAATAACTTTCTGTGAGGAACAGACTTAAATTTATGTCGTTATTCCCTCCAGTGAGCTATTAACTCAAGAACCGCTGTGACTGTATCATTGATTCAGTGAACGAATCAGTTCAATCAATAAATGAATCATTCATCCTGATTTGTGGCTCATTCATTCAGTTCAATTGGATCCCTGAAACTGGATCAAAAGAATGATTTGTTCAGATGATCCGGTTCTTGAGTTCAACTTGCTGAATCGAAAATCCAGTTGTAATGGTTCTCGAGTTAACAGCTCACTGGAGGGGAAGATGACTTGGATAATTTCTGGCTGCTCCTCACACAAAGCTATCATATGGCTTCTGAAGACTTGGACTAAGACATGTGAAAAAACAACAGGGTAAGTAAATAATGACAGAATTTTCATTTTCATTAGAGTAGTTTGTACATGCTTCAATGTGTCCTGACAGAGTACACTCAGGTATGCAGCAGCAAAAACAAGTTTACACTTAATAAATCATCCCATGCCAACCCCTATCAGAGCACACTATTTACCTCACCTAAAATATGATTATTAAAATGTCTGTAGTACCACTGAAACCCAACCTTGCAATCATCAGATGTCAGTAAATATGAATATTTGACAGGAGGGTGGCAGCTGAGCGCTGTTGGCGTGTTAATGAACATGCCAGAGCGCCGATGACTCACACGCTCTGGTAACTCAGTACAGTCGCTCTAACAAATGTACGTGCCATGTTTAGACAAAGTGATGGAGATTGGTGAAACATGGCACTGCTGCTGTGCCAAAGCGGTGTGCCGCCCTGCCCTGTAACAGCACATATTATTGGCTGAAATTTTAGAGGGCACCGAAACCTTCCCTGCTGAATTATAGAAGACCATCAGAATGGAGTTTTGATAGGGTCATAAACATGATTGCTACTGGCACATGCATGACGCATCTCCACTTTACTGGTGTTTTTTCCATTGTGGTGAACTAGTGTTATTTAAAGAAGTGGCTTGTGGTTAGATGAGGCAAGAAGGGTTGTACCTGTATGAGTCTGTCGATGGGCTTCCAGGGCATCTTCCTTGGAGAACTGAGCACCACACTGATCACATACTAGTGCTTTTGGTCCAGCTAGAAGGAAGAAGAGTTCAAAAAAAGTAAATATCAGTTGGCCAACAGCTTTATTACGAAAGGCAACATTACACAGTGTCATTTTAGTATTATATATATATATATACATAAATATATATATATTTATGCATTGTTTATTTGTTTATATGTATATATACACATATACATTATACATACATACATACATGCACATGCACACACAGTTATTAATATTTTGAATACGCTTTTATTTTTATTTTATCAGTTTTAATTTTAATTTAAGCTGTAGTAATTTGTGCTTTTGTCATTTCATACACTTTTTAAATAGGTATTTATATTTAGCTTTCATTTATTTTGATTTCAGTTTTAGTTTTAGTAATTTTATTACTTAAACTTATTTATTTCAGTTAGTTGCCAAAATTTTTTAAGTTTAAGTATTTCATCTAATAGTCAACACTGACATTACATGGTTGAAGTGATAGTCTGACCTTCACTGATATAAATACTGTGCATAATTGATATAAAATCTACTCAAGAAAATGAATGTCTCATACATCTTCAAAGGTGTATCTAGCAAGTCCCCCAGAAGTCCCTCAATTAAACCATTAAAACATTAAGAACATATTTAAACATTATAAACTTGTACATTGAACAAATATTCTCAATTGGAAAATGGTACATGCCAGTACAGTTGATCTGTCGAGTATACTTTTTGTTTTTGAAGCTCATGTTTAGAAAATCAAATCATAAAATGAACTGAAAAGAAAACAGAAATGATGCCAAGGGCTGAAATTGTGTTATTTCAAAGTATGAGTTGTTTATGACATTAAACATTATTCATTTTCCCCCCACACATCAACAGGGTAACATACTGTCCCTTGACAGAATCAAAGAGATGTTCTTATCTACAAGAGCTGGCAGCTTTCTCTTGTCTTGTCTTGATAAAAGACCGTAAACCATAAGCCGAGGCAGAACAGACAGCAACATGTCCTAAAGGATATTAAAGCGCTTTGTATTTTCAGACTGATTTATGACATGTACAATGAGTCTCTTCTTACAAACATAACACTATACCCATTTATTATGTGTTCGTAGAGATAACAGTAATAAATGATAATCATATAATAGAAGGGTCATATCAGGTTGACGCACCCTCAGGCAGGTTCTGCTCATGTCTTCCTGTAAAAGCAGATGATTTTGATCAACCATAATTTATTTATCAATGCTAAGGTTGGTTTGTTCAGGGTGAATCTCAGAAAGCCTGTCAAGCCTGTTATATTGCATTACAATATAATATACTCCCATTCAAAAGTTTGGGGTCAGCAAGATGTTTTGAAAGTAGTCTCTTATGCTCATCAAAGCTGCATTTATTTGATCAAAAATAGACTAAAAACAAGAATATTGTGAAATATTATTACAAGTTTATATTATTATAATTTTAATGTTTTTAAACTTGTATTTATTCCTGTGAATTTTCATCAGGAAATACATCAATACATTATTTCAGTTGTTAGAAAGGTTAAAAGAACAGCATTTATTTGAAAAGTAAAACATTTTGTGTTGAAACAGTCAATAATAAAATGTGACATTCTGTACCTCTGCCTCATATTAATCTTTTAATCATATTTATAGATGTCTTGACACTACATCTAACAGAGCAAGAACTGTTAGAACTTAACAGAAATATTGTCTTTACTGTTCCAATACTTACAGAGGGCACTGTATATATTACGCACACGCACACACACAAAAAGTTTGGAAATAGTAAGATTTTTAATGTTTTTAAAAGAAGGATCATGTGACACTGAAGACTGGAGTAATGATGCTGAAAATTCAGCTTTACATCACAGGAATAAATTACTTTATAAAATATATTCAAACAGAAAACAGTTATTTTAAATTGTAATAATATTTCACAATATTACTGTTTTTACTGTATTTTTAATTAAATAAATGCAGCCTTGGTGAGCAAAAGAAACTTCTTTTAAAAAACATTAAAAATCTTACTGTTTCCAAACTTTTGACTGGTAGTGTATGTGTTAGTTTCAGTTTTCAAGGACTTTCAGTTTGTTTTCTATTGTCACGTTCCTTTGTTCAGTTTCCCGCCACTCATATGTATCCTTGGTTACCGTCATCATTAGTTAATTTATGTCAGCTGTGTCCCATTAATCACCCTTGTTATGTTTGCTACTTAAGTTCCTCCCGTTCACTCAATCTTTGTCTGATCACTATCTGTGTATGTTGTGTTGCACCTGACTGCCTGCTTGTTGGATTGTTCATTAAACTTGTATTTTGGATTTCTTCTCTTTTTCTGTGCCTGCCTTCTTGCAACCCAGCATCACAATATGGGTCATTGACGAATAAGGTATTTAAAAGTGTAAAAAAAACAATGGAGGTATAATTAATTTTGAAGTCTTATTAAGTGTTAATGAGATTACGTAGTTTTTATAATCAAATAACACTGCTTTTGTCATTTATTACAAGATAGACAAAATCTGTCACCAAAAAAAGTCATTCGGTTTTACCAACTGACACGTTTTGGTTATACCGATTGACAATATTTTCAAACAATGCTAACAGGTTATGTAGCTAGCTAGCAAAAGGACAATCAAACATTTTATATTTTAGTACAAGTTTTTAAAATAACATTTGCCATGTTTAATAGTGGTTGTACCGAATGACCTGATGACTATGAATTTTTCAGTTAAGAGTTAGTTACTTTGCATCATGACCATGTGGTCCTTTGCAGGTGTCTAAATGATGTCACATCCTGTCACATGATATTGACCACATGACTTGATCCAAAATGGTCCCTTTTATATTTGTTACTCCGAATGACATCAATGAAATTCATTTTTCCGGACATTTTTTCTCATAACAAAGCAACGACTTCTACACATAATTTTAATACCATTTTGCACTATGTTGATATGATGTTAAAGTCATTTTAAGATTTTAATCACAAATGAAATGACTGTATTGGCCTTTGCATGGTTAAACCGAATTACCTTTTGACACTTCAAAATCTTTAAAATACCTTTGTATGTAGCAAAATATAATTAAAACCTTTTGGATTCAATAAAAGATCTAAATGTACCTTACATACTCTGGATGTCATATCTTTATTATCTTTTTTTTTATTTTATTTTTTTAAATGTTTTACTTTTAAGTCTGTTTGTAATTTTCATTACTATGATTCTCATTTTAATTACTGTATTGCAGTCAGAAGATCATCTTGTCTGGGAACAATGGAGGCTGTGCATGTACAGTAATACCATTATATATAAATCTATTTAAATTGTATAACTTTTTTTCACATTACATTAATGAGAATCTGAATTTTTCACATTAGGATAATGAGAAGGGGTGAGGGCTGCTTAATTATCATGAAAATGTCACAATGCAAGAAATCTTAATGGTCCTAAAAACAGGCGATGAAAAAAAAAATCACCCCATTAAGACATCATTAAACATCTGAATCACCTACACAGATGGAAATACATATACAAGGTGTACAATGCGCGCACACACAAAGAAAGAAAAGAATCATTTAACCCAGTTGCAACCACCGATCCTTAATAACTGGACTAAATAACTGTTCTGATGGCCATCAACTGCCTGAGGGAATCCATCTATTATTAGTATTAGATCCACCTGTGGAGCCGCTGGCCCATTATGAAGTAGGCCAGGATGTTTCCATCACTTTAGAAACACTCTCAATAAACCACATATACTCATCAAATGAGGAGAAATGGCCAAAGTGATGTTGCTTTTTCTGAACAATTCATGAGGGACAAGACCTCAAACAGAGAAGTGGACAATGTCTTCCATTCACCACACATGGCTTGGACACAACATCTACAACTATGGGTTCTGCTAGCAGGTTTTTACCATTTCCTGCAGACTTTGTATCTCAGACTCAAAGAAAAAAAAAAATCAATAAAATCCAAATGTATAATGACCATCGGCTCATCAAGTATCTTATTTTCACTCAACTGGCCTGAAATGGCTTTTTATGACTCATTAAAGCACCCACAAGCTTCATGAAGTCAGCCAGCTAGCACCTAAAATTAGCCTCTTTCCACAAACACTTTCTTCTCCTTTCTTCTGGATGACAACCAAAGCCCTTTAAAGTTTAAAAATGCTCTCATTTACAGAATCACTACAAACCATGCTAAAAAATACTTTGACTCATCAGCGCCAGCGTAAATTACGCCTGTGAGAACATTTCTGATATGCGTGAATGAAAACGCTCTGTGTTTTCAGTTTATTATTGTCGTATTAGTGAAGGATAGTAGCCACTCTTCAGGGCTTGCTTTGAAATGCTTCCTAAATTCAAGTGAGCTATCTACCTAGACAGCATTTTTGGGAATCATGCATCATTTCAGCATATCTTATTTGTTCTGTTGTAATGCTGACAGGCAAGGTGAGGCAGGATTCTCTCATATGTCTCCGTGCACATTTTTCCAAACGCTTGGCACACATTTAGAAACCACAAAGCAGATCCCACATTCAATAGGCTTGTGTTCTGTTTCAGTCGGCACATTGTACACTGTACTGCCCATGATAAACAGCCCAAACAGCCTCCAGACTGGCTGCAATCACCCTCCATCAAAACACTTTGCCTGGCATACAAAAATAAGATTCAATCTCGTGCTGAATACCAAATTAGAGCATTGGAAAACAAGGGCTTCTGCTACTTGGCAACCGTTGGGATGTAAAGCAGCAAAATCCAATGACGGGCCAGAAGATCTAGGGCTTTGATGTGCTATAAAGACTGAATTAGATTTTTTTTTTTATTTCCCCCCATTTCACTGGCTTTCAAATTAAAGACTTAAGTTAACAATCATAAATTGTAAGTGATTGGACATTAACACTGAAATAACGTTATTTATGTTGCAATTTGCGAGTCAGTCGAATGATAGGTCACAATGGAAAACAATCATTAAATAATGGAGGCGCAAAGGTCATAATATTAAAGCAGCTCTATATATAAACACAGCAGGGTGGTTTAATGCTTATTAAAAACGGCCTTCTGTCAATCTTTGTGACAAAGTACATAGAAAGGTAATTTATTAGTATGCTGACATCTGCAGGTCTGTGAGGTATGAGTGGTTAAATCCACCTGATAGAAGCCGGACAGTGAAACAGAATACACTTTCCACGAATAAGGTATCAAATAAGGTCTGACATAACTCCTACAAAAGTCTACCCTAACCCTAACCCTACCCATCAAAGTTAAATAGACTAAATGTTTTGAAATAAAATAAATAAAACAAAATTCCACTAAAAATATATAGTTTATTGTATAAAAATACTGTATTCCTGTAAAGTACAGTAACAGGGTTGAAAATTTTGCCCACATGTGTGTAAAATTAAAGATTATTTACCTGGGTGTTCCAATTTTGAGGAATGTTACAAATAAATATTACATTTTTGGTGAATAAAATTAGTAAGTAAATTATTTTGATGACAAATTTAGGTAACACTTTAGTTTAGGGTCCAATTCTCACTAGTTGCTAGTTGCTTATTAGCATGCATATTACTAGGATATTGGCTGTTTATTAGTAATTTCAATGGTTCACCACTGGGGGGCGTGACTTTGGCAGTTTGACACATGCTCCGAACCACTGATTCGAAACAAAAGATTTGTAAAGCTTTGAAGCTTCATGAAGCAGTGTTTTGAAATTGGCTATCACTAGATATTGTTGAATAAAGTGGTTACTTTGTTTTTTTGGCGCACAAAAAGTAATCTTGTCGCTTTATAACATTAAGGTTGAACCACTGTAGTCACATTTTTTAAATATGTTTTAAATATGTCTTTAGTAGCTTTCTGGGCATCTGAAAATGTTAATTATCTTGCTGGCAATGGAGGCCTCATTGAGCCATCGGATTTTATGAAAAATATCTTAATTTGTGTTTTGATGATGAACGAAGGTCTTACGGGTGTGGAACGACATGAGGGAGAGTAATTAATGACAGAATTTTCATTTTTGGGTGAGCTAACCCTTTAATAGTGAGAATTAGACCCAAATCTAAAGTATAACCCAAATTTAATATCAATTTAACAGATTATGTCAAAATTATTGTAAAATAAAATAAAATTTTAATTATTGGATACAGTTGAAAAGTCAAGACCTCTGAGGCTGGACAGGCCAAAATCCCCATTTTAAGGGAGAGGACATAGACATAGTTGTTTTTCACGTTAGGTTAATTTTATATTTATCAAACATATCTAAGTGACAGCACAGGATAATTTATTGATAGAAAAAGTGCCAGAAACTGGCATGGCGGCACATGTACTGTACATGCCCTCAGAAGTAACCTTTTAACACTTGACCACAGTGCAGACGTCTGCTCCATCCTCTTGAGTCTGCCTCTAAGGGCCTGCAGTCAACATTTCTGTTTTCTTTCTGCATTTTGTTTTATTTAGGACTCCACCAGTGTCCTCCCTCCACCCCAGCGCTCACGCTATTTTGGAGAGCAGTGGCTTGGAGAGCAGTCAAGTTTGATTAATTTTGGGATTTGGGTACAGTATGTTCCTGGACACACATCTGCGAGCAATCATAAATGCTCCAGAATGCTGGCAGAACATCCAGACCTGCCGGCAGCTGATGATGTCATCAGTGCGAGGGAAGAGCTGGCGTGTCGCCAGGCACAGAGCGCAGGGCTTCTCCCAGACAGAGAGAGAAAGACAGAGAAAAAAGAGAAAGAGACATTAAGAGAAAACATCTTGACAGGGCTTTCAGCCCGAACGCCGCACATGATGAAGATTCGCTCTCGTTCATGTCGTGCGTGAACAGGTGCGACAGCGGATTACGAGCAGATTAAATGTGGGAGGAACTGAATATTGTTGCCAGTGTTTATTGATTTATAACAGATTAGGAGGGTTGGATTTGGGAGAAAAAATAATACACCTTTTCCTCTCACTTTCATAAACACAAAAAAAGAGACAGAGAACAAGACATAAAAGAGGGGATTCTTTTTTAGTTCATTTGGAGAAGAGCACTGTCAGAATCTTGACAAAAACGTGAGCTGATAAAGTCAAGTGAGGTGGGCTTCACAAACCCTCCAGAGAGACGACTATAGACTTAATCAGACAGATGGACACACACACACACACACACACACACACACACACACACACTCTGCTGCCAGTTTGAGTGTATTTCCCCTCCACTTGAAACAGGACATTCCCTTTTAAAGCACAATTTAGTGTGGGCAACTACTGAATTCAATAAGCATCAATCATGTTCCTGAAAACTGAACCTGGAGCCTTGGCTTTGAATCCTGCCTGCAACTTGTTTCAATGTCATTCTTCCATTTTCCCCCCAAAATGTCCCTTCTCTGCTATCATAAAGGTGACAAAAACATTTCTTGATATTTTAAATCAATCACTGAACCAAAAGTAATTGGTTCATATATATTGCCAAGGATGATTTAATGGCTGGTATTTAAAAAATTATTTTTTTATTTTTTTTAAATAAATATTGTGTTATATAGTGTTGAATAAGTGTTCTTTTCTTGTTGGTATATATTGTCCAGGATGATTTATTGGTTGATATTCTAATTTTTATTTATTTATTTATTTTTTGAGTAAATACTGTGTTAAAAAAGTGTTATTTTATTGTTGCCATATATATTGTCCAGGCTGATTTATTGTTTGATATTTTATTTCTTAATTAATTTATTTATTTTTTAGTAAATATTGTGTTAAATAAGTATTATTTTATTGTTTGCGTATATATTGTCCAGGTTGATTTATTGGTTTATATTTGATTTCTTAAATGTACTTATTTGAGTAAATATCGTGTTAAATAAGTGTTCTTTTATTGTTGGCTTATATATTGTACAGGTTGATTTATTGGCTGATATTTTAATAATATATTTTTTATTTTTTTATTTTTTTGAGTAAATATTGTGTTAAATATGTGTTCTTTTAATGTTGCCATCTAATTTGTAATCATAAAATTAAAATTGTAATGCTGATAATATAATCTGTAATTACCAAATGTTTAAATTTTTAAATAAATTTGTAATAAAAATTAAATTGCAGCATTTTCACTAGTGGCATTTTTATATGAAAAACCAATGTCGGTAGACCACATAACAGTCTGTAAAGCAACGACTGAAAGGGAAACATCTTAAAAAAGGAGCTACAATAAAAAACAGGATGACAGCTGGACAACATAAGCCAAAACACAGAGTTTCAGCACTAAACTTCATTTTGCAGTCTGCGTCTGGGTTATTTTATGTCTACAGTTATGCAACAGACCCTTTTGATAACCAAAATCTGACGGCATAAGTTCTAACTTAATAGCACACGTCGGCAAGAAACAATACCACACACTTACATAACATGCAACAGCATCATTTCAACATGATCGCTTAATTATGGGTTTGGATGTGTATAAACAACTGGATCCGTCCCCTCCCTTAAACGTGTTTCTGTCTTACACCTCCTCATTACAATGAGAAAAAAAAAAAAAAAAAAACAAGTTGGCAAGATTCACTGTACATACTGTACTAATAATGTGGCAAAGTGCCCAGACTGGATCTCTGCCAGGCTTGAAATATAACAGTTGAGACACACATGAGACTGAAAAGGGAAGTGGGAAGACGGGGATAACCAAACACTGCGTCACTAACAGAAGTGCAATGTTCCATCTGTTAGAGCAGGTTAAGCGTGCGGTACATAGTGGACAAACACAGGGCAACAGGGGGCTGACACTTGTTGCACAACACAGATCACGTATCACTTGTGCAATTGTACTGTAACCTATGTTTTCATCCTTATCGGGACTACATTTGTGTGTGATCATGTTGTTTATGGGTTGGGGTGGGCTTACCTGAATGAGATAGCATGTGCATCCTCAGTCGTAAACTATCCAGGAACTGCTTTCCACAGAACTCACAGCCAAAGGTCTTCACTCCACCGTGCAACTTCCTGTGGATGCAACACATATTGAGAGATCAAACAGGTGTAGCTACACACAGTATCTACACACTTTGACCATTACAGTTTGAGAGGGGAAGAGCTGAACATTTTCTTGACCTTGATGTCAAATTTAACAGGTAATGTGTGCTTTCAATGAGAAAATGGCATCAAAATGAGTTTGATAGAGACATAACAAGATATAATCTATAGTCAAGCACATTACATATTTTAAGTGAATATATATTTTAATAAGTAGAAAGAATAACAAAGATTAATGATGGTTTTCTTCTTTATTTATTTATATAGCACTGTATAAGTACAACTAAGTTGCCCAAAGTGCTTTACAAGGTGAACACAGAAAATAATACATCAGCATGATAACAATAAATAACATTTAAAATTAATACAATCATAGGCCATCAGCCATTTTAAAAAAGCCAGAGAAAATAAGTACATTTTTTACTTAGATTTAAAAATAGCCAGAGTCTGTGTCGTTCTAATAACTAGTGGCAACTTATTCCATAAATAAGGACCAGTCACCGCAAACGCACGATCACCCCTGTGTTTAGATCTAGTTCTTGGCACTTTTAAAAGTGCAAGATGACTGGATCTAAGTGATCTAGGAGGAACATGACTTACGAGGAGATCTGCGAGATAAGATGGAGCAAGGTTACTGATGGACTTGAAAACCATGACCAGGATTTTGTATTTTACAGGTAGCCAATTCAACGAGACAAGAATGGGAGTAATATGTTCATATTTTCGTGTCTGTGTCAGGAGTCTAGCAGCAGCATTCTGTACTAGTTGCAACAGATTTCAAACACTCCCTTGTCTGGTTTAGTAAGTTGGGGAAATCATAGGTTGGGTGAATATTAAAAAAATAAAAATAATAATAAAATAAAAAAATAAACCTATGATGCCAAAATGCCAGATTTGTCGAGTATCCTCATTAGAGCAGTTTTAAATGAACTTAAAGAGAAATGAGATGCGTGTCAGATCCACGTCATGTTCGGCAACTGATGTTCTTAAAGTGACAGCAGCCTAATAAACCAGTTGCTGTGATGTCTGTCATTAATGTTAATCAAAGAACAAAGGTAACAGAGAAAACTGAAGCTTTAATAAGGATTGATCTATATTTAATTTATAATTTATCCAGTGAAGACTGTACAGTGTTTGATAACTTTATTCAATTTCTGATGGGAAGGCCACAGGTAAATATGACATTTATTATAAAGAGTTTATGTAAAGATTGTTTTAAGTACACTTAAATTAAAAGTTATTTTTAAAGCCTAATAAATGTTAAAATTGATAGCTTTCAGTTATACTGTAATGGTACTGTTGAATGGCTATAATTCGATTTCATAGAGACATCAGTACCAGTATTAGTATCAGTGATACTGGCCTTCATTCATAAAAAGATGCCATTAAACAAATATTTACAATATAAAATTACATTTTATTTCAAATTTATATTACATTATAAAACTATTAAAAACTCTAATCACAATAAATTACAGAAAAAAATGTGCAATTAATTTGTTTTTTTAATCAATTGACAGCACTAATATATACAGTATCTCACAGAAGTACACCCCTCACATTTTTGTAAATATTTTATTATATCTTTTCATGTGACAACACTGAAGAAATGACACTTTGCTACAATGTAGTGAGTGTACAGCTTGTGTAACAGTGTAAATTTGCTGTCCCCTCAAAATAACTCAACACACAGCCATTAATGTCTAAACCGCTGACCACAAAAGTGAGTACACCCCAGTGAAAATGTCCAAATTGGGCCCAAAGTGTCAATATTTTGTGTTGTCACCACAGATGCTCAATAGGGTTTAGGTCTGGAGAGATTCTTTAGCAAGGC
The DNA here is from genome assembly GCA_037101425.1 of Elopichthys bambusa. Lineage (NCBI taxonomy): Eukaryota > Metazoa > Chordata > Actinopteri > Cypriniformes > Xenocyprididae > Elopichthys > Elopichthys bambusa. The sequence goes on from CM074444.1 coordinate 21,883,546, forward strand.
AGTGGTCGTCTTGGAGGTTTGTTTGGCGTCGTTATCATGTTGCAATACTGCCCTGCGGCCCAGTCTCCGAAGCGAGGGGATCATGCTCTGCTTCAGTATGTCACAGTACATGTTGGCATTCATGGTTCCCTCAATGAACTGTAGCTCCCCAGTGCTGGCAGCACTCATGCAGCCCCAGACCATGACACTCCCACCACCATGCTTGACTGTAGGCAAGACACACTTGTCTTTGTACTCCTCACCTGGTTGCCGCCACACACGCTTGACACCATCTGAACCAAATAAGTTTATCTTGGTCTCATCAGACCACAGGACATGGTTCCAGTAATCCATGTCCTTAGTCTGCTTGTCTTCAGCAAACTGTTTGCGGGCTTTCTTGTGCATCATCTTTAGAAGAGACTTCCTTCTGGGACGACAGCCATGCAGACCAATTTGATGCAGTGTGCGGCGTATGGTCTGAGCACTGACAGGCTGACCCCCCACCCCTTCAACCTCTGCAGCAATGCTGGCAGCACTCATACGTCTATTTCCCAAACACAGCCTCTGGATATGATGCTGAGTACGTGCACTCAACGTCTTTGGCTGACCATGGCGAGGCCTGTTCTGAGAGGAACCTGTCCTGTTAAACCACTGTATGGTCTTGGCCACCGTACTGGCCACCGTACTAGAGCCACAATTCTTTTTTTCAGATCCTCAGAGAGTTCTTTGCCATGAGGTGCAATGTTGAACTTCCAGTGACCAGTATGAGAGAGTGAGAGCGATAACACCAAATTTAACACACCTGCTCCCCATTCACACCTGAGACCTTGTAACACTAACGAGTCACATGACACCGGGGAGAGAAAATGGCTAATTGGGCCAAATTTGGACATTTCTACATAGACATTAATGGCTGTGTGTTGAGTTATTTTGAGGGGACAGCAAATTTACACTGTTATACAAGCTGTACATTCACTACTTTACATTGTAGCAAAGTGTCATTTCTTCAGTGTTGTCACATGAAAAGATATAATAAAATATTTACAAAAATGTGAGGGGTGTATTCACTTCTGTGAGATACTGTGTATATATATATATATATAATGCATTTGGTAGATGCTTTTATTCAAAGCTACTTACATTGCATTTAAAATATACATTTGATCAGTTTCCCTATAATATAATGTAATGTAATATATAGTATAACAGATTAGATTGGATATACAGGATAAATTCACTCAAAAATGTAGGCCTAATTCTTTCATCATATGGTATGTGCATGCATGAATGAGAGTTATGCCGCAAGAGGAAATTTGAACATTCTCCAAAACATCTCCTTATGTGTTCATAATAAAGAAAGATAAGCTTTTAGTTAAATGAACTATTCCTTTAAAGTTAAAAATGCACTTTTATTTAGGGAATGCAGCTTCACAAATCTATGCTTGATATTCTAAACACGCCTGCGTCTGTGGCTCATAGTTTATTTTGATGATACTCTCGACAGGGTGCTGTGAAAGGTTTAGGGCACATACTTCAAAGACTTCAGGCACTCTAAATATTCATCAAGCAGGTCTGAATCAATTAGGCCTAATACAGCAAAAGCTATTAATGAACTGAATAGCATATGCCTTAAAATAAACCTAGACCTGGATTGAAGAAACGCAACTAGCTTGTCTACAAACGAACATTCGTAACCGAACTAGCTTGAGCAGAGCTATGAAATATTTACCGTCCAGACGTAGTGACCTGGTGGCTTGAGAGAAAACATTTATGGCTTTGTTTTATGAAAAATTAAACACGCCTCAGAGAAAGGGTACACAAAGAACCTGAACAAATATATACACTCCATTTCAATGAAGTAGCCAGGCCGGGAGTGAACCATAAGGCCAAAAGCCACCCGTCAAAGTTAAACATGCTGATTGTCCATTTAATCTGTCCTCTCGCTCTAAATATTTGTTTTAATTGAAACGTATTAAATGCTCCTGAAATACCCCAGCACTTCGGTATGTTTAACTGAGTCACGCTGTACATATCAACGACTCGTCCCCCGCCCACTCCTGTTCTCTTCTCTCGCCTGAGTCCTTTCATGTGAATTCCAGCCACACACACACAGACGCACCGTCGGCGCGTGCGCTGCATCAACGAGCAGTTGAGCGAGCCCGCCGCAGACGTAACCTTTATTCCTGCTATAGAGCCCTTAATTATCACCGCTCCGCAACCGGGGCGCTGCCAGACATGCACAGGCTCATTATGAACAGGGGCATATTATTTCACCTTGAAAAAAGCTATTAAAGCGAACTCTCTCTACCACCAGAAACGGTCGTGTTAAAATATTAATTCCAGGACATTCTGCTTAAGATCATTCAGAGTAATGGAAGCGAATTAGCTTTCTATTCGGATTCAAAGACTAGAGTCAACATGCTCAGGTACGGTCATTTTATTTGACCAAGGATGTTTGCTCAGGTCATGTGCCCTTCGGTTGAGGGCGCAGACAGAATGCGTGTTAGCCGCATTTCACAATCTGTAGCATCTGCTGCGTCGTCCCCCTTTGCAGCCACAACACAGGGTCTGAAATAGACCGCCTGACAGAGCCCAGCCTCCCATAAACAATATCCACTCAACCGCAGTGGACACGCTGAGCACCGCTGTCGGCAGCCAACAAACGTTATCTACAGATTTGTGTGTTTGCTGGAAAAATACTAGTGTTATCTTACTGAATGTTGCCTTTTGGCTTGAAAATGACATATTATTGTGCAGCTAAGCTTTAAAAATAACCAAACGACTAGGGTTTTTAACAGTACCGCATTAATGCAGACGTATAATGGATGACTTGCAGTTTATTGAGGTTGACTAGTGAGTTCCTCTTGTCTAGCTTTACTGTATATAGCGGAAATGTCATTTTAAAGGAGATGTATTAAGAGACACGCCTTCTCTAATGGGTTTTAGCATGCTTTTCTTTAGTATGCTAATAGTAATAGTAACTGTTACAGTAATTGTCTTCATCCAGTTTATAACATCGCTGCCATGGCCATCAAAACACCTCTTTTGTAATGAATCTACAGTACTGAACACAATATTTCAAGACAATTTTTGTCGGATCGAAAAATGATTAATTAAAATGTCATTAGCACTATGTTTTTAAGAATTTTCAAGTTTGAAGGGTTAGTTCAACCAAAACTGAAAATCCTGTCATTAATTACTCACCCTCCTGTCGTTCCACACCCATAAGACCTTCGTTCATCTTCAGAACACAAATTAAGATATTTTTGATAAAATCAGTGGTTTGGAGCGTGTATCAAACTCCCAAAGTCACGTGATTTCAGTAAATGAGGCTTCGTTACGTCATGGTGAACATGATTTCACCAAGTACTACATATTCCTGGAACAACATTCCAATTAACCAATCAGATTTGAGAGACAAGTTTACCATTTATGTCAAGTTTAGGCTTACAACCTGGGTTAGGTGCTTCCACAACAGTGTTATTCAACTATCATTTCCCTCTGATTTTAGGGATAAGTTATGGGTAGGGTTAAGTTTAGGGATTGGGAAAAGGTTAGGACTAAATTTTCAGATAGGAATGTTGTTCCAGGATCAACAAAATATGCTGATCCAGGAACATGTCTTACTTGGCAAAATCACGGTGACAGTTACGTCATAAGTGTTTTGAAACGTTTCGAAATTTCAATGGTTCACATGACTTTGATACATGCTCCGAACCACTGATTTGAAACAAAAGATTTGTAAAGCTTTGAAGCTTCATGAAGCAGTGTTTAGAAATCACTCATCACTAGATATTGTTGAACAAAGTCGTTATTTTGTTTTTTTGGCGCACAAAAAGTATTCTCGTCGTTTCATAACATTAAGGTTGAACCACTGTAGTCACATGAACTGTTTTAAATATGTCTTAAGTAGCTTTCTGGGCATCTGAAAGTATTAATTATCTTGGTGTCAATGGAGGCCTCACTGAGCGATTGGATTTCATCAAAAATATTTTAATTTGTGTTCCGTAATTAATGTCAGAATAACAAGTCTTAAAGGGATAGTTCACCAAAAAATGAAAATTTGAAATATCCTTTTAAGACTTTTTATTGAGCAATTATTTTAAAATATGCTTTGTGAAAAAATGTCTGATTGGGTATAGTGGATGTCCTTATAGGGACAGTTTACCCAAAAATCATTTATGCAATACCAAACCTGTATGACTTTCTTTTCTTTTTTTTCTTCTGTGGAATACGGAAGATAAATATTTTAATGTAAAAATCTGAGATTTTGTTTTTAACAGAAGAAAGAACAGGTTTGGTAAGGGTGAGTAAATGATGACAGTTTTCATTTTTGGGTGAACTACCCCTTTAAGACATCAGTATACTAGTCAACCCACCAACTAGTCGGTTTTGCATATCCTTACTAAAGAGTCAAAAACAGTTTACTATACAGTATGTGAATGCTTCTGATAATACGCAATTGAACATTTTACTTTTCATCTAAATAAAGTTAATTGTGCGTTGCTAGTATTAATCAATGTATCATCAAACCTGCTCAGCAATTTGATTGCTTAGTAACAGAGCACCTTTCAGAAACACCCTGTTAATCTCATTGCCTCTGTCCACTTGAAAGACACAAAAGATTGAACAACAACACTGATGTGAAATGTGGAGAAATACCTGGTAAATTGAACAATAAGAGGAAAATCAATACTACTCGTCTTGATCCCAGTCATTGTCAAAGCAAATCCAAATAGACACAGACATAAAACATCATGACAACTCACTGCATTATTCAAATAGTCTAGTCTGTGCTCCAGTATCTGACACTGATATGCAGATACAGACAGTAACAAAAGAATATTAAATAATCCTGAATTCAGATCAATGTTAAACCAACGTTAAACATGGAAATCGAACCTTTGAAAGAACAAAGTGTTAAAACTCAATCTTCTGGTCGATTTAAGTACACCTGCCCTGAACAAAACAGTTCAGACGAGGTTAGAGGAGAAAAACCAATCTGTAAAGATGATGGTCCATTTGTCTCTACAGGCCGCTGTTATACATTCCTATTAAAATGCAGGCATTAAAATGTCGACTTTCTCTAAGGAGACAAATTGTCGAGCTGTCTGTTTGAGACAGGGCAAGCGCTTGTGTTTCTGGAGTGGGCCACTGGAAGTGGCTTTGATTAATGGCAGGCCAGAGCTGAGCTGCTAGAGTACCTTTCCCACTGAGAGAGCAATTCAGGGGCTGATGTGTGCAATCGGATACTAGAGCACTGCCAAATTACCAATGAGGCGGCTTTAAAGGGAGTCTTCCCCAAAGCAGTATGAGAAAACCCTATGAAGCATGAATGAGAAAACAGAATCACAAACCCACAAACAAATGTTCATTTATCAAGATAGGTTAGCTGGAACCATGACACAAATGATCACATTTATGTGCAATGGTACTTATAAGATACTAAATAAAGCACATCTACGTAGGTAGTTTAATGGTAGGTATTACAGTACATGGTAAAACTAAAAAAAAAAAAAAAAAAAAAAAAAAAAAATTGGTAATAGTAAAGCACTTTTTTGATAGTAACAAAGTCTATTTAGTAACACTTTATACTGATAGTCGGTTTAAAGGTCTCTGTGAACGCACACACGGCCGCTGCCGGAAGCCAGTGAATGGTTTATAAAATTTTAAATATGGATATTTTTCTTCAAAACCCCCAAAATGTTCTTATCTTTTTTTATTAAGATTGTTCCAAAGACAACACAAGACAAAAACAAGTCAAATATAGACCTTGAATAACTATATAATAATAATAATAATAATAATAATTGTGCTTAGGAACATTCTTATGAACTTCTTATAATTTATCTTAAGACATTTCCTAGCCTCTTAAAAAAAAAATTAATGAATCCGGCCCCTGGTCTCTAGACAAGGCTTGTCCCTTCTTTTAATGTAAGACTATGGGATTTTGTGTTATCCATCAGTCGAAAGTTGTTTGCTAATCACTTATTGAGTAACAGCACAGCTCTACTCAACAAGTAGAGTTAATTCATGTCACAAACAGAGAGGGATAAGTTGCACACAGATGTTTAAACCTTTAGGTTAGAGTTTGCTTGTTTAGTTAAGATACCTAACAAACCCCAACAAAAATTAACAAAATAATTCAACATAATGTGGCACAGGCTGTATATAGTATGAAAACCATGTATGGCAGCAGCTTTACTGACATTCTTCCTTGCAAGGCTTGAGAGGAAAACTGGAAAGATTCTCAGCAAATTGGGAAGTGTTCAATTTCCCCGTGCAGCGGATGCTCAATGACCTGACGGCATTGTGCGAGCGAGGCCAGTGCCATTATGACAGCACGAGTACATCCTCACAGCTGACTGTGTTTCCCTCAGGGTCTTTTGAAAGATCGCCGCTGGTAATTTCACAGAGTTCTGTCTAGAAAGCTTCTAACGCTGTTATGCAGGTTGGAAAAGCTGCCAAATGTTGTCTGGGAACATGGTGTAACAACAGCGTGATGTTTCCGTGGATGATTTACTATAATTTTGTACTGAAAATGTAGATACTTAGTGGAGCACCATCGGCCTCTCAACAAACATTATTATTCTATTAAACTCAGCTTCCAGGTAAGGTTATGTGTCTCACTCAAGGTCAATGTGACACTGCACAAACAAGTACTATGACAGCAATAACCAGTCATTTTTTTACGCAACACACTGCTCAAATTTGCCACAGTGGCCTTGATAGTATGCTGAATCCCTGACCTTTAAACTTATCTGGGTATTTTTCTAATGTTTAAACATTAAACATTTAATTTTAGGGTTCACTCAGTGTACTGGAGTATCTCTCATATGATATCAGTTTAAACGGGTAATTCTTTGCAACAATTTGAGACTGATGACACTACATATTTGATGTAAACACTGCAATAGAATAATTTTCTTATTTTTTATCTAGATAGATAGACAGACAGACAAAAAATAAATCACAGACAAATATATAAATCGATAGATAGACAGACAAAAATAAGACAGAGATAGATAGATAGATAGATATAGATAGATAGATAGACAGATAGATAGAGTATATAATAATATATATCTACAAAAATATTTTTACTTGAAAAAAGTTACTTACAGATTTACTTTATATATATATATATATATATATATATATATATATATATATATAAAGAAAAACAATTTACAAATTGGGTAAGAAAAATTAATTTAATTGAAGACATACTCATAAAACAAGTCTTAATCTTATGTATATTTGCTAAAAAAAAAAGAAAAAAGGATTTTTTAAGGATTTTAGACATTTTACTGAAAAACAAGACAAAAATACTAATTAACTAAATTGTTTTTGACCGTTTAAGTATTAAAATAATGTGTAACTATTAAAATACTGAACTGCTTAAGTTTTACAGTAGTTACATTAAGTGAACAACAGTAATTTCTGACATCTTTGTAAGACTGTGAATGATCCAAAGCCTATCTTTAGCCTGAATACTGTGTATTTCTGCATTTTCTTCAAGCTTATATACTCTGTAATGAGCATGTAGGTATCCTTGTGTAAGCCCAAGACTAAAGCGGCTACTATAAACACTTTCTAGGGAAAGGGCTGGATGTAAACTTTGACTCTTTCTCTCAGTGAGCCAACAAGAGCTCTGGCACAAGGGCCACATTACGCCTACTGTGTGGAATTAGAGTGAAATGCAGGCTACCGGTCATCATAAGGATTAAACTAACCTTTTACTTTGATCAAGAGTTTGGGTTACAAGGGCACAGACAGCAAAACATGTGGCCGAGCCAACGAAATCAAAGTTGTTTGTATTTTGGCATATTACGCTAGAGTTTAGGAACTGTGACTAAAGTCACTGTTTTCAGCTGAATCTCAGAGTGGCCAATCAATAAGTCACCCAACCCCCAAGGCTACGGCCAGAGCTACGAAAACAGGCACGCACACACTCAAACACACAAAAGAGGGTTTGAACACAAGAACAATGTGAGAAAGAGAAGAAAAAACACCCTCAGGGCGCCAAAGGTCAGAAGTTTGACCCGACCCTAAAGAGTTGACCTGTATAGCCGTGATAAGGGCTGAAAGAGTCCTGTCTTTGCCTGATAGCAGGCTTTGGGGTGAAAAGATACTAGAGGGCTTAAAGTCTTGACCAACTGGATTCCAGAGGTCCACGGAGAAGACAGAAGTTTAAAGATCACTGGGTGGCCATAGTCTTGTGGGACAGGAAGGGGCTTGAAGCGCTAATGAAGCTTGACCAGGGCAATGCTCTCTGAAAACATATCTTCTCCGGAGGCTGGGTTATCCATTAATGGGCTCAATGTGTTTTCTTTGGCCCCTTCTACACTGTTGATCCTTATAAATGTCATGCTAATCTTTCAGTAGATTCATTATCTATCACTAGTGCTATCTTTACAAATCTGTTATAAAATATTTCAGTCACACTTTAGTTGGGGGTACACATTCACTATTAAATATGACTTTTGCTTCAATAAACTAATTTACTGCTTATTAATAGTTAGTAAGGTAGTTGTTGTAGTGGTTAAGTGTAGGTATAGGATAGCATTAAGGGATATAGTCATGCAGATAAAGGGATAGGTTAGCCATTTTCTCACCCTCAATTTGTTTCAAGCCTGTATGAATTTCTCTCTTCTGCTGAACACAAAAGAAGATATTTTGAAGAATGTCAGTAACCAAATAGTTTATGGGAACCCATTGACTTCAATAGTATTTTTCCATAAAATGGACGTCAGTGGGGCCCATCAACTGTTTGGTTACGCATATTCTTCAAAATATCTTCTTTTGGGTTCAGCAGAAGAAAGAAATTCATACAGGCTTGGAACAACTTGAGGGTGAGTAAATGATGACGACAGAATTTTTATTTTTGGGTGAACTATTCCCTTAATATGTGCTTTATAAGTACTAATAAACAGCCAATATTCTAGTAATATGCAAGCTAATAAGCAACTAGATAATAATGAGAATTGGTCCCCAAACTTAAGTGTTACCAATGTTTAATTTATTACAAGCATAAATAGAAAAAAACTGAGGTTAATTCTTAAAAGACTATTTGCCCCACAATTCTGCTTCTCAAGTAAATGTATCTTTTAATAAAAATACATCATTAAACCTAAAAATACACCTACTGTAACCTAAAATGTGTTAACAAATGTGTTATTCAAGTAAAAAATAAATAAATAAATTTATATTTACAAATATAAACGTGACTTAAGAGGTTCAAATCAGATAGAAATAGCTTCTCACATTGTATTTTTACAGGCATATAAAAGCTCAGATCCCAACATAGATAAAATAAACTGCAGCATATGATTACCAGCGATAATCTTAATTAGGTCTACCAAACGTCCTGTTAAAAATGGGCATATACAGTGTCCTCTCAGGAGACTACTGGTATGTAGTTAGGGCCGCTGTGGTAGTTAACGGAGGATAAAGGGAGAGGCTGAGTAAACAAAAGGTCGTCTGAAGCAACAGTTGAGAAGACAATAGATGTGCTCTGAAGCCTGGTGTGTGAAAGACACTTATTATCTCTGTGCTTTAGGTTCTTTACTCTGTCGAAAAGTTGGTTACTGATTCCAAGTTACATTATAAAAAACTGTAGTTAGTACCGTAATCCATTACATTACACCTTTTAGGTAATATAATCTGATTACTTTTAGATTTCTTTTGACCTAAATCATTTATCACATTGATATGAATAGGATAATCAATATAATAATACAAAGAGAAAGAAAATATATTCCATTCTTTGTTATCAACAACATGATGTGCATTAAACATTATGTCAGGGTTTCCCAAACTGGGGAAACTAACAAATAAAACATAAAAATGTAATAATTAAAATAAATCATTTTTTCACATGCTTTGAGCGCTATTGAGCGGATTCGTAAACACCTCAGATTGGCCATTGTGTTGACACGCTCATCGGACATGTCTGTGATTGGCTACAATGATCAACGCACGGGAGCGTTGAAAGAACACGGAAGTGTTTGAATTTGAAAGCATTTTGAAAGCGGGAGCGTTTGAAAGCAGGCGTCTATCAGCGGACTGGTCCGTCATAGACGCCTGCTTTCAAATGCTCCCGTGTGTATCTGTGTAAGCGCTCGGTGAAGAGCGTCCTTGATGACTATTTACAACAGGTTTTTGAAGCATTGATCAGTGTAGCCAATCACAGACATATCCAATGAGCGCGTCAACACAATGGCCAATCAGAGGTGTTTACGAATCCGCTCAACGGAGCTCAAAGCGTCGCATTTTTAAAATTTCAGTACTGACTTGGTACCGAAGTTGCTAGTTTTGACAACTCTAGTGTGAATAATATGTAATCATGTAATCAATAAAAAGTAACTGTAGTCTGATTACTGTAGTCTGAGTATTTTAAAACGTAATATAATCTATTTATTTATAAGTACTTAATTTTTTGGAATCGGATTACGTAATCCAGATTACATGTAATCAGTTACTACCTAATTTTTTTATATATATATACACACACACACACAGTCAAACCAAAATGTATTCAGACACCTTGGACATTTCATTAATTAATTCAGTTTATTCACTATAGTTTAAAAAAATGGTAATAAAATATGACAAGATCTCAGAGTTAAACTGTGTCAGAAAAAAATTATCTTAATTATGTCAGATAACACTTAAGCAAAACATGGTCAGGTCAAAGTATCTGGATAATTTTTGGTTCCAAATTTTGTATCAATTTTATTGGTGGTCCACTGTATGAAGAATTTTTGGGAATAATATGTCACATTTTACTTTATTTTGCTATCCTTACTTGCATAAATCAACTATAGTGTCCTGTACCCACTAGTAAAATATATAAAAAATGTCCAAATAATTTTTGGTTTGACTGTATATATATAAAGACACAGGAAGTAGCTCCATTTCATCTGTCTTTCTTGACCTCTATCTGTCTCTCAATCTCTCTCTGTTTGCTCTATAACAAAAGATCTAATTAGAGCTGTGAGCGCCGGGGCCAATGCAAGTGCTCTAGGATCTCCCACTTCCAGGGATTCCTAAGCAGCAGAGCTGATCTGTGTCCCTAGAGCCCCTGCACGCATCACTCGTCTCCCTGCCGCCCGCAGTAGATTGTGAGTACACATCAGCGGCAGATTAAATCCACTCAGTGGAAAGCAGCACATTCCTCAGCTCGACCACGGGGCAGAAATGACATGCATGACAGGACCGAGACCAATCACAGCGACTTGCAGAGGTCTTAATCCAAAGGAAAGTGTGTTTGTTGCACGACTGTTGTGATGTCCATCGCTATTACATTTATGTCAAACGGTTGGCTATGCTTAGACTCGCTCCAGAGGAATAGGAAGGCGTTGGCGGGTGCATCTGGGTTAAGATTCACGACTTTGAGGGCCTCTCGCAATTGGGGCAAAAGTTTAACTGTTATTGGTATTGGGTCGCCTCACCATGACCACAATGACCCCGTGGGGCCCCGGGCTTTCATAACGTCCTGTGTGCAAGTCAGATGTCGGCGGATCTTAACATCTGTCACTGTTCACAAACCAGAAAAAGGGCAAGTTGAGTTTATGCACAAATATTAGTGACTGGCTAACCTACTGACCTACTGTCTGGATGGAATTATTGTACGGTCATCCTAACTCTGTTACCGACGTTGAATTGGCGAACATTAAAAAAAAAAAAAAAAAAGTAATTTTGTTAAAATATGTTAAGAATATAATAAAACAAGATTTTCTTTTTGTAAAAAAAAAAAAAAAAAAAGTGTATTCAAGTCACAAGTTGAACTTTTTATGTATTTCTAAATACATCAATGGATCTGGACAAATAAGGAGTACCATGTGTTTTAGCGCCACACTGGAATGGAGAAAATCTGATAGGATGTGTTCGTCAGCCATCAGACAGGAAACCCGGGTTGGTGTCACTGGGTTCAGCATTTGTGGGAATGAATGAAAGAGTATCAGGTGCACTGCAATACACACAACGTGTGGCCACTTTATCTGTGTCTGACAGAAGGCTAAAGTCACTATCAGACCATCTTCACCACAGAGACTAAGGAGAGCGGAGCAGGGTTATCTTCCACTCTGATAAATACAGATAAAGCACAACCTACTGTTTGAGAGTCCAAGTTTAAACTGCATGGCCATCAGTCAAGCCCAAACCAATAAAACTGCAATAACTGCAATAATGGGCTTTGCTTGACGAATAATGGGTTTCATATGTCAACTACAGCAATAAATATTTTATTTTGACATATGGCATGACGCCAGTTGGATGTCCACCAAGTGAAAGCGTGAGGACATACTGTGCAAAAACAAAAATGGACAAACAAGCCTGATTTTATGAATATGTATTGGTTGTTTAAGCTTAGAAAAATAGTTCTTCTAATCCATCTGTCGATCTGAGCAAAGCTGCTCCTGGCCAATCATTTTGAAAGAGTCAAGCCACAGGTTATGGAGGGAAGGTCAGGGTCAAGCTGTACTAAGAAGCACTTCTTTTCTGCACAGGAAGTCCTTGCCCTTTCATTTGTGAAAAGACGAGGCCTTCCAGTGCAGATCTGGCAGACGTTTCTAACCTGATTTCAACAAGCTGAGGAAGTACAATTAAAGGGACAGTTCACCCAAAATTGAAAATTGTGTCATCATTTACTCACCCTCATGTTGTTTTACAGTTGCCCTGTATAACTTACTTTCTTCTGAAGACCACAAAAGCACAACATATTGTACAGTAAGTCTTCGAATAACTTACACCATTGTGCTCGTGTTTTGCATCTCAGACCTTTTGCAGTGTCTCGCACATGACACAGCATTCTAAAAATGCAGGGCTCAAGTTAAGTTCAATGTTTAAAAAACGTGTCTTCGAAACCTTCGCTGCGTCCGAAATCGAATACTTCCCTACTATATAGTATGCAAAAAACAGTACGCCAACAGAGTAGTATGTCCGAATTCATAGTATTTGAAAAACAGTAGGCGAAAAGTCCCCGGATGACCTACTACTTCCAGCGAGATTCTGAAGTGCGCATTCGATGGACACTTTATTAACCTATGAGGCCACGGGAGAGGATTTATGAATGGAGGTGAAGCGACACAACTGATGCTGGTAGGTCACATGACAATGACAACATGTAGTACGTCCGGATTACATTACTACCCACATTCATACTATATAGAACATACATTTTTAACGGCCGTGAAGTAAATTTAAATTCAAATGTAGTAGCTACTCAGACAGTACGCAATTTCGGAAGCACCGCTTTTGTTTTTTTCCATTGCTGGCTTCTTGTGATTTTCCAACACAAACATCTTTCGGGTTTTTTTTCTTTGCCATATTTTTTTTTTCATCGTTTTTAGTCACCATTCACTTTGATTGTATGGAAAAGAGCAGCGTGAACATTCTGCTAAATTTCTCTTTTCGTGTTCTACAAAACGAAGAAAGTCATAGGGTTCCATACCTTATATAAATATAAATAACATGACAAACCAACAGGAAAGCCACAAAAAAACACATCTTCGAGACTTGGCATTTTCTCACATTCCACTGCTCGAATTTCACGTTTTTCAACATAAAAACACCTTCACTAGACGGATGACTTTCACCATTGTGCTTGTGTCTCGCATCTCAGATCTTTTGCAATGTCTTGCGCATGACACGACATTCTAAAACTGCTGTGCTCAAGTTAAGTTCAATGTTTAAAAAACATGTCTTCATGACATTCACTGCGTCAGAAATAGAATACTTCCCTACTATATAGTATGCAAAAAATAGTACGCCAACAGCGTAGCATTTTTCAGCATTTTTCCAACGCAAATGTCTTTCGGTTTTTTCCGTCGTCAATTTTTTTTTCATCATTTTTGGTCACCATTCACATTGATTGTATGGAAAAGAGCAGCGTGAACATTCTGCTAAATTTCTCTTTTTGTGTTCTACAGAATGAAGAAAGTCATAGGGTTCCATGCCTTATATAAATATAAATAACATGACAAACCAGGAGGAAAGCCTACAATAACTTCACTCACCTGTGTTGTTCAGCAGCTTCATTATCAGGCAGCTCCATATCACACACCTCACATCGTTCTTTCTGGGTTTGGACCTCGTGCTTCACATTTGCTGTGAAATCTCCGAGCTTGCTTAAGAACTCCCTCTGAATCAAGCTCTGATGAAAGAGCCCCCCATACGCACTGAAATCCATTGACATGGCCAGGGAGGATGGCACATGTAGTGACGAGGCCATGGATACAGGCAAGGGCAGCATGCTTTCGCTCTTATGGTTGGATGGGATAGAGCACAGTGAAGCGAAATGCCTGTCAGCCAGATTGGCCATATTGACTGCTTGGCTGTTGTCTCCTTGGGTATCAGCAGAACTATCAGCGGAGTGGAGCTCGCGGGCGCTGGTGATGACGCTGCCTCTGGTCGGGGTTCCAGGAGTGTCCCGGTGCTGCCTGGAGTCACCGCCACCCTCCCCGTTTCTGGGGAAGCCGCCATCGTGTTGGTAGTCCTCATCTACCTGCATCATCTCAGTTTTGATCTTATCAAGCAATGGAGATGCCTTACCAAGGTTATGTGAGAAACTCTGGGCCATGTTGCCTTGGAGGACGGACTGACCCATGCTCATCAGGCCCTCAACGGCTGCTTTAGTTGGACTGACAGTTGAAAGACCCAGTTGGGCGGACTCTGAAGATCTTGTATCGACCATGCTAACCAGGGCCAGTCGATGGCGGGCGGCAGTACCATAGCCAGCGTCCTGTATGGAATGCTTTTTGGAGATAAAAGTGCTCTTAAGGTACTTGATCCTGCGGTCATCTGCATCCTCTGCACCATTCTCATTCATGTTCACATCCGTGTCATTCTCTTCAGATGCCTGGATGGTTTCCAAGATCTTCAGGCATTGCTCCTCCAAATATTCGATCTCTAAAATCTCTGCGGCGTACAGCAAGTCGTCCAGGTCCTCCAGGTTTGCTTGGAGCGTGGCGGTGTAGGCGTACTCCAGAATCTGCTGGAAGGTCTTTGGTGAGAGGAAGTCCAGAGTGTAATGTTGGCTGTTGCGGTGGAACAGGATCTCAAACATCTTACTTGCACACGCAAGCACGGTTCTGTGAGCATGGAACTCCTGGCTGTCGACCATGATGACCACATCACACAATGTCCCAGAGAGGCGCATTTGGTTGGCCTTCTGCAAGAGCGATGTGGGGTGGCCGGGGTTCTGGAGGTGGATCACACCCATTTTAGTCAAATCCATTACATTGACATTTACCGAACCATCTCACAGATTTGCTTCTCTCCTTGAGTACTCCTGTAAACATCAATCAATCATGTAACAAAAAACAAGAATGAGCACAAAATACACTACGTCATACTGTATGTGCAATGCTCAGTTCATTCATCTCAGTTACACAGGTCATGTTAATCATCACTCAAACAGGTTAACTCAGTGCTTTGAGAAAAAGACAAAGGGGCGTTGTTGTTGTTGAACCTCCGTACAGAGGCACTAGCCAATCATCACAAAATGTACTTAATGTTACGCAATCGCAGTGATAGTAGTGGAAAGCTGCCAGGTGAAACTGAACTAACGACATTCAACACATGCCTGAAATTCTAATATGGTTCTTTAGGCAAGAAGCATAATTTGTTTTAACTGTACCCTTAATTTTATAGTCACATTAAGGGACATTCCTGCAGAAGAAAAGAATAAAAACTCACCGCAGGAGTGACATTTTAATAACACATCTGTTGCGGTGGACAGCTGCACTATAATAACTGATAAGGTTAATTGTCTAAGCAGTTATATATTACTTAAAGTTCAACTAATACCAATACAGATTTTTGTGATAAAGTGTTCAATAACCAATTCAGATTTATTTCTGACACAAAGATAACTAATAATGATAGTGAGAGATAAGAGAGTTAAGTTTCACTTAAGCATCAATGACTGTTATGTACAAAGCCAAATTTATATATATATATATATATATAAAATATTTTACCTGAGAACATCTATTACACATAAACCAATAAACAGTCTGATCCATTAAAAAAACAAAACAAATAAATAAATAAATAAATTATATTCATTACTTTATCTTCTTTGGTCTCACCGAATGGTGCCATTTATTTCTAGTCCTGATATTAATTATCTTTAATATATGTAATGTTCTCACGTATTATTGTTGTTGTTGTTCTATTTCAGCATAACATCAACAAATAGTGCGATAGATAAAACATATAAAATATAAAAAGTGCCGCTTTTATATCAAACCTCAAGATACTGAATAGATTTTTTTTTTTTTCTTTGCGCGCGCGCGCGCGAGCGAGCGCGTGTGTGAATTGCATTCGAGGCAGTACGGGCATCTGATATGGTCTTTAAAAAAAACTGCCGTTGGTACTAAACACTTTATTTAAAATCAACGATATGAAGGGGGAAAAGGTACGGATGCACCTTGTCCTACATGACAATCCCGAATAGGTTGAACACCTCGTAATCACACAAATATACCGATATTGAGTTAGGCTACAGTTTATTGAACACAAATATCTATCTATCTATATTACATTTACGATTATATTACGCTTGCAAATTATGACAGAATAAGCAACAGATCTGAGGCAGCGAAGACACGTTTCCTCCGTGCAACAGTCTGTTTCAACATTCTGTCTTTACTGCGTGCACCTGATTGACAAGTTGTTTTAAGCAACATTTACAACAGTTTGTTCATAAACGTAATCATATAACACTTAGTGTACGTGTCCTGAAAGCATAAATGATCATACAGGAGACAAGAACACTTAGGCGCGTGCTGTATCTTAAAAGACAAGAAACAAGTTGCATCTTCAACGCAAAATTATCATTCTCCCAGCACTTTACCAACTAATAAGCATTTATATAGTCGGATTCAGCATCTGGAAGAACAATTTAAGCATAACCGGTGAAGTTATTTTCACTTACCTGCAATTGGCGCGTAAATTGAACACTTGTTATTAAGGCATCAACATACTGAGGTTCACAGGAGCCGCTTCACGCGCACTACACTCGCCGTTCGGATTCCAATCATCATCATCACCGTGACGTCAAAGCAATGGCTCGCTGTTTTCACTGAGGCGCGCCAAGACGCCGCGCGCATGAATCCTATGATTATTAGGGCTTTTAGGATGGAGCTGGTGAAGGAAAACATCACTGTGGCGTTCCGTTACCAAACTTCAAGAAATTTACATATGACTGAAATTAAAGTATTAAGACCAACTTACAGCGAAATACAGCCTGGCATGCAGTCCACTTAGGCTACACTTCCCTCAGAGGATGTTTAAGTTTAAAGGGCATGACTGCATTAAAAGAGCTTAGCTTGTCCCCGAATGAAGATGAATGAAAATAAAACCAAACACAAAAGCACCGTGCCAGAAAATGTAAGGATGGGAGTCTTATTCATTTCCCAGTCTTATCTAAAGACATGCTGCTTCGTGCAGGATAAAATAAAGAACATTAGAAAGCCTTAGTATTATCTTGTTAAAACGCCAGCCCTTATGATTGAGTATGTTGTTGTCTTTAGTTTCTACAAAAAAAAAAAAAAAAAATTGAAACTACAAAAAGTATGAAACTAGTTTTTGTAGCCTAGTTTTTGTTACTTTAAGCACCACAGAAAAAAAAAAAAAAAAACTTTTAATTTAGAATTTAAAAGATTGTATTCAGGACATAAATTGAACCTCATTTAATGTGTTTGAACAACCTAGGGGATTCTGAGAAAAAGATTTACTGTTCCACATGTTAGTGTTTGGTAAATATGTTTACGTGAAAGCACGCGCCATCTGAGGCTAATGAAATAGTGCCACCTGCTGGACAACTCTTAAAAATAAAGGTTCTTTATTGGCTCATTGAAGAACCTTTAACATTCATGGAACCTTTACACTGCAAAAAAATGTTCTTTATACTGGAAAGAGGCACGTTTTTAAAATGTAAAAAAGGTACTTTTTAAGAGTTCTTAACTCAAAGGTTCTTTGGTGGAAGGTTGGCATCACTTTTAGAACATTTTTTATGTAGGTTTATGTAGGTATTTTCTCAGTGATAGGGAAGGAATTTAATCAATTTTCAAGCAATAATGATAATAAAATATTAGTAGTAAAAAATAAATATGGCTCATTTTCCATTATTATTCCTCCACACTAAAAAAAAAAAGAATTGTTGGTTTAACTTAAAAAAGTAAGTTACCTGGTTGCCTTAAAATTTTGAGTTCCTTGAAATTAAAAATGTGCAATGAAGGCGGTTGATTTAATCAACGGAAACTCAAAATATTATGTTATCTGAACCACATTATCTAAGTTGATTTGACAAAAGAAAAAATGTTGTGATGATAAATCATGAAAATAATTTACAGTGGATCTTCTCCAAACATTGGAATACGTCTTCAGAATCTTTCTGCCTTTTTAATTTTTATTTTTGATGACAGTGTTGGCCTATAGCCTAAGTTACCACCGTTTTATTATAGCAACAATAACCATAGTGACTGTAGTAGCCTATTTTTGATGGTTACCATGGTAAATATTTGTACAAACATACAGGTGCATCTCAATAAATCAGAATGTCATGGAAAAGTTCATTTATTTCAGTAATTCAACTCAAATTGTGGAACTCGTGTATTAAATAAATTCAGTGCACGCAGACTGAAGTACTTTAAGTCTTTGGTTCTTTTAATTTAATTGTAATTTAATGATTTTGGCTCACAATTAACAAAAAACCCACCAATTCACTATCTCAAAAAATTAGAATACTTCTTAAGATCAATAAAAAATAAATAAATAAATAAATAAAGATATTTTAAACAGAAATGTCAGGCTTTTCTATGTTCATTTCTATGCACTCAATACTTGGTAGGGGGTCCTTTTGCATGAATTACTGCATCAATGCGGCGTGGCATGGAGGCGATCAGCCTGTGGCACTGCTCAGGTGTAATGGAAGGCCAGGTTGTTTTGATAGCGACCTTCAGGTCATCTGCATTGTTGGGTCTGGTGTCTCTCATCTTCCTCTTGACAATACCCCATAGATTCTCTATGGGGTTCAGGTCAGGCGAGTTTGCTGGCCAATCAAGCACAGTAACACCATGGTCATTGAACCAGCTTTTGGTAGCTTTGGCAGTGTGGGCAGGTGCCAAATCCTGCTGGAAAATGAAATCAGCATCTCCATAAAGCTTGTCAGCAGAAGGAAGCATGACTGCCTGTGGACTTCAGAAAACACAGTGGACCAACACCAGCAGATGACATGGCAGCCCAAATCATCACTGACTGTGGAAACTTCACACTGGACTTCAAGCAACATGGTTTCTGTGCCTCTCCACTCTTCCTCCAGACTCTGGGACCTTGATTTCCAAATGAAATGCAAGATTTACTTTCATCTGAAAAGAGGACTTTGGACCACTGAGCAACAGTCCAGTTCTTTTTCTCCTTAGCCCAGGTAAGACGCTTCTGACGTTGTCTTTGATTCAGAAGTGGCTTGATACGTGGAGTGTGACAGTTGTAGCCCATTTCCTGAAGACGTCTGTGTGCGTGGCTCTTGATGCACTGACTCCAGCTTCAGTCCACTCCTTTTGAAGCTCTCCTAAGTTCTTAAATCGGCTTCGCCTGACAATCTTCTCAAGCCTGCGGTCATTCCTTACACTTGAACACCTTTTCCTACCACACTTTTTCCTTCCAGTCAACTTTCCATGAATATGCTTTGGCACAGCACTCTGCGAACAGCCAGCTCTTTCAGCAATGACCCTCTGTGGCTTACCCTCATTGTAGAGGGTCTTGATGATCGTCTTCTGGACAACTGTCAAGTCAGCAGATTTCCCCATGACTGCTGTTGGGATTACTGAACTAAACCCAGTATTTATACCCTGAGAATGGTAATTTAATAGAACTTGAAATTAAATATTCGAATAATTTGAGATACTTATTTTTTTATTTTGATGAGCAGCAAGCTGAAATCATCAAAGTGAAAACAAAAAAGTCTGGAAATATTTTACTTTATGTCTAATAAATCTAGAATATATTTAAGTTTTACTTTTTGAATTAAATTATAGAATTTTTTTTTTTTTCCCATGATATTCTAATTTATTAAGATGGGACTGTATATAGGTTTGGTTTCACAAACAGGGCTTAGACTAAGCCACAACTAGGCCTTAGTTAAATAAGGACATTTAAATAGCTTTTATAAACGCGTCTTAAAAAAAAAAAAAAAAAACTTTACTAGTGTGCATCTTGACAACAAAACAGTGCAAGCTGCTTTAAGTTAAAATAGCTCAAACATGCATTTTAGTCTGTGACCAAGCCTAAGCCTTCTGTAAAAACAGGTAATACTTACAATGGTTTATAAAACGATTAGTTCCTGTCCTTAATTCTGATTGGTCAATAGCTGTGTTTTATTCACGATAAAACACGGTTATGACCGCTTCACCCAACAGTTCTGTGTTTCACTACACAACAGCCTTAGCAACCACTCTTAGCAACATAAACTGTATGTTCTCAATTGATATTGTTCATTGAAGTTTACTGTATTATGTAGAAGAGTATTGTGAGAAAAAGATAGAGTGAGCGAGTTTATTACCTGCATTCAGATTTAGCATTTTCCTTCAGGTCAGTCCTATGTTCATAATAAAAAATCTAAATGTCTAAAAATCTAAAAATGTTTAAATGTCCGATGTATTATCTTGTCCTTTTAACAGTTAAGGGGTTTTCCCATGACTGACAGTGCTAGTCAAAGCATTTGTTCTGTGTTCAAAACAATTCAGTCTTTTCAATATAAAAGTCTTCACTACTGACTGACACACTCATAAAGACAGTCTTTGCCGCCATCTAATGATGTAATAATGTAACTTCTGTTGCTGTTCATGATCAGGGACTATTTTTTTCTGGTGGAAGGAAGGCTTTTATTGAAACTTTACTTCATTAAAGTTGCATTGATACATGTATATTTTTGGCTTTAATATTTGTATTGTGTGGTAACCGTTTTATAAAAGCAATAAGGTACTCGAGGCTAGTGCTGTATTGTAAATAAGTATTTCTTATTCACTTATTCACGATACAGCACAGCCTCTCGTACCTTATTGCTTACTTATAATGCTTAAATTCATTTTAAAGCAAAACAAGATTCGCTGTTAGGTCACATCATCTAAGCAGCTGGAAGGCTATTACACAGACACAACAAACTATTAAGAGAATCTTTAATGTTTTAATGAGTTTAATCAAAATGTGTTAGAACAACACAATTTACAACATGTTCTTTGCTTATCATTGTAAAGCTCACCCATACTGCTATTTCATGGGTCAAATCCCCATAGGCTATACATGGAACGATTTACAGTTTTGGGGCAAACTGGCAGTGAACAACTTGTGTACAGTGGGCAAACAAAAGTATCTTCCATTCTCCCCAAAACATAGAAAGCATAGAAATCATGAAAACACCCAGAACAGACACCATTTCTCCAGCAGACTGCCATGAACTGGCTCAAGTGAGGTCACACAATTCAGGCCAGAGATGGGCAAGCAGATCATGCAGTCACATGTGTGTCCCATCAGTCCCATCAGTTCATACAGGACTGTTAACATAAGTCATGATATAAAAGGACAATCAGTGGTTACTGCAAAGCTATGCAAATTTCTTGAATAAACAAAAAAGACAACAACAACAACAACAACAGCAAAAATCCATCTCGATAACACAATCACAGTGCACAAGCTTGCAGGTGACAGTGTGAAACATTTCTCCAGAGGTAAACGGTATAAAAATCATCAGATATTTAGTTTAAGTTGATGTTTTAGGAGCAAGTTGGAAGAATGATTTAATGTATAAATCCCAAATATTAGAAACACACAATAACTGTAAAAACTGATCTAATAAAGACTTCAGCAGAGAATCAAATGGATCATTTGAAATCTTTATCAGACTTTTGGTCATATAACAGTACATGTTAAAATATCTTAAGATATTTTTTGTCTTTACATAACTGCCATTATGAGTTATCATCATCCAAGAGGCATCCAAAATAGTTAAGTGTAAATAAAACATAATGGTAATAAAATACAAAACTAACAACGAATCAAACCTAGCCCTCAAACACTCAAGATAAAAAAATAAGCGAATTAATTTACATTTTAACAATGTACTATGCAAATAAAACGTTCATGTATTACTGAATAGATAATTCTCCTGAATAACTTGATGCCCTGTTGTAATAATCATCCTTTTTATGTAAACGTACAAAGGAACAAAAGAAAGAACATCTTTGAATTATATGAATTTGATGTCCGTTTAACTCCTCAAATAGAAACTTCTGAAAGTGTAGCCTACTCAAATCAACAAAAACTAAAAGGAAATGTATACATGACTTCTGTCTGTAGAATATACACCGTTTTGTTCAGAAATTCATTAAGGGCACTGTTAAACAAACCCGCTCATGGTCACCACGACGCTTTTGCTCCTCCATTCGTCTTCATGCTTTACTTTCAGTGTTGTTTGTTTGCGAGAGGGCGTTGGGTCCTGCTCCCGTGCCGGGCGCAACTTTCTTCAGTTCTGCGTTTTCGGTCGTACTCCTCTCATCATCCAGAATTTTCCTGGGATTAAGACCATTAAAGGGACAGTTCAGCCCCCAAAAGAATATTTTGTCATCATTTACTCACTCTTATGTCGTTCCAAACCTGTATGACTTTATTTCTTCTGTCCGTTTCACGAATTAATCGGTTAGTCGGGTTGACAAACCGGTCTGAAAGATTCGTTCACGAATCGAACTGATCCATTTCTCAAGTTCAACTCACTGACTCGCGCAGGTTGGTGTGGTTCACAGCTCACTGGAGCGACGGTTATCAGCTATTTCAACGCTGATTCACAAACTCTTGTTATGATTCGATTCAATTCGGATTGGTTTAGGCATATTGCGCTTACATATGAAATAAATTCTCTCTCAGCTAATACTATAAATAATACAGAGTAGGCCTAGCGTTTCAGACTGACTCAAACCCGACTTTTTGAACGACATTAAATGTTTTTATTCGCTATAAATGACAGGCTCGTAAGAATCATCCGTTCATGAATCAGACTACACTGGTGGGTCGTACTTTAGCTTGTTTTTGCATGTATGCCGCGAAAACAACTTAATAAAGACATTTAAAGTCATTATTTCGCAGTTGTTTTATTATACAGATAGCAAACTCACAAACACAACTCATTATATATAGCATTATATAATGGACCCTTTTCACAGACTGTGATGACGCGTTTTAACGGTCATCAGCAACGTAAATATATATATATATATATATATATATATATATATATATATATATATATATATATATATATATATAATGTATTTATAACACTATACTTAGTATTGTATTACCTTTTCATCAAATAACAAAAACAAAAAGGAGGGCGTGAGGGTGTACAGCGGCTGTGCGAGTGACCGTAAAGTTGACATCTTTTTTTCTTCTGACTGCCGTTATCAATCTCTCTCTATTTTTTCCTCTTTTTGAAAGTTGTGAAAACATTGTTGCTGAGTTTTTCTTGCTATCTAAGAAAATGGGGACATAAAAATATATTTAATGTATTCTCTCATTCATCGCCATAGAATTTTTCCGCCTTCCGATTCGAGAAACCCGGACATGTGAAAAGGCTCTACAGGGAACCTCTTAACTTGGTACATTACAAAATATTAATTTTAAAATTTAACAAAGGAGTCCAAACTATAAGTTAAGCAAGTTGGTTCAGCAGAACGCAGTGACATCTGCAGGATGGGAAGTGCTGTACAAATGAGTTTCCACACAGACTGAGCAGAGGCTTTTCTAGGTTTTTTCATCAGTAGTAGGGCACAGGTCTCCTATCAAAAAAGTGTACCCATATTTTTATACTCTTATTTGATACTGTTATGGATATAAACTGTGTTTACCTGCAGTAAAGTGTCGTTCACACGCTGCACACGCAATAAAGAGCTGCTCAAAAGACATTTGCAAGTTTTGTTTCCTATACAATAAATCGTAGGTATCCACCTCATCCAGTTCTCTCTTTGTTTTATCCAGTCAGTATACTGTAATCTCCATTGATAGACAAGGATTTATCAGTAATATTTTACTTGTGCAAAGTGGTATTTTACTGGGGCTTGTGTCAATAAAAAGGCTCTAGCGATACCCTTGGGATAAAGTAAATGATTGATAATTTTTAAAAACTATTCTCAAATTTGGAACGACATGAGTGAGTAAATGAAAGTTTTTATCAACTTTTAAATGACCAAAACTATATAACACATGCACATTCACCGATTCAGATGACCACATGCAGTGAAATTACAACAACTAATGGCTACAACAAACACACACAATCTAAGAGAACATCTAGAGAGCATCTAGAGATCCATACTCGTCCTGTGCTGGAGCAGATGGGCCACTGGAGCCAGCTGTCCCCACAACATGTGACCCATCCTGCGGGATGTCTGTGTCTGGAGCCAGTGGGAGTTCTCCATCAATCTCAAGTTCATGATTCACTAAGGGGATAGCGACACTGCCCTGTGGGCTGATGGGATTTAAAGTGGCATGAGATGCACTCTGAACAGACTTGGGTGACTCTACTTCATTTTCTGTGACTTCTGAGTTCATAGCACTGGGCTGGACAACACTGGGAATGGAAGAGGGGACCACCTCTGACGGGACCACTGGAGGAACCTCAGCTAGTGTTTCTGGGGCATCACCCAGGTCTACCAGGAGAGTAACATTAGCCGGGTCGGAAGACGAGAGAGATGGAATGGAGGGTTTGGTGTGAGTTTTGGGTGTGCTGCTGTTGGGGGGTGTCATATGGACAAGGTTAGGAGGGTCAGAAGGAGGTGCTGTGATGCTGGAGGTGAGAGTGGTGCTCTCACTAACTGGGCTGCTCTGGCTAAGGTCAAAGGTGTCAGTGACTGTGTCTGAGTTAGTGGGCACGGAAAGAGGCAAGTCCACCACTGCGGCAGCAGTTTCCATCACTTGCCTGTGAGAACAGGGAGAGAACAGAGACACAGACGGGTGATGTCGACACAGAGGGGAGACGTTGAGGGAGAGACACCAAACCATTGCAGGTACAGTATGTGGTTACAACACATGCGATACTGATTTGAAATACAGTATTGCAGGTATTGTAAGAGAGGTGATACTATCAGTGGTCACTAGAGGGAGTACTTGATCTAAAATATGAAATAAGGGGAAAAGAGTGGAAAAATCAGCAATGATGTCAAAGACAACATGAAATCAAGATTGATTCCATTTACTTGCCTGTACACATAATTTTTTTTAAAGTTTTTTTTTTCTCATAATTTTTTTCTATTAATATATAGGCTACTTTTCTGCTGATACAACAAAGGAAGCATGCCAATAAGCCAATAACACTTTTAAAATGACTTTTTATGGCTTTTTGCCTTTATTTGAAAGGACAGTGGAGAGGTGACAGGAAAATACATTGAAAGAGAGGGGAAACAGGACTGGGATATGACCCAGGTCAGACTCGGGTCTCCACAAGTACAAAAGCTGTTCATTTCATGAGCCACTTTTCATGACCCATTGAAAGTCTGATAGACATTACCAGTCCCATTACAGATAATTTCCTACTAATTATTTAATTTAGCTAAAAAATACAGTACATAAGGTTACATATGTTACAGCAGCTGTATATAATGTTTTAGAATACTGTAATGCTTAAAGATGCAATTATTAAAATGCTTTACTCAAAGAAATAATATTTTAAATCATGTACAATACCATTCAAAAGATTGGGGTCGGTAAGATTTTATAATTTTTTAGAAAGTCTCTTATGCTAACCGAGCCTGCATTTATTTGATCAAAAATACAGTAAAACAGTAATATTGTGAAATATTATTACAGTTTAAAAGAACTGTTTACAATTAAAAATATAATTTATTCCTGTAATGTTACTCCAGTCTTCAGAGTCACATGATCCTTCAGAAATCATTCTGATATGCTGATTTGCTGCTCAAGAAACATTTCTTATTATCAGTGTTGAATGTTGAAAACAGTTCTGCTGCCTAATATATTAATACATTTTGTGGACACACTGTTCAAAAGAACAGCATTCATCGTTTCATCAATTTAATGCCTCCTTGCTGAATAAAAGTATTAATTTCTTTAAAAAACATACTCACCCAATACTTTTGAAAGGTAGCCTTATAAAAACAGTTGAAATCACTAGCCCAGGATACTTTTTGCTTGTTTAAATGAACTAACTTTTTTTTTTGTGATGCTACATTCACACCACTAGGTGTCAGTATAAGCTCAGGGGGAAACGTGTTTGCAAACAGTTATTTTTCACAATTCCATTTGATGCCTAGTGGCACAGACATTAGACATTGCAGCTTTAAGAATGCACTGCAAATACAGTTTCATGTTGTCTTTAAGTGTGAGAATTAGTGAGGTGGTTTGGAATGGGTATATTCAGGGTATAGGAAATACTGATTTAATGGCATTGCAGATGTTCTGTGATGATGCCAGTCAATAGCATCAGTTAAAAGTGATTAAGCTCAGTACTAACACATAACATTGAGCTTACTCTGGTTCGGTCAGTGGGGTGGTCTCATTGGGCTCAGGATGTCCTTCTGCGTCATGATTGGCTGTGGCCTCTTCCTCTGTCCTCACTTCTACAATAGGTTCTTTAGACACATCTTGACTGCATGCAGAGAGAAGGCATACACATCTGCTCATTATACAGCAATGAGTAGAGTTTGATGAGGTCACTAATTGTGGCATAAGAGGAGCTCTTTCATGGTGGTTTGATAATAGAACAGCTTCTGTGACTGGAAATAATTCATGCTCAACATTCATATGCTTTACAATGCAGGGCCCTTGACTGCTCTCTATGTGTGATATGAGCTTGTTTGAGCTGATATAGTATTGTGTGCAAGAGCATTGTGAATACTCACACAAAGGCAGCTTTGCCCGTCTCTATGTCTTTGCCCTTGGTGCCTTGCCCGGGTTTACCGCAGATGCACATGAGGATGCCACACTTGTTGACAAAGCAGCAGGTGGCGTCCACGATCAGCAAGAGCAGCACACACACCAGTATAAGAATACCAACAATTACTCCAGTGTTCAAGCCCGTCCCATCTTCCATGGAGTCTTGAGGAGAAAGAGGAGAAATACAGAGACACAGACAGAGCAGGAGGGATCATCAACCCAAACTGGAGATGCACAAAATACATGAAATGTAACAGCCAAGCAAGCATGAGTAATTTTCAGATCACAAGATTCAGCAAAGCAAAGACAATTGGTGAAGCCAACAAGGCAAAGCTAACAACTCCCCCTTCAGATGTAATTGTGCACTCGCTGAATATAATACACATACACATGTTTGGACTTAAAGGGATAGTTCACCCAATAATTCTGTATTGATTTACTCACACTCATTGTAGAACACCAAAGAAGAGTTTTTGGAGAATATCATGGCTGCTCTTTTTAATATAATAAAAATGAATTAAGAGGGACTGAAGCTGATGAGCTCCAAAATAACAAAACAATAACTCTTGTGAATGAGTCAGACTATGAATCCACTGAAAACTGAAGGATTCATATCATTCAGACTTGAGTTCTCAAGTTCAATTCACTCGATCCGGTCTGAGCGTTTCCTGAGTTAACAGTTCACTAGAGGGGAAGATTATCAGTGCATGATTTCAGTGTATTACTCACAAAGCTACCATATGACTTCAGAAGACTTGTGCACAAGTCATATAGTACAGACTACTTTAATGATGCTTTTTTTGGAGTGACAAGCATGTTAAAGGGTTAGTTCACCCAAAAATGAAAATTCTGTCATTAATTACTCACCCTCATGTCGTTTCACACCCGTAAGACCTTCGTTCATCTTCAGAACACAAATTAAGATATTTTTTGATGAAATCTAAGAGCTCTCTGACTGCTCCATAGATTTAATTACCACTGTCAAAGCCCAGAAAGGTACTAAAGCAGTGGTCTCAAACTGTCGGCCCACGGGCCATTTACTAGTCCTTGCATTAGCTCTACTACTAGATATATTTATGGAGATGAGAAATAAAAACCCGCCCTGTACAGCTATGATCAGCTGTTTGGCTGAGCTTTCGATGTTGTTAAGGATCTCGTGTTTTTATGCTTTTATCTCGCTGCGGCATAGGCGCACCTGAAAAAAAGAGTGCGCCGCACCGCATGTGCGTCGCTTCTATTATGAGCGTGCTTGCCTAAATTACAGTAAAAGCATTCGCACAAGTCGCGAGCGTTGATTTAAACCACCGAAACGCGTCCGATGCTACCAATAAACGTTACCGATGCTCAAACAGCATCTTGGACAAATGTGGCTCAGCTGTGTGAGCAGAAGCACTGCCAGGTGTCTGTCAAGAAACAGAATAGTGTACAAATATATTCAGGGATTGCATTTGTTCAGAACAGTGTTGTTCAGTGCAAGATTTTGATGTTATTTAAGCTAAAATAAAGTAATGCAATAACTGTTGAAAACTAATACTTTATGTAACAATGATAGAGACACTGCTGTTTACATTTTTTGTTAAGTATGGCAAACATATTTTATTAATGAAATTTGAAGTAAATGAGAAATAATGCAAAGGAAAGTACATTTTCAGAAATTTTGTGCTTTCTTGTGCTCAAATGTTAAAATGGCCCTCCTATGATATGTCAATCACAGCAACGGCCCCCAGCCAATTAGAGTTTGATATCCCTGTACTAAAGACATCGTTAAAATAGTCCACGTGACTGCAGTGGTTCAACCTTAATGTTATGAAGTGAAGAGAATACTTTTTGTGTGCAAAAACAAAACAAAAATGACTTTATTTAACAATCTCTTCTCTACCCTGTCAGTCTTCTACGCTGTTGACGTAGTGAATGCAGTACAGCGCTTCCGTGTTTACGTCAGAACACCGGCTCACACGAATGCGTCATGCTGAACAGCGTTGGCCAAAACTGAGCCGGAGTCATGAGAATTCGAGTCCCCCCAGAAATTGGGTCTCCTTTAGGCCCCAAGCGGTAATGCCTGTTTAAAAGTTGTTATAGTGATGTCTCGACTAATTATAACCTATTTCACTATTGTATGATGTTTATTACATTAAAGGATTAGTTCATTTGAAATGAAAATTAGCCCAAGCTTTACTCACCCTCAAGCCATCCTAGGTGTATATGACTTTCTTCTTTCTGATGAACATAATCTGAGAAATATTAATAAATATCCTGACGCATCAGAGCTTTATAAAGGCAGTGATAGGGATCAATGAGTATGAGCTAAAGAAAGTGCTTCCATCCACATCCATCCATCATAAATGTGTGCTACACATGGCTCCGGGGGGTTAATAAAGGCCTTCTGAAGCGAAGTGATGCGTTTGTGGGAAAAAAAATATCCATATTTAAACAAGTTATGAAGTAAAATATGTAGCTTCCGTCAGACCGCCTAAAGTCTAAAGTGAACTGCAAGAGTTTTACACTTTCTGCGTACGTTGAATACAGAAGGCAGCTCATGCGGAAGTTAGATATTTTACTTCATAACTTTTTAAATATGGATTTTGTTTTTCCCCACAAACGCATCGCTTCGCTTCAGAAGGCCTTTATTAAACCCCCGGAGCCATGTGGAGCACACATTTATGATGGATGGAAGCACTTTCTTCAGCTCATACTATCACTGCCATTATAAAGCTTGGATGCGTCAGGATATTTATTAATATTTTGTTTTGATTTTGTTCATTAGAAAGAAGAAAGTCATATACACCTAGGATGGCTTGAAGGAGAGTAAAGCTTGGACTAATTTTCATTTCAAAGTGAACTAATCCTTTAAGTGCTCAAACAACATGCTTGAAATATAAAATGAATGCCTATGTATTGCATAATAAAGCAAACTGAAAACAGATATTGGAAGCAAAAAAACATACATAATATAAGCTAAGCTAGCAGGCTAATCAGGTAGATGTATGCTATGCAAGTACATAAAAAAAACCCCAGTAAGAATGAGAAATGCTTGATTTCCCAACCTATTGCTTCAGTTATATACTAGTATATGAACCATGTAATTTAAAAGACATTAATGGTCATAATAACGCATTTTAACCTATATAAATCATGACAGAATTATAATGAGGCGCTAAAAATGTTACCCATTAAAAGCCTGTTGAACCAATGGGATCACTTGGGGTCCTAAAGGAGACCCGGTTCCTGGGGGGACTCGATTTCTCACCACACCATCTGGAAGGGCTAAACGAAAACAGCGTAGGAGACTGACACAGAAGAGAAGAAACTATTGAATAAAGTTGTTATTTTTGTTTTGTTTTTGCGCACAAAGTATTCTCGTCGCTTCATAACATTAAGGTTGAACCACTGCAGTCATGTTGACTGTTTTAACAATGTCTTTAGAACCTTTCTGGACCTTGACAGTGTTAATTAAATTGCTGTCTATGGAGGAGTCAGAGAACTCAACTGTATTTCATCAAAAATATCTTAATTTGTGTTCTGAAGATGAACAAAGGTCTTACGGGTGTAGAACGACATGAGGGTGAGTAATTAATGACAGAATTTTCATTTTTGGGTGAACTAACCCTCTAATTAAACATTTACCCATGTTCCACAGAAGAAAGCAAGTCACATTTGGAACAACATGAGCGTGAGTAAATGATGACAGAATCTTTGCCTACATCTTTGCAACAGTTACACTTTTGTTTGACCACCAGTAGTATAAAAATAATACTTACCAACAAACACCAGTGACAGTTAAGATGATGATATGATGACAACTGGCACAACATAAACACTATTTATGACAGATTAAAATCTTAGTGCATAATTTCAAATTACATATACACTACTGTTTAAAGAGTTGAGACCAGTAAGATTATTTTTTTTTAAAGAAATAACACTTTTATTCAGCATAGATGCATTAAATTGATCAAAAGTGACAGTAAAGACATTTATAATGTTACAAAAAACTTCTATTTTAAATAAGTGCTTTTCTTTTGAACTTTCTTTTCATCAAAGAATCCTGAAAAAATGTATCTCAGTTTTTACAAAAATATTAAGCAGCACAACTGTTTTTCACATTGATAATAATTAGAAATGGTTCTTGGGCAGAAAATCAGCATATTAGAATGATTTCTGAAGGATCATGTGTCACTGAAGACCGGAGTAATGATGCTGAAAACTCAATTTTGACATTACAGGAATAAATTACATTTTAAAATAGATATAAATAGAAAACAGTTCTTTCAAATTGCAATAATTTCACAATATTACTGTTTTTACTCTTTTTAATCAAACAAATGCAGTCTTGGTGAAAATAAGAGACTTTAATGTTAATGTAAAAACATTAAAAATCTCACCGACCCCAAACTTTTAAAGATATCAGAAAAAGACACTACAACATTACATAAAAAACTGAATTTAATAATGCCACATGTGAACAATAGCCCCAGTGATGACTAAAATACACTAGGTCTCATTCACTAATAATTGCGTGAATTATTTTACTTGTACACACAAGAGAACTTCTCACGAAATATCTCCACCTAACTAACAACACGTGCGTATTGTACATGAATTTGTTCTTAACCTTGTTCTAATGTTAGTGAATTTGGAGTATTCTATATAAGCACCGCTGCGTGCACGAGGTTAGACATTTGCATAAAACACGCCCAAAACATCTCCATATAAGGGCTTTCCGCACAGCCTTTCGTCGCTCTCTGCAGACGTGCTATCACCAGATCCTCGAACAATGCCAAGTGTGACATTCTCAAAACCAGTTCAAACACAATAAACACATTTAATACCGACCCAGATTACAGACCTCTGATTAGCCAGCTGTAAATATGCATATATCTGCTAATTATATCTGGAGTAATTGTTATTTAGAGAAACCTTGCAGCTGAAGCTATAGCAGCTTTTCTTACTCTTTCATTGTACAGTATATGCTGAAACATATTTAAGATTAAATTAAATTGTATTTATTAATTTATAATATAATAATATAGTTGTGATAAGATGAAATAACTTTTTTAACATTATTATAAGGCCACACAATGTAAGTGTTTTTAGCGTACGTGTGGTTTCAGTTGTTTCTATATTTTTTCTAAATTTAGATTAAATTTTAGTATGAAAGTTTTTGGTGAATCATCATTTGTTCATGAAAACATTCATACACAGATTTAACGTACAAATTTGTATGTACGCATGCTTAGTGAATGAGACCCATTGCTTTTTTCCGCAAATATTACGGTAAGTAATTCATGTAGAAGCCTCAAAAAGTCTTTTAAGTAATAAAATAACATCTGAAAGTTTTGTTACAAAGTTTGTTCCCAAAGGACTGGTACAGTTTTAGTTCAAACATCCGCAGAGCAAAAGAAGTCTATTGAATATCAGAAAGACAAGACATATTTTCTCTCTGCTTTTAACTTGGTGTTTCTCTCATTCTTTAAGGTGACGTGTCATTTCTGCATCATTAGCAGCACTATATGGAACTGAAAAAGTAAGTGTTTTTCCAAACATATAGAAGCCCACAGAGGCCATACATCATTATTATTATTATTCTGTCTCTAACAACTTATTTTATGACTTCTATTTAATTATTTCTTCACTGTTTTTGCAGCTGACAAAGCTCCGCCCTCTAGGTTATTAATAAATAGCATTTAAAACTACACGAAAACAGATCCTCCATAACCTTGCATTAGAAAAATCTAAAAATTATCTAAAAAAAAAAAAAAAAAAAAAATAGCCAAGGTATGATTAATAAGCACTGTTTTAAGGCGAAGCTTAGTGTCTAGTCAGTTCCTTCTGGTGCCACTGAAATGACACACTGTAGCTTACATAATACAGTGCAAATGTCTATAGACTGGATGCGATATAATTTTTTTGTTTTACTTTTTTAATGACAAAAACTAAAAAGCACAGTCATTTTTAAGCATTTGGTCATCTAAAACGGAAATATATGTATTTTCTTTAGTTGTAATCGGAGTTACTTTGTTTACGAGGCTCAGTGTTCCCAGCACATTAGAGAGATACAGAAACAAATCATGCAGAGGATCCTCAACATGAGGAGAAGACATTTCCTCGACTCTATCAAAGCAAAAGCAGCAATAACGAAGAGAGCAGGAGGGACACTAGAGTGCAGGAGACTGAAGAACCACTCAGAGTGACTACAAAACACAAAGACGCACACAAGATCACAGGCAGAACAAACATTATCACAATAACCACAACAAAGGAAAAGAGGAAGAGTATTGGCACCAGGACGTTTGCGTTATGAGTGCATGTGATGATCCGTCCATATCCAAGCCCAGGAACAACGACAGGACAACAGAGAAACAAGGTAAAAGGGAAATGGGAAGAAAGAGAGAGAGAAAGAGAAAAACAAGAGGCAGAAAAATAAGTCAAACACAGAAACAAAGTTTCAAAATGAAAAAATAAGGTGGGGATAAAAAGGAAAATTAATGAAAGCATAAGCTGAGGGTGAAAGAGAATATGTGTGACAATAGTTGGGTCATTCTCAGTACCTCTGCCATGTGCATTCATAACTTACTACTGTCGAGATTCAAGTGCCCCTATTATGCTATTTTAAAGGTTCCTAATTTTGTTTTGGAGGTCTCCTACAAAAGGGTTAAATGAATAGTTCACCCGAAAATGAAAATTATACCATGATTTACTCACCCTTAAGTCATCCTAGATGTATATGACTATCTTCATTCAGATGAACAAAATCAGAGTTATATTGTTAATTATTATAATATCATGGCTCTTACAAGCTTTATAATGGTAGTGAATGGCGCTACTGATTTTTAAGTCCAAAAAAGTGCATCCATCCATCATAAAAGATATCCACATGGCTCCAGGGGGCTAATAAAGGCCTTCTGAAGTGAAGCGATGGGTTTTTGTAAGAAAAATATCTATATTTAAATGTTTATAAACTAAAGTAACTAGCTTTGCAATGCAACTTTGAATGCATAAACTTTGAACGTCAAAAGAGTAACTTCTGACGTGACACATTGACGAACGCGGAAGCGCAGAAAATAGAGCAAAACAAAACACTGGTTACAAATTAAAGTCTAAAATGAGAATTTTTAAGGAGAAATACCAGAGGGTTTTAATTTAAGAGAAGAGGAGCTTGAGTTTGTTGCCCAGCCCTACTTGTTTGAACCGCGAGAGGCGTCTAAGCTTACACTATTCCTACGTCATACATTGCGTCAGAAGTTACTCTTTTGGCGTAAGTCGACATGCATAGGCCGTCTGCAGGAAGCTAGTTATTTAAGTTTATAAAGTTTTAAACATGGATTTTTTTCTTTGCTTCAGTAGGGCCATATGAATTAATTTTATGATGGATGGATGCAATTTTTTTGGCAAAAACAGGAGCGCAATTCACTACCATTATAAAGCATGGAAGAGCAAGTAGATTTTTTAATATAACTCAGACTGTGTTCCGGTCTTTATAAACCCCTTCTTTCTGAGAGCCTGCTTTGCTCTAATTGGTCAGATGGCCCAGTCTGTTGTGATTGGTCTACCGCTTACATCTTCTCGTAATTTCAACAACACAAAACAAACTCTTCCAGGCCTCAGCTACAACTACATAGTTTGAGGGCGGGTCAAAGTAGATGGCAGCCAATAGCTATGGGTTTCCATCTACCTATTTTAATGTGCATTTTGGGATATCACATAAAAAAAATAAATAAAAACAAATGCTGAATGGAAATGCCAAGATGCGCATAAATTCTAAAAATGCACATAAAAAAAACGCATGCGCTTGTTTGAGTCGGATATATTTTTGTTAGCCGATAAGAAAGCATGCACATAAACTAAGATGGAAACACATTTAACGAATAAATTCCTTGATGTGCATAAAAAAAACTTTGCACGATGGGATGACATAACTGGACCGATCTTTTTGCACAGCATCTGAAATGCTGTTTTGGTTGTTCTTAAATGCCTGAGCAAAGTCTTACACAACTGCGTTCCCATACAGCAGGCATCTGCATCCGAAAGCAAGATAACACGTTTATTGCGTTTCGTCTGCGTGCTCTGAGACGCAAGTCATTTAATATATATGAAAATTATTAGGTACAGTGGTTTCTACTACTTTTCTTAGTGATATTTAGGGCCAGTTTATCAGGAAGTGATGATTTTGTTCTCTTCGACTCACTGGATGGAAATGCTTTTTAATTCACAAATGTTTTATGCGATATTCCAATTTTTTCGCGTAAGTGAAATTCGTAACTTTGGATGGAAACATAGCTAATGAAGACCAAAGGCTGGCATTATGCTTATTTGTTACAAACCTATGTAGGTTCATGCAAGAAGTGAGACTGGAATTACTAATGACTCATTTCAGGCAGTTCGAAATCGGTTCTTTCTTTTGGAAGACAATAATTTATAGTGCACTTTGATCTCTGAAATGTTGCAGACCTTTTTACATTAACACTGCATAAAATATCTGAAAAAGAATAATAAGGGCACTCTAAATTTAAATAAAAAAATTAAAACTATACAATCATCTATTAATGCCACTGAAACCTCTATGACTTTTTTTTTCATGGAACACAAAAATAATTAAGCAGAATTATTTCCAGTGATTACAACCCCAAAACATTTAGAATACATTTTAATGTCTACTATCTATGGTGGTACCCTGTGTATGGCAGTTAAGGCCTTAGTACTTTGGGCCTGAGGTGGGAAAATATGACTTCTCAAAAGTAGTTCAGAAGTAACTTCAAAGGAAATTATGATCAATACAAAATACAATAAAATAAAATAACATTAAAAAAAGAAATGAAATAAATACACAAAATTCCTAAAATGTTTTTGTATAAATGGCCCCATGTCCTGAGGATGACCCAGTTAACAAAACAAGGCATGCAAAAGCCCAGCAATTGGTTCTGATGGGATAGTAGGAGTTGTTTATTGCACCATAACGAGGATAATAACAGAAAGATACTGAAGATTATGCAAAACACGCAGAATTAGCACTTCACTTTATAATGTAGTCCCTAAAACACAGTGTACCACACAGCCAACACAGTGAGTAGAAAGGAGCAAGCTGTTCATTATGTTTTAAACTAATTAGAGAATGCATTTACCTCACTGTACGACTTTTTAACCACAAAAATGGTCTGAAAAAACCCTCGAAGACTGCAAGGTGCTGCATTAAACAAACAATGCTCTACTGACTGAGTAAGCAGTTAATGAAGATGTCAGTACTGTGTAGTTTATTTTCAAAGTACACAAGAAAAATCTGCTGAATAGCTGAATGCCCACAACAGCAGGGCAACAGAACATTCCGGACCTGAGCTCATTCATCTGTGACTAGAGAACATGCGCAACATTGCAAATATATATATACATATATTTTAAAATACATGTTATATATATATTAGGGCTGTCAACGTGAAAAATTAATGCGTTAAAATTAATGCATTTAACACACTCGCCCTGCCCCACCCTGCACCAGACCTACATAGATCATTTACATTACATTTACATACATTTCATACAGTTGATTGATGACTAATATAATGCAGTCTATAGAATGCACTAAGAATGGCCCTTAAATTCAAGATATCAGGGTAAAAATGCCCCGTATGAGTGTGTCTCATATTTATATATGATATGATATAGTTAAGCAATATCACATGAGTAACAAGCGCAATATCACACAAGTGCTGTTTTGTCCCGAACAGCACAAGTGCAAATATGATATTGATTTTATACAACAGTTCAATAAATAATTTAATATTGTGTTATATTTTAAGCACAATATTGTCTGTTATTTTTGCTAAATTTTGCAAACAAAAATATTACCTGTAAAGTCAGAGCAGAACTGTTGTGTGTCTCAGCAATACACGTTTTGAGCAAATGATTCAATGGCCCATTCATAAAGAGAGCCATTAACTTTATTTCAGAATGAATCAGTTGTTTGAACGAATCGAATTAATGAATGACTCAATGACTTACTCATTAAGACATTTACTGTCACCTACTGGCAGTTTTAGTTTCTTATTTAGAGTATCATTTCATTAAAAAAAAAAAAAAAATCTATTCATATTTCCATATTAATAAAACACCCCATTAAAGGTATAGTTCACCCAAAAAGGTTCACCCTCATCAAGCCTAAAAGTCTGTGTAATAAATTTTGTTGAATCAAAAAATATATATAGATTTCTTTGTAAAGCTGTTTTTTGTAATGTCTTTTTTTATGCTTTTTACATTTAACACAATAATGCTTTTAAACAATGTTGCCAAGGCTACTTTTACACTGTTGCCGCAAGTTGTTTTTCATGTCTGCGGGTTGAAGCGACCCCAAATAACATGATATTTAGCCACTGGAATGCGAATTTCAACAAAAACCCAAACAAAACCCCCTGAATTGGGCTAATTTTGAGAAGCAATCGTGCGGGTTTTGTCCTGGCAACCCTGACTTTAAATAATCTTTAGGGGGTAATCTTTTTAGCCAAAATTTGAAGTGTGGTTAATTTACAATTAATTAATCGCTAGATTGTGTAATTTGATTAAAAACTTAAATCACTTGACAGCCCTAATATATATTTAAATTTTACATTTATAAATGTTGCAGAATTGTGCAGCTAAAGAAAAGCTATTTAATTTATATTTATACAATTAGAGACAAACTCATACTCAGAATTTGTCCTCTGCACTTAACCAATCCAAGTTAGTGCACACACATTAGGAGTAGTGAGTAGGAAACACACACACTACAAAACCTGAACACATCTAGAACAGTGGGCAGCCATTTTTGCTGTGGTGCCAGGGAGCAAATGGGGGTTAGGTGCCTTGTTCAAGGGCACCGCAGTAATTTCCTGCCAGTATTGAGAATCAAACCCACAACCTTCGGGTTACCAGTCTGTCTCTTTGACCATTAGGCCAAGACTGCCCCCTAAATAAGTAAAAGGATACTATTTGAATATGTCTGGGCTGAAAAAGACCCAATGTGGCCCATTTTTTTTTTTAAAATTATTATTAGTATGGCAGACAGGGACAAAAAGTCTGTACTGCAATAAATTAATTACCACACGTTTTCCATAAGCAGGGAACAGATTCGTTGTGAAGGTTGTGCAAAGTGGGCCCACATTAAACACATCTCTATTGTAATTGGAGCAGTTGTGAAATATGCCTGTACTAGCATGGTTATTTCAAGCAAGTATGTACTTAAATTTTACTCAAAAAATAAATAAAAATATATGAACTAGTGGCATGTTGTAGACTTCTATAACGCCAACATCCAAGCTGTTCTCGGGTTTAATGTGAGTTATCATAGTAAAAAATAAAAACACTTGAAACATGTTAATGCCAGCAACTTTAGTAAAGTTCTAGTTGGGAGGTGATATGGTCTCATTAGCATGCTGCGAGGAGTGCGCTTCTGTACTCGGAGGTGTGAGTGAGACAAACAGCCTTTGGAAGTGGGCCATTCGCAGCCTAGTATGCCAAAGAGAGTGGCGATTCAGCCCTCCTACGTCTAGAGGGCCGTCTCAGAGTGTTAATGAGGGAGAGAGACAACGAGGGACAGACAAAGTCTCTCTGCATTAAGAAGCACCAGATGCTTGTTACATTACAAGTGAAGCAGTGAACCCCAGCTGTGGCCCTGGCACGCCTGACCAGACCGCAACCCTCTCTGCTAAACAGCCGCAACACACTAGGGTTCATAAACAGGAAGTGATTCTCCATCAGGCAGGGGAAAGGGACTACGGCCCTGCTGCTAATGCTGAGGGTTAGCCTGGTCACAGGTGGATGGAGGCCAAGTCAATAACATTAAATAGACAGTGACTCAGAGTGTACCTCCATGTGAATGCAATGGGTCTGTTGATTTTGTCTCTGTAATTCAATGTTAGTGAAACAAAAGCTTGTTTTGCAAAGTGACCATGCCAGTTACAATTAAAATTAAATGTTTTTTTGTTTTTTTTAATAATAATAATTGCTGATTTATTTGAAAATGCAAAATGATTGGGAACATACTGGTACAATATCGGTTACTGGCCATATTAAAAAAATAAGTGATTGTTTTTCTCAGTGATTTTTTTTTTTTTTTGGATGTCCATTATTTAAAAATAATAATAAATTTAAGTTTATATATAATAATCTATAAAATATCCATCCATCCATCCATCCATCCATCCATCCAAATAGACAGATACACACACACACACACACATATAGTGTGTTTTGTATGTCCATTATATAAATAATATCCATTCATCCATCCATCCATCCAACCAGACAAATAGACAGATAAATAAATAAACAAAAATGTATCTATCTGTCTATTTCTCTATCTATCTGTCTGGATGGATAGATGGATAGATATAGATATAGTAGTTATATAATATTTACTATTATTATTATTTATATAATGGACATACAAACACACTATATATATATATATATATATATATATATAAATATAAATATAAATGTATCTATCTGTCTATTTGTCTGTCTGGATGGATATTTTATAGATTATTATTATATATAAACTTAAATTTATTATTATTATTATTAAATAATGGACATCCAAAAACACAACATTTATATATAATAATAATAAATAAATAAATAAATAAAATATCCATAGATATCCATCTATCTATTTATCTATCTGGTCTACTTTATTTATTATACTAATTATAAGTAACTTTACAGGTAAACTAACTCTCATTAGAGTATTAGTAGACTTAGTAGACTGTTAGGTTAGGGTTAGGGTTAATAAGTTGAAATGTAGTTGCAAAGTTACTTATAGTCAATAGAATGTCTGTTGAAGGAGCATCAAAATAAAGTGTTAGCAGATATTAAGCAGACAGTCTGCTAATATTCTAATTAGAGTTAGTTGACATGTAGTTGCAAAGTTACTTATAGTTAGTAGAATATCTAAAGTGGACCATCAAAATAAAGTGTTACAAAGTATTATGTCTTTAAAAAAAACAAAAAAACAAAACAAATGACACTTTTTGTCAGGCAGAAACAGAACTCTCTACTTATTTGTGATCAAAATTGCCCCTCTGTCTCCCCTACTTTACATATTTGGCTAAATCTAAAACAGCTTAAATGGCCAGCTTGAAGATTGGTATCAGCGTCTCACACTATCTTATGTTATAGAAATATGGCATCAAGAATCCCATATGAACAAGCCAAATGTTTTGTCCGTGTGATTCGTGATCTGCCATGTAGCATGACTCACTGTTTATCATGCAGTTTAAGTGATGGCCCAGACTGCATTTGCATGTTTGGTGTCATTACAGCTCTGAGTCAGCTGTTAAAATCAGTGTGCTTGAGATTGGCGGTGAGGGTGAACACAGAGAAGGAGGGATGAAAGGAGAGGCGGAGGGAGAGAGGAATGGTGATTACCTGTGGTAGCTGCGGGTTCCGATGAGGTTCTGAAGGTCAGGGTGCCAGGCTTGGACTTGCCCTGCTGGTTCTCTGCCACCACAAACACGTCATACTCAGTGTCCCATTCCAGACCGGTCAGCATTATGTACTCACTCCCGTTGGGCAGACGGATCTCAGGCTTCCAGTCAGGATCTTCCCTCTGTGTACCAAAAAGCAGCCATGAAATGGTCACAAAAGTTGCAAAAAAAAAAAAAAAAAAGAAGAAGAAAAGAAGGAAAATATTTAAAAAAAAAATTTTTTTTTATTTGGACACTCACAGCTTTGTATCTGACCAAATAATGGGTGATTGGTGACCCTCCATCATCTTGTTTGATCCATTTCACTTTGAGAGAATTGCCTTTGGGATGTAGAGTTCCTTCGAGTATAGGAGGGCTGGGTTCTCCTACAACAACAAACCAGTGACAATGACGTGAGAAAAAAGCACCATAACTTAAAGGGATAGTTCACCTAAAAATAAAAATACTTCATCAACATCATCATCATCATTTACTCACCCTCATGTCATTCCAAACCAATAAGACTTTCTTTCATCTTTGAAACCAAAATCATCCACCAAATCATCTGTGCATCAAGCAAGCTTGTGTTTACCATATTTGATGTGCTCTATGGCTGTTAATCAATGTTTATATGTGAATAAAATCCTAAATTAAATCTGTTTAAAGTCATATAAAGCGATTGTGCCTCTTCAGAACACTTGGAATAAACCAATCGATTGCTTTTATAGATGTCTTTATGAACTTAGTAAAGCATCAAAGTGTTGGTGGAATGGACTTCAAATGGAGGGATTCAGGTTTCAATAAAAATATATTTATAAAAAAAGTCTTATGGGTTTGGAACAACATGAGGTTGAGTAAATGACATATGAATTTAAATTTTTGCATGAATTATCCCTATAATAAAGATGTGGAAAAGGAAGAAAATTCTGAACAAGGAAGTAAAATCAGCATTTAGGCCGTGTTTCTACCAAAGCGTTTTTAGCCAGCTGAAAACACTAGATGCTCTGCTGAAAACGCCTAGCTGTGTGCATTTTTTTCAGTTGAAATGCTTTGTTGCTTTAATACAGAATACCCGCGGCACTGCTACTTGTAACTGATTTCGCAGATAATTTGTTTCAGACCAAAAATGTCGACACAATGTAGAGTACTTGCTATGTATGTACAGAGACCAGCAATATTAATTTCTCATCCATTTTGCTCCGTTCTCTGCTTGTTGATGTCATTGTATAGCAAGAATGTTGTGACAGTTGGTTGGTGTTGTATTTGTCCCGCCCCTCCTCGACTCTGATTGGACGGCTGGCTAAAAAGTGACAGTAGTGATGAGTGCATTGTTTTACTCAAAGCTGAACATTCTTCAATTCGAGGCGACCGGTAAAAAATGTTGAACGCTCAGTGCTCGAGCGTGAAAAAGACGCTCAGCGCCTTGTTACATTCTTGCCGTTAAAAAAAAATGCGGCGGTCCCATTGAAAACAGCTGGAAAAATATGCTAGCCATTGGGAAAAAAACACTTTGGTGGACACACGGCCTAATTATTGGTATTATTATGTGTAGTGACAGGCCGATACATAGTGCCGATACATCTATCTTGTCAATTACTAAAAAAAAAAAAAATACATAGTATACATAGTGTAAGATAAAATGAAATGATTGAAATGAAACTTTAATAATTTCTTTGTACATCTCTTTTGCTGTTACTGAAGCGGCAATGCGTAATTTCCCTGCCAGCAACAACACCAAAATAAATAATTACGTTTTTCAAAGAGTCCTCCTTATGTTATAGTTCAAATAATCAGGTAGTCGACCAAAATTACAAATAACATTAATGCAATAATATTATAAATAAATGCTGGAAATAAAATTCAGTTTTTTTTTAATCTAATTAATTAAATTATCAACAGATTAATCATCAAAATGGTTGCAGCACAACTCCAAACTCATGCCATTCAGTTTGAGCCAGAAGTTGACAAATGGGGCCAACATTGAAAAATGGACATGAAGCAGCTTTAAACTGTACTATGCATACATCAGCATTATACCAGCTATTGGCCACCCAGGTCTGTAGATATCAATTCTGGCCAATGAAAAGCCACCACTAATTATGTGTATTAAATGGTGGCAATTTTCTAACTGCAATAATTCTTAGCCTCCTACACACCAATGATTCCATATAGGCAAATAATAGAATAATATGACACATGCTGCTTGACTGGGCCTCCTTAGATGAGTAGGCTGATATTTGGAGGTCATGGTGAACTGTGAACAACCCTATAGAGCATTCATGTGTATGAGCGCACTGTGAATTGGGAATATTTCAATGGCGCTGTTCACTGAGGCCTCTCCTTCACGGGCCATCATGATCCATTTCATTTTAATGACCAGCGAATGCTCGTTTGATTCACTACATTAGTTTGACGGCACAGAGTGACACGTAACAACATTGCAGGCAGAAGCTACGCGTGTTCACAGAGGATTGAAAAATGAAGGCATTTTACTCTCATTAAGGGAGTAATTAGCTATTAGCCTGTATGAGGGAGACACTTTCATTCACACAACCTAACTTTTCAGGTCTTTTTTCTTTCATTTTGTTTGGACTACTTGTTCAGCCTGATATAAATCATTAACACTTAATTTTGTGAAATAATGTCGTCAATACATCAGATGCTTCACTTATCCAACAAAGGAGGATACAATCTTTAGAGAAGTACAATACACATCTAATTCTCTTTGGATCTGCTACAAACCACCATAACTGCACATGAGATGTGATAAAAATGCAGTAATTAATCTTAATGTGTTACGAGGTTATAAAAGTGCACACATAAAATGGTAGAAGCACCACTAACTGGTGTGAAGGAATTACAATACCAAACAATCAGCTCAATTAACAAGCAGATATTCTACTCGACTGACAGTTTAAAGGGTCATCAATAAACGCTCATCTCTTTAATAATGAAAGTTCAGCACTGCATGATTAATTCCATCCTCCTTAGCCATCTGTCCCTGCAGGATACAGTAAATGAAGTTATCTTATACACAAGGGAGCAAACAGCAGTAAATTAAATGAGACTAAAAATAAAAGTTTTACACGTTTGCAAATTAACTCTTAATGGTAACTAGATATTCTTGGGGGAATTCACTAAGAATTAATTGCTCCATTTATTTGCACATGCTGTCTGCATTGTTTTAGCACGATTTGCTAAAGGCATTATGCAAATTTGGTAATGTGCAAACACACCCTAAAAAGACCCAATTTGGTTCTAAGTACTACACTTATTTTCATGATTTGTTATCAACATTTTTTCTTTTGTCAAATCAACTTCAATAATTAATGTAGTTCAGATAACATACTATTTTGAGTTTCTGTTTATTAAGCCAATCGCCCTCATTGTATTAACTCAAATTTTTAATTTCAGTGAACTCAATTTTAAGGCAACCAGGTAACTTACTTTAAGTTAAACCAACAATTTTTTTTTTTTTTTTTTACAGTGTAGGTTGCAGAATTGGGCAAAATTTTGAATTGAAAATGTTTGAATTTGAACTGAATTGGCCACACCCACAGGAAGTTGAACTGGAATGACAGGAATTGAAATTCAAAGATGGTTGACTGGTTGGTGTTTTAACGCCAACTTTACAGCTTTCTTGGATATCTTCTAGTTGGATAACACGTTTAAATACTACAAAAGTGCATTTTAAAAACTGGTTTTGAGTATATATGATCTGATGCAATTTAAAGAAATCTTCAAATTCTGCATCCTGTTCATTACCTCGATCCAAATTCAGGAATCAAACTGGAATTTAAAAGGCATTGTCAATTTAATTTGAACCGACAATCCATCATGACCCTAATTTACATAGAAAGGATGCATGTTGTACTAAAAATAATAACAATTACATAATAAAGGCAGTCATCATTTACTTACTCTCATGTCATTCCAAAACCATAAGACTTTTGT
Organism: Elopichthys bambusa; assembly: GCA_037101425.1. Classification (NCBI taxonomy): domain Eukaryota; kingdom Metazoa; phylum Chordata; class Actinopteri; order Cypriniformes; family Xenocyprididae; genus Elopichthys; species Elopichthys bambusa. The sequence goes on from CM074444.1 coordinate 21,927,864, forward strand.
TCATAATCTTAGGATCAAACGTGCTTGTTTGATGCGAGAGAACCAAATCAATCAGTTTTGTTCTTGAGCATCAAGCAAGCACGGTTGAGCTTCTGTTTACCATATTTGATGTGCTCTATGTATGTGTGTTAATGTTTATATGTGAATAAAAGCCCAAATTAAAGCCACTCATCATATAGTGCAATCATGTCTTAACTTAGATCAAATAACTTAAAGTAAAAGCTCAATTCATATGGATTACTTTTTCAATGTCTTTATGAACTTTTTGAAGCTTGAGCATTTTTGTCACAAGGATTTTCAAGGGATGGTGAAGAATGATAAAATATCTATATTTGTGTTCCAAAGATGAACATAAGTCTTATAGGGGTGAATAATTAATGACAGTATTTTCATTTATAGGTGAACTACTTTCATTTAAATATGTATGGCACTACTTGGTTAAAATGGACTGCATATGGATTGTAAATAAGATGCAAAGTGGTGCAACTGTTAAATAAAGTTGACTCTTTTACTCATAAAAAGAAGAGCTAAATGCAGCCTAAACATACTCCAATCATGGAAACTTTGTAAAACCAATTTAAGTAATCAAGGTGTGTACGCAAAGTAAGCAACTGTGCAATGAAAAGAAAGTCGCAATATTTTTCTGTACCGAGTCATCATGAAATTTACATGCAGGTAAAAACAACCGGAACATCAAAGGACATAGTAAAAGAACCCTGTAAATAGTTCAAAAGGTATGTTGAAAGGAAATGCGGTACTGTGAAAGTTACTGAAACATGCTTGAAACTGGAGAATAAATAATCTTTTGAGATCAACCACTTGCAGCATTCTACTGTAGCATTTTTAAAGGTTTTCCTAATTTGGATATAATTGTACTCTGGTAGCAGCATATCGAAAGCAGCACAAGATGAAAGGACATCAGTGTAGCAAGCGTCTGTAAACCCGCTGCTTGTCAAAATGTTTAGACTAAACATAAAAGAGCGAGATCGGCATACCCAGCGATCGCTTTGGGGAAATGTTTTTCAGCTCCAGAGCTTTTGATGTCATTTCCATGGTTGGCAGGACACGACATCAACTTTTTTTCTTTTTGATTCCATATTCAACACGGAAGATAATTTGTGCAGTCAGAGCGCAGTGGTTGCTCAAGGGTAACAGTCTCCGTTAAAAATTGGGAATGGATGAATTTTCATGACCTGTCTGAGGGGATTTAATTCTAGAAATGTGACAGTAGAGTTATAATGGCTGGTTAGGGATGAATGCAGTGATCCTGATGTGAGTGAGGGATAATCCTGTACATGAGAGGATGAAGTTGGACCCGTGTGTTTACCTTCTGCTCATCAGTGTGGATGACATCACCAGCACCATGCAAGCCACATGACACAGTCACATCATATGCACGCACATGATTGGTTGAAAGGAAATTGGAAGAGGTTGCATGAAAGATACAAAAATACAGACACAAATGTAACTATGTGAAAAAAGATCAAGTCAGGGTTAGAACAAACTGCAGAGAAACATAAAACCAAGCAAATCAAAATGGTTTTAATCACAAAGATCACAACATTGAGCACAGAAGCAGAAACACACTGAGCAGGATTTCCTCTGAGAGATTGAGCATATGGTCTGATTTTAAACAACTGAAAAGCTTTACTTTATTTTTTACATATTCTAAAGGAAATGTGAGTGGTATGCACTTATACAAAACTTGCAAATATAAGGGTGTTCTTCTATGTGGCTGCTATATTGTTTCTATTGATTCTTAGAGTGTTGCTATGTTCTTGGTGGTTGCTAAGTGGTTGTTCCTCAAAAAGGGCCCACCCCCAAGTCTATATGACATACTGTTCTCTAGATATGGCTTGGGTCCCTTTCTTAATGCTCTGGTGCTCTGTCATTTTGACTGAAAAAAATTACATTTTGTGTTTTGATTCAAAAAAGTTAAATGGTCCTGAAAACAATAGTGAAATTTGTGCAAAAATTGGAAATGAATGGGAGATGAATTTCATCTAGTGGAATCTTTTGGTACTGCGCCCAAACAAAATCTTACTGAAAGCTCATTTTTTGAGATATGGACCTCAAATTTGGAACACAACTTGTTTAGATTTTCTTGCAGTTTCTTATATATAAAATATATATTTCATATAAAAATTAAAAATAGCATGTTTGTACATTTTTCCATAACAATAAACATAAAATTCTATAACTTAAAAAAAAAAAAATTTTCACTTCAGCAATAATCTGTCAAGTGTCATCTTTAAAAAGAGACCAAGCATTCGAGATTTACGACAGTTTAAAGGTACAGTGTGTAAATTTTAGGGGCATCTAGCGGTGAGGTTGCGAATTGCAACCAACGGCTCAGTCCACAGCTCACCCCTCCCTTTCAAAGCACATAGAGAAGCTACGGTGGACGACACAGGACAAAGATGTTGTCGTCTGAGACAGAAGAGAGAGTAGCCGGTCAAGCAAATGTGCTCTGTAGAACAGTTTGTCCATTTAGGGCTACTGTAGAAACATGGTGGCGCAAAATGGCGAATTCGATGTAAGGGGACCCGCGGTGTATGTAGATAGAAACGGCTAATTCTAAGGAAATAAAAACATAATGGTTTATTATGTATGGTCTTTATACACTACTGACAACATAGTTGTGTATATTATATTGCATTTCTGTCAATGGATCCTCCCTAAATATTACACACTGGACCTTTAAGTTGGAAATTTCATTTTCAGGTCTATGCTCAAAAAGTGAATAAATGGATTATAACTACTGCATAAATATAATTTAGTACCATAAAATCCCCTAAAATACAAAATATTAAATATAAACATTACTGAACTAAAATATAGTACATTCATTTCATTGAAGAAAAAAAAAAGGGGTAATTTTTGACCGCCAGGTGAAGAGCACCAGAGGGTTAAGGTTAAACACTTATGGGACCTCTGTAACCACCTACTTTATCATCTGCTAAGTGAAAAAAGCTCTTATTGCTTATTAAAGTAATAACACTGTTTTTGCCACATGATTCGATGTATTGTTCATGTGCTCAGCAAAAACAGTACGGGATAGTTAGGCATCTAAGTTTAATACTTAGCGTTACAGGTTTGTTCAAATCCTATATAAACAACTGTGATAGTGATGCTTGCTTTAGCAAAGTAAGCAAACTACTAAAAAGTTGTCAAATCATATTTCTCAATGAAAAACAGAGGAAATACTTAAGTATTCATATAATAGGGATCATGCATTAGTTTTTGGACAAAGCATGTGATACAGTAAGCACATAGCACTGCATCTCAATCTCTAAAGAAATATTCAAAGTTGATAAACTTTAAATACTTCATATGTACTACTAATTAAATTTACTGTGCGTTGCCTAGAGATAAAGACGTGGAGGCTTATCTGCAGTCACAAAACCACAGAATAATGTAATATAACTCTTATATTACATACAGAAGTATCTTTTTAGTTTCTGTTTTAATATACAATAATAATAAAAACCATCATACAGCTGCATAACAAACCTGTGTCCTCAGAATGAAAATGAAAAATCCCATCTAGGGAGCATATGAAAAAAGAAAATGTTCACTTTTATTTAGTTTGATAACTGTAACTGAGGAAACAACTAGTATATTAACTTAAAGACCCCATGAGAACATATGATGAGTCCAGTTTTCTTTAATGTGTTGATGTACCTCTTAGTGAAACAGTAAGTAGCCTTTAGTTTATGTCACAGCCATGTTGGTTCGATATTTGCTACTGCTAACTAGGTAGTATTAAAAGACATTCTCATTCTAAAGAGCATTTGACTGGACATGTATACGTGTTAATTTGCTCAACTTTTACAAGTACAATAACATACAGATGCCCTCATCCTAGACATGGACTTGAAGCCACTCAACTCTCATTTTGATTTCATGGGGTCTTTAAATGCTACAACCACTAGAAATAATGTACAACCCCAATTCTGAAAAAGTTGGGACGTTTTTTAAATTTGAATAAAACGAAAACTAAAAGACTTTCAAATCACGAGCCAATATTTTAATCACAATAGAACATAGATAACATAACAAATGTTTAAACTGAGAAATTGTACAATTTTATGCACAAAATGAGCTTGATGATGCCTGCTACAGGTCTCAAAATAGTTTAGGCATGTTTACCATGGTGTAGCATCTCCTCTTCTTTTCAAAACAGTGTGAAGATGTCTGGACATTGAGGTTATGAGTTTTTGGAGTTCTGGTGTTGAAATTTGGTCCCATTCTTGCCTGATATAGATTTCCAGCTGCTGAAGAGTCCGTGGTTGTCTTTGACGTATTTTATACCTTTATACCTTTATATACCTTTCAGCATTCATAGTGCATTCCAAAACATGCAAGCTGCCCATACTGTATGCACTTATGCACCCTCATACCCCCAGAGATGCTGGCTTTTGAACTGAACACTGATAACACGCTGGAAGGTCTCCCTCCTCTTTAGCCTGGAGGACACGGCGTCCATGATTTCCAACAAGAATGTCACATTTGGACTCGTCTGACCATAGAAAACTTTGAAACAGTCTAATTTAAATGAGCCTTGGCCCACAGGACACGACGGCGCTTCTGGACCATGTTCACATATGGCTTCCTTTTTGCATGATGGAGCTTTAGTTGGCATCTGCAGATGGCACGGCGGATTGTGTTTACAGACAGTGGTTTCTGTAAGTATTCCTGGGCCCATTTAGTAATGTCACTGACACAATCATGCCGATGAGTGATGCAGTCTGAGGGCCCGAAGACCACGGGCATCCAATAAAGTTCTTTGGCCTTGTCCCTTACGCACAGAGATTTCTCCAGTTTCTCTGAATCTTTTAATGATGTTATGCACTGTAGATGATGAGATTTGCAAAGCCTTTGCAATTTGTTGTTGAGGAACACTGTTTTTAAAGTATTCTACAATCTTTTTATGCACTCTTTCATAGCTCTGCCCATCTTTACTTCTGAGACTCTACCTCTCTAAGACATCCCTTTTATAGCTAATCATGTTACAGACCTGATATCAATTAACTTAATTAGTTGCTAGATGTTCTCCCAGCTAAATCTTTTCAAAATGTCTTGTTTTTTCGCCCATTTGTTGCCCCCGTGCCAACTTTTTTGAGAACTGTAGCAGGCATCAAATTTGAAATGAGCTCATTTTGTGCATAAAATTGTAAAATTTCTCAGTTTAAACATTTGTTATGTTATCTAAGTTCTATTGTGAATAAAATATTGGCTCATGTGATTTGAAAGTCTTTTAGTTTTCATTTTATTCAAATTTAAAAAACGTCCCAACTTTTCCGGAATTCGGGTTGTAATAAAATGTGAAAATGTATAAAAATGAATATGATGATCACAATGATCACAGGGGTAGATGAAACACTTACTTGTGTAAGAATAACCTAAAGGATCCCGTGAAAAAAAAAACAAAAACAAAAAAAAACACATACAAATGGGAAACAAAATACGGGAAAATCACATAAAATGACAGGATGAAAAAAAGAGAAGTCTGAAAGTGTCAAAGGGTAAAAAGCCGGTAACAAGATCAGACAGAAATACTTTCTCATCACTCATACTTTACCTGAATTAGAGTCATTACTCTCTCTGGACTACATCCTGTATATTTCGCACTAAATGTGTTTTGTTTCATGTACTGACAGGAAATAAATCCCAGTGTACAATGTGTTTAGTGTATTATGTGGTAATGGCATCTCTGGAAGTTCAAAACATCCTGCTGATCACACAAACAACCACCAGGAGGAGTAAGAGGGTAGATGTGTGTGGGGTGTAATCGTGATGAGAATATCAACACAAATCACAGGAATATTCCTGTAGTATGCGGTGTTATGATTGATTTGTATCGATGTTTTGTGGAATGTTTGCAGAATTTTATCTCCTGTGTGAGAACAAGATGTTCTGTTTTTACCAGATGGATTTCTCAATCAATTATTGGTATAAGAAATAATTTATGTAAGGTGTGACCAGTACATATATATATATATATATATATGAACGTGCTTAGCAGCAGTAAAATTGCCAAGCATATATTATTCACATGCAGTGTTTTGCAAATGCATCACAACCCTTAACCAATGTTCTCAATGCACTGAATTACACATCTTACATTATTTTTAGTCCTCTGTGATCTTTATTTCTATTCATTGAAAGTTATAACTATTTTTAATGTCATTTTTTTTGTTTTTGTTAATATTCTTATGTTCTGAAGAAGTTCTTAACTTACATTTTTAGTAAATCCATAAGCTACTACCTATAAATGATTAAAATAACCACCAGGTTTCTCTTAATGATGAATAATACATAACCTGCTTACAGTGCAAAACAATGGAAAACTGGAAAATGTTTTTTGGTTGTCAAAAAGAGGCAAATATATTAAACCACCCAGGTATTGCCTAGAAAAGGTTGTCCTTCAAAACGTAGAGACGCCAGAGAGGCTAACAATTACTCTGAAGGAGCGACAGAGTTCAGTTCAGTTGAGAACAGTGTAAAGGTGAACCAGTCAACCATATCAAGAGCTCTACTGTTCTGTATGGGAGGGAGGCACAAAAGAAGACATTGCTCAAAAAGATCCATGCAAAAGCATGTCTGGAGTTGGTCAGATGAGGCTAAAATTGAGTGATATATATATTCATTAATAATTTAGAAAAGCACACACTTAACTTTTAATAAAATGTCGTGTTGTAATGCTGTGTTTCATTGGATTTGTAATTCAGTAAAATGAGAGAATTGTTCAAGGGACTGAAATGTTAATATTCAAACTACTTAATTCATTACGCCCTACTCTTTAGCACCATGTGTCTGCATCAGCTGAAGACTTCACACTATCTGGTTGATAAGGTGTGTGGGCCGTCACGCCACGCTGCGCTGCTGTTGATAGAACCGTGTGCTCCTGAGAGAGAGAGGCGGGATACTCACGGACATGCTCGGTTTTGAAGACCACTGACGGGCTGCTGTCGCCTTCGCCCTTGCCGTTGATGGCAGACATCTTGACTTCGTAATCGGTTTCGGGTTTAAGCCCGGTGACTGTGACTGAACTCAGTCCTGCTGGGAAGCAGCGAGGAGCAGATTTAATCAAATACCCATTCATTAATTCATAAACAACAGCATGCAAGTTAAATGGGCAACATAAAACCTTGCCACTGAACATGGCGGAAATACATTTGACATTTAAAGCTACGGGCGTACAGTGATGCTGACATTCAATATCATAGAAAAAATGGATATTTCACTAAAGAATGAAAAGTTTGTCCTCATTTACTCACCCTCATGTCATTTTAAACCTGCATGAATTACTTTGGCGGAATAGAAGATATTTTGAAAAAAATAGCTTTGGTTACTGAAGAACACATTCACATTTCTCAAAATATCTTCTTCTAAGTTACACAGAATAAATAAAGTCACACAGGTTTGGAACCACATGAGGGTGACAAGTGATGACAATTTTAATTTTTAGGTGAACTATCCCTTTAACATGTAGTAATAACATGGACCATTCATGAAACGTGAGCAGAATGCATTACTAACAAATTGCACATAAAACCATTTGGCGACTTTTATTTTAAGGTGTTCTTGTTACATAATTAAACATTTAAGTACCAAAAATATGAGTATGTATATAAATATGTATAACTATGTATATAAATATGAAATAACTTAGGGTTTGGTTTAGGGTTAGTTGAATGTAATTATGCATAATTTACTGTTTTTCTAAAATAAGTATATGCAACGTGTAACAAGGACAGTAGTTATGTTTATATCGAATTAAAAAAAAAAAATGCTGAATGGAAACACCAAAATGAGCATAAATTCTAAAAACGCACCTAAAAAAAAAAAAAAAGTATGCTCTCAATTGAGGAAGGTATATATTTTTCATCTGATAAGACATGCGCATAAACTACGATGGAAACACATTTACCGAATAAATCCCTCAAAGCGCAAAAAAACAAACAAAAAAAAAACCTAATGTGAATTTGCCTCAACAGCAGTTGTGATTGGATAACTGGACTAACCAGCGGACCAATTTCATTGCACAGCATCTCAAATGTTGGTTTGATCATTCTGAAATGTCTGAGCCAAAGTCTATCATCAGAATGCTTTGGTACAATTCCCTCCCATAAGCGTCTCACATGATTGCGTTCCAAGACACCAGGCATCCGAACGCAAGATAATAATGACACTGTTTATTAAGTTTCATCTGCACACTCTGAAGCGCAAATCATTTATGATGGAGGAAAAAAAGAGCCACAGTGGTTTCCACGATTGCAGGAACTTACATTTTTATTACAAATATTTTGCGCCAATTTCCCAGGAAGTGACGATTTTGTTCTCTTGAATACATGGGATGGAAACGCTGCTTTATTCGGAAATGTTTTATGCAATATTCCAATTTTCCGCACAAGTTAAATTTGCAACTTTAGACGGAAACATAGCTATTGTAAAATAAAGTGTTACTATTTTGCATACAAGTTAAATTTGTAACTTTGGATGGAAACTCATGTTTCAAAATAAAGTGTTACCAACCATCAATTGTTTATTTTCTGCTTATGTTTCATGAATAAGGCTTATTACATCCAAATCGAATTCATTACAACAGAAATAACAGATTCTATTGTAACAAGTTGTTGAAATAACTGCATATTAAATACTGTACACTTTTATAGAAAGTAGGTTTTTCCTTTCAGTCCAGTTATAAAGTTCTGGCATCCAAAAAAGACAATTTAGCTTTTTATGATCATTTTACTGGAGTAATGGTTGCTGAAAATTCAACATTTTAAAATATTTTAAAATAGAAAGCGGTTATTTTAAATTGTAATAATATTTAACAATATTACTGTTTTTACTATATTTTTGATCAAATAAACATAGCCTTAGTGAGCATTTTGAAAGATGTCTTTCAAAAACATCAAAAAACATTACAGACCCCAAACTTTTGGTAGTGTGTTATTGTGACCATAGGTGTGACGTTAATACCATAGCAATTTCTAAATTAACCATTTTAAAGTATAGTTTCCAAAAAGGGTCTGTAATGTGATTGTTAAAATATTATACTGACCTCTTATTTTAAAAGTGCTGTTTTCCACTATATAAGTCTACAAACCATACAGCGGTGTTGCTATTACATATAATACAGTTGGCTTTCTGCTTCAGTTCATGTGACTTACCGTCTTTCACCTCATAGACTCGCTGCACCCATTTCCCTCGGCCCACCGCTCTCCACTCAGCTCGGTACTTGAGCACAGGAACTCCTCCAGTGGACTCGGGCTCTTCGAAAAGCACCTGAGCCGTGCTGGAGTACGGTTGCACTTGAGTGATGGCCGGCGCCGAGGGCACATCTGCACCACAGGGGAGACACTTTACAATACGCAGTGGGAAAACTGCACTTTAACAGCTTATGTCCGATAATACTGCCTGATTGTGCCGGTTTGTTCTGAGCAAAAGTTTACACAAGGAAAAATTGAGCTATTGTATTGCACTTTATTGAACAAAGGCTAGAACTGCAGTTAATTCAAAAATACAGTACCTTGAAAGCAAAAAGCATCCAAACACTATACGATTTGCTACCGCCGTAAATTACTATATTGTGTACATTTTGAGATCAATACAGAGAAACAGACCAGCTGGGATCATGATGAACTCTCTGTATTCGGTTCCGATCTCATTGGAGGCAGTACAGTTGTAGGGGCCAAAGTCGCTCTGAGACTCTGGATTGACCTGGGACAGATCAAGTGAATGCATTAACCTCTAGTCTCTATCTCATCATTTATCTATTTTACCACTGTCATTCCATTAGATGTGTATTTACTCCTGACGGTGCGCTCACTGGGCTAAAATATTGATAAGACACATGGGCTGCAGTAGTGCCCTAGAGCAACCCTACCCTTTCCTGGGTAAAGCTCACAAAAAACAGGTCCAGGTCACATTTCACCCCTAAACCAAACTGAATAAACTAGGTGTAATATTTCTGATACAGAAAATTAAGCTTGTTTTTAAAACCATTACGATTGTAGATGATGAACGAATCATTATATTTGAAAAAAATAAATAAATCTTTTAAGTGAACAAATGATTCACATTTGATGTGTGACTGTTTTCCTTCCTTCAAAAACTATAGCATGAACCAACAGAATTTAAGTTTAGGCTGGAAAGGGAAAGAAACATTATTAGCTGGAATTAATGAATGAATACATTACCTTCACTGAAGGAGTCTGAATAAGTGTTATTTTAGTATTATTTACAGTATATATTATTGTATTTATTAACAATTTAACAATTAGCTTTTATTTTTAGCTTTATTTTAGTTACATTTTGAATAATTATGTTGTGCTTTTGTCATTTTAATTTAGTTTTTGTTCTTTTGTCATTTATATATATATATTATTTTTTTTAAATTAAGTTTTTTTCTAGTGAGAAACTGTTGTACTTAAATTTCAACTTATTTCCAAAGCAACATTTCTAATTTTCTAATATTATAATTTGTTTTTAATAGTTTTAGTTAACAATAATAACCATGGTCTGAATGAGATTTTGAGCGGCACTGAACATGTTTGTGAATGAACTGGGAAATGTCATTTATAAACAAAATGCAGGGATCGAATAACTTGTTTGTGCCTGAGAATCTGCTGATCAAGAGCATGTCTTTCATTCAGTTTCATTAGAATTAATATTATTTACAACAAGGAGCAAAAGATTAATAATAACTGTTGTGGTTGTGAATGTGTTTAACAAACCAGTGTATGAATCAAAACAAATCTGTTTCATAAAAAGATTCAACAGTTAACCATTAGTTGACAGGAAGAGGCTTAGTCGACCAAAATTTTAGTTAATTTTATAACGTGTGATTAGTCGACTAATTGCTTAAAATGAACGACTAATAGTCAACCAGAAAAATCTTTAGTCGAGGGCAGCCCTAATAATTAGAGCTGCACAATCAATCATTAAAAGTTCACAATCTCGATTCAAACACCCACACGATCTTAATTCTAAATGACAAAGATTCGCCCGTGTCTATTAAACCTTTGACAAAATCAAACCGGAACTGAACATTTAGATCTGTGTTCGCGCTGCCGCTGATCCAGTATAGGTGTAAAACAGCTTCACAAACAGTCTTTTCAACTACACATTATCATTATTTCTGTCTTACATTAATTCAAATGATCACAGAAGTACTGGGATAAAAGTTTATAGTTTGGATATAAACACTGATGTCTACAGAATCGATCATAATAGAGCAAATCACCTTTTGAAAGCAACTTAATGCAATCGATTACATCGTTAAAAGACAAGTAACTGTTATAAAATGTATTCGTCACTGAATCATTGATTCGAGATGTTCAAAAACATTGATTCATCCAGTAATGAAACAAGTGATGTCTTTATGAGTGAGTCATTGAATCATACATTTAAAAAAAATAATTAATCCAAATTAATTAAACATTTTGAAATAGACTGCAGCAATTAATAATTTGTCAGAACCTCTAGTAAATTTTGTTATTTTATTTAGTTGTCTGTTTAGAATTGTGGGATAATCGTGATCTCTATTCACAATATAATATATGTCTTTCTTTTGATTAAGGGGTGAAATATAACCAGCATGTGTTCTTTGTCCAGTTTCGTTAAATTTCCCATCTGTGTATATAGTATCTGTGTGTTCATGTCTATATAGAATGTTTATGTTCTCAGGAAGGCGTCTGTGTGGGCCGTACCTCCAGGTAGCTGGCGGAAGGCATGTTGTAAATCTTGATATTGGAGGAGTTAACGTTAGGCAGCTGGAGGCCGTCTCGCAGCCACGTAATAGACACATTGCTGGGGTGAGCCAGCACTTCACAGCTGATGTTGGCTGGGTTGCCCTCCCACGTGTACACCGTTACGGATCCCAGGATTTTCGGGGCATCTGTGATGAAAGGCAAAGCATATACAACTGAAAAACAAACAAACCTGCTGGTAGCGCTGACCCTTTTCTACCTACCACCCGTCTACATCCGCTAAGGGAGAACAAAACCTCCATTCTCATTATCTTTGAAGCCTTAATTCTGAGGATAAGGTAGTAAAAGATCAAAATGTCCATGGCTTAAACATAGAGCTGAAAGCGGAGTGCTTAAAACACAGCGCTCTGTGATGTTGAACACATCTGTTCGTGGCAGTACATAAAAGCCAATCACGCTTCACTGGCTTCAAAAGGCCCCTCCTCCAAGCAGCGTCCCTGAATAGCATGCTGGGGGCCGACTTCAGGCACGAAGCTCCTGTGACGTATACAGTCGGCCCGCGTTCCCTTGCAGACTGTGTGCGAATAACTGTCGGCCTGCTGAGATACTGTTCTCACATTCATCAGATTCAGATGTCATTAGTCCCATCACAGCAATACACGGCTGGTACAAATGCACAAAACAAGTGAAGAGGGAGGCTGGTATTTTCACAGCATACGCCACCGCTAATGTGAAAACAAATACAAACAGGCGCAGTGGGGGGAGCACAATGAGAGTGAAAATGGGCAATAATGCTTTGCTTGCTATTGATTGCAATAAAAAAGCTGAGGGAAGGTTAATGCTCAGTTTTTGATGTCATAGCAATATATGAATCGTACAAACAAGTAAATTAGTGCATTTTTGGTCTGAACATTGTCTTTGTTACTAGACTTTAGTCAGAGTAAATGCTACTATATCTTTCATTTGAGACAAACCAAAACGATTGTTATGACTTTTTTTGTTCACTATAAATATGTGCTATATAATATGTAATATGGCCTTGTTTTTATTCAAATAAAATATGGCATCTACTCTGACACCATTGTCCTAACCAGGCATGAAAAAAAGCAAACAAATAATAAATTCTCTTTATTAGTCTCTTCCATGTAAATCCTAACCATTATTTTACTAACCAGCCTTGATGAGCAACAGGACATTTTGTCCGTCACTGGGTTTCTGTCTGTCGTGTCATGCTAGGTAACCCCGCCCACTGTGAAATCTCATTCGTCTAAAATTCAGCTCTATATAGCTTGCTGATTAATTAAATTACCCTCAAAGTGAAGTTCTAATGGATAAAGGCCTGGTTTCACAAACAGGGCTTAGATTAAGCCAGGATTAGGCCTTAGTTCAATTAGGGCATTTAAGTAGCTTTTATAAACGTGCCTCAGAAAAAACATTACTGATGTGCATCTGATGTGATGTGAGACAAAACAATGACACTAACATATTTTAAGATATGTCACTTCAAGTTGCTTTCAGTTAAAACAGCTAAAACATGCATTTTAGTCTGGGACTAGGCTTAAGCCTTGTCTGTGAAACCAGGGGAAAGATTTTCTACATTTTGAACATCAATATTAGCATTTCTTAAGCAAATTTATTAGGGAAGCACAATATACATGTAAGCAATAAGGTACGAGAGGCTGTGCTATATCGTGAATAAGTCACGGCTGAAGGGCGTTGTTAGGCACGGCGCGAAGCCCTGGCTTCAGCTGTGACTTATTCACGATACAGCACTAGCCTCGAGTACCTTATTGCTTTTATAAAACGGTTACCACACAATACAAATATTAAAGCCAGAAATATATATCAATGCAACTTTCATGAAGTAAACTTTTTCTAAAAGCCTTCCTTTCACCGGAAAAAATAGTCGCTGACCATGAACAGCAATAGAAGTTACATTATTACGCAATTAGATGACAGCAAAGACTGTCTTTATGAATGTGTCAGTCAGTAGCGAAGACTTTTACATTGAAAAGACTGAATTGTTTTGAACACGGAACAAGATGCAACTGACAAATGCTTTGACTAACGCTGTCACGTGAAAACCCCTTAACTGTTAAAAGGACAAGATAATACATCGGACATTTAAACAGATTTTTTATTGAACATAGGACTGACCTGAAGGAAAATGCTAAATCTGAACGCAGGTAATAAACCTTTTTCTCACAATACTCTTCTACATAATACAGTAAACTTCAATGAACAATATCAATTGAGAACAAACAGTTTACGTTGCTAAGAGTGGTTGCTAAGGGTGTTATGTAGTGATACACAGAACCGTTGGGTGAAGCGGTCATAACCGTGTTTTATCGTGAATAAAACACAGCTATTGACCAATCAGAATCAAGGACAGGAAATAACCGTTTTATAAATATATAAATATATATATATATATAGATATAGATATATAGATAGATAGATATAGATATATAGATAACATTTACATTTTTTCTTATTTATTTCATTGGCCGATATTGGATATTTAATTGTACATGTTTATTTATTCTGTGTTTTACTTTTTATATTACTTTTGCCATCATCTAACACTCACTGAAAGTTAAAAACAATAATTTACTATACTTACTAAAAAATGTATACCATACATCATGTTATTGGCCATAACATCAAAAAATATTGGCATCTGCAACAATGTAATATGCATGTGCATCCCTAATATTCATTTAATTTATGATTTGAAAGTTGGACACACCAAACCTTTTCACGTTGCACTTTCTTTAGGACACAGTGTGATTTAAGTCTATTGGGAGGCTGTTTTCGTATCATTCATGTCCTGTGGTGGTGGGGGAGGGGGTGATAATATTGGGGGGTGGCTGTGGTTTTGATACATTAACTATCATTCTCTTCTGAGTAGCCATATGCTCTCTGGACTGCAGCCGAGCAGCAGTGCTGCTGTGAATTAAACATATGCCTTTGAGGCATATCAGTGTGGTATCCAACAGTACGTGTGACTGATAGAAGCTAATGAGGCTACAGATACTATAGACTCACAGCGCACTTCCAGATTCATGAGCTGCGAGGTCTCTCCAATGGCGTTGCGAGCAGTGCAGAGATACTCGCCGGCGTCGGTGTACTGAGCGTACTTCAGGGTGAGAGAAGACACGCGGGCGTCACTGCGAACCAACACGTCACCATCAGGACTCTGAACACAGAGACAAGGGAAAATTCACTGAAAAATTCATACTTTTCACTTCCTTAAGCCATTAAAATAATAGTTCTCCCTGAGATGAAAATTCTGTCATCGGTTACTCACCCTCATGTCATTCCAAACCTGTATGGCTTTCTTTTTTCTAACACCACAGGCTGTTAAACTCCAAAAAGGACAAAAAAAAAAAAGCACCATAAAAGTGGCTTCAGAAGAATTTAAATATAGTACAAGACATATATGAACAACTTTTTGGTACTTTTATGGTGCTTTTAGACTATTTTTCGGAGCTTTTGGTCACATCATGCTTTCATTTTACTGAGAAAAGCAACTCTGCATTTTGTAATATAAAGTATTTTGTTTTCTAAAGAATGAAAAAATCATTTTGGAACATGTGTCAACATGAATAAATGATGACAGAATGTTAATTATGGTTAACTATTCCTATATAGTTTGCAAGTAACTCCACTTCAATGCAACAAACAAAACAAAACAAAAAAACAGGGTAACACTTTATTTTAGGTTCTTTTAACTAATTGCTTATTAGCATGCATATTACTAGAATATTTGCTGTTTATTAGGACTTATAAAGAACATATTAAAGACTTATTCTGCATGACCTTATTCTACATTCTTAATCCTACCCAATACCTAAACTTAAAAGGTTAGTTCACCCAAAAATGAAAATTATGTCATTAATTACTCACCCTCATGTCGTTCCACACCTGTAAGACCTTCGTTCATCTTCAGAACACAAATTAAGATATTTTTGATAAAATCCGATGGCTCAGTGAGGCCTGCATCGCCAGCAATAACACTCCCTTTTTCAATGCCCAGAAAGCTACTAAAAACTAGGGCTAGACCTGAATATTCTAATATTCGTTCGGTGGGTTGGTATTCGATTTTCAATTTTGGGATTCGAATATTCGTTTTTTTTTCACACACCTGCCATCCCCCTCACGAAACGGTTCTCATTTGCGCTTGAATGTTTATAAAATCTGGCGAAATACAATACTCTTTTTTACAAGTATCTTATATATATAATAGGATGGACAGTTGAAGGAAACCAACCTTGTTTTTTAGAAAAATTTTAGGCTACCTTATTAAAAGTTTGGCTCTTAACAGACCTGTGTTTTATATCACTACTAGTGCAGTGTCCGTTCTCAAAGTATATATGCCCTGCTCGCGTGAGGCACGCTTCTTTCAGCTTTGTTCTGTAGTTTATTTTAAAAAGCTTACACTGTATGTCCTACGCCTTCCCTATTCTACTTACGGAACGAACGCAGCCGTAAGTAGAATAGGGAAAGCGTAGCACATACAGCGTAAGCTTTTTGAAGAATACGAAAGTACTGTTTTGGCAGAAGCACTTGGAAGGCGATCATTTGTTTATATGAAGCATATACATTTACATTTTTTTCGAAAATGACATTGTTTCGCTAGATAAGACCCTTATTCCTCATCTGGTATCGTTTAAAGCCATTTGAAGCTGCACTGAAACTGTAATTTTGACCTTCAGCCGTTTGGAGGCCATTGAAGTCCATTATAAGGAGAATAATCTTGGAATGTTTTCATCAAAAACCTTAATTTCTTTTCAACTGAAGAAAGAAAGACATGAACATCTTGGATGACATAGGGGTGAGTAAATTATCAGGAACATTTTATTTAAAAG
Source organism: Elopichthys bambusa (assembly GCA_037101425.1). Lineage (NCBI taxonomy): Eukaryota > Metazoa > Chordata > Actinopteri > Cypriniformes > Xenocyprididae > Elopichthys > Elopichthys bambusa. The sequence goes on from CM074444.1 coordinate 21,944,458, forward strand.
TGAACTAATCCTTTAAAGGGGCCACACCATATTTCTACTCGTTACACTGCCTTTATTAGAGAGAATAATATGTTCAGCCCTCTCCTTCCGAAGCTTCGAAGCTTCAACTTTAATATTATAAAGCGCCAAAAATAACAAAAATGTGACTTTATTCCACAATATCTTGTGATGGGCGATTTCAAAACACTGCTTCATGAAGCTTAACGAATCATTTGTTTCAAATCAGTGGTTCAGAGTGCTGAAATCCCACGATTTCAGTAAACGAGGCTTTGTTATGTCATAAGTGTTTTAAAATTTCAATAGTTCACGTGACTTTGGCAGTTTGATTCACGCTCCAAATCACTGATTCGAAACAAATAACTCTCCATGAAGCAGTGTTTTGAAATCACCTATCACTAGATATTGGTGAATAAAGTCACTATTTTGTTATTTTTGACGCACAAAGTATTCTCGTCATTTTATAATATTAAGGTTAAACCACTGTAGTCACATGAACTGTTTTAAATATGTTTTTAGTAGCTTTCTGGGTATTGAAAAAGGGAGTGTTATTGCTGGCAATGGAGGCCTCACTGAGCCATCGGATTTTATCAAAAATATCTTAATTTGTGTTCCAAAGATGTGGAACGACATGAGGGTGAGTAATTAATGACAGAATTTTCATTTTTGGGTGAACTAACCTTTTAACAACAAACTTACTAATTATTAATAAGCAGTAAATTAGGAGTTTATTGAAGGAAAAATCATAGTTAATAGTGAATATGCATTCCCTATACTAAAGTGTTACCAAAAACAGTTCTCTACTTTCAGAGAAAAATGGCCATTTGAACAATTCTTCATTTTTAAGTATGTGAGTACTGAAAGATATCAGAGAAGTAAACCTGGTGAACGGCAGACATAAATAAGAGTCTTTTATGTGCTGAGTCTTTTCTAGCAGAGATGTGAGGGGGGAACATAAATAATGCAGACCATAAGGTAGGGGAAGCCATTTCTACACCGCTGTTACTTCATCAAAAGCTACGTCACATGATCTCAGCTGGCTTGGACCATTTTACAACGTCCCAGTGCTCATTTTAAAGACAAGCATAGATCTTTAACATGCCACGCTTGCAGTTTCTTTGAGCTTGCTGTTCCACTTAACCTTGTGGATCTTATGAAGATGAGTGGCATCTATAACCAACGTTTCCTTAATGACTGTGCAATTTGCATACAGTAGAGCAGGGGTGTCAAACACATGGATCGTGGGGTGGATATAGCCTGTGGAGGAGACTAATCTTGCCCACAGGATGATTTGAGAAAAGAAAAAAATAAAGTAGCTTTATACATAGATTTACAATTTATCGAATGTAAGGATGTTTAGATATGTTTACTGGAAAATGACAAAGTACAGATTATATACACTACCGTTCAAAAGTTTGGGCTCTGTAAAATTGTTCATTAAATATATTGTTCATTAAACAGAAAGACTATTTGCAGTGCAGTAAACTAAATACTTGGGCTGAACAGATCTCAGAATGGGTGGAATGAACTCACTTTCTCTTTCAAACATTCACACACACACACAATCTCAGACAGGACGGTAAATGAGGACAGGAAATGCATTGAAGTTTCGAAGACTTCATCAAGCACAACATTAGTATTCCCCGCTCCACTTGGAACAGAAAAAACTCCTCTCTCTCTCTACATTTCTGGTCTGCCGCTGCCCCTTCCACAAACTTTGCTATGAATGAACTCGGCAGAAGCGTCGTGTCAGAGACAATAATTATGCCAGTGTTGTCCCAGGACTGAGTCACGCTTACATAATGCTGAGCCTTTTCATCCAAAAACCACCCAACAGCCACCCAGCAGAGCTGACTGGGCTAATTGAATAACCCCCTAATGGGAGTGCTGAACCCAGTCCAGCCCATTTCCGGCCTTCTTTCCCACAGTTTTCCCTGTCTGCTGTGTTCAAATGGCCAGACCGTGACCCCATGTGCCATGGGACGTGCTCTCGTCACTGGACTCTGGTTACTATGTGGTACTGGGGTCAGATCATGGCCCGGATCGCTGAATCTCTATGACAAACAGCTATACAATCCAATCAGCACATTCAACTGACTTTATCTCCCATTCTTCTAAGATAAGGCTCTATTTATTCATTTGCAACGTGAGAACGCTATATCATTAAAGTTTTAGAGCCATAGTTTTCAGCAGAAAGGTCTTTTTAATAATGCACGCCAGCCTTCTGCAAAGCTTGGATGGAGGTGGTTTGCTCAAATGTCTATTTTTGTCAGGGTGGGAAAGAAAAAGGCTCGGTGTGAACAACAACAAAAGCATTTTGTGCAACATTAAAGGAAAAATCCATCAAATCACAATAACAACTTTGGAAGGAATAACATGGTCAGACATTATAAAGATTTTTTTTTTTTTTTAAATATGAAACTTTGAGAATGCAGCCTTATGATGTCATAATGGAATAAAACGATGTCATAATGACTAAATCGATTAGACAGAATGAAAAAAAGAGGCCATGCACTGAAAAGAAAGTGGAAACTACATCATTTCACTCTCAGGTGAAACAAAGCTATCATCATAATTCAGTTGATGGATCTGATGAGATTTCAGAGATTTGATCTGATAGGAAAGAGGAGGTTTATGGAGTTGATGGCTATCTTCATAATTTAGTTTATGGAGTTATGGATATGGAATCTCTACCTTGTGCTGTTCGGGCCGAGTCCAAGAGGCCTGCAAAGAACACAGACAAAACACAACACAAAGAGGCAAAGCAGTCCTTTAGAAGGAATCCTCCGTTATTGAGAACAAAAGCACTGCACAATAAACACATGTTTGCTGATTAAGCATATGGGCTAAAAAGTGTAATATTACAAAGTGATGCATATTACAAAAAAATAAATTAAATTAAGCAGCAGATTAAATGTTAAATTGTTTTGCTCTGTTTTTAGCATTACTCACTCATTCAGTTAAACAAGCTTGAATAGACTGGTCGTTTATTCTGGTTAATTAAAATTAGCTTACACATTTTATAGTTTATAAAATAATAAATTTAAAAATACTTGTTGCTTTATGAAAAAGCATATGGCAAAAAAAGTATTCTTGAATTTGAAGTAAAAAACATTTAAACATCCCTAAAAAAAGGGATGCAAAACTTTGCAAGATAAGGAGACTTTTTTTTTTCCCCTAAAAATTTTTTGTGAGGTTTAAAGTCTTACTATCTATAATTTTGCCTCTCAAGTAAATAGATTTTGTTTTAAGGGTATTTAGATATTTACTGGAAAACATGATAAAGATATTTGCAGAGCATTATGGTGACTTAAAAAGCATGAGTTTCAAAAAAAATTCAGTGTTATTAATAACAATAAAAAATAAAATGCTGCAAGTAATAACTTCCTTTTCAATTAGCAGAGAACAGGACCACTTCATTTCTTGGAATACACTGAATACTTTCATACCACACAGATAAACACTTCATGCAAACACTTTCCCCATGAAAGTGGCTGAAGTTCTCTGTGGACTCACGTCACTTCACGTGGAGGCTGAGCGTGCACATGCTTAGTAACACGATGCAATGGACAGGAAATCACTTGACATGCTAGAACACACTGAGATTATCACCAAACAAAACACAAGAAGAATAGTAAAACACGGCATTCTGCGTTAAGCCCCGTTCACACTGCTAGTCTCTGTACTGTGAAGATGCTTGTGGGCGTTCCTAGCAGTGTTGGAGGTAATGCATTACAAGTAACACGAGTTACATAATCAGATTACTTTTTTCAACTAGTAACGTAACGCATTACTTTTAAATGTACAACAAGTTACTTTGCTTTCCCATTAATTGACTGACACCTCTCCTGTCCCCATATTGAGAGAAATATTCTAGACTAAATGTGAGCATACATTAACTCATTTACTACTTCTCCTGCATCCTATTCTTTTGTATTCCTGAATGGCAGCAGATCTAAAAGGCTTGTTTGTTTGAGCTGCGCCCTCTACTGTACAGGCGTGAATTTGCTTATTCAGTTTACTTTTGGTGTGAAAGGGCCTTTACATTTGCCAAAAATATAACTTTTTTGTTGTTATAAAAACAAACAAACAAACAGCCCAGCCCGGATGAGAAAAAGTAACTAAGTAACGCAATTCGTAACTTTTTTAGGGAGTAATGCAATATTGTAATGCATAACTTTTAAAAGTAACTTTCCCCAACACTGGTTCCTAGTGTTGTCGCTCTGTTTTTCGTAGACTGCATGTCTGGCCATATATTTCGAAAATGCAATCATATAATATATTTAAAACTAAGATCTGATTAAGAATTAGACTTAAAAGAAATTAAAAAGAAAGTAGCATTCTGCTGTTGGAGAGTGTTATGATATAAACTACAGCAGTGCTCAGTGCATTAAATCATTAACCAGATTAAAGATCGATCAATCAACAAACTTAAAGGATTAGTTCACTTTGAAATGAAAATTAGCCCAAGCTTTACTCACCCTCAAGCTATCCTATCTGTATATGACTTTCTTCTTTCTGATGAACATAATCAAAGAAATATTAATAAATATCCTGAAGCATTCAGAGCTTTATAATGGCAGTAAATTGGGGTCACTAGTATGAGCTGAAGAAAGTGCTTCCATACAGCGAAATGATGCGTTTGTGTAAAAAAAATATATCCATATTTAAACAATTTAGGAAGGTAAATATCGAGCTTCCACCAGACCGCCTTCCGTATTCAAACTGGCATTACACTTTTTCCGTAAGTTGAATAGGGAAGGCATAGGATGTAATGTAAGCTTTGTGAACTGCAAGGGTTGTACACTTTCTTCGTACATTAAATAATTTGACTTCATAACTTGTTAAATATAGATTTTTGTTTTTTTTTGTTTTACACAAACGCATTGTTTCACTTCAGAAGGCCTTTATTAACCCCCCGGAGCCGTGTGGAGCACATATTTATGATGGATGGATGTGGATGGAAGCACTTTCTTCAGCTCATACTCGTGACCCCTGTTCACTGCCATTATAAAGCTTGGATGCGTCACGATATTTATTAATATTTCTCAGATTGTTTTCATCAGAAAGAAGAGTGTAATATACACCTAGGATGGCTTGAGGGTGAGTAAAGCTTGGGCTAATTTTCATTTGAAAGTGAACTAATCCTTTAACTCACTCATACTGTCAAAAATTACTAAAACATCATTCGAATTTGACAAATGTGACCCATGCTGGCAAAATGAGTCGGAATGCGCATTGGCTAATTTCGAGCTACAAATGAAAAATGTCAGTTTTGGTCGAAATTGAGGTTTTCACAAAAATGTGTTACTTAAGCCCTCGTCTAGCGATCCCAATGCTCCAAATAGCAATTAAACATCTAAAAGTATCTTTATTTGTATGTTTTTTGAGAGGAGTATCTTTACTTCGACCATGAAAAATGCTGTTTTTCTCTACTCACTTTTGGGCGACTGGCACTTCCCCCTCAGCACAAGTTTGTTATTGTTGTAAAACGCAGCATTCCAACTTTACCAATATTCATAGCAAATTCTCAGTGGCATGAGTCTGAACCAATGAAATGTGATTTTCAAACTCGTGCTGATGTAAACAAAACAATCTTATTGTATTCACACAAACATGATCTGTTATGTCTTAAGTGAACGTTTGGTTAACTATTGGGGAAAAACATCTGATGTGTAACATTATATTAGATCTGTGTGATAGGTCTTAATATATAGGCTATCTGTTTCATTAATGTTAATCAAATAATTGTGGAATTATGAGGAAAAAAAGTTGAATATATATTTCTTCCTATAGATATTTGGTTTTGACATGGTTTGTGCCAAATCTGGTGGCATTACCAGGAATTTTAAGGTTTGGTTGCTAGGTGATTTTGTTTGGAACCTTCAGAAAACTTTAACTTGATTTTTCTCAAAATTGACTTTGTTGAATCTATAAACTTAAAACAGGTGTAGCTCAGTCATTTTTAGTCGGATTCCAACAAATCATACATAATTTTGACGGTTTGTTTAATAGAGAATGTGAAAATAAGAATAACTCATTTTTGATCATTTGCTCATTGCGACTCATTTTGCCAGCATGGGTCACAAATAATCAATTTTCTTTGCCCTAATAATCAACATAATGCAGGGGAAACTGTAATATGAACTGCAATAGTGCTAAACTGCTCACTGCATCATATAACTAACAACACAAACTATCAATGTATGAATCAAACTTACTAAGACTGCCGACAGTTTCTTTTCCACACATCATTTTATTATATCCATGTACAATTGCAAGAAAAAGTATGTGAACCACTTGCAGAATCTGTGAAAATGTGAATAATTTTAACAAAATAAAGGAGATAATACAAAGTTTGCAACACCGAAAAGATTTTTCTCTGTGACTTCAAATTTATCGATGCACATGTGTGGCTTTTTTTCAGATTCCTCTGTCACTGGTGCTCAGTTGTTTTGCTCCAAAAATACCTTTATAATAAATAGGAGTGAAGACTGTCAGTGGAGCTCACAAGTCTCGAGTGCAGGCAAGACAGGACAGAGTTTCGGAGCAATTTCACTGTTTTATGTGATTTGACTGTAACCACATACAGTTGCAAGAAAAAGTATGTGAACCACTTGCAGAATCTGTGAAAATGTGAATAATTTTAACAAAATAAAGGAGATAATACAAAATGCATGTTATTTTTTATTTAGTACTCTCCTGAGTAAGATATTTTACATAAAAGATGTTTACATATAATCCACAAGACAAAAAAAAAAAAAAAAATAGCTGAATTTATTAAAATAACCCAATTCATAAGTATGTGAACCACTGATTCTTAATACTGTGTGTGGTTACCTGGATGATCTACGACTGTTTGTTTGTTTTGTGATGGTTCTTCATGAGTCTCTTGTTTGTTCTGAACAGTTAAACTGAGCTCTGTTCTTCAGAAAAATCTTCCATGTCCTGCAGATTTTTCAGTTTTCCAGCATCTTCTGCATATTTGAACCCTTTACAGCAGTGACTGAATGATTTTGAGATCCGTCTTTTCACACTGAGGACATTTGAGGGACTCAAACACAACTATTAAAAAAGGTTCAAACATTCACTGATGCTCCAGAAGAAAACACGATGCATTGAGAGTTGGGGGGTGAAAACTTTTGAACAGGATGAAGATGTCCAAATTTTTCTTATTTAGTTTAAATATACTTTTTTTCTTTTTTCATTTAGTACTGCCCTTCGGAAGCAACAGAAGATACTTTCATGTTTCCCGGAAGACAAATTAAATACAATTTACCTTGATCTTCAAATTCCAAATGTTTTTTCCAAATGATTCTGCAAGTGGTTCACATACTTTTTCTTGCAACTGTATGTGGTTACAGTCAAATCACATAAAACAGTGAAATTGCTCCGAAACTCTGTCCTGTCTTGCCTGCACTCGAGACTTGTGAGCTCCACTGACAGTCTTCACTCCTATTTATTGTAAAGGTATTTTTGGAGCAAAACAACTGAGCACCAGTGACAGAGGAATCTGAGAAAAGCCACACATGTGCATCGATAAATTTGAAGTCACAGAGAAAAATCTTTTCGGTGTTGCAAACTCTCTCCAACAAACACAACACAACATTTGCACATTTTTAAAACAGAACATTTTTTTGTGAAATTTGCTGCTCATTTGCATCAAGTTAAAATTTCTGAACATTTGTTGCATGAATCGCATTGCTTGACATGCCTACATTCTGTCGCCAACGGTCAGTGTCGCTCGTGTTGCCAGCCCTCCACTGAAAATGAATGGGATCATGTTGCTTTGTCGCTGGCGGTGTGAACAGGGCTTTAGTGCACTTGAGCACAACAATGTCTCTCTGTACTGTGCTTCCAACAACAAAAAAGGCAAGAACTGAACAGCTCAAGTCATTTTGCAAGAGCAACAGAAAAAAAGCGAAACCCTTGCAGGGTTGTTATGATGACAGCAGGCTGAGTCTGCTAGTCTTGCAGCTTTCATTTGGCTAACTACCTCCCTGGAGACCCGCACGGGATAAACAGTTATGATCAATGCCTTTTATTCTGCAACGCTGTGTAATTGCTACTAATTAAAGTTAATATCTTAGTATAAACTAGAACCCTAGGCTAATGACGAATGTTTGAACGATATTTTCAAGCCTGATAAAGTACCAGAACAAAATGAACAAGCTGCTTATGTAAATAAAATGTTCAGTTTATTGTTGACATTATTACATGATTATCATTCAGATTACATCAGGTGCCCGACGCCTCAGGCCTGTTCTGATCTCTCAAATGCACACAATGAACCTGGAGAACGAATCGCAGGTATGCGTCAAGCAGATCTATAACTGGCAGCTTATTCGAACAAGAGTTTATGAACTCCTCAATAACACACATTAAATCGGAGCTAATTCAAGGATCACATTGTGTTTTGGCAATACCATGAGGGTACTGTATTTCCAAATGCATGAGGTGTTAATTATAAAATGCAAAAGAAAACTTGGAAAAGTTTTGTGCAGTGCAGTGAAGGAGTCTAGAGCACACATGGGACAGTGGTATGAAAGTGCCTTTGTCAAAATTCATTACTTTCATAATGGGGTTATATTCTTTTTTTTAAATTATACATTTTTTAGTAAAAGTTTTTCAGGCAAACACTCATAGTTACTCATAATGGTAAAATCAGATTGAAATGATCAGGAATCTTGTTAAAATTAGTTGGGATCATTTTGGAGAATAGTACTGTTTAAAAGTTTCTTTTGCTCACCAAGGCTGCATTTATTTGATCAAAAATACATATTGTGAAATATTATAAGTATTTTCTATTTTAAAGATCTTAAAATGTAATTTATTCCTGTGAATTTTCAGCATCATTACTCCAGTCTTCAGTGTTACATGACCCTTCAGGAATCATTCTAATATGCTGATTTGCTGCTCAAGAAACATTTCTTATTATCAATATTAAAAACAGTTGTTCTGCTTAATTTGCATATATATATATATATATATATATATATATATATATATATATATATATATATATATATATATATATATATATATGATACATTTACTTTTAGGATTTTCTGACAAATAGTTCAAAAGAACAGCATTTATTTGAAATAGAAATCTTTTGTAACAATAAAAAAAATGTGTTTACTGTCAATTAATCCTTACTGTTTAATTAATCCTTGCTGAAAAGTTTTTTTTTTATCTTACTGACACCAAACCTTTAAATAGTAGTGTATGTAAGCAAAATGGAACGACATTTATTAAATTATGTTTCTGATAGTTTTCCTTCCAATAGTATTGCACATCGTCTTTCTTTTATTGTGACTACTAACAGTCTATTAACATCATAAATATGCAGCAAATTTTCACTGAAATGACATTTTTGGCTGCTAACCTGTTAACCTTTCATACGTGTAATGGAGCGACAACAGGGCATTCTTTAGGCAAGAGAAAATACTGCTGCGTTGAAAAAACGCTTCAAGCTAAATCTTGGAGCTCTGCTTCCACTCCACACTGCTCACTTCATTTATTTGGGAGGACATGCAGAGCAACAGCTGCTGCTCAGCCAGAAACAAAACAAGTTTTCAACCGCTGACTCTTATAGTTAGTGTTTTGTTGGTTGAAAGAGAATCTATTTTGCTTTCTCCTTATAATCTTGACTGGGCAGACTAAATTTCTGAATCAGCGTCTTTGTCAGAAACAAGACATTTTTGCAACTTGGTTCTTAAAGTTTCTGTATTTTCATAGCACAATGAATTTTTCAGTCTCAACAAATCAAAGAGAAATTGACTTCTCGTTTGAAGTGAACCCTTTAATATATTTCTTACAGTTTTTATCAAATGTAATTAGCAATGTGCCACAGACACTGATAATAGCGCAAAAGTTGTATTTAACCTAGAAGATTGCTTTAATTTATTCCCTCATGCAGGACAGTAAATATTAACAAGGCCACTGTAAAAATCTTACGCTCCAGTGGAACTACCATGAGAGGGACAGTATCCATATCTCAGTTTCATCTGATCAGCCACAGTTTGCAAGGAAACACTATTTACCCAAGCTCAGGGAATAGGTCGCTTTTCACTCGCTGTGGGGTCACTGGCACGAATGGACAAAGCTATCAATGACGCCACTACCAGAGGGCATTGATCTGAAAGAGCATTGTGTCTGAAAACAAGAGCTGCCCTACACATGCCCTGCTCTCTCTGGAGTGTGTCTGTGGGGTTTAGGAATGAAACTGCTCTGATCTGACTGTGTTATTTTACTACACTGTGTGTCAGTTTTACTACTGGTCTTCATTTATATTAAAGGGACAGTTCAGCCAATAATAAACTATTCTGATCATTTATTCATCCTCATGATATTCCAAACCCATATGACTTTTTTATTCTGCTGTGGAACAGAATAAAGGTCTTATCTAGCTATTTATTTGATTATTTGATTTATTTGTGAAATAAAATAACTGTTTTCTATTTGAATATATTTTAAAATGTAATTTATTCCTGTGATGTAAAAGCTGAATTTTCAGCATTACTCCAGTCTTCATTTTAATATGCTGATTTGCAGCTCAGGAAACATTTCTAATTATTATCAATGTTGAAAACAGTTGTGCTGCTTAATATTTTTGAAATACTCTTTTTTCAGAATTCAGAACAGAACAGAAAAGATCAGTCAAATGAACAGCTTTTATTTCAAATAAAAATCCTTTGTAAAGATGTAAAAGTAAAAAAATTAATAATAATCAAAATGTCTCAAATTAAAAAAAAAAACAACTAAAAATATCCTTAAAGCATTAAAACAAAAATAAATTTTGACGCAAAATTGTGAATAAAGTTTTATTATTATTAAAAATAAAATTATATAATATTTATATTATATTATAAATATAATATTTATATATTATATTTAAAAATATATATATTTTTTAAATATTTTTTATTTTATTTTTTATTATATATATATATATATATAGCATTTACAATACATACAAGACTATTAAACTTAAGTTTAATTTTATTTTTCTTAAAAACATTGGCAAATATTTTTATTTTTTCTCAAATGTTGCTATATTTTCTTGCTATATTTTTGTTTTAGTTTACATTAAGAAAATTATTATTTGCAAAAGCAGCTTGAACAGGCTGCTCAATAGTCATACAGCTAAATAAAAAGTCATACAGGTTTGGCACAACACAAGGGTGAGTAAAAGATGACAGAAGTTTCATTTTTTGAAAATGCTCTACAGATTCCTCAAAAGAGACACAGAAAGGGAGGCACAGCTGAAAAAAGACGAGAAAAAGTGGCTGATGTATTGGCTCTTGTTCAGAGGTTGAATTCTCCTCTTGTCTTTCAACCAGATTGTGATAAGCTGTGGTCCGTGGCCAATTCTTTATCGCCCTGCGGCGCTTCTACCCTGCCATTTTTATGACCCGCTCATTTGTCTGGCACCTTGGTAAGTGGCCCAGAGACTGCAATATATGACAGTCCTCAACTCATTTTTTATTGACCCAACTATTACAATCAGAAGATAAGATACGAGCTAGGTATTTCTGAGGGAGAAAACATTCATTTAAAAACGACACGAAGCTCAAGACAGTGAACGATTTCAATGCAAATATGAACGTGGGTGTAATACATGACACCAGCTGTGTAAAAGAGGGCACGGAGAAGGTAGAAACATGCATCATGCAGAGCAAGAAGATCTAAAGGTCTAGTAAATATTTTCAATAAACCGTTCTCACATCCTCGAGCAAAGAAATTATAGCATGACATTGAGTTATTAAAAAAAAATTGCTCATCTGAAGCACCCAGTAAAATACTGTTGTGAAAAAAAAAAAAGGTTGTGCGAACAAAAAATAATAAAGTCCAATTTCAAGCATGTGATGTTCTGTATAGCAACAGAGCAACAGCAAAGAAACAGTAGTGACACATTCAAAAATAATTAGCAGTTACGGCAATTTGCTTTTCACAAGTGACTATTAGAAACACTAACTGTTGATTGTGTTTTTCCAGACTACTTAGGTACAGTCAGCATGAAACAGAATTCACATTTAACTTTCTGAGCGATACTGATATGCAACAAGGAAAAGAATATGTAGAGTGGGATTTGAATTAACCCTGGAAAATTTTGAAATATTATTTGTTGTTATGTATATAGTACATCACTGTTTAGTTGTACAGGTAAAAACACATTCAAATCCTGATAGCTATTTGGTAATTGCTTTATATTTTCCAGATGGATAAAATAAAATAAATAAAATAAAATCATTCTGGAATAACATGTTCTGATGAATCACACACACAAAAAAAAACAGGAATGTAAACATGATCAATTTTGATTTCATTAAAGACGATCAGTTTTCCATTTTAATGTTTTTTAACCCTCTGGAATAACACGCACTGATAAATCATGCCTAATAAAACCAGGAATGTGTATTAAAAAAGTAATATGATCTATAATTTTGATTTCATGTTGACTGAAAGACAATCAACAGAGACAGCTGGTCATACTTGATGCTAACAAACAAAAATTATACAGCCAAAGCAACCTGCTAATCATTTTTGTAACCATGAAAAAATACATGGTGATCAACACAGGCCAGTGAAGAGATGCTGGCAATCGTGACAACCCAACACCCACATGAGATGAGCAAGACTGGACAAGAAGACACACAGGAAATGACAAAGCGGTCCAACAAAGAGCTTATATAAAACATGCTCCTTCAGGAACCCTGTGATGACGGTGACTCGGCATGATCAAAATCAGGCTTATTTTTGAGTCTTCAAAGAAATCCTTTATTTTGTATTTACCTCAAGGATAAAGAACAATGGCTCTGTTCCAAAATCTAGTGGGCTGCTTCACTGTCGTTAACTAAAATATTGTTATAGTTAGTTAAAAAAAAAAAAAAAAAAAAAAATAATAATAAAGCTGAAATATGTTTGTGTGTTTACTGTAAGTATTGTGTGTGTGCGTGTGTATGCATTGTATGTATGTATTATGTGTTATTTATTTAAGCAGCAGTCACTGGATTGTATGTGTCCAAGAAAAATTTCCTTCGGGATAATAAAGTTTATCTCATCTCATCTCATCTCATCTCATCATCTCATATAAATATTAGATGAAAAATTAAACTAAACAAAAATTTGAAAATAAGTTTGTTAAAGTACATAAATTGCTAAATAAATACAAACTAAAACTGAACAAACTAAAATTTAAATAAAAAATTAAGCCTAAATGTTAATAAAACTAACATTTATATGAAAATAAATGTTATATAAATGTATAATAAAAATATAAAAAATAAATTTACAAAAGCACAAAATTACTATGAATAAAATAAAATTAAAACAATAAAAATATAAAAATAAAAGCTAATTCTAAACATTAATAAAAACTTTACTACTATATAAAATTAATAAAATAACACTGCACATAAATAACCATTTTGAACGGCCTATATATATATATAATAGTTGATTAGTATGTAGTATGTAGATTAGGATGTTGAACAGCTAACGGTGGCTCATTTTGAAATTGCAGGATCTGTGACATCACACAGGCAAATACATTTGCATATGCCTGCCTCCGGAGCAAGACATCGACAAACAGTTATACATCATTTCACCATAGGCCCCGCCCACTGTTGTTCAGTCGCTTAACTGCTGGCAATTGCCAACATTGGATGAGTGTCACGTTGCGTCAAAAGCAAATAGAATCCATTATAATCACTGACACTGTCTACACTGACAGTATACAGATGCCCGTTCTATTTCTGACATACTCCACGCACTTGAGTCTGTCAACAACAGGATAACTGGAAGAGCGAAAGAACGTTCACTTTGACATGTCCAGTTAAACAGCTTTGTACAGACTTTAGAAGCATCCCAGCATCGAAAACAAGTGGATGGTTTATTTTAATGCCATCATGGATCGCATCTGAGGTTTATATGTTTGTTCAGTTTGTATTGGATCTGCCAGTAGCTGTATCACAAACTGTAAGTAAATGATTTCTTAATGCTTTGACTGTAAATTATAGTTTTATATGGATAATGTTTTCAAAACACTTAATCATGTGCAATAACGAGTGGCCGTTGATACTGTTCATATGCAATGATGTTAGCTAATCATAACAGTGGCCGTTTAAAGGAGCCACCTTAAAGGGTTAGTTCACCCAAAAAAAAAAATTCTGTCATTAATTACTCACCCTCATGTCATCCCACACCCGTAAGACCTCCATTAATCTTCTATTTCAAAACACTGCTTCATGAAGCTTCACATTTTTACAAATCTTTTGTTTCGAACCAGTGGTTTGGAGCGTGTATCAAACTGTGTATCAATTTCAGTGGTTCGCCACTGCGAGGGGGGGGGGGGGGGGGGGGGGGCAGTATGATACATGCCCCCAACCACTGATTCGAAACAAAAGCTTCGTAAAGCTTCAAAGCATCATGAAGCAGTGTTTTGAAATCGCCTATCACTAGATATTGTTGAATAAAGTCGTTACTTTGTTTTTTGGCACACAAAAGGTTGAACCACTGTAGTCACATGAACTGTTTTAAATATGTCTATAGTAGCTTTCTGGGCATCTGAAAGTGTTAATTGTCTTGCTGGCAATGGAGGCCTCACTGAATCATCGGATTTTATCAAAAATATCTTAATTTGTGTTCCGAAGATGAATGAAGGTCTTACGGGTGTGGAACGACATTGAGTAGGTGAGTAATTAATGAATTTTCATTTTTGGGTGAACTAACCCTTTAAGGAACATATTAAAATAATAATAATAAAAAAATCCATGCCGTGACCCCTTTAACAATACTGAACTGAAATATTTTTATAAATAACCTTTTCTTCTCAATCTTGGATTTATTATTCACTGAGCTCATTGCGATATATTCTGGTATTGCCTTCTCTGCAAAGAAGAAATGCTGTGCTGCCTTAGAATCAGGTTAAATCAAGGTATCTTAGGCAGCAGCATAATTCATTTGCCTAGAGTTTGGAACAGCCTTAGCGTCGGGAGCAGGCCCATGGTGCCAAAAAAGCACAAAGCAGCACTAGGTTGTGGAACAGAGCAAATGTAAAGCAATTTTTAGAGCTCATCCATCATCACTTTTCCTGTCAGGAACTGTTGCAATAGTATTGCAATTTCACCACCATGCACGTCTTTTTCACATATCAACAATTGCAGATAGTATCAAGACTTGAAGAACTTCAGGAAATTGAAGCACCAGACGGTCGATTAGCAAACGGCTTAAGTACGCAGACAACATCAGAGCCATTTTTGGAAAAACTGGAATTAAGAAACAGATCTAAGTGGCTCGTTACTATACCTGACCTTCTGATCTCATACCTGATAAATCCTCTTTTGGTGCTCCTGCAGACAAAAAGAATTGTATGCATGAAACAGCCAGAGGCAGGTGCACCATGACTCTATCACTGAACTAGCTGTTCCCTGTCTGTCTGTACGACCATGATGAACATGCTACTCTTCTAGCCCCTGGTCCCTCTTCTAACCAGTGAGGAGACCCCGTGCCTGTGCGTGTGGTGTTACCTGCTCTCCCTCTGTGAAGACCCGGGTGCCGAAGCTCCAGGTAATGGTGGGCGTGGGGTCTCCGGTGGCCTCGCACGTTAACGTGACCCGTTCCATTTCTGTGGCAGGCTGGCTTTCCAAATATGTGATTTTGGGTTGCACTGAGAGGACACATTTTTAAAAGGTTAGATGACTCCAAAATTATACTCTTTGTTTATTTAGTCTAAAATCAAAAATATATGACTATACGACTTTCTTTGTGTAACACAAAAGATGTTTTGCAGAATGATAATTCAAAAATGGCATGTGAAGACATGTCAGGCCAAATTTGTCAATGATGAAAACAGTTTTCATGTCTCTTGCCAATTATTTTGCCAATTTTTGGACATACGGAAGTGTGAATGCAATTTGAGAGCAACTTATTTCAGTCCGTTTCTAACTCAAACTATCTTTTGACTTCAAAAGACTTATAATATGACCATACCACTACTTCTAAAGGTGATTTTTTTTTTGTCATTTTAGACCTACATCCTTCTCTATTCACTTTTATTGTATGAAAGAGATAAATATCTCCCTTATGTTCCACAGAAGAAAGTAAGTTACTTAGTTAATGTTTAATAGAAAAAAAAAAAAAAAAATCACAGAAGAAAAAAAAAAAAGAACTATTTCTTTAAGGTAAAAAACAATATAGTCATGCAACTACACTTTGCTCTCTGCAGACTACAACTGATTTTTATCTGCTGAATTTCCAACATCGATAAAAAAGTGCTGTCAAATCTCTAGACTCCTGTGAGACTCCATCTCTCATGGATTCTTACCAAAGACTTTAAGGCTAAGTTCGTGTTTGCTCTCCCCAGCTTTGTTCATCGCAATGCATGTGTAATCTCCCTCGTCCAGCTTTGTCACATCTAATATTGTCATCTCTGAGCCATCTTCATTGAAGCTGTATTTATCCCCACTCTCCAGTGGAATGTTGTTCCTGAGTGGAAAGAAAGTGCTAACTTATTGAAACAATACAGCAATAGGGAAGACAAATCTGAATATTTTTCCTTTTTAAAGAGCCTGTTTTGTTAGGCATGCAAAATTCTTTGGAAAAATAGTTGCAGCAATGAACTAAAATAATGCTATATATTATATATTAAGACATTCTTTATAAAAATATAAAGAAATAAAAATATAATAATGTGTATAATATCTAGTTTAATAAAAAACTACAATAATAATAATAATAATAATAATTATTATTATCATTATTAGGGCCAAAGCCCTGAAAGGGCAAAGGCCCTATTGTTCTCCTAAGGGTTATTATTATTATTATTATTTTCCAAGGTTTTGGGGGCTTTTGGGGGCTTCTGGGGGCTTCTGGGGCCCTTATCGTGCTCAAAAACTCTTGAAAATTTGCACACAGGTCAGAATCCATGGCCATGGCCAGGCCAAAGCTGGGACACGGGCATGGCAGGGTATGGTTATATTTATACAATTCACACCAAACTTTCTTAACTTGGTACAAAGGCATTGAAGATGTTAAATTGTGAACAGATATTGGATATCTCTAACTGTGTTGTCATGGCGAAGTAATGTCATTGTAAATGTGGCATATTCAAACTATTTTCAAATAGTCTTTTTACATTTACCCAGTTTAAATGCACATTGCCCATCGTGCACAGTTGCCCTGAAGCCACCGGGGCTTGGGCCCGTCATCGCTGCTTGCAGCTATATTTATTATTTCTATTATTGTATCCTTGACCTGAAAACTAATGGAACACCAAATTCAATTTAGATCCCTTTGTGTCAAAATATTATTTTATATATAAACACTTTTCCATGCAGCCCTATTTTCAATATTCACCTACTGAGATATTCCTGATGAAAAAATGTATAAAGAAAACCGGACACTCTGTTAGCCAACCTCTTTCAGCTGCATGGCTTTTATTCTACTTCTATTTGCCCCTCTATTAGCGCTCTTTGTGTAGACGCTCTTGAATTCATTGGATTCCTGACCATGGTGGTGATCCCTTGATTTAAGGTCAAACAGGTAATAAATATACCATAACCCTTGTCAGAGGAGAGGACCTGAGTTATTCTGAGCCAAATAAACACCTCCTTCACCCCATCCCCCCCAGCACGACTGAACAAAAGATCCTTGAGGCGTGCTGTATCATCCCAAGGGATTTGTGTCTCACATTCTCTCCTCCATGAGCAGAGAGAGTACCCGCTGAGAACACAACACTGGTTGAGGAGAGATTCGTACTTTAAAAGTACTAATGGTGTGCTTCACTATTCCATGTCATCCACAAAAGTTCTTCATTTATTCAGAGGTTTTTCATCTTGCTTTAAACTCCTAATCCAGAAAAAGTGGTGCATGCAGCAAAACTAGTGTTTCAGTAGTGCCTTGTTTCTACTGGGGTGATTTTGAGGAAGAACGTGGGCTTACCGCATCCAGGTCACCATCGGGTCAGGAAATCCGTCACCATCACAGGCCAGCAGGGTTGAGAGGCCCATGTCAGCAGTGGCATTCGTTTCTGCTTGACGGATTCTTATAGTGGGCAAGACTGAGCAGAAAAAAGAAAACTGCAGGTTTGATATGTGGAGCCGAATATAACTAAAATCTTAACACTACATAATACTTTTCATTCTACTTAAAATAGAACACTAATATACATTTTCAAATAATTTCTGCCTTAAGGCAACATTGTACCATTCTCAAAAAAGATGTTTTCCTACAATATAAGAAATAGTTTTTTTAATAATATTTCACATATTGATAGCCAAATCAATTTAATGAAATATAATCTAACATTTAACCAGAAATCAAGTTTTATATATACACACGTGCTGCCTGTGGGCAACACCATAACATTGCAAAACAAGAAATTAGCACTTTACAGAAACCTCTTTTGGAATACTAATATAAATATGTGCATAATGGTCATAAAAAAGAAAGAAAAAGTACGTAATGTGCAACTTTGACTACATTATGGTACAATGTTGCCTCAAGCCTCAACATGTACATTTTCATACATTTTCAATTATGCATATCATATAAAGTTATTTAAAATTCATGTTTACTCTTGCACAAACATGGATCAAATTTTGATTTTATGAAAGACATCAACACTGTTCAAAGGTTCTCTTTGATAACATTCACAAAGAGAATATGGCACGGCAGCACATCTAACACCTGCTGAAAAAGGAATCAAATTGGCTGCTAATGGATAATATAACCACATTTTTGCAGTTCTGTTAGTAAATATTTGTTCTTCCTCTCTTGATAAAAAGAGACTATATAAAGAGACAAATTAAGTACTGCATTTGTTGGTGTGGCCTGCACTGTGGTCGCTCAAGCAGGAAAAAACAACATAACGAAAACCACTAAGGAGTCAAATTAGACTCAAACAAGAAAACAAACAAACAGAAATGCAGACATAAGTGGTGAAACTATATTACCAGGTTTACCGCAGGAAGGAACAAGACAGCAAATAAAAAAGAAATCAAAAGGAGATGAGAGAAAAATGTCTGTGGAGCAGCTTGAGAACAGCTACTTCAAAAACCATCTGATCCTCAACACAAAACACTGAGCTTTATACTCAACCTCAACTCCAACTCCAACAAAGCTGCTGATCAAATTCGTTGCTCAATATTGTGGTATCTTGTTTTAGCTAATCAAAAGAGCCAGTTAGCACTATGCTAAGGTAGTAGGTAAAGTTGTTTGCTTTTGACCAATTAAGCTTTGGTAACCTAATTTAATGTAATCTGCTATTCAAAAATACATTCACTGATTTTTCATGTGGATAAAAACAAAACAAAAAAACTTAAAGAATAAAAACTTTGTAAAGCATATTAAGAAAGGTTGTTTCCACCACTAAATAAAAAAGTTAATTGTGACTTTTTATCTCACAATTGCCAGTTATAATGTCAGAATTGCGAGATATAAACTCACAATTGCAAGAAATAAAGACAGAATTATGCGTTATAAACTCAATTGTGAGATATAAACTTACAATGGAGAGTTATAAAGTCCAATTCTGAGGAAATAAAGATTTATATGTCGCAATTCTGACTTTTTTTCTCAGAATTTCAAGATACAAACTCACAGTTCTAGGAAAAAAGTCATAATTGCGACATATAAACTAACAATTTTTAGAAAAAAAAGTCAGAATTGGAAAAAAAGTCAGAATTGACTTTATAACACAATTGCGACTTTATATCACACAATTCTGACTTTTTAACTCAGAATTAAGTTTAATCTTGCAATTCTGACTTTATAACTAGCAATTGTGACTTTATATCTCAGTTCTGAATTTATAACTCACAATTGCTAGTTTATATCACACAATTCTGACTTTATAACACGCAATTGCGAGTTTATATCACGCAATTTTGAGAAAAAAGTCAGAATTGTGAGATAAAAAGTCGCAATTAGACTTTTTTTTTTATTCTGTGGTGGAAACAAGTGGCTTCCATAGCATACAGTATGTATGTCATTTGAGACAAGCACTGCAGGTACAGTAAGGTGAATAAGAGCTCACCGTTAACAATCACTTTAATGCTGCGGAAATCAACCTCTCCTCGGGCTTTAATGCGGCCCTCACAAGTGTACACCCCCTCGTCTGTCTTCATGATCCCTTGGATTCTGAGATGGTTGTTATTCAAAATCCTGAAACGGACTGTAGAGCAGAATAAGGGTGAATTCATTTCTTGCGGGTTTGAACAGATGTCTCTGAAATTGCGTATTAAAATCACATGCAGATTTGTCAGTTTTAACACTTTTTTTTCATTTGTTATCCCATGTATTAATAAAGTGCCACATTTCTGAGAAAGAAGCATTAGGCTGCATTAATGATCTCATCAATTTATTAATGAATGCAAACAGTGAGAGTTAAGCAATATAAATCACCCTTCTTATGCAATGCATCATTTTTTACATTTAAAGTGGAAGATAATACCTTTGACTTACCATCTTTTTCAAACTGGATCTTTGCACCTTTGTATTTCCAGAGGACAGTGGGTGGGGGTGAGCTAATGACGTCACACACAATAATAGCATCTTCCTTCTCATTGAACTCTTGAGGTGATGGGACATTTGTGAAGGTGATTTTTTCTAGAGGAAAAAGAGGAGTTCAGCAACAACTTCAATTTATCATGCACTCATTTATTTTGAATTGTTGTAGACAAGAAAACAGTTCAGACTGAATACTGTTAAATTTAAAGGATTTGTTGTGGAGTGAGGGGAACTCGCTGTTTATAATGTTGATAATGTAGAATACCAGAAAATAAAACAGTGAAAATGTTTACAAACCTTATTTCTTAATGTAATAATAAACTGTGACTTATACACCGATTTTGGCCTGGTGTGACTTATCTTCTGGAAAATACGCTAAGCAGTAGGGCTGGGTATTGACAAATTTCACGATTCAATTCAATTTACAAGCTTGCGATTCAATTCCATTTCGAATGCTGTAGACTATAGGGAGTCATGGGGCAGGGCTCTATGCTAACATTTTTCTTTAGGAGCACTTGTGCTCCTACTGAAAAAACTTTAGGAGCAAAGTCAAAAATTTAAGAGCACTTTCTGATCAATAACAGACATTAACTTTCCCATTATGGCGATATTTTCCCCTTTAAATTAATTTCAAGGGGCATTTTTACCATTAAAAGAGCATTTTTTTCTAAACGTATTAAATGTATGCATCATATTTCGTCAATTTCTTAAATTAAAATAGAAAATTTGTTTTTAAATGTTAAATTAGAATGAATACAGTTAGAACAATAACACCCAATGAGACTGTTACCAATCAAAAGAAATCATCAAAAAATCCATCTTTGCACTGCAGAAGTGGCACAGAAGCTCCATCTGAAGTGGTATTATTTAGACACATTTACATAGACCAGTGCCGATCCTATACTTTTGGGGGCACTAAGCAAAACTTTGTGAAGGTGCCCCTGTCAGTGCATTCTTAAAGCCCCCGAAAATCCATAATTTTTATTATTGCGTAAACCAATAATTACAATGATTTATGCAAGGTTTTATAGTTAATGGAATTAAAACTTCAAGGAAACAAACTGCAATTTATGCAAAAACGCACATAAATATGTAACGGGAAACCCATTAAAACACGTTAAATTGGCAGTAAAAACAAGTAAAATTAAAACCAAATTTTCGATGACGGCTAAATGCAATTTTATTTTTTGTTATATTGTTTTATCTTTTATATTTTACTTTTATACACTCCTCTGTCTGTGAAGCACTTTGGGCACCAAAGTTGTTTTTAAATGTGCTATATAAATTAATAAAAGTTGAAAGTTTATAAATGCTTTTTGATAGTAGTAATGCTCTAGCACCATCTAGCTGTCAGAATAACTATAACACACAGCCAAATTGGCTTTCTAAATGCGCGATTTACTAATTACAGCATGATAAACAATAATAATAATAAAATATGCTAGGTTGTTTCAACCCAAATTTTGGGTCGAATATGGATAAACCCATTGGGTTACATATTTTAATTAAATACCCAACGGTTGTGTTTGTCCATTTTGACCCAAATCAACAACCCAGCATTTTTTAGTGTGAAGAAGGCTTATGTAAACATACGAAAAAATATCAATAATTCTCTATATGAGCTAATTTTAGACTAACGGGCATTGTTTTTAAAGTACCTGAGTCACACAACAGCGTGTAATACTGAACATGAATGTTTATTTCTTATGAAACACGCATAAGAACGTTTTGATTATTGAAGTGTACCAACACAAACCGAAAGTTACGGTATTGCTTTACGACTTGCTTGAATTTATTGCTTTGTCAAGACTAAATATGAAATTAAAATATTTCAAAAATACATACTTTCTTCGTTCTTGGCACTTTTTATCTGTTCCAGAAGTCTCGTTTTGCAGCCATAGCCACGTCAAGACGGCCTATACTTAGAGTTATTGAATAAATATAAATAATTATTAAAATATTTCCACATGACTCCGCCAGTGTTTAGTAGACAGCACACATATATTTGCATGTTATAAAGACATTCACGTTATGGTAAAATATCATCATGTTTATTTTATATAGGCTACTGATGAGCAAGGGGGGCCCCCTGGTGGTTCGGGGGCCCTACGCAACTTGTGTAGCTTGCGTATAGGGAGAATCGGCTCTGACATAGTTTTTTTTTTTTTTTTCATTTACTGTTTACGAGAGTCAGCACAGATCAGCAGCAGGAGTCAGATTTCACCTCACTTTACCCATTTCGCCTATTCTGAATGACAAGACAATGGATGAACATTTGATTGCAAAGTAAAATGTAAACGCGCATATTTAAGCGAGTTTGTCATTGTACTATTTTGTTGTTGTGTTTTTCATTAAGAATAATAACGAACCCGCCCACCATTCAAGCAATTGCCGCTACTTCAAAAGTGAAAGTATACGCACTGGCATTCATAAAGGTGTGTTTTGTTTTTGTTTGCATTTCTGCCCCCAACCCCCGTTAATTTCTGACCTTGCTTATGATAATCCAAATGTAGTATTTCCAGTTAATTTGGCTGAAACATCTGCAGCATGAGACGGTCTGGGAAGTGTGTCATACCCATTTCACCTTGTAAACAATCTTTGAAGTGTAGTCCTTTGCGCACTTTTGCACTTGCTCTGCTTACTGAAGCAAAGTCTTTGAATGAAGGTATGAAAAGCAGCCGATTGCAGTATGAAACACAACTGTTGTAAATTTGATGTTATGTGACATACTACAAGTTGTTGTATTGACGTCTTTCAGCGGTTAAAACACAGAGCGATTACATGAGACATGATATGGATTTTGGTAAGATGTACTGTATCTTTTAACCTTCAGATGTTCACACTATTTTGCACTGTAACTGGTATTAATGTGGAGGAGAAGATCAGTTCACGTGCACTTCGCGCTGCCTCTTCTCTTGAACTGATGCCCTACAGCGATCTGTCACGCCACATTAAACAGCGCCAAAACGGTATTTATTTTCTAAATAAATCGTAATAAATGGACAGAATTTGAAATCTGAGACATTGTTTCATATCAAAAGTAACAATGCACAAAGCTTATTGCTTAAAGCTTATTATTTATTGGATGGGAGGCGTGCTACAATGTTCTGTTCATTCATCAATTGCAAACAGGATAGACTAATCGATTCTTGGAAGTTAAGAATTGATAAGAATCGATTAAAGTCGAGAAATCGATATTTTTTACCCAGCCCTAGTAAGCAGTAGCATAAGTGCGAATTTAAACTGTTGAGAGTACTAGAAAGATTGAGATGGACCCCATAATTGGCACCAAGAATGTTCAGACCCTCTCTAACTAGTGTGCCAAACTTCATAAGTGCTTGCTATACAACTACATAGAATGGCAAAATTAAATTTGTGATGTCAACTTTTAAATTCATGTTTTCGATATATTCTGTCAGCACAGATGAATCATAAACAGGTATCTTACGGTATATCTTCAGATTGACTGTAGCTTCAGCATCCTGATCACCATTGCTGGCCACACATCTATACGTCCCAGCGTTGTCGACCTTTGCGTTGTAGATGGTGAGAGTGGAAGACGTCTCGTCGTTGCGAATCACGCTGACGTCTTGTTTGCCAGGCTCAATTTTCTCCCCGGTTGGAGCGAACCAGTCGATTTCCTTGGCCCCACCAATAACTACAACCGAAATCAAATGAACATATCAGCATTTATGGGCTGATCTTGTGTATTAAATGTTTCATTAAGTAAAGTAAAAAATAAAGCTGGTTTAACATCCACAGAGCAGAGATGAATCAATCAAAAACAAATCAGGCCTGATGCAATTGAATTATTTGCGTGAATCAGTTGGGATTAGGTGTCGCTGGCACAACAGCTGTCAGAAGGCACAACCTAAAACTTCAACCGATTCTCAGGTTACCAGTCTATTACCCAAATCAGTGGACCATAGGACACAGCTCTGGTGAAGACTCAAGTGTTGAGAGCAATTATCAGAGCCGCTGTTCCACGCCTTTGAGCCTTCAAATGAAACCCAGGAGAGTGGAACCAGGAAAAACGGTTTTCAAAGTGAGATATATGCACACAAAAGGTTTAACGTATTCCTCTTGTAAGCCTTATTCACATGGGTCTCATTTACTGGGTCCTCAGTGATATTGCTGACACAGGACACCATCAGTGACATTAAAGTTGAATTCACAGTAGTGTACTATTTCAGTAAATGAATCATCTAGAAGATTACTGCTTTTTTAGGTCACAAAAACCAAACAAACTTCCATTCGGCCTTTTAGGATCAGACATCAGGCCACTAAAACGGTTTACCTAATTTTTCAGAAGGGGACACACATCTTTAAATAGTGACTTTAAATGACTATGTCAGCAACAGGCGATCAACAAGTGAACAGATGATGAATATGATGACCCAGTCAGGGGTCTTAAAAGGAAAATATATATTGTAATACATAAAACCCCTATTTATATTGTGTGAGAAAAGTAGTAAATGTGACAATATGAAAATAATACATTTGCAAAATTAAATAATTGGACTTTGTTTTTGTTCAATAGGCAAAAGAAATAAAAACAGGAAATAGAGTTAAGTTTGTTTTTTCAACCCACTATCAGTTAGATCAGATGTATAATGCAAATCTGTTGAGAAACATTATCAACTCAAATTCAATTTCCACAATAAATATTGTTCCAAAGCAGTTTTACAAAGAATATTGGCTTAAAAACCCCAGTAAACAAGATAAAGGCAACAGTGGGCAAGGACAAACTCCCAAGAAAGATGCCTACATTAAAAAAATAGTTTGTATTTGCTCTCTCTCTACACACACACCACCGTTCAGAAGTTTGGGGTGAGGAATTTATACTTTTATTCAGCAAGGATATAATCAATTCATCAGAAGTGACAGCAAAGACATATATAATGTTACAAAAGTTTCTTTTTTACATTTAAAATAAAAGAAAATAGCTGCTAAAAATGCAGCTTTGCCATCACAGGATTACATTATATTTTACAATATATTAAAATAGAAAACAACTATTTTAAAC
The DNA here is from genome assembly GCA_037101425.1 of Elopichthys bambusa. Taxonomy (NCBI): domain Eukaryota; kingdom Metazoa; phylum Chordata; class Actinopteri; order Cypriniformes; family Xenocyprididae; genus Elopichthys; species Elopichthys bambusa. The sequence continues at coordinate 21,969,995 of CM074444.1, forward strand.
TGTAATAATATTTCAATATATCGATTCAATATATATTTTACTGTATTTTCTTAAATCAAATTCTTACTATTAAAAACTCTTAAGAATGAAACAGTAAAGTTCAGTCAAATTCAGCAAATTACACTATTTTTTTTTACCTTCTTTTCTCTGAAATCGTCCACAAACCCATAACAACCCCTTTCCTATAGCTTGACCCGCTCTAAACTAAATTTGCCTTTCCTGAAAGAAACACATTTGCTCATAAAGCAGAAAAAGAGCAGTGTTAATGTTTCTGGTTAAATGACAGCAGGAGAGAAAGAAAGATTGACAGTAATATGCAATACGGATGGATAAACAGACCCATCACAGTTTGGTAGACAAAGAACATAATGACATGTTTGTTTGAATGCCAAATATTTTATCAATATCTGATTCTGAACCAGAAGTAACCTGGTTGCCTGCCACTTGCTTCGCCCACACCGGAAACTCATTGAAACAAAACCTTGCTCCTCCTTGCTTACAAAAACCAAGAACATATGGCATAACAAAGGCTGAAATAATCTATAGAACAAAGCCCTGCAGTAATCGGTAGAAGCTGAATTAATTGAAGAAACTCCTCAAAGCACTGTAATGAGGGCTGGAAGGTTCCTGGTCAATATGAAAACTTACCTTCACACAAAAAGAACCGAGACTCTCCAACACTGATCTCACTCTGTGCAGGTGTAATATCGACCTGCAGAGAAACTGAAGAGAGAGAAAAGTAACAGTATTAGGATTAAAGAACACATCAAACAAACCTGCTATAATAACAGAGCTAAAGTTAGTCAAAAAATAATCATACAACTCACAACTGAGAAACTTTTCAAACTGTATTTCTCCACATGCATAATTCAGTAGTCTCTGAGAGCACTTTTCATTAATTCCATGCAAGCAGCTGATCTCTTCACTTTTACAGCCGCACAAGTAACTATGGAAACCCCTCTGTCATAGGCTCTTCAGATAAACAACGGCGCGTCATTTTGATCCGACTAAACGAGAGGCGACAACAGAGAGTGAAGCTAACAAGCTCATTGTCAACTCGGCCATTTCACCTCCTTAGAGTTTTGCAGGTTCATTTATTGCCTTATTGTCGCTGCATCTGACGGTGGCATCAGCGCATTCAGCACTATGTCATAAATGCATCCCATTATGCTGAGATTTATTTTGGAGAAGCTCTCAATCCCCACTTAAACTCATTCTTAGCTAGGCCAAAAAGCCTGTTTGGTTGGTCTGTTTTGTCCTCAGAAACTCTAGGAATGGAAAGAGTAAAACAGATCGATATGTTTCAATTTAGGAAACGTAAAAACCCAGAGCTTGGGCGTTAACTTCAGTGAGACCGTTACTCATTTCTCATTCATATGTCAGAACACAGGGGATATTTAGGAAATGAGTAAAGACAAAGAGAGCAAACTGAAGACAAAATTGATCCTCTCACAGATGGTGGCCTTTAGTCTTCTAGGTAATTTAATAAATGGACAAAGCCAGACGAGGGTAAACCTCAATTAAATCAGCATATTCAATCAATACAATTGGATGTTTGTTGTTCTTTGTGGAAGGGCCATTTATTTCATGTGTCTTCACACATTTATAGTCTTTATTTAGATAAAAAAAAACAAAAAAACAACTTTAATCTGTGAACTTGGCAAAGCAGTCAAATTTGGGAATGACACAAAAAAGCTGAAGTTCTGCTGAGGACAGGATTTTAAATTAATTAGCCTCTCATTAGCAGGGCATGCTGGGAGATGCATGGTGACACTGGAGTCGTGTGTAATGGACACAGACCTCTAATCTCTGAAGTCGCCGCTTGAATTCACTTTAAGGAATTACAAGAACAATGCTGCCTACAGTGATCGGTTTTGTTCTACTAAAGACAGATTTGACTTCTACACTATAACAAGTGTATCACAGTGCTCAGCGTAAATGAGTACACCCCCTTTGAAAAGTAACATTTTAAACAATATCTCAATGAACACAAAAACAATGACCAAAATGTTGACAAGACTAAGTTTAATATAACATCTGTTTAACTTATAACATGAAAGTAAGATTAATAATATAACTAATGATGCAAAAATGAGTACACCCCACTGAAAGTCTCTGGAGCAAAGCTAAATTTTAGACTACAAATGTCTAATTTAATAAGAATTCAACCACAGGTGAGTCTAATTATTCATTACACAGGTGTCCAGCAGACAGCTGACTATAAAAGGGTGTTAAAACCCCTTCCTATTTCATGCTGTCAGCAATGGTACCACATGGAAGAGAAATGTCAAAAGACCTGAGAAAGAAAATAATTTCTTTACACCAGAGAGGTGAAGGCTACAAGAAGATCAGCAAAGCTTTATTTATCAGTTAGAATACTGTAGCAAAAGTGGTACAAAAATTTGAAAAAGATGGAACTGCAACCATCTCACAGAGACGTCCAGGTCATCCACGGAAGTTAAGGAAGACACTTCTGATGAGAAGGGTTGAAGAAAATTGGCATGCAAGTTCACTGCAGTTATCTAAAGAAGTAGAAAGCCAAACTGGGATGACTATTTCCCGTGACACAATACAGCGTACACTGCAGAGGAATGGCATGCATGGGTGCCGTCCACGTAAGAAGCCTCTCCTAAGGCCCAGGCACAAAAAAGCCCGCCTAGAGTTTGCCAGGGCCCATGCTGACAAAGATGAAGACTCTATACTCTAGAGTGGTTCTGCAGCCCATCACGAATGCAAATGCAGCCCGCAATATGCCAACCACAATTAAAAAAATAAATTATAGATTTACAATTTATTTTTGTTTTTAAATTTAAATTAAAATGGATTAAACAAATATAAATTTGAGCTATAATGTTATAATGTTTTATAAAATAATTTTGGTGGGCATTTATTGTTTTTAGACACGCACAGACCTATAGAGCTTGGGAAACTACGTCATTGCGCATTGCATTCTGGGTAGTCGCTGCCATGTTTTAGGACACGGTCAGGAGCGTACAATGACAACAAATACAAATCACCAGATGAAAAAACGACTGTATTTACGTTAATTTTTTAAGAGCTGCTTGCACTTGCTTAGAATAAATGGACTAATATTTGAATCTCGTGTTCATTCGATCGCTCAGTCATGTGGCCAGGACACGACACATACATAGAAATCATACTGCCACCTTCTATCGTACTACACACAGAACCAAAGTGATTTCTCTATTGCAGTTTTTAATAACTAGGTGGCACTGATACACATTCAAGCGGATCAGAAATTATGAATCTGTAATAAATAAATATAAAAAAGACAAAGCCACATTTTGGTCAAGTTGTATATTTTTATTGAGTTTCACTTTCACCATTGTGTTGTTTCTAAGCTGGAAAGCAGAAAATTAGGGACATTCTAACGCTTAACGTGGCTTAATTTACTAAAACATTGTTATTAACAAACCATACTTAGTGAACACCATACTAAAAGCATATACTATATACAGAAAAGCACATGAGCCCAGAATATGAACGCGGCATGTTTAATTACAGGTTAAACGTTTTCCTCCCATAAAGAAAATGCTTAATGTACTAAGACAGTGACATTAAAAGACCAAACTTAGTAAACACTATACCAATAAAGCATACTATGTACAGAAAAGCACATGAGCCCAGAATATGAACGCAACACGTTTAATTACACGTTAAGCATTTTCCTCCCATAAAGAAAACGCTTAATGTACTAAGACAGTGACATTAAAAGACCAAACTTAGTAAACACTATACTGATAAAGCATACAATACAGAAATTGGTTTGTGCAGAATTTGATCTTTTAATATCACTCAGTAGGCTACATTAAGCGATGTTAAGCGTTTTCTTTATAACGGTTTTATACAGATGAAAACTTAATGTGTAATAAGACGCATTTTGTTCATATTCCTGGCTCATCTGCTTTGCTGTACATAGTTTCTATGGGAGGAAAACACTTAACGTGAAATTAAACGCGTTGCGTTCAAACTACTTTTTGGTACATAGTATGGTTTATTAGTATGATGTTTACTAAGTTTGGTCTGTTAATATCACTGTCTTAGTACATTAAGCCACGCTAAGCGTTTTTAGAATGTCCAGAAAATGGCGCTCCATTTCAGATCAGTTTTCCACGCCAGTCAGTATATGCAGATAGTTCATAACACAGCCAGCATTCACCGTTCTAATTTGTTTTTAACTGTATAATATAAATTTTAACATCTATCTCCACTATTTCCCAGTCTCTACTGTACTGTCGGTGACCTAAAGTCCCAAAATGCATTGCGTTGCTGACATCACGTTTCCGGACTCTATGTACTGACACAATTATGCAGTTAAGGAACACTATAAGCGCGCACTTTGGCAGAATTCCAACAGTAGCCATTATTTTTGTAAATTTAGGGATCAAAATGGTCAAATTTTTTATTAGAGGAAAAAAACGAAATGAGGAACATACAATGAAGGAACACATGCAAACAAGAAGAGTCGAAGCATCAGCAGCAAAGGTAAGAAGAATGGAAGAATCGGTTTACTGTTAATGAGCGAGATGGGCAGCCTTCCTGTTTGCTCTGTAGTAAAGTAATGTTAGCCTAATTGACATTTGCAAAACCTACAATTTCAAAAGACATGTGAATTGTGAATTCGATGTGTTTGTTTGATGTAATTGTATTTTAAATCAATGGGACCGCATCAGCGCCCCGCAGCTGGAATGAGCGAGGCTGTGCGAGGGATTGCGATGTGACAGAATGCTTGATATCATCAGAGATTATAATTACAATGCGCTCAATGTTGTTTATAAAAAGAGCGGAGTAACATTTGCTTATTAAGGTGTTTGTGGGATTGTTTGGTGACTATTACGATGCAAGTATGTCTCCTGATCCGAACCCAATCGAACACCTATGGGGAATTCTGAGCAAGTTGAGCACCACTCTCCATCCAGCATCCAGTCTCTAAAAGAGGTCATTCTTGAAGAATGGAAAAAGATAGATGTTGCAAAATGTCGCCCACATTCCATGCCTAGAAGACTTAGTGCTGTCTTTAAAAATCATGGAGGCCATACAAAGTACTAGATGCAGTAGTTTTTGTTGTGGGGTGTACTCATTTTTGCATCACCCTAATTTGAGTAAAACTGAAAAATGTGTAATCTAAGTTATATTATTAACCTTACTTTCATGTTATAAGTTAAACAGATGTTATATTAAACTTAGTCTTGTTAACATTTTAGCAATTGTTTTTGTGTTCACTGAGATATTGTTTAAAATGTTACTTTTCAAAAGGGGGTGTACTCATTTACACTGAGCACTGTATATAAAGGAAATTATCAAGCATAATAATCAAATTATGCTTGAAAATGATCGTCTGAAAACATGCTGTAACTTTCAGAACTGAAAAATTCTCTCTATAAAGACAATTTACTGAAATAAAGCTACAAAAACAGATTTAGGACGGGGACTTTGGTTTTATGCATCGTTTGATGATTGGATTTTGAGATGTGGGCATTGTACTCAAAAGTGGAGGCAGATGAACACGAGCCTACAAGGGTGGAGTTTAAGCGGACTAAATTATTAGAGAAGTCCTGCATACTTCATGACAGAGAAGTCTGTCATTTTTCACAGGAAGGCCCAGTTATGACATTTTGATTAAACATTACAAGGTCAAAATGTTTTGTTCTGATAATGAAACATGCTGCATGGATGAACTGTTCAAAATACGTTCTATAACATGCATTTAGAAAACATTTCATGGCAACTTTCAAGGAACCACTTAAAAACCAATTGTCCCTTCGCTGGGAGTTTTGATTGACAGGCGATCTAACCAATCATAATGCCAAATCCACCGTTATGTCTCACAAAGCAGTCAGGGAATTTAGTAGATTAACGTCGGTGGACTTGAACTTGAAAAATGGTGTGTACCGACGTCTTTCTGCGGTTGAAACAACACTCCTTCTGATGTTCATTCATGTTTATTTGATTATTTGGTTCACAATCTGTCACAACACATTAAAGAGCCACAAAACGGTATTTATTGTTTAAACTTCTTTAAAAACTACAAAATCTGACATTTGAGACTTGTCTGTCGACGCGTTGTCAGTGTCTTCTTTGCTCCGTGCTGTATATTTTTCACTTTGTGAGAACATAGTGTGTAGCGTGAGAACGGCATGGTTTGTCGGACATAGCAACAGTAACAAAAGAGGGCGGGTATTTGCGAACGATCAATTGAGGCTGTGGAACAGAATATTTCATACCTGGAACGAAAGCAATCCATTATACTTGTGGAAGAGAACAGCTATTGATGGCATATAATTTGCCTGTTATAATATTATAATGCATTTCTCATTGTTGCTGACCTCTGCAGAAAATGGCTTACAAATCAATTGAACCACGTTTGACAACAGCCTTAGTGATCAAGAAAAAAAAATAAAATAAAAACAGCAATGTACACAACACTTCCTAATTTCTGGACTTCCTAATTTCTTTTTTCAATATAATAAAAGTGAATGAAGCCTGGGGTGGTCAAGCACCATAAATGTGGTCTGCATAACTTGTGAACTAAAGTTGCCTTTATGTGAGAAACTTGGCTGAAAATCTTGACATTTACTTCTGCTTAGATCTTTTTTTTTAAGACTTAAGTAGTTCACAAAATCAGTCTAAATGATTAATTCATGAACCAGTCTGATTCAATTCTTGAGCTCAATTCACTGACTCAATCCGGTTTCGCTGAAAGGAAGATAGTCAGTGAATATCAACTTGAATTTCAGTCTGATATCACACAGTAGAAGAAATGTGATGAACAGTGAGAAAGATTGTGGTAGTTTTATGATACTTTTATGGTGCTTTTGCATCATTTTTGAAGCTTGAAAGCTCCAGTATCCATTCATTGTAAAAAGCAACCAGTACATTTTAGAAAACTATCTTCTTTTGTGTTACACAGAAGAAAGAAACTTACAGGTTTGAAACGACATGATTGTTAGTAAATGACAGATATCTTTATCTGAGAAATCAATGGATGTGTGAATAGTGTTTCATGCAGTATTTTACAGTGAATTGTGAGTATGTGCTGTTGTGATGAGGGAGCTCTCTCTGTATGTGTGTGTATTCGTGACTGCAGCTGGATGTGTCTATGTCCTCACAGCCCCACCCACCCAGACACACATTATCTCACCTCATCTGTTTATCACATCCAAAATGACGCAAATGTAAAACATTTAAACATTGTTGACAGGATTATTTTTTGTATGCCAAGTTTTGTATGCAAATATTTGAATGAATCATCTTAAATTTTAGCATTTGACTTCCCATATTATTTGAAATCCTCTTTCATATTTTCCTCTGGGAAATCAAATGGCCCTGCAGAACTGTCACACTGAATCTTAAAGTAAGAGATAAAGAGATTCACAGGCATTTCTTCCTCAGCATCACTGCTGGAGACTGGGAATACATGAATTTGTGCTATTTTCTACTCCACAACTGAACTGCATGTAACCAGCTGGGTTAGTACTAGATGTCGATTTCAAATGCACTGCCTGCAGTCTGACGGTGGTCTCATGGGTAGGTTACCATCCCTTAAGGAAGAGTTTCTTCATGACAAAAGGAAAAAAAACACCATGAGAAATGTCAGGGGGGAAACCACATTTGAAACCAACCGTTTACTAGCAGCGTGGAAAATCGGAAGCATAAGAGACTAAATCTAAAGTCTGGAGTGAATGCAGAAATGCTACATTCACACTGAAAGCTTTAACTGGAATTAAAGGTGCAGTAAGCAATTTTTGAGAAACGCTGTTGAAAGTGGATCAGACCAAACTCATGATGGGGGAGGAAAGAGTGAGCAAGAGGGAGATTTGAAGAAAGACTTTAGAAAGAGAAATGGCTGAGAGACATTACAAAAGAGAAAAAGTCAGAGGAATATCACTGGAAAAAGAAGGGTTATGATCAGGCAAGAGCTTTAGGACCCGCATTAATATTAGAAAAGCTTTCCAGCACTGGAGAGACTGGAGCAGGAAGGCCTGAAAACGGACGCCGAGGTTGCGTTCTTTCTGCTCCATACGTGAGTAACATTGGTTTTGCTGTTCCACAGAACCAAGATATGCTGTTGTTGTAATGTAAACTATAGTAACAGGACAGTTTTGAGTGAGATTGTTTGTCTGGAGCTGGTGTGCTGCTGGCGACTTACAAGGAGCTCTAGCTTGTATATACTCTTGTGTAAGTTCATTTTTTTAGTTTTTCCTTGTTCATTCGTCATCTTTACTTAATTTTTCGTGAAGCATTATTTTGCTTTGCTTTAGCTATGATAAAGAGACATCCAGTCTTGCATTGAGTGTTTATGCATTTTGTGGGCGGAGCAATAAAGGGAAGAGTGCGTTTGTTTCTCAGAAACCTCATATTGCATCTTTAAGGGAGGTTGTGCAGTTTTATCAGGTACTGTTTATGTGCTTTATTTAATGTTAAAAGCATCTGAATATCATTCTGTGTTCCCAGCTTTTTAGCTGTAATGAAAACAACATTGGCTAATTCACCTCAGATCTTGAAAATAAATAAATGGGCTCAAGAACATTCAAACTGTCAATTCAATGTGAACAAACAAGTGTATTCTATGACAAAGATTGGTTCAGTCACTCCGTATGTACATGTACTTTAAACAATGTTTAAATTGTGTGATATTTATGAATGTTACTATATACTTGCCCATTTTATTGTGTCTGCTGTGCTCTTGCCGAGAGAGCTATCTTCTGATTGGCTGTGGTTTTTGATTGATTTTATCGTTTCTCATTGTCGCGTCGCGTCTAGTGTGGACAGTCAAATTGCTCGTCGCTGGAATCTTATCGCTCTGGTTAGGACACTGTGTAAGCATGTAATTTCCAAACTTTTGTGTTTTGAAGCTAGAACTTTGTTTTCCAAACATACACTGTTATTCAAGATTTTTTTATTATTTTTTTTGAAAGAAATTAATACTTTTATTCAGCAAAGATGCATTAAATTATATATTATATTATAATTATATAAATACAATATTTATAATGTTACAATATGTTACAGCTTTGCCATCACAGGAATACATTTTATTTTAAAATATATTAAAATAGAAAACATTTTGAATTGCAATAATATTTCACAGTATTACAGTTTTTACAGTATTTTTGATACAAAAAAAGCCTTTGTGAGCGTAAGAGATTTCTTAAAAAAAAAATTAAAAAAAAATCTTAGCAACGCCATACTTTTGAACAGTAGCGTACACAATTGAATAATTAATTGACAATTCATTTGGAAATTACATTTAGTAAAAATATTCTGTTCTAAAGGTGATTTCACTTGACCTATTTAAAAATAAATGACGACACCATGATAAAAAAAAAAAAAATCCCAAGACAGTTTTGTCAAATAACAAAAACACTGAGATCGATTTTAATACGATAAGAATTTTAACAAAATTGTAAACAAAGTTGAAGAAACAACTAAGGTGACAAAGGAATATAACTGTTAAACATTAGCTATTTTAAAAATTACCTTGGAAATTATCATTATTAACATTATAACTAGCACTGGGCAAAAGTCAAAATTCAGATCAAAATATATTCTGATTGGCTGAAACTGTATCACGTTATGCTGCAGTTTTGCAGTCTTGCTTTTGCAAACACGCCCGGTTAGGACATAATCAATGACTTCACATGAGGAACTACGGGGTTTATTTTTAGTCGAGACAAAGCGGGGGGAAGATTTACAATCTGTCTAAGACATTAATTGAAAATGACATGTTTAAAAAAAAACTTTTTGTAGCTTGATTAATTGTCTAATTCTGAAGCTTCAGTACTGTGTGTGAGAAATACATCTCTGAGCGAACTTCTGATCTCTGCCTAACACAAATTTACATTGTTCAAATGCAGCTTAGTTAATAATGTTAACAAGTTGTCAGATATCTCAGTTCTGATTTAACCTAGATTCACCACGAGTGGCTTCTGTGTTTACATGCTTCAATGATAAATGCTCTGCTCACCAAAAAAGGAGAGAATAAAAAACTGATAGCAGGCTCTAAAGAGCTCTAAAATGCATTCAGAAACCTTTTAATCCCAGGCTGCACAAAAGAACCATGATAAAAGTGATAATGGGGAGAGAGGGGACTCAATTATAAGGCATTTTATTTGGTACAGCACATTCATCTGCTTTTATTCGCACTTCCAGTTTCAGCTTTCAAGGTGCATTTGTGTGCACGTAAACACGGATAATATAAACTGAACCAATAAGGCATGTTTTCTCTGAACTAGATGCTTCTCAGGTCTCTGAAGGTGTTGTACCTTTTTCCACGAGTGCAATTCTAAATAACACAGCTCACAACATTCTCTATGTGATGTGGCGCTGTTGCTTGGCAACGTGACATCCCGTGTGTGTGCAGAGTATGCTAATGAGCTGAGTGGCAGGGGCGTCCGGCGATCCACCGGAGCAGAGCCGCGGGCTATGTAACATATGTAATGAGAACGCAGAGACGATGACATTTCCATGCACAGCGCTGCGTCGAATTCTACATAGTGTTGTATTATTTTCAAAGCTGTGGGGCCGTTGTTTTACATAGTGGCATTTGAAGACGCAGCCAGATTCGGAGCCTCATGGGTACCACGCTGTTGTTTACACCCCGCTGTTCCATTCACCTGGGTTGACTCATTTCTACAAAAGCCACAAACAACTAAAAGTCATCTGAAAAGGTTACAGAATGGTACATTTGTTCTGAATGAGGCCAACTCTGTGAAAGAACAGGGCTGTTAGAGAAAGAAACCAATCAGCTTGGCTCAATACACCACTGGTCAATTGTTTAATCCAGGGGTTTTCAGACTTCTAGTGCCAAGGACCTCCCCTGCAAGGGTCTGCCTTTTGAAAAGACAAAGACAGGTATTTATTTTCATGTATAAAAAATTGTTTATAGTGTGTGAGAAAAATAGTAAAGACAATAAAATATAGGCAGCAGCTATTTGCACCAAGTGATAATAGCAATATATTCTATTTACACTAGGTGAAAACAGCGATAGATTCTATTTACACCGTGTAAAAGTATCAGATCTTTGCAATAAGTAATTAGATGCTATATATACTTTATTTTGGCAGATACTATTTGCACCTCAGTATTTTTGTACATTAACAGGATGCAATGAATGTAAATAATTATATTTATTAAAATTATAAAAATGGATGCTGCCTTATTTGGAGAATAAAAACCCTCCATACACCTTCCCCTAACTCTACCCAATAAATGCTTTTAATATTATTAAACACTTGTTTGCAGTTTATTTCCACTTTTAGAACATTGTTTTAATTTTTATTGAAAATAAATGCGAGTTCGGCAAAAGGCAGATTCAAACCCGCGTAGATTGTGTTAAAAGCCAGGTTTGCGAGCCTTACTCTGTACTGCTGAGCCACTGAAGATGATGAATTCTGCATCTTTCTTAAAACTTGAGTGGCCCAACCAGACATTGGTGGGCAGAGCTAGTGTAAATAGCATTTGCCAACTAAGGGTGCTATTTGCACTTAGTGTAAATAGACACTCCATAAAATATAAGGCAACAAAAAGACCTGTTAGTGTTTAATTCTGTTTGACATTTAAAAGAGTTTCTGTTAAGTTGCTGTTATCATTGTGCTGAAGAGTAGATACATGAAGGTAAACACTTTATATATCTATTGATTTTATGAGTAATATCTTACTTTTTCATTAAATTCACACACTAAATAAGTTACATTTAGCATGTGCTCTACTAGCTGTGGATTTTATATGAAAGAGATAAGATTAATTGGTTCCAGGTCTACAACTCAAGTAGTTGGAGCGACTTATTTTTTTGTTGAGTGAATTGTTTTTGTTGAGCCAATACATTATTTTTTAGAGTGTAGAATAAAATAACCCCAATCAATTTCTAAAGGCACCAGTAATATTAAAATTGGTCAATAAGAATGTTTTAAAAATTCTTTAAACATACTGTACTGTATATCTCAAAAGAAAGTTAACTAATGTTTTCAGTGGTGCATATTAATCCAAAAAAAAAAAAAAATCTAAATAAATGAACAAAATGTAAAAACTTTCACAAAGGTTACTTGCATTCAGGATGTTGGCAAAGTTTTAGGAGATCCAATCATGATCCAATTCAATCAGTTCCTGATGGGTAAAGTACCTCCCCTTTTTTGTTTTCATGTATAAAAACTTCTTCATAGTGTGTGAGAAAAAAAACTAAGTGTAATATTATAAAGGCAACAAAAAGACATGTTAGTGTTTGATGCTGTTATGTTTGACATTTAAAAGAGTTTCTGTTAAAGTTGAAGTCATTGTGCTGATACATGAAGTTAAACACTATCTGTTAACTTTATAAGCAAATGACTGTGCTAATGCCAGCGACAAGTAAACCTTACTTGTTCATTAAAGGGTTAAATATCTCCCCTTTTCCCTCACTGAAATCATGTTTTTACTTAAAAATATATCACATTAAGAAAGTAAAATGGGTTATAAATGTCATTCCATGTTACCTATATATGAGATTTTGTGATAACTGCAGTCTAATTTGTTTTCAGAAGGATTATTACCAAAGTCTATTATTTTACACAAATTCCTCGAGTTACCTCACGCTCTGTCAATTTGAAAACATCAAGTAGCACAGTGTTTTCCTTCCACTGTGTCAATGACGCTCACCACATAATTAAGCTGATTCCAGTCACATCATTGCTCGGTGTAAAGTGCTGACGTGACAAGTTAATACTGTACAACAAGCTTTACAGTTTCTACTGTTATCACAGTTTCAATAGTCGAGCTGCTGTTGCTATTTTTGCAGGAGCTACTGTATGTGTAAGACACCTGTCATGCTGCACTGGCTCATGGGCCAGCTTAAGCAGATTACCGCTGTGTATTTACAGTCGGCACTGAGATGCCACTGTGTAGAGAATATGATGAGCTACTTATCCGCAGCCCTGGGGCGGGAGAAACCCTCTCCCAAATGAGGGTGCTATCGGCAATCTGCTGAGCTACGGGTATTTCAAGCTCTGACTTTTTTTTATTGATATAAAATAATACACACAAGCTGTACAAACTGGCTGTGTGAAACAGCATGTGATAAATCCAGGGAGTGACGTTACATAATATGGTCAGTCGCTTGCATATGGGGGACAATCCGGGGTAAACCATCAGGCTGCAAGTGGCTGCTAAGTCAGGCTTGCATTTGCTTGCTGATCATGCCACAACCACAGTGATCGTCCCTGCAACCCGTTGCTATGGAAACCACGCCCCCCCCCCCCCACCCCCATCCCTCTCTGCTCGTAAAATCCATGTGAATAGGATGCAATAGACCACCACTGGAAAAGTCCCCCATGAACAGGGACTGAGAAGAACAACATACACTTAGCTGAATGCTAGTGGTCTTTATGGCCAAAATTTTCAATATTTTGGATAGTTTAAGTGGATGGATTTAATTTATTATTAATAACTATTATAAAATACTATATACAATAAAATAATATACATATATAAAATAATATTTTATTTTAATAATATATATATATATATATATATATATATATATATATATTTTTTTTTTTTTTTTAAAGAAATACCTAGTGGAAATCCAGTGAGACAGAGTATCATCTTTTTTTTTGTTTTTTTGTTTTTTTTGCCTTATGCTAAAAATAGCCCTACCCACATCTTGACATTATATAATAAAAGTGCCTCTGAAATACAGTATGCACTGTTTACAATGCAAAAAGCAGACAAAAATGCTGACATTCTGAAATTATTACCCTTTAATGTCTTAAAATCTTACACCTAAGTCTCTATTATATTCTGGTCTCTAAATCTTTCCTTCAAATGTAAGTCTATCCTTTCTACCATTCTCCAGTCAAATATTGTAAGTCTGTTTGCTTGAAACGTAATTGTACAGCTTTCCTTAAAGGTAAAGTAAGGGATTTCTGAGAAACGCTGTTGAAAGTTTAAATCAAGACCTAAACAAACAGTTTTGTGAATATTTGCTAGATGTCTGTTCTGTTTGTGCTGAAAAAAGTGTTTGTACATAGTCCTGCCTGTGTAAATAGAAGAAAAAACAAAGTGGATTGGACAGATCCACGGAGCACCAAAACACTCTTGTAGCCAGTCAGCAATAGGGGGTGAATTCACTCATGATGGAGGAGGAGAGAGAGTGAACAAGAGGGACATTTGTAGAAAGATTGTAGAAAGAGAGGTATTACTAGGGCTGTCACAGTGAAGGAATTTCCATTGCCTTGTAATTTTGAGTGGCTTATCACCATATATACTGCTCAAAAAAAAATTAAAGGAACACTTTTTAATCAGAGAATAGCATCAAGTCAGTTAAACTCCTGGGATATTGATCTGGACAGTTAAGTAGCAGAGGGGGTTGTTTCAGCTGCTTTGGTGTTAATGAAATTAACAACAGGTGCATTAGATGGGCAACAATGAGACAACCCCCAAAACAGGAATGGTTTTACAGGTGGAGGCCACTGACATTTTTTTTCCCTACTCATCTTTTCTGACTTTTTTTTTTGCTGTGTCTCCCAGCACAGTCTCAAGAGCATGGAGGAGATTCCAGGAGACAGGCACTCTAGGAGAGCTGGACAGGGCCGTAGAAGGTCCTTAACCCATCAGCAGGACCGGTATCTGCTCCTTTGTGCAAGGAGGAACAGGATGAGCTTTGCCAGAACCCTACAAAATGACCTCCAGCAGACCACTGGTGTGAATGTCTCTAACTAAACAATCAAACAGACTTCATGAGGGTGGCCTGAGGGAGCTTGATTGCATTTGCCATTGTATGCCAGAATTGGCAGGTCCGCCACTGGCGCCCTGTGTTTTTCACAGATGAGAGCAGGTTCACCCTGAGCACATGTGACAGATGTGAAAGGGTCTGGAGAAGCTGCGGAGAACGTTATGCTGCCTGTAACATCGTTCAGCATGACCGGTTTGGTGGTGGGTCAGTGATGGTCTGGGGAGGCATATCCATGGAGGGACGCACAGACCTCTACAGGCTAGACAATGGCACCCTGACTGCTATTAGGTATTGGGATGAAATCCTTGGGCCCATTGTCAGACCCTATGCTGGTGCAGTGGGCTCATATAGTGAGAATATGCAGGCAGTTCCTGGAGGATGAAGGAATTGATACCATTGAATGGCCCTCACACTCGCCTGAACTTAAATCCAATAGAACACCTCTGGGACATTATGTTATGGTCCATCTGACGCCACCAGGTTGCACCTCAGACTGTCCAGGTGCTCAGTGATGCCCTGGTCCAGATCTGGGAGGAAATACCCCAGGACACCATCTATCGTCTCATTAGGAGCATGCCCCGACATTGTCAGGCATGCATGCAAGCACGTGGGGGCCATACAAACTACTGAGTACCATTTTGAGTTGAGTTGCTAGCCTGCTGCATAATTTTTTCACTTTGTTTTCAGGGTGTCTTTGAATTCAGTCCTCTGTAGGTTGATAATTTTCATTTCCATCAAATGATGTGGCATCCTTTCATTCCTAACACATTACCCAGTCCATATCAGTATAGATATCCAGCATGATCCACCATCTTCCCCATTGAGATCTGGGGCCGTATTCACAAAACATTTTATCTTACCACTAAGAGTTCTCCTAAATAGCAGTAAAAGATCTTAGCTAAGAGTTTTCTATTCGCAAAGCTGTTGAGACCAACTTTTACTAAGGAATAGAGAGAAGTCTTAAGCTAAGAGTAAGGGTGGGGTTGACCTCGTTGCTATGGATGATGTCAACATGCTTACTAACTATGCCCACAGTGATTGGCTGGTGGGGGAGGAGTCTCTGTCAGTGATTTAATCATAGAAATATTGTAGAATAAGGTATCATGTTTCCATATTAAAATAAAGGTTTTAAAATACAAATGTTGCCATATTCAAATAAAGATTTTTTAATAAAAATGTTGCCATATTCAAATAAAGATTTTAAAATGTAGGCTAAGCCTAATTAAACTAGTATATGTTCAGCTAATTGTCAGCCTCTTACATGTCTGCGTCTCGAGAGAATGCAGAATTCAAGCGACAAATGATGCAAAGTTTGGGAGGAGTATGTTCAAATGGTCTATCTAATCAGCTTGAGTGGAGGTATATATACACAGGCAAGAGCCGACTCACCTATAGTTACCTCAAAAATGTTCTGCATCCCTCCGCCACCCCGTTCCTCACACTCGGCTGATACGGCAACGGGGGAGAACTGGGCTAAATAAACTCCAAGCTCAGAGACCTCGACCCCCTTGGACAGCACGCCAAATACACTTATTTTTTACTCTATCCGATCATTTGTAAGAATTGCCACAGGTTATCAGACATTATTTATTTATTTATTAAAGATTTATTTTTGCCGTCTTATCGTAGATTCAAATCTATAAATCAAAATATGCATTGCATTTATGAAAGAAAGGGTTCAGCACCTAAGGCTCTATCGCTATTGTCTCATGGTGTACAGTGTCTTTAGGTGGATTAGGATAGTTTGTGATTTAGGAGTGACTTAGGAGTCCTCTTGACTACTCCTAACGTTTCACAGATTTAGGAGCTAGTTTTAGCGCTAAAATGCTTTGTGAAATACTCTTAGAGCAAACATTTTGGAGTCCTAAAAGACTTCTCCTAAAACGTTTCTACTAAATCAGCAAGTTAGGAGCTACTTTTAGCCTTAAGATGTTTTGTGAATACGGCCCCTTATGTGTTTTCAAAGTGTTCCTTTTGAGCAGTGTATATAATATTATATATATATTATATATTAATATTATATATATATATTATAATCTGTGTGTGTGTGACATGATGTAACAAGGTTACATACAGTAACCAATGAAACTAAATAGTGCATTGAAACAGGAAGTGACATGAACAGAAAAGAATGTCAAAATAAGGGTCCACATAACTGAACATAAACTTGACAATAAGATTGTAGGGCTATTGTTATATGTATAACAGTTAGTTCTGATCCTTGAATCTGACTGGACAAGAGACTGCTGATATTTCACCAGAATAAGCAGAACTACTCATCTCATTATTTTTGGGACAGAGGAATGGCGGGATCAACAGTGTTTCTCAGAAATCGCTTACTGCACCTTTAACAAGCCACATAATTAAAAAGTATTCATGCATGTAATAATGTAGGGCAAATACATATGCTAAAGTTTGGGTTTGAGGGATCAAAAATTCAAAAATTTAGTTTGACTGAAATCATATCAAGAATTTCTCTGTAAAGTTGTACTCACAGACTTGTATTCAGTACTCCAAATATTAGATAACAGATTGTCACTAAATGATTGAAACAGATTGAAATGAATACTTTTATTCAGCAAGGATGTACTAAATTGATCAAAAGAGAAAGCGAAGACATTTATGTTAAAAAATATTTCTATTTCAAATAAATGCTTTTGAACTTTTCATCAGCATGTTCATTTTCCTACCCATACTCATGGTCATATCTTTGATCTGATATATACATCAAGGATTGATATCTCTTCTTCTGACACTGTTATTTCTGATCATAAATTTCTTGATTTTAGCTTAAGTCTGCCTATGCGTAAAAAATGCCCTACGACTTATATCATACCGCAATCTGAAAGCTATATCATTTACTTGAAAGACCGATGCCGTCCACCACTGCTTTTCTACTGATGCTACAAAGCTTGGCTATTTACCAAATCTATCCGGTCAGTGCCTGTCTTGTTTTTCTCTGACTACCCCATCTTCTGTCCCTAAGTTAACCTTCAAATCCAACTCTTCATCCTGTCAACTTGACCCTGCTCCTACTTCTCTCCTGAAACTTTGCCATTTTTCAATCTCTGCACCTATCTCTCACTTCATCAATACATCTCTTACCTCTGCTTCATTTCGTCTGCCACTCAAAACTGCTGCAGTTAGTTTCTCAAGAAACCCCACCTCGATCCCTCAGTTTTATCTAATTACCGCCCTATTTCAAATTTACCCTTCATTGCTAAATTACTGGAAAGTACTGTTGCCTCCCAGCTTCAGTCTTTTCTCTTTGATCCCTTTAAATCTGGTTTTCGCCCCCTCCATAGTACTGAAACTGCACTTGTAAAAGTAATGAATGATCTACTACTTTCTGGTGACTCTGGTTCTCTGTCTATACTTCTGCTACTTGACACCTCAGCTCTGCCTTCGATACTGTCACCCATGAATGACTTATTGTCTCTCAGATTTGGGTATTACTGGTACTGCTCTTTCTTGGTTTTCTTCCTATCTCTCTGGCAGACAATTCTACATCTCAGTCAAGGATTTTCGATCACCTACTGTCCCCCTGAAGAGAGGTGTTCCCCAGAGATCCGTTCTCGGGCCATTATTATTCATAATATACATAACACTTTGGTCAGATCTTACAACGTCATGGTCTTAACTATCACTTTTACGCTGATGACATTCAATTATACTCTATCTGTTCGCCTGCTCTACCTGCCCAAACTGACAAAATTTCTGCTTGTGTAAAAGACATAAAAGATTGGCTAAATTTAAATTTTCTAAAGCTTAACATGGACAAAGCTGAGATTATTTTTATTGGAACTCCCTCACTCAATAGCAATATTCCGACCAATTTCACCTGTGAGATGGCTGGTTCTCACATCAAATCATCTGTTACTGCTAAAAATGTAGGCGTAATCTTCGACTCCACCCTCTCCTTTCAGTCTCATATTAACTCTATCACCCAATCAGCATTCTTTCATCTGCGTCGAATTCTGAATTCTGCTTATATCACCCCAATTTTGTATGATCTTCACTGGCTTCCAGTTGCTTACCGTATTAAATTCAAAATTCTCTTGGCTTGTCTCCCCCTTATCTTTGTAACATGCTCGTCCCCTACACCCCGACTCGCTCACTATATTCCTCTGACTCTGGCCTTCTCGTTGTCCCTCGGCATTGCCTCTCTTTAATGGGGGGCAGATCATTCAGTGTTGCTGCACCAAATCTCTGGAATTCTCTCCCCCACTCACTCGGTTATGCTAATAATATCTCTGAATTTAAATCATTACTCAAAACTCACTTATTTTTTTAATGTTATGTCTCTGAATTAATGGATTGATTTATTGATTATTTAACTAATAATTCTCTGAATGTTATGTTATGTCTCAAGTTCTGATTTGTGTTTTGTTGTGCTTGATTCTGTTCTTCTATATGCTGCCCTGTCTATATAATGTTCCTTTACTGTATCTTCTAACTATTGTTTGTCATCACTGTCTACTCTACTTGTATTATCTCTTCCTTGTTAAATGTATATTGTAAAATGTCCTTGAGCCCTGGAAAGGTGCTATATAAATAAAACTTATTATTATTATTATTATTATCACAGAATCCTAAAAAATGACCATGGTTTCCACAACAACATTAAGCACTACAGTTTTCAACATTGATAATTAATAAGAAATGCTTCTTAAGCAAAAAAAAAAAAAAAAAAATCTGCATATTAGAATGACTTCTGAAGGATCATGTGATTCTGAAGACTGGAGTATTGATGCTGACAATTCAGCTTTGCCATCAAATGAATAAATTACATTTTAAAAATATATTAAAGGAGTGGTTGATTATAATTTTACTTTTTTAACTTTAACTCATTTTACGCCGAACTGGTTCACAAACGAGGGTCAATTCAACGCTGAATTTGCACAAAAGCTTAACATGACGGCACATGCTAGTTGATGAGTTGAATCAGCTCCACAGCAACTACATAAATTTATCCACTAACCATTCAGAAACGTCCAAAAGTAAGGCTGAACACCGCTACTGGCAATTTCCGCTGCGTGAGATTCTCCAGTTTTGTTGTTATTAAGTACAACAATTTAAAGCACGAGCTGTTAAAGCCCCGCCCTTTTCTGGAAAGGGGTCTGGAAGCAGCAGCTCATTTGCATTTAAAGAGACACAAAAACTGTGTGTTTTTGCTCACACCCAAATAGGGGCAAATTATAATAAATGATCTGTGGGATATTTTGAGCTAAAACTTCACAGACACATTCTGGGGACACCAGAGACTTACATTACATATTGCAAAAGGGGAATTATAGGTTCCTTTAAAAAAAAAGATAACCATTATTTTAAATTGTAATAACATTTCACAGTATTACTGTTTTTACTGTATTTTTGACCAAATAAACGCAGCTTTTGTGAGAAGAAGAAATTTCTTTTAAAATTTTTTTTAAAAATCCTACCAACTCCAAACATTTTAATGGTAATGTTTGCACAGTGCGGAAGAAAAAATGTGACTACTTGTGTATCATCATAATGTTAAAAGTCTGATTTTAGTCGAAACCTGAATATAAACTTGTATGTAAACGTACCGAGTACTGATTGCCTTAGCAAGTACCGCTAATTAATTTATCTTAGCGTTGGCAATTATAAAACATAAATCACAGCCATTATCGAAGGCTTAATATGTCTAATCACAACAGCACACTTCAAACGCTTGCAAAACTTGCTTCCCCCAGCCTGTTGAAAATGATCAGTGAGTCAGAGCGCAGAGGCATTGCAGATCTGAGAGTTACTCGAGGCAGATGAGATCTGACCATATTCAGGCAATTTGCACTGAGTGCCCATCAACATCTGCGCATAACTTTACAGGAGCTCTCCAATGCAGCGGAGGCCAGAGGATAATTCCCTCTCCCTGCCCGTAATGAGACTTTATTTAAGTGGCAGACTAAAGAGAGTAGGGAAGGCAGATATTCGGAGGCACTTAAAAAGGCTGGATAACAGCATCAGACCCCTCCTCCATCCTCTTCAATCGCAGCTGCTGCCTGTGAAGGCAGGACTGTTTGTGCTAAATTCAAGGGTCTCATGTTGCATTCTGGTAACAAGAGGAAAACATCAGCCATTGAAAGACTAGGCTTAGACTCAATAATTTGATAAGTCCTCTGGAGTGAGAGGCTATTATGATATCAAGCATTCATGCCTGTAAATGATGAGGGGGTTCATGACTGGACCACGAGAAAGGGGGAGTGGACAGAACCTTGTGCTTTCCCATAATCCTCAGTTGATCATACACTAAAAAATGCTGGGTTTTTTCAACCCATGTTTGGGTCAAATGTGGACAAACCCAACTACTGGGTTTAAAAAGGGGTGGTTGATTATGATTTCACTTTTTTAACTTTAGTTAGTGTGTAATGTTGCGGTTTAAGCATAAACAACATCTGCAAAGTTACAACGCTAAAAGTTCAAAGCAAAGGGAGATATTTTCTTTTACAGAATTCTCTGTTTAAGGACAAACGGCTGTAGGGACTACAACAAGCTTCTTCTTGGGTTGGTGACATCACTAACCTTAAAATTTACGTAACAGAACACGCAACAGAGGGGGTGAGGCCATGTTATTGCAATACAGTACGTAACACAAATGCAATAGCATGTCATAAAAGCAAGATGTCAACATAAGTTATATCCGTAATTAGTGTTGTCAAAAGTACCGGTACTCCGGTACCAAGTCAGTACTGAAATTTTGAAAATGTGATGATACCAGCATTTCTGTAGTACCGGGAGTACCGAGTATCAGGACTGTGGCAGTATTTACGTGAATATGACACGAGTGAAGCACAAAGCTTTGTTCATGAAGAAATAATAGGTTAGCAATTAAATGTGACATCGCAACCATGGAAACATTTTATTTCATGCCGAATGAGAGAGGTGCGTGAGTCCATACATTTAAGCTTTGTCGGGTTTGTATTCTGTTTTAAGAATCGCGATCTGGTCACCCAATTAGCAGAGAATTTAACAATATTCCATTAGTTATTCCACTGAACATGGAATCTCTGTTTATTTTCCCAAATCTTCACTCACGCAGGGGATTATAAATGTTTCTTCCTTTCGTTCACTTTTAGGCCTCTATTCGCATTCTTTACTGTGGTAAAGTAGAAAAAACACCGTAGGACAGAAACCTTTTTGCCCGCATGTCAATTTCTATTTAACACAGTTTGCGCTTGTTATTAGACTTTATAAGGCGCGCAAAGTTGATAGCGTGTTTCACACGCTGGTGATTTTTAGTTTAGCTTTCTCTGGCAGCGCTACATCAAACATAGCCTGCGGAGGATAAAACTCGCTCTTCAGACCTTTTACAACAAGTGTCAGTTGCTTGTAACATCAGGATAACATGAAGATATTATAAAAGAGATGGTCTCTTTCCTGCTCGTGTCCCTCATTCCTCTCAAAGCGCAGAGCATATCTTTGTGTGGAAATAAAAAAACAAATGTTTTTAAAAAAATAATATTTAACTTATTATTTAGGTTACCATTATTTACTGATATTTATTTCATAGTTTTACAGGCTGTAGTATGTCGTTTCACTGACAGAATAGCTCAAATAAGCACATGTCTATTACAAAATGGATGTTTGAGCATTTGTTTATTTATTTTTTTATATTTCATAATTTATTTCATTGAGGTATATATACACACATGCTCCAAATATTTATATGTATGATTACCATCATATTTCTTATGTTTTTAAAATAGGCTAGTTAAATAAAATAGTAAAATACTTCCAACAGATTTTCCTGTGGTACCAAAATTGGTACAGAGAACCGTACAATTTTAATGGTATTGGTACCGACTACTGGAATTTTGGTACCGTGACAACACTAACTGTAATTAAACTAAACTATACCTATCTTCATACCTTCATAACTATACCTGCAGCATATATTCTCTGGCTCTGTAGGCATCTTTACAACAGTTCCCACACGAGCGATTTATAGATTATCATGACAGCATATGCTAATTAATGACTTTAAGATAGTTAACTCCACATCAGCTACATAAATTCATCAATGCTCACCCTCAAAAAGTGACAAATTTAACATGCTATAAAAAATTATCTGTGGGGTATTTTGAGCTAAAACATCACATACACGATCAGAGACTTATTTTACATCTTGTAAAAGTGGCATTATATGACCCCTTTAAAAATTGGTTGTGTTTGTCAATATTTGACCCAAATATGGGTTGAAAGTGTAAGTGTATAACTACTTACCTGTTGCAATTGCTAGTTTCATATATGATGCTCCCCTCAATTATTTGTTATAAAATATAACTTATTAAATTTATGATAATCAGTAATTAATCCACACAGACAAACAAATCAAAAATAAATACTTTTGCCTTTCTAGAACATTAATTTCACTTCCATTGTCATTTGCTGGACTCTGCAGTCTGTTTTCGCATTTGTTTTTTTGAGATCAAAACATACTCAAAACACTGCTTTGCATAAATCATTTCATGTTTTTTGTTTTGTTTTTTTGAGCAGCTTAAAAACTCAGAAGCACAACCCATGCCTACTTCAATATGTAAAATGTAGCTCCCTTTCCCTAGTGAGCTGCCAATACAGCATTTTAAGACATCATATCCAAAGCGAAGGCTGTTCCAAATAGATAAGATGCAAGATGCAATCCCAGAGTGCACTGCAGCAAGCTCAGTGAAAAAAAAGAAAAAAAGATCATCCAAGGTGGAAAATATCAACTAAAAACTGACTAACATTCAAATCAATACTAAAAAAGTACACATAAAATGGTTTAATCTAGCTAAAATTGATTCATTTCTCATTTATGTGCGTGTGCTTGTTTAATTTGGGAATCAATTCTTGCACACTTCTCACCAGTACAGAGTTTCTGCCTATAGAATGTAAAGAGTTTCAGATCAGTCATGTATGAGGTTCCTTTTAAGTTAGAATGCTGTCTTAGAAGACAGCTGCATATAGGTATTATACAGCGAGGCAGCTCATTAGGTTTGGAACAGAGCTCGTTTCACACATTTTATCACCTGCTAGTAATCAGAACGTAATTGAGCCATGAAGTGCAACCGCTGACAAGATATCACCGTAGCATTTTTCATTCATAACACAAACCATTTCAGGGAAATAGACCTTTGTGTGTTTATGTACAATCTCAAAACGCCAAATGGTTCCTTCTTTCTATCTTAAAATGACGGTGCTCCTTCAAAACAGCTGCAGCACAACAGAAGATAAATGTCTGTCGCCATTGCGAAATAAAGATTTAATACCAAACCAACAGCGTCGAATATTTATGATCTTTGAGGCTTATGTGCACAAACAGTGTCATATGAGTAAGTTAATTACGACAAAGATAATATGGAGAGACAAAGAAAAATACAAAGGGTCATGTAGAATACAAATCACCTTTTAGCAACTGCTCTCTTCAGTCATTTTCTCTCTCTGTTATTATCATGCAGCAACTGTGGTGATAAAGATATATTAAGCTGCACAACAAATAAACACTTCAGAGCCCCTCCCCCTCATGCTGGCAGCCGGTTGCCCACTGAGGAAATGCGTGGAGCTACTTGGTCTGAAAGCCCAGAACACACCTGCATTTCATCTCTCGCTCACAACCCACTTTGTTGGCTCTAAATGGCACAGCCAGACACCTACAGCTCGCCTATAACCACTCTGTGTGAGTTATCACTTTAAATCAGCAGAAGTAACGTTCATTGTCATAGTTACTGCTTACCACCACTGTGTAAAAGTGTTATTTCATCAGAAATGAAAAATGTGCCATCATTGTCTCCCCTTTATGTTGTTCCAAACTTTTATGACTTTATCTTCTGTGGAACACAAAACAAGGCAATCTGAAAAATGTCTTGGTGTTATTTTGTCACTACAATGAAAGTCAATGGGCTCCGATGTCGTTTTTGACCCCATTAACTTTCAATATTACAAATAATCTTCAAAATATCTTTTGTATTCCTCAAAAGAAAGTGTATTTTCACTACTTAAAATCTTGAAATTTAATGAAATTCTTGTTCAAGTTAAGCATAAAAAGCAGTGCTAAATATTTTGTCCAGTGCAGATGGTAAATATAGGTAGGAATATGGTGGGTAGTTTAACACATTATTGCAGGAACCATTTCAAGTTCAAGTTTCCTTTTGTTTAGACAGAAAGCAGCTTCTGTAATACATCTGAGCAGGACTTTATTCCACAGAAAGTGGGACATGTACAATGGCTTTCTCTCTAGACATCAGTATGGCTGAAATAACATGCTAACGTTTATTGCTGTAATTAAGACCCCACCAATTAAATTGTTGAGAATTTGACCTTTAAGCCTTAATATTGTAAAATTTAAGACATTTTAAGAATAAAAAACTGCAAGAAAACAGACAATGCTTTAGCAAAGGTGTTTAACAAAGTTTAATAAATATTGAAAAATGTTTCACTGACTATATATAATTAAAAATATTTCACATTTAAAATATTTAAATTACTTAAACTATGCAACAACTCTTTTTACCAACAATGTAAAATTTAACTTAACTTTAATTTAACTTTAATCCAGTGTGCCATAGCGTATAGCTTTATAGCTACATAGTATATACAGCTTAGTACAAGTACACAGGATGGATCAAGGTTAAAACATAACCTAATATATACATAACTTTCCCCTCGTATGATAATGACATGACTGGAATGAAGCAAATAAGACTACAAAAACCGGACCTATCCTCTTAATAGCGCTGCTGGCCAGCGTGGAGTATAACTGAAAATAACTCCTCAGCAATCAGATACAACAAAACACACATAAGACTAATTCCATGGAAAATAGTCCATCATGTGGTTTCTAATAAACATCACGTTGTGTGAAATTATTTAGTCTTCTATTCACCGATTTTGCGTTTTTCTGCGCAAAAAATCTCTGATTAGCTTACGCAGATAGAACTTTATAGAACCAAGTTAGAGTTCAACTTTGTAGATAGAACCTAAAAACTAACGCTTTGGGAACGTTAGATTAAGGTTAGAATAATGTTCTGGGAACCAAAAACTAACGTTCTGGGAATGTTAGATTAAGGTTAGAATAATGCTATGAGAACATTAGATTAACTTTAGAATAACGTTATACAAACCAAAAACTAACGTTTTGGGAACGTTAGAATAATGTTATACAAACCAAAAACTAACTGTTTGATATGATATGAGCTAAGCGATCATTATATTTAAATCACCACTGGCAGCGCGATTTATTGTAGGCTAATGCTTTATTCCTCAGTTGGTCAGAACAAAAGTGGCAGACGTGTTACTTACTAGTTCAGACATTTTCCGGTAAAGTACAGTATCCACTGATGCGTTGACTGACAGCAAACATTAGATTCGTCCACGCTGAGGAGTCGTGCCAATGCAAAACCCACGTAAAGATGATAATTCCTCAATTCCTTAGATGAAAGGGCCCTTGCACCCGGGCTTACCGCCACCCGGCGATATTCATTTAAGCGGATAAATAGACGAGAAATATGGCAGTCATTTTGATGCACCACAGGTCCTGCTGCCAGCAGGTGGCGCTTTGATTATTACTGAATATTGGCATAGAGATGTCTTCAGGCCAGGATTCTTATCGCACATGTGAAGTTTGGGGCAGTTTGGACACTGTATGCCTGAGTTACAGCAGCTTCCTCCTTTATGGCGAAACATACAACTTTATCAGGCCGCCACAGACATGCCCTTCAAAGAAAATTCAAGATCTTTGCAATGTAACATTGCTAAGGTCTTAAGATTAGACTAACCAAATATTATGTTGATCTGATTAAATCTCTATGAGGAGTTAATCACAGTGTAAAACATGTAATTTCCTGTTGCCCGCAGGTGGCGCTATGACTGTAACTGAATATTGCATTGTTGATGTCTTCAGCTCAGGACTCTAATGAATCATGTGAAGTTTGGGGCAGACTGGACATTGTATGCCCAAGTTACAACAACTTCCTGTTTCATGGCAAAACATCCTGTTGGGTTTTCAGATTTTGCACCCAAGGACTTTTTTTGTAGGTATTGGGCTGTTACATTTGTGTACCGAATTTTATACTTGTATGTGAAACGTAGCGAGAATGACGCTTAATTGAAATTTTGTACGTGGCGCTATTGAGCCATTTTGCCACACCTAATTCAGAAACCCATATCAGATGTAAATTTTCACCACTTCTGACGCGTGTGCAAAGTTTCATGAGTTTTCAAGCATGTTTAGGCCCTCAAAAATGCGATTCATTTCGGAGAAGAAGAATAATTGACTGAGCAATTACAACAGGGTTCTCATACCACCGGTGCTCAGGCCCTAAAAAGTATGATTTACTCATTAATTCAGTTCACTATAATGGTCTAAAGATTCATTCATAAATGGACTGATCCAATTTTTGAATTCAATAATCCCACTGCAACAGTTAATAGTCCACTTGAGAAAAAGATAATCACTGAAAAACACTTGCTTTATTCCTCATATAAACGATCATGATTTTAAAAGACTTGGAATATGGTGCACGAGTTGTGTGGACTACATTCGGTAATTTCATGCGAGTTCAAGAGGCTATACAATTGGATTTTTTTCTCTTTTTTAAGGCTGAGACTAGTTGCTGACCAAATATTTACTGTTTAAGTGGCTCAAATAACTCAAAATCACAAACAACTCAGAGTTTGTTTTTTTCAGACTGTCATTGTGCCTGCACAGTGTACAGGAGAAGGGTGAGCCTCATCAAGCTTGGACATGACCAGTGAGGGGATCAACTGGTGGTAAATTACTGATCCAAATCCGAAGAGACATTGGATTGACTGTGAGAGGATTCCTTTAAAGCGAGCTGTGAGTGGGCAGACACTGTATGTGGGATACTGTGAGAGCCTCTTAACAGCAGAAAATCACATTTGGGCCAATTTGTTTAACAAGGTGCTGTCTAATGATATGGCAAATCACCCAGTGCATTCTCAAACACCTGGGTAACAGTGGGTAATGATAAGGACTGGACAATATGTCAAATATTCAAAACAGACTCAATACTTTGTAATTGAGCGGTTTTACCCCTGCTCTTTTTTTAATGCACAAAGTTCTTGATTCTTTTGCACAAATCTATGGAAGCTTGTTAATAAATGATATAAAAAATTGTGACTTCTCACAATTCTGACTTTTTTCCCCTCAGAATTGCATGATATAAACCCATATGCTTTTAAATGCTTTAGTAAAAAAAAAAAAAAGTATGTATATTCTCCAAGATTTTATACAGTTTTATTATTGTTATTACTTTATTATATTTTGATGACTTCTAGCATTACAAATATTTGAACATAAATGTTGAGATATTAAATTTCTTGCTATCACCCAGCCCTAGTAAAACCTACAGTGGTAAATCAAACTAGTAGGATGTCTAAACGATATGACTCATATTTTGAGTCAGCACTGAATCTATATTAGTATAAAGAACTCAGAGAGGGGGCAACCCCTGTGCGTAGAGAATTTCTAAACTCTCTTACATCAGTTATTTTCCAAAAAGATAGGGATTTTCTCTTCCAATAATTTTCATTTCATCTAGGCATTTGCAAATAATACGAAGCTCTGACATTTAAAAGGGCGTAAGTGCCTATTATGCAACATTTTTGAGCACTTCTTTACAGTCAACTCAAAACTACTAACTGAATGTAATCTCAACACAGAGGTTGCTGCCTGCAGTATCTTACCACTGAAATACTAGTGTTAAATATATTTAACCACTGAAATTGCACTGGAATGTATAACCACAAAAACAGCTTTTCTTAAAATGTGCAGACTTACATCCGCCAAATTTACGCTGAACTGTAGTGCATCTACTAAGAGCCAAATTAAGAGACTGGAGTCATAAATTTGGAATATAGCTTCACACACAGCAAACAAACAAACAAACAAACAGACTTCTGAGATTGTGGGTATTCCCAAGTAAGTCTGATTAATGCACTGAACAGCCAGTAAGAGGAGGAGGAGACGGATCACCGGGAAGAAAGCTGCATGTAATGTAAGGTTCGGTATGGATGTAGAAATGGAAATACTGTCTTTCAGTTAAATTGCAAATCATATTTTTGATAATTTGTTTACTGTAGAAACTGTTTAAAAAAAAAAAAAAAAAACATTTCCAGCTGCTAGTAGGTGTTATTCCTGCTAGTAATGTTTAGTAGTGGGCAGTACAAATGTTTATTAATCGGTGGAATATAAATGTTTTGTATATAAATGTCTATATACAGTATGCATCATATCATATTAGACGAATGGTAATCAGCGCGTGCTCTTTGTCATTGCAGCAGTCTACTTGTGGCGAAAATGCAAGCGCCAGATTATCTGGGTCGTTGCAAAGCCACCGGCTGGTGCAGAATCTGCGGCTGGATGAGGTCAGATTCCTGTAGTAGTTCAGACAGTAAACAGCTTGGTTTGATGAGCTTTTGATGATTTGTTATTGGCAAAGTCTCTCTATAAAGCAAATCTGTTCACTTGGTACCAACTTTATGCCCTAGACAGGTATTTTTCCATGTACTATACTCTAAGTAACATGCAAGTAAAGCATCAACCTATTTGAATAGGTCAAGACTGAAAACAAAATTACATTTTTCAATAACATTAATGTAAATACACCAGTAGATTCAGACAACAATGGCAACAATGTGTGCTTCAATAGCCCAAATCACACTAGAATTCAACATATTTTCAAAATCAACTATAGTCGGAATGGTTGTCTGAACAACTACTCGACTAAATCGTAATGAAATTAGCGACAGATATTTTCTTCCAAATTGTGATGTACATCGGACTGAAACAGATTAACTAAAAAGAAAAAGTAGGGTGGAATTTCCATCATAGGGCTGGGCGATATGACGATATTATCGTATATCCACGATGTCTTGCAAGTATCTCTTAGGCTATTTCGTAGACAAATACGCACAAATTTATGTCAGAATATACCCGTAAACACAGTTTTGTCAAGCATGTGTGTGTAACAGGTTATATTGGATTTATATTGGACCCATACCCGCACGGCACTAAGAATGTTCATTTTTTGTTTTTAACCGACAAGATTGTTAAATTAGAATTAAAAGGCTAAATTAAATTAAAATGAATAGCCTAAGTGTCAATGACTCATTAAAAATAACAATATTTGTTTCCCAGGGGTTTCGTTTTATACGTGCAACACCATAAACAACAGAACAGGAAGATTCACAGCGCGGACCTGTAGCGCAGAATAAACTCATATAGCCTAAATACAAGGAATAGATACACAAAATATATTCTCTTAAACAATTTACAGATTAACAAAACGAAAGAAAAAAAAAACTTTGTGACAAGTAGCCTAGTAACCTATATAGTGTTTTAATTTCATTTATTTTTTGCAACGCTCTCCACACAAACCTCCACACGTTCAAAAAGAAGACCGAATTCAGCAGTACCCATTTTCTTTATTTTACAAAAACAAAGTTTTGTTTTTATTGTGATAAAATCACAATTTTATACACAGATAAAATTAGACTCTTAATTCTTAAATTAATAAATGAATGTATTTTAAGTTGTTTTCACTGGTGTAAGGAAGCAGTTCAAGTGATCACGCCGGCGCCTCGCGCGCACGCGTCAATAGTACTGCTTGACATCGCAGCCTGTTCATTATTAAAATAAATGAAAAATAAAATTCACAAACAACATTTGTAATCACTTCTTTTTTTCCAAATAAATAATACATCATTTTTTTTCGTTATATGAGGCCTATAAGGACACATCGGAGCTTTAAAAACATGAGAAAAAACAGCCATTCCATTTTTGGTCATGCAGAATGAACCTATTTGTTTTTAATCGCTTTTAGACAAATAAATACATTATAGCTTAACTACAAGTTTGGGGGAAAAAAACAGCGCTACCGCTACAGGTTAAAATGAAGAAGATTAAACGTCATCATGAAATGTGTCTACTCAGGCAACAACACCAAAAATGAGAGAAACATCGGACCTTAAGAAAAAATTCAAGACACATTGCTACTACATCAACATGCATTTATCGTTCTTACTATCACCACAAGAATGTCCACCTTCACAATGAACTCTGTTAAACTCAGCAGTTCAATTCAACAGTTTTCTTCACGAAACGAAATTCATTTCAAACACTTGATAAGAGCAGTGTGGAAATTATTAACAACACTGACATAACAACAAAGCTAATGTTTTATATTAAAGCACATAAGAAAAGAAAAACCTTTAATTAAATAAAGCTTAGGCCTACTGAATCGCAGGCTATTGTCAGATAAAGTGTAACCAAACTGATGTGAGTTTTTTGTGCGTGTCGGCTTTGTTGTCACCGGCGGGGGGCGGGGCAGACGGGCGTGGTAGGGGCGGGGCTCGGGTTGACAATATTATCAGATATTGCGATATTTTTTAAGGCGATTATCGATAAAATATTTTTAAATATCGCCCAGCCCCATTGTTGATTGGATTTTGAGATGCATTTTTGTTACACTTAAAAAATGAATTCAAGCTTGAAGTTGATTGTGGAGGTATGGGATTTAAGCAGAATACATGACTGGAGAATCCGATATACATCAGTTTTAACCAGAAGATTGAGTTATGACCTTTTGATTAAACACTGCATTAAAAATGTTTTGCATAATTTGTTCACAATAAGATCTATTTCAAATGGGTGAATTTTCATTTCTTGCCATCTTTAAGGAAGCCTTGCATAATTGGGTATAATTTATGGTTTTTCAAGAAGTCTCTCATGCTCACAAAGGCTGCATTTTTTTAAATAAAAAATACAGTGAAAATACAGCAAAGAAGTGGATCTTTTAGTGAAAAGACTTTTATTAAAAACGAAAACAAACAGTAATCCACAACAGCGAAAATCAGCGTAACAGCTTTACACATAGCAAAGACAATACCAGACAAAAGGCTGACAAAACTGAAGGCATGCATATAAATACACAGGTTAATTGGAACTAAACAAAGCACATGTGAAAACGATGAGAAACCATGGAAAAACTATTAGAAATGGGAATAAACACAGGCAAAACAGGAAAGTACAAACTCAAAGTCCGAGGAACAGAAATTGAAACTAAAACTGAACGTAACAGTAAAGTGACATGCAATGCTAAATTCATGGGACGCAAAGGCCTTCAAGGGTGTGCAAGGCTGTGCAAAATCCACACAGCTCGAGCATAAAATGGTGTCATAGTTCTAATTAAAGTACTTTCATTGCTAATTAGTAGTTTGTAGTTCAATGACCAGTCAGCCATCTAGGCCAACTATTACTAGCGACTAAACAGTACTGGCGATCTGCGGCCCTGTGAACTCACCTTGTGAAATGCTGAAAGAGAATTTTTAAATGTCTCACAGTATTCAAGGTTGGCTGGCTGTTTTGATGAACCAATGCATCTCAATATGCTGCTATCTTCCGTTTGCCATAACAAATGAAATGAATGTGCAAATTAGCTGATGAGCAGGGGAAATGAAAACTGGCAATATCTGAAACCATTTGAGAACTGAGTGAGTCTAAAAGGTTTGAGAACACTTGGGTTAAATGACAATCCGAGGCCCAGGCCGGGGAGCAAGACACTGACCCCACTAACCCAGAGTGGGAGTTCACATGAACGGTCTTCATAAGCTACTTAATATAATGTTTGAATTCAAGCCCACACGTCAGTACAACTGTACATTCTACTTTCCCAAGGCACAATTTTAAATATCATAGAAAACAAACTGGTGGGCGTCTATTCAAAAGAGGTGATGACTTGAGTTTGCGCCGTCTGGCTCAAAATAGTTATACGTCTACGTTCAGATGTCCTGTGCACTGCCACGGAGGAGATGCTGTGGAGATGTGGGAGGAAAATTCACAGAAAGTAATTTACGAAAATGTCATTTCAGCCAGTGAAAACTGTTCAATGTCATGAGGCTCGTTCCATTTCCTCGGCTGCTCATTTCTTTGTCACCTGAGACGTTATTTCAAGATGATTAAGTGCCATATTTAAAAGGGGAGGAAGGAGCGAATTGTTATCGAATGGGAAGTAGAGGTGTGTGTGTGGGGGGGGGGGGGGGGGGGGTTTGATAACCAGCAGCCAAAGAATTACAAAACAGTTTATAAACAGTGTCATTTTTTCAATCCTCAAAGTGTCTTTGAGGAATTTTGGCAATCCAGAATATTTATGGCTTAGCTTCAGTCTAACACCGTACCGTGAATTAATGCTGTCTGAGAATGAATAAATCCTACTTCTGATACAGTTCCATATTTCTGAAAAGAAATTAGATCATGATCATAGTGGGAAATGCTAAATGTGGATCATCCAGTCACCATAACTTTTATTAATCTGATTGTTGGATCCTCATCATCATATGCATTGGACCACACAAAAGTGAGATGAGTGAGGTAGAGTCTACACAAAGATCATTTGGTATATATAATCAAAATCTTAAATTACAAGTAATTTTGATATATCCAGGTGGTAATGCTTATTTTTAGATAATATGTAAAGGTGTAAAGGATAATCATTTCTAAATAAACCACAAGGTAATGTCTACTGAGAGACTTCAGTGCAACTGCTGCAGAGGCGGTCTTTTGTTGCACTACGTCATAATGTGACAAAATCTGAAACAAGTCATTTTCGGGGCTTGGTTTCAATAAAATCTGATTTTGGACTAACAAGGAAGTTGAGTTCTGAAACTTACACTATGTTTTTATAGTACAATGATCTCTTACATGTCAAAAGATCAAGGAAAATTTGATTTCTCAATTCATGATGACCCCTTTGATAAATATTTCATGCTCGTTTATTTATATAGAGTTCAATTATGTGAGAAAAGACACCACAGAGTCATACAAGAGATGTGAAATGACAATTTAGCAGTAATTCATTTCACAAAAATATCTCCCAATGCAGTGATTGACCAATCAGAATCAAATTCCGAGGCATTTATAAAATAAATTCAGTACTTTCAAATTAAATCTACTTCATCATTTGCTTATTTTCTTTGTATTTGTAACATAATAGTACTTTTTAAAATTCACACAGACCATTTATTAGCTCTGCCCAAATGACAGCACAGTGCAAGCTCAAAACAAATGCGTTTACTCACTGACTGGTCTCTATCACATGACCACTAAACAGCCCAGTGAGAAACGTTCTGAGTTTAAGTGGAGGTCTCCGATACAAACACCAATGTTTTGGTGATTTGAACTAGTTTAAAGCCAGGAACATAGTGCGACAACAGTCCAGTTAGAATACCTTTCAATCTACAAATCACAAACATTTACCATGGATTTACTGTAGTAACACTAACTGTAAACATGATATTGTGGGATATAAATGTTTGTTTTGTTACATATAAATATATATATATAGTTTTTTTTTTTGTTGTTGTTGTTTTTTTTTTTTTAAATTATGCTAAGCTTATGTATATAATCAGCAGTTCTGGTATTTCCAGCAAAGTATACTGGCTAATAAAACTATCAATATTTGTTCCAGTTCTTCCAGAACTCTACAAACAATTGGCAGCACAGAGCTGTTTCTCATACATCAAGTGCGTCAGGGACATCTCTCATTAATCCATGCCATTCCTAATTATGCTAATCCACCACAGTCTGTCTTCTGGGCTCTCAGGCAACTCAGCATGTACCAAGCAATACCCCTAACTACTCTTAAATCAGACCTACTGTAAAAATGCAAAACAAACCACAGCAATAAGCACCAGCACAATGAGGACCTGAAAGGAACCCCAGAACAGTGACAAAAGAGTCAGTCGATACGTGCAGTTATTCAGTTTTATATCTGTTGTAACCTAATTTTCTCCTGCTGTAGTCGTGGGAGTAACAAGGCCCCTAATCTCATTGTGAGAGCACAGAATGGCAGCATTCAGCATCGGAAACTATTGTAGACTTCTGTGTTCAGTTTTAGCAACAGATGGCCCTGTCTCCATTTCTTAGCCATAAGAAGAAAAAAAGAAAAAAAAAAGAACAATTTGGCCTTTCATATCCAATTAACTTTTTCAAAACATTCCCAAACTGAACTTGAGGTCAAATTCAGTTACTGTATGAATTAAGTGTTGTTAAGTACAATGCTTGTCACGCCATATAGGAACAGAATTGAACCTCTGGAAAACATCAAGATCAGATGGGTCCTAGGCTCAATAACATGATGCTCTTTTTTCACAAATATAGTCAAAAATATACTGTTGTGATATCCTGATATTGTAGAAGAAAAACATAATTAAAAGAATAAAATTCTTAGAAAATCCTAATCATATATGACTGTTCATAAAGTGCTTTACTGCTTAAACACATAGTTCACCCAAAAATGAAAATTCTGTCATCATTTACTCACCCTCAAGCTGTTTCAAACCTGTATGAATTTCTTTCTTCAGCTGAACACAAAAGAAGATATTTTGAAGTTTATGGGTAACCAAACAGTTGATGGACCCCAATGATTTCCATATCATAGAAATAGTTTGCAAAAACAAGGCGAAATTCAGGCCCTTAAAATATCGATACTTGGCATCTGTGTATCGATACAATATCCCCGCACAAGATATCGCAATACTATGCTTTATCAAATTTTCCCCCACCCTGACTAAACAGGGCAATTTAGAGTGAGACCACAACCCTATAAAAATGCCAATAGGAGTGGAAAGTTCTGCGAATGATCTACTTACAATGAGCAAATTAAAGAACACAGACGCAGCCAGATCATTTCCATAATGACCAAAGCAATCTATCAAGATTAACGCAAATCAGCATAGGATCGCAAACAAGTCAAGTCTCTGATATTCAGGTGCATGTGGTTTAAGGGATAGTTCACCCAAAAAAATTATCCCATGATTTACTCACCCTCAATCCATCTTAGGTGTATATGACTATCTTCTTTCAGAGGAACACAATCTGAGTTATATTATAAAATATCAAGGCTCTTCCAAGCTTTATAAGTGAATGGCGCTTCTGACTTTGAAGTCTGTCCATCAATCATAAAAGATATCCACTTCAGGGGGTTAATAAAGGCCTTCTGAAGTGAGGCGATGGATATTTTATTAACCCCCTGGAGTTGTAAGAATTACTTTTAAGATGGATGGATGCACTTTTTTGGACTTCAAAATCAGGAGCACCATTTACTACCATTATAAAGCTTAGAAGAGCCAGGATATTTTTTTAAATATAACTCAGATTGTGTTCGTCTGAAAGAAGATAGTCATAAACACCTATGATGGCTTGAGAGTGAGTAAATCATGGGATTATTTTTGGGTGAACTATTACTTTAAGACATGCTTTTTGTGTGTGTTAAATGTCACAAATACCTGTAAATTGACTAGCGCAAACCTTAGTAAATCACGTTATATGATTCATTTAAATACTCTCCAATTTTGTGCCTGAAAGGGAAACTCCTACATATGCAATAAGGTCAGCCACAAAAATAACTGTCCACGCCTTTACATTGCTAATTCTTCACTGCGTGTCTTTAGTAAATTCTAGTAGTTTCTTAATGCCAAATGAGTTGTTAGTAAATCTGACCCATAGACTACATCTCTGAGAAACTAGATTTTTATAATACATTACTTTTATCGTGGACTTTAATCCATAATGGATATTAATAACACCCCAGCTGGCACTTTTACATGTTCAATAAACAACTTCAAGGGTAAATATAATGCCAACAAAGCTCAGAATTGATTTAGGCAAAAATCAATGCCTCACAAAAGAGTGCAACAGGATCTGCCAAAAAACTGCTGTTATTTGGTAAAAAAGCTGCTGGAAGAAGCGTGTGTCATATCTTAGTGACAGGGCAACAGATGGCGGAGAGGCACCTCCTCCCCGTAAGCCAGCCGTAGGCAGCCACAATATTTTACAGTCATGCCAACATTACCGCAGCACACTGAAATGCACGGATCAACCTCATTCCTGGACATCTTGAGATATGCAGTGTCTTACGACAAAGGAGAATCAAGGATTCCCTTCTCTCGCCTGGTCCAGATCTGTGAGACTTTGGGCTTGACTCCTAGAGATGAGGGAGCTTATCAGTACTCTCATTACAAGAGAACAGAGATGATCAGAGGAAACAGATCCATGGCTGGGAGCGATGCTCACATCCAACCATTTCTCTTGTTCTAATTATAGAATAACAAGCAAAGTGTCTGCTGAAACATTCACATTCTTCAGTAAATGGGAGCTGTGTTGTATGAAAGATGAGCTACCAACTAAATAAACATTAATTTATTAATGAACAACTGCTTGGATATTTCAACATTTAGCATTGAGTGAGTCATGCCTGCCAATGCCAAACTCAACATCACAATGCTGGGGTGTCATGGGTGATTGCTGAGACGTTGGTAGTGGTTGACTGGATGTTCTGGGTGATTTTAGGTCATTCCTTGGTGGTTGCTAGGTTGTTACTTAGTGGTAACACTGGTCCAAAATATAGCATTAATTTAGAATTCAAATTCTCAATCTCCCAATGTGATTTCGATTTCAACTAATTTGGGTATACTTTCAATTATAATATACATTTTGCTTATATTTAAAATAATTTCTTACTCTGCTAATGCTGAATTGGCTAATTTGTAGAATTGGGTCACATTGGTTGTCATTTGTTCACGAATAGGGCTGGGCAAAAAAAAAAAAAAATCTTAAATGTGGTCAATACGATATCGATTTTCAAAAGCCAAGAATCGATTTTTTTTCGTATTTATTTCCGCAAACATTGGACATAATATCTGCTTGACGTTAATCGGATTACGATTGTAACGTAAGTAGTTCCGGACGGTTGAAGGAACTGTCAGTTTCCCGATCGGGCCAGCGCTGCATGATCATTATCATTTGCTCGTGTTTTCAAGATTTGCTAATATAAGCATTCAAGTGAAAGAGAACTCGCACGCTGTGTGAGAAGTTGTGTGTGTGTGTCACACACACCCGAAGAGCTCAGAGCTGCGCGCCTCAGATAGCGTGTAAATAAGAAAATTATTTCTCTTTCACCTCTCCTTGCATCTAAACGGACAAATTCACACAAATTGATCTCAAAATCTCCGCCTTTGCGAGTATCTCGGTAAACATAGTCAGTTACGGTTGTGGTAAGCAGTAGAGAAAGAACACATGCGTGTCATTATTGTATGTATCAGTGCATTAGTTTTAAAGTAACAGCCACCTAAAATTCCAGAAGCTGTCTGTGTTTTAATGTTAATCAAACTAAAGAGAAAATCACTCCGATCTTCACTGAATAATGTTTTTGTAACTTTAATAAGGATTAACCTTTATTTATTTTGTACAGTGAAGATTATATACAGTGTTTATTTGAGCTATTGCTTGTAGTTTAATTATTTGTTGTTTTTTTTTTAAAAAACTATTACTGACTATTTACTTTTAATAATCTTTGAAATTGATATTAGTAGTTTTAGCTGTGGTCTCAAATGGAATCGATAATTGTTAAATTTCACTGGTATCTAGAATATTGGGTGTCATAACCTTATTTATTACAATATAGATAGGCTATACATGGGTCAAAAACAATAACTATTTTATTAATTTATTATTTTTTTGTGGTGGGGCCAGTGAAAATGTATTGAATTCATTGAATAAAATAAATAAATAAATAAATAAAATAAATAAAAATCAAGAATCGAATCGAATTGAGACCTTGAAAATCTAAATCAAATCGGGACATCTGAATCGATACCCAGCCCTATTCACGAATGACTGTATAAATACATTTCACACAAAAGACTGCTCTTAGGATTTTAGGATAATTCAAATTAAAATCACAACTGAAATTATTTGATTGGTTCTATTGTAGAGGTTGACCAATGTGGATTTTTTTTATGTCCGATGGCAATGCTGCTATCATGAAGAACATTTAGATTCATTTTACATATTTTCTAAATTAGAAATAATATGAAAATGAGTCAATATATAAAAAAGATTTAAAAAATGTTTTTTTGAAAAAAAAAACCCCCTGTAAAATAAACTGATTTAAACTTTAGCAGTTTGTTGATTCTGTGATCCTTTTATAGCATTCACTAACATAAACTAACAGTAAACTGACAAAGAATGAGTATGGGAGTTCCTTACCTGCGCTTAGGTGCTGACATTCTCAACGCTGTCAAAATAAAAGCCCCACTTCTGACACTTAAAGGATTAGTTTACTTTATAATGAAAATTAGCCCAAGCTTTACTCACCCTCAAGCTATCCTAGGTGTATATGACTTTCTTCTTTTTGATGAACATAATCGCAGAAATATTAATAAATATCCTGATGCATCCGAGCAGTGATGGGGATCAATGAGTATGAGCTGAAGAAAGTGCTTCCATCCACATCCATCCATCATAAATGTGTGCTCCACACGGCTCCAGGGGGTTAATAAAGGTCTTCTGAAGCGAAGCGATGCGTTTGTGGGAAAAAATATTCATATTTAAACAAGTTATGAAGTAAAAGCTTCCACCAGACCACCTTCCATATTGATGTTACGAAGAAAGTGTAAACTGGCGTCACGTCAGGCTCAGTTACACTTTTTCCGTAAGTTGAATAGGGAAATTATAGGACGTAGCATAAGCTTTGTGAACTGCAAGAGTTTTACACTTTCTGCGTACTTTGAATACGGAAGCGGCTCGTGTGGAAGCGAAATTTTACTTTCTAACTTGTTAAATATGGATTTTATTTTATTTTTATTTTTTACCACAAACGCATCGCTTCGCTTCAGAAGGCCTTTATTAACCCCCCGGAGCCGTGTGGAGTACACATTTATGATGGATGGATGTGGATGGAAGCACTTTCTTCAGCTCATACTCACTGATCCCTATCACTGCCATTATAAAGCTCGGATGCATCATAATAACTTTTGGCAATACAGTGTTGGGATGTCTGCCTTTACGTGCACATGAACTTTAATGACATCCCATTCTTAATCCGTAGGGTTTAATAAGAACTTCCGGTCAAGCTGGGTACGCTGGCGTGTTTTGGCTGCCACTCCGCTCTGCATAGATAATTTAGATGTTTGTTATATAAACAACTAGAGTTTACTTAAGTTTACTTATGTTGCTGTTGAGGTCTCCACTGTTTTTATCTCTTGTATCATCTTACGTTTATACTGCGATGCAGTGTATTTTATCTATGTATGCCAGGATTTTGCTTCTATTGGTGTTGGCCTTGAGGCTTTTGATTGGCTTTGTGGACTCACGGGTAGGCCTATTTGGAGCTGCAGTTGATGCGGCTTCAACGAATATGGCCTTACAGTACACCTCCCACCAGCTGTTATCCCTGAAGCGGAATTATTATCTGTTTAAAGACACTATGTCTCGAAACTATGTCTCTTCCTGGATCTTATTCTGGTGTTGATTTTACTAACTTATAATTTCTGCCATGCAAGTTGAAATCCTGCGCTGCAGTGACTGCAAGCCCTTTAAATGCCGCATTTTTAAACGTGTGCTCTGTGAACAATAAACCTTTGCTTCTGTTGGATTTTATCATGGACAAAAAAACTGGACTTGTTGTTTCTTAAGAAACTTGGCATAAACGATGGTCTTTTTAATCAGCTGACTCCAGTGGGCTTTGGACTTCGGTGGTATTATAGTGGTCTATAAACTGCAATACAAGATACACCCTGTGTTCGTACCTCCTTTTAAAACATTTGAATGCCTGGTTTTAAATGTATCTGCTTCTCATGCTGCTCACCATGCTGCTATAATCACTATTTATAGACCTCCAAAACCAAATAAGGATTTTTGTCAGAGTTTGCTGATCTACTGTCAAATTTAAGGGAATTTTGATTCTGGGCGATTTTAATATACATGTAGATCAGAAAGCCTGTGTCATGGCCAAGGATTTTCAGTCGCTCTTGGACTGTTTTAATCTCTCTCAGTTTGTAAATGTTCCCACTCACTGTAATGGTCATACAATGGATTTAGTCATTGCAAATTACTCTTTTCTCTCTCATGTTTCTGCTGTGGATGTTGGTCTTTCTGACCATTTAGCTATCTTCTTTAATATTGAGGTATCACTTTCTAGTAGAAACTTCACAATCTAATGGCAATCAACTGATCATGCTATTTTTGCAAATTCGATTGTCTCTTCCTTAGATGTTATGTCTTCTTCTCCTCGTGAGGATAAAATCTCAATATTTAACAATGTCCTTACAGCCAACTTGGACATCTTTGCTCCCATAAAAACACGTAATGTTTTTCTGGCACTCCATTTTCCAAATGTACTGCACTACAATCTGAGTTACTCTGCAAGCAGGTTTCTCGTCTGAAAGCTTCCACTTGCATACTTGATCCTATGCCTTGTAGTCTATTTAAATCTTGCTTTGGTACTTTATGTCCCTCAGTTCTTGCTATAATAAATGACTCTTTGTCAACTTAAAACTGCTGCTGTCATACTATTGATCATGCGTTGTTACTTAATCGTCTTGAAACTGTATTTGGTTTGTCAGAGACAGTTCTTGGCTGGTTTAGGTCCTATCTTACTGACCACAGTCAATTTGTTTTTATGGGTGGCTATAGGTCCAAGGTTGCTTCTGTACATACTGGTGTCCCACAGGGGTCAGTATTGGGTCCCTTACTTTTTAGTATGTATATTTACCCACTTGGGTAAATATACATACCCTAACCCTAACTGCTAAGATCTCTTGACCTTAACTATCACTTTTATGCCTTTGATACGCAGATTTATATCCATTCAAGACCAGGTCAACATGTGGACATTGTGCATCTTTCCAACTGTATCACTGAGATCAAGATTTGGATGTCTA
This sequence comes from Elopichthys bambusa, assembly GCA_037101425.1. NCBI lineage: Eukaryota > Metazoa > Chordata > Actinopteri > Cypriniformes > Xenocyprididae > Elopichthys > Elopichthys bambusa. The sequence goes on from CM074444.1 coordinate 22,011,463, forward strand.
ATAATTTTCTGTCTTTAAATGGCTCTAAAACGGACATTATGCTCCTCAGCTTTCCTCATCAACTGCGAAATGCTGGTGGTTCTCTTACTTTGTCTGTTGATGGTGTTGCCTTGGAGTTTCAAAGCAAACTAAAACATCTTGGTGTCATCTTTGATGTCATTTGAGCCTTTTGTGCAGAATACAGTTAAGGCATCCTTTTTTCACCTCAGAAATATAGCACATTTACATCCTATGTTGTCCTTCGCAGTGGCTGAGAGGTTGATAAACTCTTTTCACTTCTTGTAAATTATCTATATTTACAAAATTCGGCTACTAGTGTTCTGTCTGGGGTCAGGGCTGGTGATAATATTACCCCCATCTTGGAGTCTTTGCACTGGCTCCCTGTCAGGTATCGTATTGATTTTAAAGTCCCCATGTTAACATATAAGGCTTTGCATGATCTGGCTCCTCAGTACTTGACTGATCTTTTAATGCCTTACACACTATGTCGAAATCTGCGTTCCTCTCAGTGTGGTCTCTTAGTTGTTCCTAAGACATGGCTTCGCTCTAGGGGTGATAGGAGCATAAGAAGAAAATGCTCTAAGCTTTGGAACTCTCTCACAACTGACATCAGGGAAGCAAATACATTAATGACTTTTAAATCTCTTCTCAAAACATTCTATTTTAGGATTGCTTTTACTTGATTAATTGTTTTATTTTTTGCATTTCTTTGTTGTATATCTTTTGTATTTAAAGTGTGTTGTTTTCTTTGTTATGTTTTCTTGTAAAGCGCTTTGAGAAAGACACTTTAAAAGGCGCTATATAAAATAAATGTATTATTATTAATATGGAGTTGGCCCAACCTTTGCAGCTATAACAGCTTCAACTATTCTGGGAAGGCTTTCCACAAGGTTTAGGAGTGTGTTTATGGGAATTTTTGACCATTCTTCTAGAAGTGCATTTGTGAAGTCAGGCAGTGATGTTGGCGAGAAGGCCTTGCTTGCAGTCTCCGCTCCAATTCATCCCAAAGGTGTTCGATCGGGTTGAGGTCAGGACTCAAAATTCCTCCACACCAAACTCACTCATCCATGTCTTTATGGACCTTGCTTTGTGCACTGGTGCGCAGTCATGTTGGAACAGGAAGGGGCCATCCCCAAACTGTTCCCACAAAGTTGGGAGCATGAATTTGTTCAAAATGTCTTGGTATGCTGAAGCATTAAAGAAGTGTGATTCGTCACTCCAAAGAACACGTCTCCACTGCTCTAGAGTCCAGTGCGGCGTGCTTTACACCACTGCATCCGGCATTTTGCATTCCACTTGGTGATGTAAGGCTTGGATGCAGCTGCTCGGCCATGGAAACCCATTCTATGAAGCTCTCTATGCACTGTTCTTGAGCTAATCTGATGGCCACATGAAGTTTGGAGGTCTGTAGCTATTGACTCTGCAGAAAGTTGGCGACTTTTGCGCACTGTGTGCCTCAGCATGCGCTGACCCCGCTCTGTGATTTTACATGGCCAACCACTTTGTGGCCGAGTTGCTGCTGTTCCCAATTGCTTCCACTTTGTTATGATACCACTAACAGTTGACCGTGGAATATCTAGTAGTGAGAAAATTTCAATAGATTTATTGTACAGGTGGAAAGTATCGCAGTACCACGCTTGAATTCACTGAGCTCCTGAGAGTGACCCATTCTTTCACAAATGTTTGTAGAAGCAGTCTGGCCATGGAAGTGATTGGAACACCTGATTTCAATGATTTGGAGGGGTGTTTCAATACTTTTGGAAATATAGTGTATTTCTGTGATTATGTTCATCAGAAAGAAGAAAGTCATATACACCTAGGATGGCTTGAGGTTGAGTAAAGGTTGGGCTAATTTTCATTTCAAAGTGAACTAATCCAGATGCCGATAATAATAATAAAAAGAAGCCAAATACTGGTCTGGCGATATATCGGTCAAACACTATTGTTTTGATCTGTAGCACAAGATGAGTTACACATTTCAAGTATGAGCAATAGTAATAGTGATGCTTAACAAACACCACTATAAACACAGGATTAAATATATTTAAGATCGATATATTTCTAACCTAAATGCATCATTCCTGAGGCTTCATGGCTGTTCTGTGCAACTATATTTGATGATTGAGCTCAGAATGAAAAAAAAAAAAAAGAGGTAGTGACCCTGTTCCGTCATCATGTATTTACAGAGCGGTGGACAAAGGCAGTGAAGCAGAAAGACTAATGCATGTTCTCGTCAAGCTGTGGGTCTTGGATGACGCACTCGCTGCAGCCTGACGTAGCAAATTTTCTGCCATCAGACCAGAAGGGACATTCCTGATTGAGTGCCTCGAAATGCTGCCTGCTGGTCCACAGAGCCAACCATTATAAAAAAATTAAAAAAATAAAATAAAAATGTAACTATTCCCAAAATAAACCACTCTCTATTCTTAAGTACAATTTGAGATGAGCATGAAGGAAGCCCCACAAAAGCTGCTTAGTTAGTAATAATACTGGTATCCGTAATATCACTATAGCACTAGTAATACTAGGGTGCTTCTTGCCAAAAAGTGAGATTGTTTGCCTTATTCATTTGCGATTCTGTTGTCTCTGATGGTCTGACTGCCCGTGGACATTTTGATCAAACTCCACATGGAACATCCGGGAGAAAAACAGACAACACGGCAGGGGTCATGACACATCCAGCTTCTGTTGGCCGAGAAAGTGTGAGGCATTTCAGGCAGGGGAGGTCACCCAGTCACACTGGACTCTCCATCTGTGTGTCTGTGCATGAGTGTGTTCGGGCTTTTTAAGTGGGAGAGAGAGGGGGAGGAAAACAGACAGCAAGAGAAAGAGGCAGAGAGGGGGATGTGAGAAAAAGAATAAGTGAGAAAAAGAGAGATGAGAGTAAAAAGAACTGTAAAACACATATGTAGACACTCATCTTTTAGCGTTACATGAAAAGTGCCACTTTTTACAAATAAGGTACAAAATGGGACTTGAAAGTGACTTTTTTTTTTTTTTTTCAGCAAATGGTAAGAAAAAGTGTTATATATGGAGGGGGAAAAAATATATTGCAAACATCAAAATAAATGAAAAGTGAAACAGTTTCAATCTTCATAACATTTTGGGACATGTAAATACAGTATGTGTGGTTTCAGGGCTTCAGACTGTGACCAAATGGTTGCATTTTGTGCCTTTTTTCCTGCCAGTATAACTAAATTCTTTTTGTGCGACCACCATGTTGCCCAACTGATGAGAGCTGCCATTTCTGTTGCACACAATGCGCATGAGAAAGAGCAAACAAAACGATAGTGGAACGAAACCGTGCTACTCGTTTGAGATGCGAAGCATGGGACCGTTTATCAGCTCGGACAATAATAAACAGCGCAACCTATGAACGCAACACAGCACGAGCTCAGAAGGTTCTCATGCGCCAGTCTAGCAACACTGTTACTACAGAGCGCTAAGAGATCCAATGAGAAAGCGCTGACGTGGAAACCAGGAGAAATATTGTGCCATGAATGAAGTTATATAAGGCTGTCCAGTGAGTAACGCTAACTGTAACCATGGTTGCAGAAATAGTGAAATATTTTTACATTATTCATTTCAGGGTTCATGCAAACTTTTGGGAGTGAAATTCAAGCACTTTCAAGGACTTTTTAAAGTACTTCACACTTTTTCCAGCACTTCAAATCTCTAAATATGACCCAATTTTAAATGTTATTTTTAATGTCATGGTTTGTAAAACTTAGGGCCCTATTTTAACGATCTAAGCGCATGGAAACGGATCTGCTCGTTTACACCTGGTCACTTCATCTGTTTTCTCTGATCGGATAGTTATCCGATCCTGAAAACACCAGATGTAAATGGCCTCTGAAACACTTTCGAGACTAATTTAAATCCGATCACTCAAACCACTTCAGGAGGCATTCCAGACAAAACTAGACACGTTATAGCCAGATATGGCAGCGCTACTGCAACACACATCGCTGCAGATGAGCGGAGTATCTCTTCTGCGCGCACAAACTGCTGCAAATAAAACTGAAAGTTCGGCATCGCAGAGTCACAGGTGCTCAACACACAATCATCTTCTTTAAAAGTAGTGAGCCTAAATTATCTTACCAGTGCTGATGCCGCTCTCTCCTATTGCGGTCTTTGATCTTAAAATTAGCTGATTATAAATTACATGCAACTAATGTTTGTTGCTTCCATTGACGTGAACTAAATTTGCATGTAACTAGGCCTGTCGTGATAGTCGATATATTGACTTATCGCACGATATATGTACATGGCCTCGATAATTTTTGGTGACGCGATATATTGCCCATTATGTTTACACAAAAAGAAATGTCACCGACATTTTGCAGATCGTGCTGCCTCTGTCATCTCGTCTGCTCTCCAAGGTGAAAGTGGGTCTCAGGCAGCCCCCTTAATACACAGAGATGACATCGACAGGCAGAAAAATGTGCCATTTGAGTAGTTATAGTGTTTTCCAAACAACTACAGACAGTTTGGAAGAATAAGTGCAAATGCACTCAGTTTCTGCAATCCACTGGTGCAAATATAAACATGACAGCGCGAAATGGTGCACGCTCACAGCTAGTTTCACACAGGATGCGGCAGTCGCGAGTGTCTTTTTCGTTCTCATAGGGAACGCGTTTTTGCATTTCACTGCGCCGTTTTTCCATGGAAACGTGTTTGTTTAACTGTTGCACTCGCGTCTTTTGCATTCAGCATCTCGTGCATGACGCGGTGCTAAGACGCGGCGCTCAAGTTAAAAGAAGTTTTTCAAACACGCCTCTAGAAAAACAGATACCTCAACAGGCCATCTGACTGCTAAATCTGTCTTTGTTCATATGGACATCTGACAATAGGTGCATCCCTTACTTTACCTTAGAAAATAAGGTCAGGGAAAAACCTGTAGATGGAAAAGCTCCATATAAGTGCCTTTTGTGCATTTGAAAGTGTTTTTTTTTTTTTTTAGCAAAGGTTTATTTTTTATTTATTATTATTTTTTAACCTTCAATTCCAGTAGCCTATCTAAATATTCTTAAGAGTTAAGTTCATTGTCATTTGAAAGTGTGTAGGCCTACTTGCATTATTATGCTATTATATTATGATTATATATTCAGTGGCATAAAATGGTCTTAAAATGACAATAATATCACATATCGCAATTATTTCTGGGGCAATATATCGCACAACAAAAAATAGTTATCGTGACAGGCCTACGGGTCACAGGACTAAAGTTTGGGACACATCAAATTATATTTATGGCAATAAAATTTTTGAAAGACCTAAAAAAGCGGCACATGCAGGCCAAACACACACTTCAATATAAACTTGCTATTTTGCAAGCAAATTTAATTTTGTAAAAACAAAAACAAAAAAACAAACAAATATGGGATCTGTGGCTTTTAAAAAACAGCATATTTATGGTAAGTGCCACATACTGTCTGGTTTTGAGAGAAGGCAGGAATGCAATGCAAAAATAAAAGCAAACAATACTGAGGTCAAATATTGTTGCTGTAAATGGCTGCAAGGACAAATAACTTTGCAAATGCTTCAGGAAGAATTAGGCCTAGGCTACATAATTTCATAGGCAAAGGAAAAAAAAAAAAGAAGGCAGCTCAAGTGACCCTTGAAACAAATTCACAATGTTGCTCATTCCACATGCATGAATAGTTAGCCATATTTCACTTACAAAATACAGCATTTAATTGCATTTCTTAATTCAGTTTCTCAATATTTTTCAGCAGCAGACAGATGCTATAAAGACATCAAGCACTGTGGAAGAATTAACACCAACCCTGCACAGAGAGAACATGCCCTCAGGAAAGAAGAAGCTAGTGAATAAATCAGAACCATTAATGAGAAAAGAATACTGCCAGAGAACTGATGTTTTTGAATGTGAATACATTTGGATCATCATGTATTGTGATTAATTTAACTTGATATTATTAATATTTTGTTTGAATTCTTACATCCTTAATGTTTTGATAATATTTACACCATGGTCTGTCTGAATACTCAATTCCGATTGGCTGGAAGGTATGCATTAAAAAACTGTTTAATGCACATAAATCACCATTCTATATTAATGTATGCTTTGCTTTCATTGAAGCACACATACACACACACACACACACACACACACACACCACTTGTACACAGAGATTTTGCTTTATAATTTAAGACACTGGACATTTCACCAAAATAAAGAAATTTTACCAAAATGATTGGTAACTGCTAAGGTTTCTCTTGGATTTCAATTAAAATCAACATGATTGACATGAATGCAGGAGGAAGATTGATAACACTACTAATCAGAGCCAGATGTGACAATGTGTATTGTGAAGATTACATGGGCTGTTAACTGCAGACATAAGGCTCTTAAGAAATAATTTATGCAACAGATGATGCACATTACCTTGCTTGTATTATATTATAGTTACTAAGCCTAATTATTTAATTGCTTACAAAATATACACAACTATTCTAAAGTACGGGATCACTGTGATTTTGTTTTTAAACAAATGTATAGTTTTGACTGTATGTCAGTAATGAAATTCACTGTATAACATTACAAACATTTTCTATTTCAAATAAATGCTCTTCAAACTTTATTAAAAGAATCTTGAACACTTCCATACTTCAACTGTTTTCAACACTGATAACAAGAAAAGTTTCTTGGAGTTAATTTGAAATCTGGCGACACATCTATAATATGGCTTGTTAATAAAAAGACAGACAGAGTTCCACTAATGTATGTTTATGACGATACGCTCCACATGTGTTTAACATGAGAGTAGCTGTCCAAATCAACTGTTGTATGTAAATCTGTTGCTGACATCACAGTTCCTCATGTGCTGGGGTGTTGCAGTTCAGCATGCCAAGTAAAGGAGACATGCCATTGATGGAGACATTGCCTGCATCACAAATCTCCTGTCTGAGAACATTCTGGCTTCCCAAACATCACTGGTTTAAAAAAAAAAAAAAAATCTTTTTAAAAACCATGGACAAAACAGCCACTCTTTGTAAACTTTGTTTGATGCGAATGCCGTATGCTCTAATATGACCAGTCATTCCATCATCACCTGAGTGTTGATAGCGCACAAGCACAGGTGAGACTGAAACACTCGGTGCTAATTTGGACAGGCACAAAACAAAAATGAAAGCTCTGGGCATGGCTCGACAATAAGGACTGAAAAATGCTCGGGACATTTGACGGAATTGTCAGTGCTTCCCATAGGTTTGAAATATACTTGCGGTGATAGCCGGGTGAAAAATCCTCCTATTACCCACGGTACAAAAATGGTCTACTACATGTGACAAACAACAAATAATGTGTGATTTTTAACAGTATTTTTATTTATTGAAATTAATTTTAATTACATAGCATACTATTACATTTAATTACATACTAATATTATGCATTATTATGCATTGTAAATTACTTTACTAGTAAAATTTATATAATGAATAATATACTTGTCAAATAATGTTCTTAGTCTTTTCTTCCTGTGGGGGAGACTATAATAATTTACTATGAATTAAATGGAAATCAAATTAAATACAATTTATTGTGCAACCAAAATACCATTAATGCCCAGAAGAAGAAAAAAAAAACTTAGCGTGTGACTTTTAATTATAAACAAGCCCAAAATACACCAGGACTTTTATTTTGAAATGTCTACACAATTGCGGGCTAATCCTTTAGATTCTTACAACCTAAAGAAGTCTAAAACATATTATATAAAGGCCATAAAGTAGACAGTCATAATTCATCAACTTGAGTTAATCGCTTAATGCATAAATCTGCGCTTTTCATTGATTGAGAATCACTTTGAAGTAGTCTGAAGCACGAGCCTGTAGAACGCGCAACAGTGCCGCCTTGTGACTTTGCAACTTTGCAACATGCAGCGCTATTCGTGAAACATCCACCGCGTCTCAGCAGCGCACGTGGGAATGTCAGCGAGAGTGAAGTAAACAGTTCTGAAGCACACATAACGAGCAGGTATGAAACGCGTAGGGCGAGGGAAGATTTTCCACTAGTTAATCGATCGTGGATGATTTCATTATCTTGGGTGGATACAAAAGTAGTAGAGGATAAAAATAATAAAAGCATAAATGTGTCTCCAAATATACTTGGGCGGCCGTTAATATACCTAGGCGGCCAGCCCAAGTAAAGTCTATGTGTGGGAAGCACTGACATATTTAAAACCGTTCATGTGACTACAGTGGTTCAACCTACAGTGGTTCCAAAAAAACAAAATAACGAGTTTATTCAACAATATCTAGCGATGGGCGATTTCAAAACACTGCTTCATGAAGCTTCGAAGCTTTACGAATCTTTTCTTTCGAATCAGTGTTTCAGAGGCGTATCAAACAGCCAAAGTCACGCCTTTATAACATTAAAGGTCCGCTGAAGTGTCTTGGAACACGCAGCATTATTCAATGTGTTGACGTAATTTCAACTGAAACAAGAAGACAGGGTGGGACATATCGAATATCGAAATGGACACAATCTAATTTTGTGATGAATATTCAACTTTGGAGTCTGCCGGCTAAAACCTGCTTCGTCATCATTGAGACCCTAAAACCGTGATACAAACCGAACCATGACTAATTTGAACCCCAATTCAAAAAGAAAACAGATACTTTAAATTGCAATAATATTTAACAAAACCAATGTTTTTAATTTTGATCAAACAAATGCAGCGTTGGTGAACATAAAAATATTCTTTCAGAAACATCTTACTGATCCCAAACTTTTGAACAGTAGTAGTAGGCTACATATCTTTATGGCAAAATTTGAATGCAGAATCATTTATTTCCTAAACGTGCATTTCAGAGCATTGCATTTTTAATCAGTGGTATTAATCCACAACACTCTGAAACACCTCAGAGTTGAAGGATATCGTAGACCAAAACTGAGCTTGACAGTAATTATTTGCTAGTGTTCAGGCCAACACTGTTAGACCATGTCAATAACAAATGTGTGTCTGACAGAGACTACATTTCAACAATCTCTTACTGAATAAAAACAACTGCCACATCACTTAAGCCACACATTTTTTTTTTTTTGCAAACCTATAATGACAGCACATAGAAAAACAGAAGTGATAAATAATATTCATTACAGGTGATGTGTTGAGGTAAAGGGTTGGTCTCATTAAGCAAGAATATGCTGCTGTTCCTTCAGCATTTTGCAGGCCTAAATCTGCCAGCTATACTCATAATCAAAGGGGAGGCCAAGCAGAAGAGCTACATCCCAGGGAGCCATTTAGTCAAACAGGATGTCCCAGACAATTCCATTTACTACTGGTCATGCAACTCCCATCCAGCATCACTGTTAGAAGCACATCCATCCCTATTCCATCACAAACACTAGTTCATTTAATAAAGCCATCATACTGTATAACATATAGGCATCAGTAATATGTCATAAAACATCTGCTGCAGCTCTCTGGAAAATGATGTACATGGACATTTTAAACCATCTACCGGGACACAACGTCAGACAACACGATAAGCTTGTGACCTCTGTTGTACAGAACAATCACGGCTGAAGGCTTTAGTTTCAGTGATTCAGTTGCACATATGGGGAGGACCTATACATGAATTCACCACCAACCAAATGGTGTAGAAACACTGAATGTAACATGCTTTTGCCCCTGAAGGCTGGATAATCCAGAGCTTAGTGACATATGCTATCACTACACTGGTTGAACCTTGAAATAGAAAAGAGCCACCAAGAATGACCTCTTGGGGGAAAAAAATGGTTAGGCAGTTTTATGACTACAGGAATCATAAGACACAACATGCCAGGATAATAACACATTATGATATGGTACAACAAGATCAATGAACCTTGATTGTCCAGATATATTTATTTTAAAGTATTCAAAAATACATGTAAAATTAAATTCATGACCTGAATACAGCTCTTATGAGCATGTTAAATTAAAATTCATTTTGAGTATTTTATTTTTATTTTGAGTAGTTTATTATTTATTATACTTATTAATATTTTAAAAAACTTTTTATGCCAAGTCAAAGGCATGTGGTTTGACAAAAAAACAACAACAACAAACAAACAAACAAACAAAAAAAACATCCAACAAAATGCGTAAAATGCAGGGGAAAAAACATCATAATACAATACAACAGGACCAATGACCCTGGATTGTGTGGATGTATTAATGTATTAATAAAAGTATAGAGTATCAAACTGCCAAAGTCACGCCCCCAGTGGTGAACCATTGAAATTTCGAAAGAATTATGATGTAACGAAGTTTATGAAGCGGTGTTTTGAAATCACCCATCACTAGATATTGTTGAATAAAGTCGTTATTTTGTTTTTTAGCACACAAAAAGTATTCTCGCCGCTTCATAACATTAAGGTTGAACCACTGTAGTCACATGAACTGTTTTAAATATGTTTTTAGTAGCTTTCTGGGCATTGAAAGAGTTAATTATCTTGCTGGCAATGCAGCCATCGGATTTTATGAAAAATATCTTAATTCTAAAAAGTGTTCTGAAGATGAATGAAGGTCTTATGGGTGTGGAACGACATGAGGGTGAGTAATTAATGACAGAATTTTTGTGTGAACTAACCCTTTAAAATATCACAAAATTTGACCTATAAAACAAGAAATGGTTAGTTCAGACTGTAAAATGTTATGTGGTGTAACTCCCTGAAAATTAATAATATTTGTGAATTAACAATATACCTTGAAAAATAGCATTTAGAACATCTGAAAAAAAAGAAAAAAAAAAAAGAATTAGATATGTACAATCACATGCTGTCACAGTCACCTGCTCAGTCACCAGCACAGGCACTACATTTCCCAGCATCCCTCTGGTTCCTCACCTGCACTCCATTTGCAATCACCCGCACCTGAAGATCATCATCACCCCTCATCAGCACTCCCTTTATAAGCTGTCACTATCCTCACCACTGTGTCTGGTCTTGTTTATGTATTGTGTTGCATGTTTCCTGCTCCTGTATATTCTCCTGTTGGATTACTAAGTAAAGACTTGTTTGAATGTTCATCTTCTTCTACGCGTGTTCCTTATGCATGAAGCGCCTGACAGAAGACCGGACCTCCCAATGGATGAATGGGAAAAATTCATCAATGTGGCTCAGGAGAGCCACGATTTCTTTCCTTTTCATCAACATTTTTTCACCTCGCCCTCACCAGCCTGCTGGAGGATGAAGCCCTGAAGACCTTGTTCTGGATCGGGGCGAAGAGTTGAAGGGCCAGCCAGAAGCCCCACCCACCCGCCCATCACAGAGTGAGTTGACCAACATCCACATAACTCCTCATCTGCCTGACCATTCTCTACTGGACTCACTGGTCCCACCCAGCCTCCCTCTCCCACATCCTCTCCTTGATATGTCTGTCAGCTCGTCGTCCCTGCCTTCTTCACAGACCCAGCCACATCTGTTGTCCTACCCTGTCCCCCAGCTGTCCCCCATCAGTCCTGTAGTATCATCGTCATCTCATCTCAGTGACGTGGTTCCATTGCAGGCCTACTGTGAGCCACCTCCTTCTGGGCGTGAGGATCCCGTGGTTCCGCCTCCGGCTTCTGTCCTGGTCTCTCCACCTACGCTCCTTCCTCCCTCGACGTCTGCTGGGACCTACGAGCTTTTGACTTCGGAGTTTCCTCCGACCGTCGGCTTCACCCAGGTTGGACGTCGCTTCACCTGTGCTTCACCCCTACTGCTCCGGCTAGCTCCGCCCTCCCTCAGGCTCCGCCTCCGCCCTCAGTCGCTCCAGCTACACCGCAGCCCTCCGGATCCCTGTATCCATCTCGGGGGGTCGTCGCTGCGGCTCCGTCATGGTCGTCGGCGTTGATCCACTCCATCTGCCCCGTGGGTTCCTCACCCATCGTCGCCTTTGTTCGTCCCCAAGGAGGCCATCCCCACCATGGCTCCTTCCTCCAGCGCCGCCGCTGTGGTCCACCATCCTGGCTAGGGACTGGGTCACCACCTGGCTTATCCTCCAGCACATTCCCTCCTCCTGAGCCACCTCCAGCATCATTTATTTATTTATTTATTTATTTTTCCCACTCAGTCCACCTCCAGACCCCCCTCCGGCCCTCCCCTTTGGATGTTTCATTACGGCGCGAGGACACGCCTTGCCGGAGGGGGATGTACTGTTACAGTCACCAGCTTAGTCACCAGCACCGGCACTACATTTCCCAGCATCCCTCTGACTTGTTTGAATGTTCATCTTTTTCTACGTGTTCCCTACGCAAGCAGCGCCTGACACATGCAATGTTATTACTTTTAGTTGTTTAGTTGGTTACACCACATGATGTTTTAAATCATTTAAATTGAAACTTTTCTGGAAAATAGTCACTGGATTATGGGTTAAGGCTAAGCGCAAATGGTAAATCCAAATGCAGACACAAAATAAGTGTTCCTATGAAACATCAAATGCAGATGCACAAATCTCATCAGCAATGAGGAAACAGATTTCCACCCAGTCACACTTTGTGCATGACAACCACTCTGCGCACATTTGTGTGGGTGTACGGTGGTAATGATCAAGGGAAATTGATCTGTCAGCACAACATCTGTCCTGTTAAATCCTATTTTCTTTAGGCCACGTCTCCTCAAATTCAGAACCAAGGATGTGAGATCAGCCTGTCGTGTTTCCGGATCAGTGGCAGCGCTGTGGGTTACATCATATTTATTGTTTTTGTCTTACTCAGGCCCTCAGAGTCAGGGCAGGCTATCTCTAGCAGAGCTAATTAAAAGCCCAATAAGAGCTTAACTGCATATCAGGAGATTACATCACAAAGATGACTCATGCCCACAGCCTAGGGAAGTGCATCATGTGACCGCAGGGCTCCGCCCATCTAGTCTCTCAGATGACACTGATGAGGTCCCAGAGCATCTCCAGCAGAACAGCCTTGTGTTTTTCTCTTATCATCAAAACAATGACATAAGATGAGAGGATGCACAGCAAGCATTTCATTTGCTCATTTTGCTTAATCAAATATCCTAAATGAGAATTAAACTTTGTGTGTAACTTACCCTTTACTAAGAATTGTGATGATACCCAAAAACTGCCATTTTTGGCTGGCATACAATAGAACAGGCCAAAAAAAAAAAAAAATTATTTATGAAAATTAAATTGGGGGTCATACTACCCCCATTCATACTATATAGAACTTCAAATGTAGTACCTACTTAGTATGTGACGTACGTGATTTCGACACACCTTTGGGAGTGGGCTTCCGTTTTGATCTGAACTAAACCACATAGAAACCACCCACAACACCCTGGCACTGTGATCAAGAGTCTTGAACTAGCAATTCTTTGGAAAATTAAAATCTATTTCTTAATTGTTACGCCAGGGTTCAAGGGTTTAAAAAAAAAAAAAAAAAGTATACACACACACAGGTATTCAATCTGTTTAAAAGGTATAATTCAAACAAACAAAAAATTCTGACTTAATTTACTCATTCTCACGCTGTTCAAAATGTTGTTTAAAACACAAATGAAGATATTTGTAATATTCTCTTTTTGCCCATCCACTGAAAGTCCACACAACCAAAAGTTTAAAAAAAGACATAATGAAAGAAATCCATATGAATCGAGCGGTTTAATTCAAGTTTTCTGAAGAGACATGATCGCCAATGAAGTTGTGCATCATGCAAGCACGTTTGAGCTTTTGTTTACCATATTTGATGAGCTCTATGCATGTGCATTGATCAATGTTCATGAATAAAAGCCTAAATTAAATCTCTTCTTCATATAAAGCAATCTTTAAAAAAAACACTCAATATGGATTACTTTTACAACGTCTTTATGAACATTGCTTTAGAATATTACAAGTGATTTTAATTAATTAATGATGGAATTTTAATTTTTGGTGAACTAAATGGTGTTCAATGTTTACATTTATCATTGCTCTCCGAAAGTCTGTAGTCTTAAAAGCCAAGGGTTTCAGAGGAATTTAAAGGGTTCACATTACTTTAAGAGATTTTCCTGTTTTCTTCTATGACGTAAATTACAGTTATACATCAAACACGCACTAAACCAATTAAAAACAGTACATAAGGACTACAACTACCACAAACATGAGAGTGTGCTTGACAAATGAGACAACTGTTAGTAATGACCAAGCGACAACCTTTCCGGTCTCTCTCGAATCCAACACGGAAATGACTTTAAACTGCAATTCATTGACTGGCCGCTAGAGACAGGCTCCAAAAGGGAGCCAATCCCAAATTTTTATATAACTCATCCATTTAAATTATATTAAGCCTTACATTTCTGCATAATTAAGGGCGTGGCCACTTGAGTGACTGCCGCTGCTGTCACTACCAGCCATTTGTCTGCTGTCTGTCAGCTCAACCCACGTCCCGCTTCTTTGCCCATTTTCAGTTTTCCAGTAGTGATGCGCTGTCAAGATGGCGACGGCCGGCTCCGGCCACTTTGGGCTTCAAGAATGCTCTACAGAAACCTACGGGTGACGTCATGGACACTACGTCCATAGTTTTATACAGTCTATGTTTTGTATAAACATTTGTTTCAGGTTTGAAATATACAGAGCCCCTAACAAGACTTGGTAAAGGAAAAAAATGTGAGATGGAAGCAAAAAAATGTCAACGCTTTTACGGAAGAAACTTTTGTGTTCTTTGCAAGCGCTCATTTTATCTTGTTCCCCATCATCATATCCCTTTAGGGGCTCTGTAGAAATGTAATTTATGTTGTAGAATAAAATGAGGAAGTCTCTCTAAGTAATGTTAACCACTGATTTTATTTCGCTCATAAATACAAAACACTAATAGCCCATAGGAAATTCCAGAGGGAAATATATTGTGAATTAGGGCCCATCCCAATACCAACACTTGTGGCCTTGGCCACTTGAAAGCATGTGCATGGCAAGCCACAGGAAGAAAGTGTGCAATACTGTCCTATGTCTGAAAAATGCCAAAGCTCAGTGCCTTTAACGCACACTAAATCCATTCCACACTACCTCTCGGAGCGGTATTTGAGGCTATTCATATCCCATCAATCACCATGTTCAGGAACTCATGTGGACACTTTACAGTGCAAGTTAAATTAATTATACATTATGTATAATTTTTAGTACAATGTAAAGTGTTGCTCATAAATAAAATAAAGAATAAAACCCCACCTATGTACCCAACAGCATAATAATCTAATGTAAAATTTAGCATAATTAATATAAATTAATGAATATAAGATGTATTCGTAAAATTAATAAATTAATTCATTTACAGACAAAAGCAATGTTAATTAGCCATTCATTTATATAAAATGACTTCTGAATAACAGTGATAACACCCTTCATAACTGCAATGTAGTTGGGATTCCTTGTTGCGTATGATGTAATACACAAAACAGGTTAATTACATCATTTACAGTTCCCGCCCAAACTACCTGATTGGATCTTTATCGACTCGTGCAGCAGGTGGATTGCCAAGAAATTCATCCCGCAACAGTCCCATAAGGATTTAGAAAGGATCAATCTAAATCAATGCGATTCTTTCGAATCCTTCTGCTATCCTATAGACGCTTTAACACAGAGCACAAAGTACAGGACTGCTTATAATATTAGCTCAGATAATCCTGTCTTGGTAAAGGACAGGTTCCATTGCCAAAGCCCACTGTGTATAGCCTAGCAAATTAGCTCAAAACAAACAGTCCAGTCCCCATAAGCTGTATTATAAGGATACCTGCAATAAAGTAAACAACACATTGCCTCTCACAAACTGTTAAAGAAACATATGCAACAGTGCTGATCAATGAGCACAGCAGAATTCAAACAGATCCACAGATGCACCTGCCACCGACTACATCACTGGCCATAAAAGTAGAATGCAAATCAGAAAAATGCACAAAACCCAAGCTATTTATTATATAACAGTTTGTATTTCGTGTACGGTTATTACATAATACTTGAACGCGGTCTTACCTGCGCTGCCAAAGAAAAGAAGCACCAAGATTATCGCCTTGGTCGGAAACATTGCAATCCCTTTATGAAACACACTGTGTTTACTGTTTATTATTGTCTTCCGTGCTTGAAATAAAGAATTCGTAATCCGTAAATTTATGCCTGCGAAGTTTCCACGAAGTTTTTTGGACGGGACGTGAATATGTACGAGGATTCTGACCGTTGGACAGTATTGATATTGTTGCGGTTTAAATTCGCGTGCCCATATGTCGCGCGCTGAGAATGAGAGGCAAGAGCGCGTGCACAAGCCGCTTCAAGATGCACGCGAATTAATCCGCCCAATCAGCGGCGCCTCTGAGGAAAGACAACGATATCATCAAATAATGCACTGAACCCAGTCTGGAAACTACATACGACTACCACATACACCTGGACTGCCCAGAGAAATGAATGGGAGGGGAAATTGATATATAGCCTAGCCTAAACAAATATTTTCCACAT
Organism: Elopichthys bambusa; assembly: GCA_037101425.1. Taxonomy (NCBI): domain Eukaryota; kingdom Metazoa; phylum Chordata; class Actinopteri; order Cypriniformes; family Xenocyprididae; genus Elopichthys; species Elopichthys bambusa. The sequence continues at coordinate 22,027,887 of CM074444.1, forward strand.
AAGAGTGTTTCGGGTAGATTTAATAGACACGAATATTTAAAGGGATAGTTCACGTACAAATGAATATGCTGTGTCCATTTACTTTCCCTCATGTGTTCCAGTAGCTATAATATTCTTTCTCCTGCGCAAAAAGCGGAGATATATCAGAATATCAATTTCGGTCACTGTTAATGTATGGAGAAAGATGCAACGGGAGTGAATGGTGGCTCATTCGTTAAATATTAGCTATCTCTAACAACATAAGGGAGGAAATTACGACAGTTTATTGTTGTTATTATAACTGGGATAACTGTTCTTTCAAGACACCCTTTGGTAAGGAAAAATATAATTTAGCAGTCATCTTTTCTCAATATGTCGAAGTGTGGATAATGTGCAGGCAGTGCCCCATTTTGTCATTCTGGAAATAATCTCCCTCATGCATCAGTTCACTGATGTTTCCTTTATCTAGCTCTCTATATCCCATGCAGGGCTGAAGAGGAACTGCTTTTCACTGTGGCTTTAGAAATGAATCCATGGCGAACTTTTATAGAACAAAAATCTTTATCATCTAAAAGTAGAATCCAAGTAGCCAATTTAAGCTAGGGGCTGGCCAAGTGTTTAGTGTAAGTGAGAACTGGCAGTAGACTTGTTATTGTCCTCATGCATTACACATTTAATTTTATTTGCAATAATGATATTTTATTCCTCCCAAAAAGTACCTGAAACACATTTTACACAGTTGATGTATAGACAGACCTAGTAAACTGTCAATTTCAGAGTATATTACATAATTTATGGTTTATAATTTTATGGTTCATGATATGATATTTGCTGTTATAATTGTATAACATGTTTTTCCTATTCTAATTTCTGTGTAAACGGATGTATAGGCTACTCCCTTTTTTGTGGTGTAAAGACACCAAAACTTAATGTATGGGAAAAAACAACCTTGAAAGAGGCGATGTGAAACAAAATAGTAGTTCATCATCATTATCTTATTCTTCTTCATTTTGGCTATCATCACTATAGAATAATTTGAGTACAAGTCCTGGACAATGTTACTTTGTTAGTGAAGATCTCAAAGGCTATCAGATTACCACCACAAGCAATCATGTCATTAAAAGCGGGTGTCATTGTCATTTGAGACATCTTGCATGTTAAAGTAACCTTCTTTGTGTGATTTCTGTGCGATTGTGATTGCTTCATTGTACACCATAGAATTCGATAGGTGTCTATTTTCTGCTTCCCAAATTTTCCTCTGCCTGAAAATAAGCTGATATACAATTTGGTACTTAGCCTACTGTTAGCAATAGGCTAAACATTTTCACATGTTATCGTTTTGCTATAGCGTGAGTCTTTTTAGGTAACTTATAATGAAATATATATATATATATACAAAAGCAAAATAAATGAAGTGGATGTTAGAGTAGAGGTGCCTGGGAAAAATTTAAATTTTAAACCATTTTTTTCTGAGTAAAATAGTCTTGTAGTGGTTTAAAAACAATCAGTTTGGTAACTCTCTTATTTGCGTTTCCACAGAGGAGCTGGAAAGATTTGTACAGATGGCACTAACAGCTAAGGGAAATGTGTTTCTGCCAAAGTTTTGTTTGATGAGTTCTCAAGTATGAGAATCTCTCACATTTCACGTTTGGGCAAGAAAATTAGTGTTGACAATAGCATTCATCACTGTCACGCTTAATATGCCTGTTCCTACAGTAATAATTTACTTTACTAGGCCCTATGTGACAATTATTCTGACACAAGTAGTCTATTCTTTCTCATGTGGGGTATTTTCTAACATTATTAATCGTGCCATTGGCGTGGAGAGAATGGGTGAAGGCGCCGAATGATGAATTGTTTGTATCTGCTGACATCTGCTGGTCGGATCATATACTGCAAGCACGATCCTGCTATTTGGTATATTTTCCTGTAGAGGGCAGGCTTGTAACGCATTTAAAATGCAGACTTGAGGTCTTACTCTTATATAGAAAGTTCTGTATAACATGTAGAGCATGATATTGAGTGATCCAAAAATCTGATTGGCTCCTTTACAAGAACAAAAGAAGAACTGAAAGTGGGTAACAATATTGTTTTTAAACATCAATAGATTCTCACGTTCTTGCGTCTTTCAGCATAATGAACAGTGAAAGTACTGTAAAACACTTCCTCTTGGGTTGTGCCTGGCAGCATATAATAATTAATTTAAATGTTAATTAACTTTTAACCTTTTGTTTTTATTTTATTAGGGAATGTGATTTAAGACTGATATTGTATAAATCTTGACAAATGTCCGCGTTTTTCTTTATTTTCACTCCTGGAACTTTGCCATTAATATAACATAGGCTATTTTTTGTTTGTTTGTTTGCCATTTGTTGCCTCCCTTTACACCCAGCATCACACATACATTAGCATTTCAGACATGTACGCAATTTATGATAATCATAATTGAAGCTACTTTTAATTGTAAACAGTTTCCAGATTCTTTGGATTTCTTGTATGTTCTGAGCACAAATATCTTGCAGTCATTTTCATTTTCAAGCTAATAAATTCCCCTGTTTGCAGAGATAAACGCCTAATGTAATGATGTTTTCCGGAGAAGAATCGCCCCACTGTGACAAATGAGAGAGAGCTGAATTACTGCCATTGGATGTAGCTGCAATATGACTGTCTAATAAAAAATGAACCAAAACAACAGAATCCATTACATGCCTCTAAATGCCTTGATTCAAAAAAAGCAAATTGGAATAAACAATTTTAGTTTGATTATGGTTACTTGACATAATGCAAATTAAAGTCTGAAGTGTGGACTGGTTGACAATAGAAAGTGACATTAGGGCTCGTGATTCTTAGTTTGCATTTATATGACAACAATAGACACGGTTTTCCATGACAAAAAGGTTTAACGCGCACAAACGCGTAAACATGTTAACAATAAACGTATCTGCTCTTTGTTTGCACAGTGATAGCGTTTTATTATAATACATGATGATACTGTAATGTGATGTTTTTTAGGTCAGATATTCTTATTAGGATTAGGCCTACTCTATAGCGTTGATAGTGAATGATTTGTTTATTTTGCGCGCGCACACCACACGTTAACATTAAAGTTTCAATTAAAGCCCTGAACGACCAGGAAGCATTGCGCTTTTCTTAAAAAGAAAAACATCACATTACATCCGCTACTATGGTCACATCTAAGCGTATGATTCATTCATGAGCCTTATCAAACTTCTTCCGGGCCCAATAACGTCAGTGTTCAAAGAGAATAAGCCATACTTTGATTAGAATGATGTTTGTTTTATTCCTTGTTATTGATTGTGTTGTACACTAGCTATATGAAAGCAACAGAGAGGTAGATGGAACATTAACCTTTCATTTCCGGCACTTTAGTCTCCATTCTCATTCCCACACAGAAAGAGCAATTTTTGCCCGATAGATGTTGCTTCGAGCAAATTCAAAATAACAAACCACAAAAAAAAAAAAAAAAAAAAAAAAAAAAAAAATTGTAATAGAAACCACACCGTTCTCACATTTGTACACAAAGCTGAAATAGACCTTTTCGCTGAACCTGATTGTGTTCCATTTCAGACAGAGTAAACAATAAGACATACTGTACTATCATTTTACTCGCTGGCATTGCTTTCTGCCATACTGTGTGTGGAGAGCTCCACCTTATTATTTTATTTCAAATTATCCTTGAATATGAATCTTTTATTTGCTGTGTCCTTCTGTTTTGTATCCTGCATAACACCAAGATATTTGACTCATTTCTTCAAGAATGGCGCTGAGAAGAGAAATACTCACACACATACACACTGATTTTTATAAAGCATATTTTCATGACCCACGGAAATGTGCTAGACCCACCTGAGTTTCTCTTTTTCTCTCTCACTGTTTCTCCTAATCTGTTATCAACACAAACACTTAACTTTTTCTTTTGAAGAAATAGGCCTACTATTACTACTACACTTTTTTAAAGAATATCACCTTGACATTTTGACAGCCACACAAGAATATAAAAATAAATTTGAATTCAAAAAGTGTATTTCAACACTGTACTTCCTGTGTATGCACTTAAATGTAATGGGATGTTTTCTTGTAAACAACCTTGAGCTTTGGAAAGGTAATATAAATGTGTTATTATATTAGTCACAGTTTGGTTGACAAAGGGACAGTAGAGGATCTACTTGCAAGCAGTAACTTTAATAAAAAGTATTCAGGAACACTAGGAGAACCGGAAACCAAACCAAACCAAACCATATAATAGACAAGAACAAAAAAAAAAAACAACAAAAAAAACCTGAACCAAACAGGGGAATATAATTATACAAGATAATGAGGGGTAAAATAAGGCACAGGTGGGACTAATCAGTCAACTAATAAGAAACCATAGCAACCACAGACACAGGGAGTAAACACAGTTAAAAACGAACTAGGTCCAAGAACCAAAACACAGACAATACATGAAATTTAACAACCGCAGAGATCCAGCCCTGACAGCAACATAGTGTCGGTCCAGATCCGGCCCACATTATGTTGCTGTCTGGGATGATGGAGCTCGTTGGACTGCTGATCATGGTGTGGATCAGAAGAATGAGGTGGAGCCTGAAAAAAAAAAAAAATAGAGACCAAGGTAGAGCCAGATGGACAGACGTCAACAGTGTGGAGGACCAATTTGGAGCCAGAGGATCCGAGGACCAAGGTGGAGCTGGGGGCTCAAAAGACAGAGCCAATGGGAGTAAGAACAATGGCGGAGCTAGTGGGAGTTACGCTCCTGGTGTTTTAAAAACGTGGCGCTCCCATTGAAAACAATTGGAAAGATATGCTAGCCTCGGAAAAAATGCTTTGGTGGACACACGTCCTAACTTTACCTAACGTAAGAACGGAACCAAACGGGATATAAATATACACAAGATAATGATATAATATAAATGGTTATATAGGCTATACGTCATATAATAGTTCTTATGATATTATTTTATAGTTTTTAAAAGACCAACATAACATTACACAGTTAATCATAAAATTTTGTGAACCATAAGAAACTGAGTTATATAGTCCTTGAGAAATATTCTGATTATTAAAGTTAAAAAAAACTGAAGTTGTCCATTGTCCTTTCAAATATGCCCCACCATGTTGTAATTCCAGGCTTGTCAGTGAAGGAATACTGTATTTGATTCAATTCTAGTCAGCTGGAGCTGTCTGCCAAGAATTCATTTGTATTCACAAGCCTTTTACTATGCACGTCTCTTTTTGTCATGAGCTTCTTATCAATTTTCAATTCTCTGCTTGAGTTCTTTGCACACACAAACATTTTATTACTGTGATAGCTCACTCCGGGATCAATCTGGAAATTCAAGTGACCCTGGTATACCAAATGGCTCATGTAACCCTTTTAAGTGTCATCCATCAGAAACCGACGAATGACTGTTTGAGTCGTCCTACCTGTTGAATACAAAGAGCAATCAAAGATGGGGGCATAGGGACAATGCACATAATTGGAGGGTATCTGATTCAATTTGCTGCAGATCATTTAAATGGCAATTAGGTGATTTTTCAGTGAGAGATGTGCGCTTGCTAAGAGCAAGGGAGAAGTGTCGGAGCAATCACATCAAGGGCTCACACAGAGTCCTTTAGTTTTGTGTCACTGAAGTTGGATCATTTGCATGTCAATGTGATGCGATGAAAATGTGGAGAATTAAGCCAATCACAAAGCAGCTTGTTAACAGAGTGATTACACAGACAGAGCAGTGAAAGCACCAAAGGAACATCCTTTGGTAACATGGTACAGAATTTAGTCACTTTGTAATAAAAAATAACAAATACATACATGTTGAGGTCATAGATATGCATGACCTTTACGCTTCCATGTTCCGTGAGAATCTAAGCGCTGCGATATTTGTGCTCAGTGATACAAGGACAAACGGAAAAATATGCATGACTTGCACCTCCCTGGCGTACCACTTCAATAACACTGAATATTGATGTGATTGTTGATTTGTTCTGTGGGCACTGAAAATGCCCTCTCTGATGGTTTTCAAAACAAGAGCACAGAGCACAGCCACAGAGGAACAGGACAAAAAAAAAGGAATTCAGGTGCATATGATGGCAGAGTAGACTTCTGCCATAAAGGATGTTTTATTCAAAATGTCCTGTGCATGCTAAATTAGACATCGTCGAGCTTTTTATTTTGCTATTTTATGTACATATTCTATCTAAGCATTGTGGTACAGTCCATTTCTTGATTCACTTTTATCATAGACTCTATCATATTCTATATCAGTTTCTTCGTATTTGGAAGCCCTAAAAGGTTCCATATAGAACTACTTTAAAGTGTTAATTCAACAGAACCACATAGGGTTCTTTGTGGAAAGATTTTATACAGAACCTTTCAGGGGTTCCTAACATGAGACTATAACATTTGAACTTTTGAACATTTGGATGAAGTAAACATTTAATAGAGCCTAAGGCCCCGATCAGACAGAACGCGTTTTTCAGGTTTGAAAATGCGAGGCGCACCGCACTGACTTTTTTTTAATTTAAAAAAGAGCAGTGCGCTCAGGGTTGCCAGATTTTCACAGTAAAGCCCGCCCAATTGCTACTCAAAACTAGCCCAATCGCGTTTCAAGGAGGTCCCATGGTAAAATTATAATATCATGTTATTTGAGGTAGCTTCAACCTGCGGACATGGAAAACAACCCACGGCAGCAGCGTAACGGAGACGGTGCGTGTCCACTTTTCAGTTCATTCCTATGGAAGTTCAGATTCACGCTCGCGCGGTGCATTGAGGAATTGACAGCAGACCGGAGAAAGAGGTCGAGAGCATCAAAAAGTATTATTTTATTATTTATTTATTGTTTAGCCTAAAGAGATATTTTGTGTTGACAAATACTTTTATAAATACTAATATAAATAAATTCAATGGTTTTACAGATGAAAATACATATAATACATAAAATACATACAAAATACAAAAACAAACTTCATTTTAAAATGAAACAACCATGAATGCCACAATTCTTTATAGTAATGGTCTCATAGAGCTTAAAATATTTTTTATTAATGTAATTACAAAAGAACAATTATATGCTTTATATGTAACCTTTTAAAATTGTAATAATAATAATAAATACATTTTTATATAGAATCTTTTTAGTAAAGGTTTCTTTGAAACTTAGTAAAGAGCTGTAGGGAACCTTAATGAACCTTTTTCCTCTGAGTGTATACATTACTGCAAAACTATGCATCCATAAGTATAATAGTATGAATTGGCACTCTACAAAGTTAGGAGATGAATGCTAATAAGAATCAGCAGGAAGTTATTTTATAGAGATAATGCACATATGCCAACTGGGACAGCTCATCAAACAATATAGCTATTAAAACTGAAACATATGAAACCACAATCTAGAAAATTGCACGACAGACAGAGATGGTGGTAATATCAAAGGGAATTATTTATATCCGTCCCAGCTTTTATCTGGTGGAAAAGGTGGTCATCTGCTGAATACTCAATCAACAATAAGAACACTTGTCATAATCCATCACAATTGGTTTGGGCATGTTGTTTGAATGCAAGGATGACCATACTGAGTATCAATAGTGCACAGAGATGTTTCAGAGTTTGTAAAGTATCACTCCTGTTCACGGCATTTCAGATGATCCCCATGTAAAAATATGTATACTTCCCTACTGTACAGAATGCAAAAAGTAGTAGGTGAACATTACCTGGATGAAGTAAATCCGTTGAGATTTTGAAATGTGCAAACACAGAATGACACTTTGCTATCCCACGAGTCCTTGGGAGATAAGGCGCTGTCTATCTATCTATCCGTCCATCCTAATCATAAAAGTATTCAGTGTATTTAAGGACTGTGTTTTGCCCTTTTATATGGCAGTAACTTCTAATACTTTGTTTAGCCTATATAGCAACTTGTGATGAGAGGGCGTTCTCTCTGATTCATCGATTGTGAATCGTCGGTTCGTTTGACTCCAAGATTGGGAAAGCCTTATTTAAGCAGGCCATAGCAATGCCACATGTGAGCCAAAAGCAAAGAAATAAACCAGAACTGGACCTTATCTGAGCCACAAAATCCGTCACTGAAGGAAAGAAGATAACAGAAAAAAAGAGACAAACAGAAACACAAGCGCTACAACTGACTTCAGTCACTTAGTTGAAATCAACGGAAGGTAGAAAAAGACATTACATCTCTCCAGATCTCAGCGGAGGAGGATTAAACAACTCCACAAACAGCATTACAGCTTCACATATTACTAACCAGACTGACTTTATTTTTGTCATTTATCTACAGAAGTTTAATGCTCATGTTTGTTTCATTTGAAGTCACCATAATGGTGATTAGTATTTCTATTAGTTGGGCTCCCTGGTGTTAAGACTTGTATGGCTTAATATAACAAATTATGTCTCTTACTGAAATATATAGTAGAAAACCCATAAAAGATTTACGTTATTTACAAAATCCATTACATATTTGGACAATGGGTGGCACCATTTTGTTTGCGTTCTATGTCGGTGACGTCAAATGGTTGCACTTACTGCTCTACTGACACTGTCATATTGCTATTTTTAACAACCAAAAATTACAACCAAAAGCTGCACAATGTGGCATTGTATATTATATTCTGAGTTGTGTTGCGTTAAAAATAGCAATATGACAGTGTCAGTAGAGCAGTGAGTGCAACCATTTGACGTCACCGACATAGAACGCAAACAAAATGGTGCCACCCATTGTCCAAATATGTAATGGATTTTTAAAATAACGTTTAAAAAAAGTTTTTTGACTACATATTTCAGTAAGAGCAGTAAACACCAGGGGTTCCCTTTAACTCTTATAATATGTTTGTCTTGTCTGACTGCTGTGACAGTATGTTTGTCAAACACACATGTAGTAGTAAAAAAAGCTGAAATGAGATCAGATGGTAATTTTTAGCTATTTCTATACAGTGTATGCATCTCAACAATGTGTATGCAAAGATCAACTCTGGACATCACAAAAAGCTACAAAAAAGACAAAACAAAAACCACAGCAAAAAACAAAAGCAAATAGTTAGAATTAAAAAAATAGGACAATTCAGCTGCATAATTTATTCATGCTGTGATGCATGCTGGGAGTTTTGTACTGTTGTTCCCAGCATACACTGCAGCATGACACTTTTGATTGTCACCATTGTTGAGATTCATGTGCTGATTCTTGATTTCTTTGTGTGTGCGTTCAAACTACTTTTTTTTTTTTTTTTTTTAATGCAATATATCCGCATAATCTGTCTAGATCAGGAGCAGTTAAATAATCGTAATGATACCACACAATAGAAGATTTTTTGGACAAAAAAACATTTGCGACAAGCTTTGAATCGGACCACGATCCTCAAAATCGGGCTTAAAATATTCAAGTGTGTGGCCAGCATAGGCATGCATTGTCTTTCTTTACAAAGTGACATCGCTAACTACTTGCCTGGCATGCGTAATACAGCGTTTTTAGTCGTTTGCGCAGATCAATGTGAATGGGGATTTCTGATAAAGTTGTCATCTGACTCAAACTTTTTTTCAGTACATCGTTGTCGTGTAAGCATACCTTTAGTGTTAGTTTTTCTCTTGCTGCTGTTAGCTGTGGCAAAAACAGCAAGGGAAAATGGTCAGGTGATGTTGAGAACTTGATGATGAAGAGGTTGGTCATGGTCTAATCTTACACAGAGTGTTTTTTTGTTGTTTGTTTGTTTTTTTTGATCATGTGGATGGTAATGCAGTTAATTTCAACTTAATAATAGTCTGCTATAGAATGCATTGTGGCATGAAGAATGCCACCATTGTTGAGATTTATATTTCTACATAAGAGGGTCTATGGTTGGAAAAATGGAAGAATCCTTGCAGAGATCAACCTGAAGCGTTCACCTGGACACCCACTGAAGCTTCCCAGGGTTGAATCTAGTGTATATCTGGTTTATATCAGTCTGGTAGCTGCGGGAAGCTGTGTTATAGAGAGGCCAGTGTGGGTCCTAATGCCCCAGTACAGTAGCAATAAGCTGTACTGTATAAAAGGTGTAACCCTGGTGTAAAATAGTCCACACAGCACATCACATGCTGCCCAATGCCCCAGTACAGTTGCCAAAAACTGTACGGAATAAAGGGATAAAATAAACCCCAGAAAAAAAGGGGTGTAACCCTGGGGCAAAAATAATCCCTACATTACATACCATACCATGCAGGTAGTTAGTTAGTTTCACATCACAAATGAAATTTTTCTCATTACTATTTTTAAAAGTCTCATATGATCATCAAGCCTTCATTTAAAAAAAAAAAAAAAAAAAAATTATACAGAAAAACAGTAATATTGTGAAATATTATTACAATTTTAAATAATGGTTTTCTATTTTAATGTACTTTAAAATATTATTTATTTCTGTGATGCAAAGGTAAATTTTATTCAGCCATTACTCCAGTTTTCAGTGTCACATGATCCTTCAGAAATCATTCAAATATGCTGATTTATTATCAGTGTTGGTAATAAACAGTTGTGCTGCTTAATATTTTTTGGAAACTGTGATACTTTTTTTTTTAGGATTCATTAATGAATAAAAGGTTTTAAAAAAAACTGAATTTATTCAAAATAGAAATAGTTTCCAACAATATAAGCATTTTATATCACTTGTAATCAGTTTAACACATCCATACTGAATAAAATTATTAATTTTGCTTTCAAAAAAGAAAGAACAAAAAAAGACTGACCCCAAACTTTTGAACAGTAGTGTGTTGTTACAAAATGTTTCTATTTTGGAAAGATTATATATTGTTACAAAATATTTCTAAACACAGAAAGATTGATACATACCATGTTTTAAATGTATGTCTGTAACAAGTTGAGATCTCGTAACGAAACAAAATTGACTTTGAAATCTTTGACAGTCATTGAGATCTTGTAAAAGAACAAAACCAACCGTCATTTAAATCTCGTAACAAAACAAAACCAAATGTCTTTGAAATCCTGTAAAAGAACAAAGAAACAAAACCAACCGTCATTGAAACCTCGTAACTGAACAAAACAGACCGCCATTGAAATCTCGTCACAAAACAAAACCAACAGTTTGAATCGTTTCAAAACTGACTCTCACTGAGATCTCACAACTGAACAAAACCGACCATCATTAAAATCTAGTAACTGAACAAAACTGGCCATCATAGAAATCTTGTAACGGAATAAAACCAACTGTCATTAAAATCTCATTAAAGAACAAAACTGACCGTCATTAAAATCTCGTTAGGGAACAAAATCGAGTGGCATTGAAATCTCATAATGGAAAAAAAAGACTGTTATTGAAATCTTGTTAAGGAACAAAACTGACTGTCATTGAGATCTTGTGACAAAACAAAACCAACCATCTTTGAAATCTCATAAAAGAACAAAACCTAAAGTCATTTAAATCTAATAATGGAACAAAACCGACCATCTTTGAAATCTTGCAAAGGAACAAAACCGATCGTCATTAAAATCTTGTAACAGAAGAAAAAGTCATTATCTTGTAACCAAATAAAACCGACACTGAAAACCAACCATCATTGAAATTTCGTAATGGAACAAAAAAAACGTACTGTCATTGAGATCTCATAATGAAACAAAACTGAAAGTCTTTGAAATCTCATAGTGAATATCTTACAAGCCACACTCTGCAGTCATTGAGATCTTGTAGAGGAACGAAACTGACTGCTATTGAGATCTCCTAAAGGAACAAAACCAACCACTTTTGCATGGTGTTTGGCTATAAATGTTATTGACAGTGTGTGTACACAACCACCCTATAATGATAAAAAATCCAACCACTCCTTTTTTTTTAATCCCCACAAATCATAAGCAGTGTCTCAGAACAAGCCGTTTCCAGATCCCTAGCAGTGTGACGTCACATTAGCCACAGGCCCCGCCCACGAGTGTTGACAGACACTGCCGTTTTAACATAGAACCGCCCTGAGCGAGTTCACAGCGAGTTGTACAGTCCCCAAACGTCTCCCAAGCGCTTTAGGTGTTCTGTAGATGGATGGAATAATCCACATAGCTCTCTCCATTTACTCCCGAAATCTGAGCCGCTTAAGACGAGGTGGATTAATTTGGTTTTTGAAGAAAATGCTCCCTCAACTCTACCGAAATTCATTTATGTCTGCACGAATCATTTCACACCGGACTTCTTTGTGAACGAATGTCAATACAAAGGGACAATATAAAACAGAGGTTGTGCTAAATAGTTGTTACTCAAGGATAGATCAGAACAAACTGTTTGTGATCCAGCTCACAGTCTCCAGAGTGATACTGGCTACGGCAGTAATGTGAGAGCACTTTATTACAGTTCATCGGAGTTGATTTACGGATATAAAGTTTACCAGCTTATTAAGCACCGATTAAGAGCCACGATCACAGAAATTGCCACGATTGTTTCATGATGGCAATCTTTCGTCTGGGACAGCCGAAAATCGTGCAGTGTATACCAGGCTTAAAATGACACACAAAGGCCCGGTTTCACAGACAGGGCTTAGCCTAAACCAGAATTACACCGCGTCCTAACCAGACGAGATGCGATAAGAACCCAGCGACGAGCAATTTGACTGTCCACACTAGACGCGATGCGACTATGAGAAGCGATAAAATAATCAAAAACCACAGCCAATCAGAAGAGAGTGTGGGCGGGCTCTCTCGGCAAGAGCACAGCGGACACAATGAAATGGGCAAGTACTTAGTAAAATTCATAAATATTGCATCATTTAAACATTATATAAAGTACATACGGAGTGACTGAACCGATCTTTGTCATAGAATACACTTGTTTGTTCACATTGAGTTGACAGTTTGAACGTTCTTGTGCCCATTTATTTATTTTCAAGATCTGAGGTGAATTAGTCAGTGTTGTTTTCATTACAGCTAAAAAGCTGGGAACACAGAATGATATTCAAACTCACATTAGACGCTTTTAACATTAAATAAAGCACATAAACACTACCTGAGATTATCATTGTCATACTTTGTGTTGCTGTTTTAGCCGCGACGTCGCGGAGAAATAGAAACAGTTTCTAAAATAGAATATTCACATCTCGCCGTCGCGGTTGTTTAAGACAAAAACTCAGATTAACATGGAAAGGATACCTTTTAGTGTCGCAGCGTCGCGTCTCGTCTGGTTAGGACACGGTGTTAGGCTTTAATTCAATTATGATATTTAAGTAGCTTTTATAAACGTTCACTATAAAAAAAAAAACTAGTGTGGATCTTGAGACAAAACAATGGTACTGACATATTTCAAGATAAGTGAGTACAAGTCACATTCAGTTGAAAAAGCTCAAACCTGTATTTTAGTCTAGGACTAACTTAAACCTTCTTTGTGAAACCAGGGGAAAGACATCAAGAATCAGCACATGAATCTCAACAATGATGACAATCAAAAGTGCCATGCCGCAATGCATGCTGGGAACAATAGTACAAAACTCCCAGGATGCATCACAGCATGAATAAATTATGCAGCTGAATTGTCCTTTTATTTTCTTTAATTCTAACTATTTGCTTTTATTTTTTGCTGTGGTTTTTGTTCTGTCTTTTAGCAGCTAGCGTTTTGTGATGTCCAGAGTTGATCTGATTGTCTTAATATTTTGTTTTCACCATTGTTGAGATTCATATGCTGATTGCTCATGTCCATGTTTGTCATTGTATTTTTCTGTTTTCTGCTCGTTTTTTTTTTTTATATTAAATTTTTTTACTGATTTCTGCAATACAGTGTGGTGTTAGCTGTGTCTCAAATAGATAGTTCATGCAGTTTTAAACAGTAGAGTATGAACAGTTTTTTTTTTTATTAAATAAAATAAATAAACACACATCTATGTAGCTAATATAGCCAATATGCATATGTGCATTATCATCTCGATAATGACATTTACTATCAATAATTCACCTTGACAACGATCCTTTACGGCTTCAATGCACTTAAGCTATGTTCCTTATAATGTGTCAGGGGAATGTTCTTAAAACACTAATCAAAGTAATAACATACCCTCTGTTCTCTTCTTTTTAAAGAACGTCAAAATATGCACTTGAACCGTTCTTCTGATCCTTTTGAACAAGCGCGACGAAAATGACGAAAGCTTGCTTGAATCAGAGCTCTGGCGTGACCGTGCGCCGCGCGTTACAATACTGAGTTCTGATTGGTCAATCTTTTTAAAATTTCCGTTTACATGATAAGATTTACAAAATCATAACACTGTTAGTCTAAAGGGGATGGTAAGGGGAGATGGTGGCTTTACAGAGGGGATGCTTTTTGTCATTTTTTTTTTTTCAACAAGTGGGATGCCATCCCCCCTCAAATCGAGCCCTGAGTATAACCCCTTTAATTAAAATGTGCTCATGTAAATAGCTTTCATATACAGTAGTTCTGTTGTGTTTGTTTTGTGTTTGTTCTGCGAATAGACATGACCTTTTTTCCTCACTGGAATTCCTACATAACGTGCAATATTCTAAAACAACATTCAGAAGCAATAAACACCAATTCTAAGATGGTATTCTATGCGTTTGTCGTGTACTAAGTCTATCAATCATCATTAGAGCGCCACCCTCAGGCTGAATAAAGCAAGGACATTAGAATTCTGCCAAAAGTGTGGCAGATGCGATTAAAATATAAAGCTTACAAAATGGTTATCATAAACTAGCCCTAAGACCCAGAATCTGCCCTACCTAAATGTTGCGCTACTGGTTACTTCTGATGGTTAACTGCATTAAATACTATATACTATAGAACAATTCTATATAAAACAACAGTGGATTTAACATCAAAATTGAACGTCTAATGTTAATTTTTTTATCTCAATTTAAATAGGGAGAATAATAATTTCAAGAATACTTTATGCAGTTTCATATTATTTATTTGAAATAATTAACAGAGCAGTTTCACGTCTATCCTTGCAATACTCAGTTGGTCGAGGTTTATATGTGATTTAGAAAATAATCAATACAAAACTGTTTAGAGAGAGTAATTATTAGGCCTACAGTAATATAATTGCATTGTTGATGATGTAATTAGTAGCTAGAAATGTATTACTTTTTTAGAGTAACTTGCCAAACACTGGCATAAACGCAGCAATAGTAGGATATTCCAGGGCTGCGTTTCTCAAAAGCATTGTAGATTTAAGTAGATTGTAGAGCCATTGGCACCAATGATCTCTATGATCAACTTAGATCACAATGCTTTTGAAAAATGCATTACTAATCTACAAATAGCTTTGAGTGAAAATATTATGAACAAATGACAGAAGCTGTATTAGTGCATAATTAATGTCCACCTGCATAGAAATTCACTTCTGCACACAGTGCACCCACCCATTCAAATACCAAAACCATTCAGATGCCTTAGAAACCTGTTTGCTCAGAGCAGACCTTGTACATTGCTGTCTAATTATGCAATTTCTCACAAAATGTCATGGTTGCCCATTTCATAAAGTTTGACAGCTCTCAGATAATTACATAATGTGACAAATTTGATCATTACCAAGAGAAAATTAAATTCTGTGCTTGGGCGCATTAAGTATGGCAGCCTCACACGGCCTATTCGAACATTTGCTGATCTGTCATGCAGTCCCCTAATGCTCAACATTGTGCCAAATTGAAAATGACAACGGGGCTAAGATTCCCCCAGTGAATTTTAAAACCACAAGTATCCTGTTGGAGACAAAAAGGAAAACTCTTTCTGTCTACCTTTCTGTAAAATAACCCAGAGCATTTGACTTGCAGAGCGATGCAGAAGCGTGATCCAGCCCACTGTGTGTGCTTAGCTTTTGTCCAACATGCTATGATTGCCTTGAGCACTGAATAAGAACCATTTTAAACATTTCTTTCAACATTTGCAGGCATGTTTTTTTTCTTTCAGAGTAAACGACCTTCGGTAAAATTCGACTGTAGTTTTCTTGGGATTTGTGCTATTATAAAAATCAATTGGTTTACTTGATCTTTGCCATCTTGCTTTAGTGCAAAAAAATATACAATAATATGTTTAGGACAATATTTGTGAAGCTGTAACACTCTAGCTCTTGATTCAAATTAGGTAAATGCACAAATTATTATTTGAGGATTAGAATAATTAAGGTCATTTTGTTAATAAAGCCCTCTGGTTCAATACTGCATTATGAATAATCCACAGGGAAGACACTATGTTAAATTAAGCACACTGTGCTCCAACCGTGACTTAATATTTTATTATGACTTAATATTTTGCAGTACTTATGCATTCATCTTCTCTAGTAACACCCTAGCTTTTGTCTGTTGATGGCATTTTAAAACCAAGGGTAATGATAGCATTTCAATTACAAACTGTTTGCTCTTTTATGTCAGACTTAGTTTTAAAGCTAAAATAACTTGGGTCAATAACATGATGTTCATTATTTTTGTCTGAATCTATTACTTTATTCAGAAATACATTAAAAATGCAGTTCTTAAATGTAATTGCTTGAATACACCTCTTCTGTAATGAGCATGATTTAAATTTTTTGACCATTTTCTGACAATTTTATCAGCAACATAGTTTAGCAAGTCTCCTCATATCCTGATAGTAATCACTATGTTAAGCTATCAAAGCTATAAATGTATTTTATAAATATATATAGTCTGTGGAAGGCGTAGGACCATAAAATGTTCATTCAATTATCATATTCGATCCGAATTAAACAATACGATGTACTACCCGCCTATCAACGTATGTTTTACATACCCTCGCGCACCCTGTTCGCGCAGACATCATACGTCATTGGCGCGTTTCATGTCATAGAGTTTATACAGACGTCAGTCATAGAGCACCGCAAACAAGCAGCAGCCACCTTTTACAGTTCCTACCGAATTCAAACAATGAACTTATGCTGCATTCACGCCATAACTACCGTAATTAGAGATGGCAACCTGTGACGTTCTAACCGGAGCTGTTCACATCCTCATTAAATCATGCGTTTCCATATGAACAGTATCAACACCGAGATGAATCTGCAGCAGTCAGGTACAAGCTCTCTAAGTTGTTTAAGTTCATTATTATGTTATGTGCTTTGAGACTGTAAAAAAAATATGGATGTAGTGTCCGTGACATCACCTGTAGATTTCGGAAGAGCATTTTGAAGCGAAAATGAGGTCGCTGCCATCTTAGCTGCGCGTCATAAACACGTCACTCCCAGATAACTGAAAATGGGCAAAGAGGCGGGACGTGGTTGGAACTGAGGTGCTGAAACCACGCCCACCTAGCTCGGCGTGATCATGTTAGCAGGCAAAGGAGCTAGATACTATTTAAAATATTAATGAAGATAAGTTATATCATTAGAAAGTTCTACGGAGTCTTTTTAAGAGATGCTCCAACACCAGTAATTAATTTGTGTCGGGCGTGCAAATAACAACACGAAAAATCAAACGGGACTTCATACCTTTATAATGAAACAGCGATCGCGAGATCAATCCAATTCGTGGCACTTGGGTAAAATGTCCATGAGTGTCCATTGCAAAACAAAAAACAGTACTTTTTGTCCACAAAAGCGTTAAATCCATGAAATATTGACATATTATCCGTTGTTTGCATCACATTTCTTCTGAATGATCGGCTCTCTATCATCGTTCTTCAAGAAATTATGCAACCCGAGCAGCGTTTATGATGTAAAACTGTATATGATCGTACATTAGACTCTCACAAACAAATGAGCCTGCGTCCAAAGTATAATTTCTCAAAATATAGCAGCAGTTTTAGTTATAATATCCAAGCAGTGCTGTCGGAGTTTAATATTCTCCCGCCATTGTCATTATAGTAAATCTCACAAACAAAACTTTAAGCCAATGCCACGATCCATGTGTTCTGTTTATCTTCTGCATGCCTGCACATCTATACAGATGCACATCTGTCTCAAGTCTCAACTATTAACGCAGAAAGCCATACTATTTTATAATTGTATAAACTAATCCAGAAAAAAGCACAAATACGGCTGAGATAGACCAAAACCACAGTTTGATCCAGGCTGTAATGTATTTTTCTTCTGTAAACTCAATGAGATGTAAGGCTCAATGAGATTCTGCTCTTTTGCAGCCTGTTCCTAGCGGCCAGTCGATGAATTGCAGTTTAAGTCACTTCCGTATTGGCTTCAGGAGAAACTGTGGGAGGTTGCCGCTTGTTTGAGACATGAGGTAGTTTAGCTCTTGTGACACTTTGCCGAGAGCGTGTGTGTGTGTGTCAAACTAGTCCTGAAAAATGAAGCCAAAGCATTTCAATCGCCCCCAGGTGGCTGAAAGCAGTATAGGTCATAAATCCCGCCCTTATGGAAGCAGATTAGTCTCTTTAATAATGCCGCGTTCCATGCAACCCGTAACCCGTGTTTTTCCAACCTTCTACACGTTAAAAAGTGACTAACCACCCATGAACTCATACTAGATTGATGTACTCCCAGTTCCGCGCTCTGACGTCACATAGCCCGCGAAACAACAATGGCAACCCCTACGGATGTGGTGTTTATTCAAGTGCACGGTAAAATAATGTAAAATAAAAGGTATAACAGCTTCTCTTGTCTTATGCGCTGTTTTTCCTCCTCCGTTTCCCTCAAATAAGCAAGGAGTAAGCACCTTTGACGAGCCAGCCATGCTGGTTTGTTTACACTCGGGCAGTTTTGCGTAAATTGCCTGGAACGCTACAAAGTCGTGAGTCGTGGTTTGAAATCGTAACTTGCGGGCTCAAAAACCTGCCTGGAACGCAGCATAATTCACGCAAAAAAATGCAGAATATAAAGAATATTAAAAACTCCTGAGTCTGCTGTCCATGGCAGTCCCAAACCTGCCAAGGTACCAGGACAGTAACACACTCAGCAAAATATCATCTAATTATCGTTAAAGTCAGATTGATCAATTTTTTTTGTCATGTCCACCACACATTCAACTGATGATGATAATGTAATGACGTGCACATTGGAGAACATTTACATTTCATCTTTTTTTGTTTTAAGCTGCATATATATGTAGTTTTATTGTTTCAGATTTCCGAGGCAGATGATGAAGTTGCAGAGACAACCAGTACCTTGACCTTACCATCCCTACTGTAATTCTTTCAAAACAGTCATGTTGCATGCCATCCACTTTGACAGTTGTTTCAACAAGAGGTTGAAAGTCATGCTTTGTTACTATTCATTTGAATCCTGCTGTCTATATGTACACACTCAAGGAATAAAGCCCTGCTATGCATTATTAAAAGTTCTTGTTTTATGTCAGAATTAAAATATTCAAAGACATTTGCTACAGTTGATATGTTTTATTAATTTGAAAGTTTCTGAATCCTTTGGAATTGGAAATAAAATCTGTATAAAATGACTTGGCCATAATTAATTGTAATGTTCCTGTTACATATGAAGATCATGAACTGGCAATCTCAAGTATGAAGGAGCACAACATTCAGTAGAGAGAAATATATTTCTCTTCCATAGTTGTGAGATTGTCTGAGTAACAGTTTGAAGCTGAGCTACAAGTTCTTCAGTCAAAGGCCATTCTACTGGAACCACAGTTCCACTGCATGGTTGGTCAGGGATGATTGTGGTGTTCCAGTCAGAGTCTTCTTTTCTTTTAAAGTATGCCTAGATAAATGTTTATGGCCAAATTATAAATATAAGTGCAAAACATCAGGTGAAAAGTTAACGTATACAGGTGCTGGTCATATAATTAGAATATCATCAAAAAGTTGATTTATTTCACTAATTCCATTTAAAAGGTGAAACTTGTATATTATATTCATTCATTACACACAGACTGATATATTTCAAATGTTTATTTATTTTCATTTTGATGATTATAACTGACAACTAAGAAAAATCCCAAATTTAGTATCTCAGAAAATTAGAATATTGTGAAAAGGTTCAATATTGAAGACACCTGGTGCCACACTCTAATCAGCTAATTAACTCAAAACACCTGCAAAGGCCTTTAAATGGTCTCTCAGTCTAGTTCTGTAGGCTACACAATCATGGGGAAGACTGCTGACTTGACAGTTGTCCAAAAGACTACCATTGACACCTTGCACAAGGAGGGCAAGATACAAAAGGTCATTGCAAAAGAGGCTGTTCACAGAGCTCTGTGTCCAAGTACATTAATAGAGAGGCGAAGGGAAGGAAAAGATGTGGTAGAAAAAAGTGTACAAGCAATAGGGATAACCGCACCCTGGAGAGGATTGTGAAACAAAACCCATTCAAAAATTTGGAGGAGATTCACAAAGAGTGGACTGCAGCTAGAGTCAGTGCTTCAAGAACCACTACGCACAGACGTATGCAAGACATGGGTTTCAGCTGTCGCATTCCTTGTGTCAAGCCACTCTTGAACAACAGACAGCGTCAGAAGCATCTCGCCTGGGCTAAAGACAAAAAAGACTGGACTACTGCTGAGTGGTCCAAAGTTATGTTCTCTGATGAAAGTAAATTTTGCATTTCCTTTGGAAATCAGAGTTCCAGAGTCTGGAGGAAGAGAGGAGAGGCACACAATCCACGTTGCTTGAGGTCCAGTGTAAAGTTTCCACAGTCAGTGATGGTTTGGGGTGCCATGTCATCTGCTGGTGTTAGTCCACTATGTTTTCTGAGGTCCAAGGTCAATGCAGCCGTATACCAGGAAGTTTTAGAGCACTTCATGCTTCCTGCTGCTGATCAACTTTATGGAGATGCAGATTTCATTTTCCAACAGGACTTGGCACCTGCATACAGTGCCAAAGCTACCAGTACCTGGTTTAAGGACCATGGTATCCCTGTTCTTAATTGGCCAGCAAACTCGCCTGACCTTAACCCCATAGAACATCTATGGGGTATTGTGAAGAGGAAGATGCGATATGCCAGACCCAACAATGCAGAAGAGCTGAAGGCCACTATCAGAGCAACCTGGGCTCTTATAACACCTGAGCAGTGCCACAGACTGATCGACTCCATGCCAGGCCGCATTGCTGCAGTAATTCAGGCAAAAGGAGCCCCAACTAAGTATTGAGTGCTGTACATACTCATAATTTTCATGTTCATACTTTTCAGTTGGCCAAGATTTCTAAAAAAACCTTTCTTTGTATTGGTCTTAAGTAATATTCTAATTTTCTGAGATACTGAATTTGGGATTCCTTAGTTGTCAGTTATAATCATCAAAATTAAAAGAAATAAACATTTGAAATATATCAGTCTGTGTGTAATGAATGAATATAATATACAAGTTTCACTTTTTGAATGGAATTAGTGAAATAAATCAACTTTTTGATGATATTCTAATTATATGACCAGCACCTGTAAATGTGTTCAATCCAGTCTTCTTTCTCTGTCAGGACATATCAGATTTTGGTCTGAAGAGGTGATGGCAGGGACGAACTGGCCATCGGGAGTACCGGGAGTTTTCCCGGTGGGCTGCTGGACAATGTTGGCCGGCCCGTTACAACGTAAATTTATATGAAGAGTTAATTATAGTAAACGTACCTAGTCTATATCCTTCCATCAGCCCAGATGAATTGTTTGCGCGGGCGCGGCCCACTTGAACATGATGAGATGATATACAACAATATTTGGATTTTTCATATTTTAATGCCATGTTAGATAATAGTGAATGTTTGTGTAGCCTTTCTGTTGTCAGGATTTCTTCAGTAATTTCACAATCATTTGAAAATTATTCATAAAACTCGAAATATCATTCTCAACTTTCATATTCAAGTAGTGTTCAAGTGTTAGGAAAGTGTCTAAAACATAATTGTCTAATTAGTTCACATGCATTCGGCTATTTTACAGATTGGCGATCAGAAGTTTGAAATAAGACTTCTTTAATGTTTTTGAAAGAGGAAAGCAGAATTTACAGTCAAATAGCTGTTTTCTATGTGAATTTATTGTAATGTAATGTAATTTATTCTTGTGATCAAAACTGAATTTTCAGCATCATTACTCCAGTCCTTAGTTACGTGATCCTTTAGAAATCAGTCTAAAATAGTCTGCATTTTTCATAAACGTAAGAATTTTACACTCTTTTTCACAATTGGCCCTCTATTCCATAAAAGGACAGTTGTCAAGCTCCTGAAAGGACAAACACTATAACCACTAGAAAGGCACCATAAAACAGTCCACATTCTAAATCTCATAGACCAGACCAGAGCATTGTTATGGACTGATTTAATGGTAGGTATTGAACTGATATTGATATTAAAGTATGGAAAAGAGATTTTAAATTTTTTCAAAATTATTTACTATTTGCCATGTGCATCAGGAAAGACAAATAATAACAAAGAAGTATACCAGTCATTCATTAATGTTAATGATAAGCATTTGAATTAATGATAAATGTATATTTCTGTGTCAATAGCATTTATATTTTTATGTTATAAAACGTGGTGTAAAAAATTAATGAGCTGGTGGGTTTTATGGTGAGGTGTGTTGCAGACCGGGTGTGATGGGCCACTTTTTTGCCCCAGTCCACCCTTGGGTGATGGTGAAATAATTGAAAAGAGTTTACTGAGTAATCTTAGTTGCATAATGTTAATTGCATCTCTAATCAGTATGCCTTAATAAATAATGTTAGTTAATACGTTAAAAAAAATGTTAACAAATGAAACCTTATTATAAAGTGTTACCAATTATTGCTTTACAACATTGTCCTGTGATATTAAAAACCTTGAGATGACAATACAGCACAGAACATAAGTAAATGAATATTGGATATATTAAGACATTAATACATAAAGTATAAAAGCATAAAGAAACAAAATGAA
Organism: Elopichthys bambusa; assembly: GCA_037101425.1. Taxonomy (NCBI): domain Eukaryota; kingdom Metazoa; phylum Chordata; class Actinopteri; order Cypriniformes; family Xenocyprididae; genus Elopichthys; species Elopichthys bambusa. The sequence goes on from CM074444.1 coordinate 22,050,612, forward strand.
TTAAGATGTTTGTGACTGATATCCAGATGTCAAGCCAACAGTGTTTAATCCTGAAAAAAGCAGAGAAACAATAAGTGTGTAATAATTATCATTGCATACTGTTGCACAAATGCCAAGTACATATATCATCATCACTAAACAATGAATGCTCATAAAATGTGGTCTATTAACTATTTAAACGATATTAAAGTTGATCTCCATGAGGCCAGTGCTAAGTGGGTGGACTGAAGAAAAGATGCCTGACTATTTCGAGGTTTTACAAACCGTCGCACAATCCAAACCACTTATCGAGAAAATACCTTTCACATGTAAGCCTGAACAGTTGTTTCTGGTTGTATTTGGTCATTATAACATTGTTTTGACAACTAGTTAACCACCAAAGGCAGACTATTAAAAGCTAACGACAATGCTAGTTATCTATGAAAACTGAGATTTATAAGAAATAATATAAAGTTTACATGATTCTTATAAAGTCTGAGATTATATTACAGTTTATATCATTAACTAATCAAAATCGCAAGTGAGTCTTCAATGCAATGAAGAGGACTTTGACGGGACAACTGTCAGAATTACAGATAGAACTAAACCGACTCATCTCCGAAGAGCAGGTTATTTGATTGATCTAATCGTGGCTCATTTATATTTTTACCCCAGTTTAGTTAGTGGAACCAGGACAACACAAACCTCAAGGAAGGCTGTCAGCGGATATAAATATTTGCTATTTAAATTTTATTGACTATATTATTTTACAATTTATGATATACTATCTGCTATTTTATTCATAGTTATTATATTACTACTACATTAAACTATATTTTACTGTTTTTATACCGAATTGTATTTTTAGGCTATTTATAATAATAATATAGGCTAATAATATGCTATAGAATAAAACTACATACAATGATATATACAACAAAACATGATTATACACACACACACACGACTTTTGCACTGATGTGCCATGGATTTATACATTTCTAATAAACTGCATGTCAAGCATTTTGTCTGTCCTTTCCTACATGTTCTTGTAGTCACCACTATGGTTTGCACTGCTGCATGAGGATGATCCAGTCGCTCAGAGAAAGCAGTATAAATGCATGGTTTCCCCACTGACATGGAAAGAAGAAAATATGTTCAAGCAGGAGCAATCTAAATAGAACCAAAGATTGTGTGCTAAATTGGGTGTTAATCATAGATCGCTCAATCAGTGTTTCAACCACGGAAAGACGTTAATTAACATCTTGTAAACAATGTCACGTTACAGGTGTATCTGCCCTTTTTCACAAAAACCAACACTGGGAATTTTTATGTTTATTAAAGGTTTATTAAAAATAAGGAGCTAGGAAAAGCTCGCAAAATCCAAGGAGCAGAGACTGGCGGTGAGGGTACAGCATCATTGCATGGAGTCTTCAGGATCTGAATCCCCTTTGTGCTTGTATTGATATAATATACAGTTATAATATACAGTTTTGTATTTAGTATGATTTCCCATTTAGCCTAGTATGATTTTTAGAACTGCTTGCTGCTTTTAAGCATTGTTTTTTTTTAATCTCACTTATAAACTTCCCTCTCCCTTTACCATCAATCCAAAAATCAGCTGAGCTGACACATAGCCTAATAGACAGGCAGTCAACAGAATCACAATGCCCCCCCATATGGGTGTGCCCATAGACTGTAAAAAAAGATGAACAACGTGACGCCGCTTCCTTCCATTGTAATGAACTGAACGTAAAACGTACGATGGGCGTTGACACGTCAGTTTGGAGCCTGGGCATGTGCAGAAGGAATCGTCAGTGGAGCCTGGAGGCGGAGTCGCGGTATCAAACTTCCGCCCAGACGTCTGCATCATTAAAATCTGATCACCTATTTGTTTTATTATCTTTTGTTTGTTATATTTTTGTTTTCCTCCTTCCTTTTTTTCATTTAGCTTAAATGATGGCTTAATTACATCTGGTAAAGAGGAATTTACATTTATTTTAATGTTTATTAATGTACATTACACTAGTAACTACTAGAACTAATAACTACAATTGGGATAGGTCAAAACAACATATAGTAATTGATGTATTTTAAATATATAAATTATACACAATTTAAAATTTTACCTGTAAAATAATATTGTTTCTAGAGCAATAATATTTTTGAAATAGCAAATTCAGTAGATAAACTCAATAATATGCCACTAGAAATAAGTTATTTTAAATCAAGTTCAACTAACATTACAGGAGATCGACTGTTGTAGACAGTGCTCTATAATTAATTAGAGTAGGCTATCAGTAGTTTTGCTAATTATTATTTTATACCCATAAAAATAATTAGTAACTGCCATATAACAATCACCTGCTTTTTCCCATCATGGCTAACGTTGGGCGTGTTATCTTGGCTAATAACATTTATTAATTAGCTTATAAAGCCCACATTATACCTTACAGTAAAAAGCTCAGTGATCCGTCAGATTCTGTAGGTCGGTAAGTACAGTTTACTGCTGAGCAACTAATTTTGTCGGTGTGAAATAACACAGAAATCGAAAAAAAAATTGTTAGTTATATATCTTCAATCTCCTCTCGAAGCTCCGACAGTCCTCAGAGAAGCTGTCAATCACAACTGTCAATCATAATTACACACCCTGTTTCTATAGTATAAAATTGCTTCACATGGAGAGGGCAGGGTTTATGACCTGTACTGCACCAGCCACCAGGAGGCGATCAAAGAGCCCACAGCTTCACTTTTCAGGACGTATGAGGCACACCCAGGTGTGCCATGTGTTTTTGAGTAGGCATGGCTTTGGAGACTCTGGCTGCATCCGAAAACCTAGGCAGCTGACTTGCTGCCTCGCTGCCCTATCAGGCAATGACTTATAAGGCAGCGTTTGTGCATGAAGGCACCTCATGAAACTGATTTCGGACAGACTTCTGAGGCAGCGTAACAGATTAATGATCTACCGCAAAATAGAGCGAGCTAAACAAATATTTAATTACTACAGTAGTAATTTCTCGCTAGAAATGACATCAAAAGTGGAAAATGTTGGTCAAAAATGTACATTTACACACAAACTGACTAGCAAATGCTATTTTTGGACACCATCTTTATTTTTCTAGTTCAACTGTCACGGAATGTACAGCACAGGATTGTGGGATATCGAAGGCAGCGAAGGATACATCTATGCTGCCTTCAAAAATGATGAAGGTATCTCAGGAGACAGGAAGTAAAGCTACCATTGGATTCGGACGTGCCTTGATGCCTTCCTACCTTGAAATGTGTCCTCTGAAGGCAGCATTTTTCAGTTTTTGGACACAGCCTCTATGAAGGGAGGGTGGGATGTTATGATTTGAAAGCTAGCTCGCTATTGCTAGCCTTTCCGAAAATGTCCTATTCCACCTTTAAAAGCTACATGACATTTCTCACTAGCGAGGTAATAATGGTGCTGTTCTTGAAGCAGACAAACTTACAATTTTGCTGCCGAAGACTGCTGAGAGATGTACAGTCTGCTATCAATGGCTCAAGCCTCCATTACTAGCTCTAAAATTACGTTTTGCAATTAGCAATGGAGGCATGGGATGAGATGCGCAATAAATCAGTCCTACAGACAAGAGCGTTTTAAGGGCAAAAACCTGACAAATGTCTTGAAATACAACATTTGAGCAATGTCTTGAGGTGTGGTAACTGTAGTATAAGTGAAATAATTGACTCCATTCCGTTGAATCATTAGAAAATAATGCACACCCGAGGTGTAACAATTTTATGGCCCATCATCAGTTATTCCTTACATAATGTAAGGATGTCAGGATGATAAACTTAAGGATAACAGGATGACAATATGTGTCACGTTTCCGCCCACTGCTGTCTCCTTCCACTCCCCACCAGAGGTCTCTGTTTCAGCATTAGGACTTTTTTAGTGCACACACGCATTCACTTTACTCTGGACTACATTTCCCACAATCCCTCACCTAGGAACCAATCATGCACTCACACCTGTTTCCCATCAGTGACCCTTTATAAGCTGCACTCACACACACACTCAGGGCTGAGTACTGTTTAGCTTTTGTTTGACCTAGTCTCCTTGTTCCTTGTTCCTTGTTCCTTGTTCCTTGCTCCTTGTTCCTTGCTCCTTGTTCCTTGTTCCTTGTTCCTTGCTCCTTGCTCCTTGTTCCTTGTTCCTTGCTCCTTGTTCCTTGCTCCTTGTTCCTTGCTCCTTGCTCCTTGTTCCTTGTTCCTTGCTCCTTGCTCCTTGCCTGTGTTTCTGACCCTGGACTGTTTCCTTGTTGATGATCGTTTGCGGCCTACCTTGACCTTTGCCTATGAATTGGACTACTCTTTTGCCTTGCCTTCCTGTTTCTGTTTGCTGGTGTTTGACCTATTGCCTGTCCGACTATGCTCTTTTAAATAAAGCCTGCACGTGGATCTCCCACTCCGTTGTCACGCTCCCTACATTACAGAATACTCAGCCAACCAAGATCCAGCGGCTTTTATGAGCGTTTCCAGCCACAAAATGGATCCAGTAATACGTCTTGTCCACCTACGTCAAGATAATTGTACCCTTGAGGACCACATCCAAAAGTTTCTGGACATTGCACATTTATTTGACTTGCCTGACTTTGCTCTCATTGATTTCTTCTGTCATGGATTAAACAAACCACTGCAAGATTATTTAATCAAGTATGGTCCTCGAGGGTCAACCGTTGAACTGTTGGATTTTGCTCTAATGTTAACTGGCTCTTTTCACTGTGGGGGTCGCGGAGGAATGCAACATTACTCCAGTGCCTTTAATGGCGGCCACCACAACACCCAATCAAGTCCCAGTTGATCTTCCTGAGCCAAGTCAAGTCCCAGTTGATCTTCCTGAGCCAAGTCAAGTCCCAGTTGAGCTTTGTGAGGCCAGTCAAGTCACAGTTGGGCTTTGTGAGGCCAGTCAAGTCACAGATGATCTTTGTGAGGCCAGTCAAGTCACAGATGATCTTTGTGAGGCCAGTCAAGTCACAGATGATCTTTGTGAGGCCAGTCAAGTCACAGTTGATCTTCCTGAGCCCAGTCAAGTCACAGTTGATCTTCCTGAGCCAAGTCAAGTCCCAGTTGATCTTCCTGAGCCAAGTCAAGTCCCAGTTGAGCTTTGTGAGGCCAGTCAAGTCCCAGTTGAGCTTTGTGAGGCCAGTCAAGTCACAGTTGGGCTTTGTGAGGCCAGTCAAGTCACAGTTGGGCTTTGTGAGCCAAGTCAAGTCCCAGTTGATCTTCCTGAGCCAAGTCAAGTCCCAGTTGATCTTCCTGAGCCAAGTCAAGTCCCAGTTGATCTTCCTGAGCCAAGTCAAGTCCCAGTTGAGCTTTGTGAGGCCAGTCAAGTCACAGTTGGGCTTTGTGAGGCCAGTCAAGTCACAGATGATCTTTGTGAGGCCAGTCAAGTCACAGATGATCTTTGTGAGGCCAGTCAAGTCACAGATGATCTTTGTGAGGCCAGTCAAGTCACAGTTGATCTTCCTGAGCCCAGTCAAGTCACAGTTGATCTTCCTGAGCCCAGTCAAGACATAGTTGATCTTCGTGAACCTCGCCACGTCTCAGCAGACCTCCCAGAGCTTCGCCACGTCTCAGCAGACCTCCCAGAGTCACGTCATGTGTCCGCTGATTGTCCAGAGTCACGTCACGTCACCGCCAACATTCCAGAGTCTCATCCCGTCATGGCCATCACGCCAGTGTCTATGGACAAGATGGCCACTCCTCCTGAGCCTTCCGACAAGATGGTTGCCACACCTGAGCATTCCGACAAAATGGCTGCCACGCCTGAGCCCTCAGAGACTGCAGCGCTGATCATTATGGTCACAGCCATTTGGTGTGTGTGGGCTGCGCACACATTGGCTCCAGCCCATGAATCAGCTCCAGAGCCCGCTTCAGCCCATGAATCCAATCCTAAGCTTGGTCCAGTCCTAGAATCCAGCCTCGTGGTCGTCCCTGAGTTTCCTGCCTATCTTGAAACAACCATGGAGGTCGTCCCAGAGTTTCCTGTCAGCCTTAACATGACCAAAAAGGACTTTCCAGTCAGCGTCTTGGAGGGCTTTCCTAAGCTCCTGTCTCAGCAGATCTTCCAGAGCAGCTTCTCACTAGATCTTCCAGAGCCTCACCTCGTCAGATCTTCCAGAGCCACGTCTTGTCTCGTCAGATCTTCCAGAGCCACGTCTTGTCTCGTCAGATCTTCCAGAGCCACGTCTTGTCTCGTCAGATCTTCCAGAGCCACGTCTTGTCTCGTCAGATCTTCCAGAACCACATCTAGTCTCGTCAGATCTTCCAGAGCTTCGTCTCGTCTTATCCGATCTTCCAGAGTCTCGTCTCATCTCATCAGATCTTCCAGAGCTTTGTCTCGCTTCATCAGATCTTCCAGAGTCTCGCTTCGTCTCGTCTTATCAGATCTTCCAGAGTCTCGCTTCGTCTCGTCTTATCAGATCTTCCAGAGTCTCGCTTCGTCTCGTCTTATCCGATCTTCCAGAGCTTCGTCTTGTCTCATCAGATCTTCTAGAGCCTTGTCTCATCAGATCTTCTAGAGCCTTGTCTCATCAGATCTTCCAGAGCCTTGTCTCATCTCATCAGATCTTCCAGAGTCTCGTCTCATCTCATCAGATCTTCCAGAGTCTCATCTTGTCTCATCAGATCTTCCAGAGCCTCGTCTCCTCAGATCTTCTAGAGTCTCGTCTCACGTTCTGTGACATTTCCGCCCACTGCTGTCTCCTTCTACTCCCCACCAGAGGTCTCTGTTTCAACATTAAGTCTTTTTCAGTGCACACACGCAGTCACTTCACTCTGGACTACATTTCCCACAATCCCTCACCTAGGAACCAATCATGCACTCACACCTGTTTCCCATCAGTGACCCTTTATAAGCTGCACTCACACACACACTCAGGGCTGAGTACTGTTTAGCCTTTGTTTGACCTAGTCTCCGTGTTCCTTGTTCCTTGTTCCTTGTTCCTTGTTCCTTGTTCCTTGTTCCTTGTGCCTTGCCTTGCCTTGCCTTGCCTAGCGTTTCTGACCCTGGACTGTTTCCTTGTTGATGATCGTTTGCTGCCTGCCTTGACCTTTGCCTGTGAATTGGACTACTCTTTTGCCTTGCCTTCCTGTTTCTGTTTGCTGGTGTTTGACCTATTGCCTGTACGACTACGCTCTTTTAAATAAAGCCTGCATGTGGATCTACGTTACAATATGTTTACTTTTTAATGATTTAGTCCTTTAATTATTAGCAAATGCATAAACATGCAACAAACCATACACAATGAGTAACCTTCAATAAACTAAGTCTTCACCTCTAACGAGGCATTCACAGATGTGTTGAGTGCTCTCCACTGATTACTGGAGTGTATCGTTTATATATCGAATAATTATTTCCAATTAATGTTTGAAGAGCTCCATGCTTAAGATTCTGCGGTGAATTGTTAAACCACGTGATCTTTATCTGAGTAACATTTACTTTGTGAAAAGCCACATCTCATGTATTTTTTAATGCACTACATATGGCCTTGCTGACCAACACCAAATAGAAAATATTATCTGTGGTGATGGTTTTAATATGACATTTATAAGGTTTGACTCTCTTTAACTGTTAATGCCATATAAGGTTTGAATGTTTTGTTAGAAGTTTGACATTGAGTCTATATTAGGTAGGACCCTGCACTATAAAATTTCTTTGGAGGATATATATGTGGCTGAAAAACAGTCTCTTTATACTGTTTGGAAGGCTGGTACCCCAGTACCAGCCTAATATCTTCCTTTCAAACCTCTTATAAAAGTGCAGTCCATGAATGACTCGCACATTTCTGCCTGATTATTGGATAGATTCTGCTGCAAATAGATTAATAGTAGACCTATCCACAGTTCCCTCTGCAGTATATGATTGGCAGGTCGGTGTAGAAAAACCCAGTTAAAATGGTCTCGAGGGTATGAAGAGGAACTTGTTACATCCAAATTGCCAGAGGACTGCAGTTCTGCTTTGTGAGCCATGAAGCTAATGTTTATCTCTGGGCCAGACACAGTCAGCACAGTGTAATGAGCCACACAGCATTGAAATGCCCCAGAGAGGTGAACCTTAGTAATCTGATTTGATAGTTAAAAAATAGTGTTTAATTTGAGTATTTTACATGTTCTATAAATTGTCTTAGAATTGGTAATGGAATGGAAAAAAATGTTCTTGTCATACAAGTCAACAATATTTTTATAAGTTTAATTTACAGATTATATCAAGTTTGTTTGGATTTGGTCGAGACCCATTCAGGATGATTTGCAGACCATTAGTAAACATAATAGATGGGCATTATCACATTGGCAGGGGAATCAGCCAGTCAGTGTTGCATGTTCACATGACTTTTTGTGTGCTATTTACTCTTGACTCTTACTGCAAAAAATCTTTTACTTAAACAGTAGGACAGAGTGTGGCTTTTGACAGAGATTAGCAGGGAGGGTGGGATCGTATGCTTTAAATGCTAGCAGGCTAACGCTAGCATTTCCAGATCACCTACTGCACCTTTATTATATATGATAGGGGCGTAGTTTGTGGGGGGATGGGGGGGGGGGTAACCGCCCCAATATTCAAATACATCAGTTACAACCCCCCCCTCCCCCTCCAATATTTCAACATGAAAATCATAGTAGATCAAATGAAAAATATGTAGAATTCATTTGTTTTGTAACAATAATATTATTCATAATCAAATATGAGTCATAAATCAGACAAAAAATACCCCCCCTCCGATGAACCGATTAGTAACGCCCAACCAATGCGTCGCACTTTTACCAACACAACGCGAGTGGTGCTTTGCAACTGCTGTTTGAATGGGAGAGCATGGGTAGCACCATAAATGAAGCAAAGCGCTGCCCAGCAGACTATATTAAACTGCTGTTCAAAGAGGGACGTTAAAAAGAATAAATCATGTACTGAGAAGGAGATATGAGAATACTGTGTAATAGCTAAGTACACTCCACATATATTTTAGCTAGCTAATCCATTGCAATCTAGCCATAACTATCCATAACAAGTAACCAAAACAGCCATCTGTTATGTTAATTTTTCAGTAGTGTCTGTAATTATCAATAACAACATTATTCACATCAGTGTTTGTTTTCTTCCTAAATTAATCTGACTTTTGAATTAATAGGCTATATGCACCGCTACTTCCTGGTTGTCGTTAAGCCAGCTCGGGCATTTCCGGTTAGCTGTACTGTTAGCTGTACATTCCGTAGTCGCTGTACATCGACACAAAACCATCAATGGTTGACTTTTTAATGTTGTATTCATATTTTAATGTAGTTATCACATTTACCTAATTTGCCAATAAACCAGTTTTATTGATTGCAATAAAGACAAAGCTATTGGGACTGTTTAAATACGCTATGTCTGTAATTAGACACACATTTTTCCCCCCAGCACTTCAAATGTTATTTTTAATGTGATAACCACAAACATTATTTGTTCATCCTTCTGAGATTGTCCCCATTGTAAAACCGAACGTTTAAAAATGTAGGAAATTCAACATTTGATAGAAGGTGGCAGCAAAGTAGCATTTATTTGCGCATATATCAGCCATTTCCTCTAATCGTTTTTCACTTAGTTTTTGACTAAATATTAAACATTATAAAATACCTAGGTTTAAAAAAAAATCAAAAAATCTTAAGAAAAACAATAACTTTTCTTGTGAATGAATGACACAGAAAGCGAGCACCACACTTTCCATTTATCACAGCAGCTGTCAGTCAGTGCAGTGCAAGCTCAGTGATTTCAGCACACTTGTAAAAACACACATTTTATTCAATTAATTTTACTAAAGTGCACAATAAATATTTAATTTTTGAAGCTTTTTTTTTTCTACATAAAACTGTGAAAACTGATGGTCGAATTTAGCCGAGGAGGAACAATGAGGTACGTCTTTATTTATTTATTTTTTTATGCTGTCTTACATTTGAATAACTAAATTAATGCTATGCCTGACTATTTAAGTGACTATATTCTGATTATAAACTAAGTATTACACTACTGATGCTCAACACACCAGCAAATGACATCTCACCAGAAGTTTTCGAGCTGGCTTACATTATTGCGGAAGTTCTAAAGAACGCTCTGTGCATATATAGCAGAGATTGTATATAATGGGGAGATAAGAGGGTCTGTATCTGTTACCATTGGAGAAACCGTAACAGCTAACTTAATCACGTGCGGCTCTTCTCAGCCTATTGTGTAATGGCAGTGACATCAGACGCAACGTTCCCTAGTCTGCCTTCTCTTTATAAAATACATTTTTATCAAGTATTGTTTAGTGTAAAACATGCTGAAGATTAGCAAACAGGCTGTCAATTAATTAAATGATTAGCTATTTCCCCACAAAAGCGGTTTAATCACCATAGCGAAGCCTCTCATCCATTGACATCCGTTCAAAAAACAGCCTGGTCTCCTTCCCTGCGTACCGCCAGGGGCGGGGCGTTAGCATTAGCCGTTACGTTTTTTTGGCTAAAGGTTGCTGGCTTGCCTTCCAGTGGCTTTGTATATAGTCCATTGGCTGAATGAACGATTTAAGTATCTCACTTATTAAAACAGCGAATCGCTGCCACCTACTGGCGGTTTCAATATTTAACATAATTTCTTTCTTTTTAGAATCTCTCAGTTATGTTAGAATTTGATGAATGATTATACATAAATTTCATAAAGTTATGAGGTGTATAAGCTCTTAACATGTTTTTATAACAGATTCAAGGTAAATAGTGGTGTATCTAAATCCCATGTTTACAGTTGTTCAAGAGCTGATGTGTTTCCCTTTCAAAAAGATTAAAGTGCATTAAGGTGGAATGTAAACATTTCAAAATAAATGTTACCTTTCATATTTTTATATGTTGAATTTGTAATCAGTTAAAGCATGTGTTCATTTCGACTCATTTTAATCAAACAATCTATTGATCATAAATGCTTGTAGAGAGATAGATAAATAGATAGATAGAAAAGAAGAAATAAATTATTCAATAAAACTACACATAAAACAGATTATTATTCCATAAAAAGTAACTAAGTATAGCAATTAGTTACTTTTTTAGGGAGTAATGCAATATTGTAATGCATTACTTTTAAAAGTAATTGTCCCCAACACTAATCACCACATTAACAAATTCTTTTTTTAGGATGTTTAGATTTTTTTTTTTTTTTTTTTTTTTTTTACAAGAAAATAGGACAAAATACTGATGTAGAAAAGTTTTAACACAATTTCACTACAACTTACAGGCTGCATTGCTGCCCAGGGAATGCATTTCAAACCCTGTTGTGCTCTCTTTGAGGGTAGACACACCTTTTGATGGACATCGGAGTGATGGCTCCACTCTCTGAATGTTATCTGCTTTGACCAAATCTGTTGAGCAGACTGTAAAGTGCACTTTCAATTCCTCAGAACCATTGTTCCCTGTCCCACAAAACGCTGTTATTGCAGCCTCGTTTTGAAGCAGAATCTTGACTCGAATAAAATAGATCTGTTTTTTTATGTACTGGTTTATTCTTGAAGTTTTTCAGGTACAATATCCACTACTGACAAGCCAGGACATTTACTGCCTTTTCATGAACCGAGAATGGAGTATCATTGTGCTAAATGTCTTTATTTACTCATCACTGTCACTGCTAACTACCGGTCTAAAAAACTTCAGAATGTGTGTAAAACCTTTTGCCAACAGGTCTAGTCTTCAGATCATATTGTAGGTCTAATATTGATTTTTTTTCTTTCTTAAAATAGTCATTGACCAGCGAGCAATAGGTAATTATCCTGCTATTCAAATGACAAGAAGCTCAACAATGTTCATTTAAAATGACCCTTTGTGACAGAACATTTCTCTAATTAATATTATGCAAATACAAGAGTACATATGGCATTGGGAAGAATGGTAAAGTAATTATGGATTATGATGTTTGAAGATACATAAAACTAATTTCCTTATGCAAATTAATCCAATTAAAAATACCTAACCTTCCTTACAATCTCACTCTTTAATTTGAATATGAATACTCTATACTTCACTCCTAAAATTAGTTAATGAACTCCAAAACAGTAACTTAGAGTTTGGAATTTGCAATACAGTGGGGGGAAAATTAGCTTGAAAGATTTTATTGCATTGTTGCCATGGCACACTCTTGTGCATCTTATTTTATGAAACTAGGCTTTATGAAACTCACAGTATACTGAAAATGCAACTATGGTTATATGTATCAAGGGACACACTAAGTATGCTCTGTGAACCCTCTTCTTCCAATGCCTGACTCTGAAATGTCCTGTTTATGATTACCTCGAAAGCCCTCCAATCAGTGTACATTGTTACTTGGTCATCAGTTTTAAAAAAAAAAAAAAAACTCTCAAGTACAACAAACACTTCGGTCCACCCCAGTATAGCACAGCTCAAAAATACAAATGAATAATTAATACACTGATCAGTCCAGCATAAAAAAAGGGACCAAAATCCCAAGCTAAAAATGTTTGTTTGTAATCACTGAGCCTTACACTGATTGCAGATATCACTTATGTGATATGATTTCAATCAAGAAGGTCATTTAGGTCATCTAACTTTTGACATATAGGTCAACTGGTTTTGCTTTTGGACATAAAATTTTACACGGTGGTGACCAAAATAGAACCAAAATTATTTATCATACGAAAGTACATACAAATGTAGGGAAGCCTCAGAGTAAAAACAATAAAGAGGTAATTGTGCCTTTATTTCTTATAATTGTGAGTTAGGTTACACTTATAAAATCCGATGCCATCCGATAAAATCCGATGGCTCAGTGAGGCCTGCATTGACAGCAAGATCATTTCTTTTTTCAATGCCCCGAAAGCTACTGAAGACATATTTAAAACCGTCCATTTGAGTACAGTGGTTCAAGCTTAATATTATAAAGTGACGAGAATACTTTTTGTGCGCCAAAAACCAAAAACTTTATTCAACAGTATCTAGTGATAAGCGATTTCAAAACACTGCTTCATGAAGCTTCGAAGCTTTACAAATCTTTTGTTTCGAATCAGTGGTTTGGAGCACCAAAATTACGTGATTTCGGTAAACGAGGCTTTGTTATGTCATAAGTGTTTCGAAATTTCAATAGTTCACCTGACTTTGGCAGTTTGATAAGTGCTCTGAATCACTAATTCGAAACAAAAGATTCAACACAAAAAAGGAAATGATCTTGCTGGCAATGGAGGCCTCACTGAGCCATCGGATTTTATCAAAAATATCTTAATTTGTGTTCCGAAGATGAACGAAGGCCTTACGGCTGTGGAACAACATGAGGGTGAATAATTAATGACAGAATTTTCATTTTTGGGTGAACTAACCCTTTAATGCATTAATTAACATTAAAGGCCCGTTCACACCATCTTTTTTGTGTTTTGTGCAATATAACGATAAAGATATAGTTCTAAAAAATCATTCTAAATGTAAAAGAATAGCAGAGTACACACCACAACTATAACAATAACGGCACAGAGAAAGGATATCATTGGAATCATTTTCTAGAATGCTTTTGTCCAGCTGTTGAAATATAAAAACATTGACAGCCAATCAGAATCCAATCAGAGCTAGAGCATTTAAAGCAGCAGACGACAGTGTATGTGTATGTGTATGTGCTTAGAATAAACAGAGCGATATCGTTCGCTGGTGTGGATGCTAATATGGTTGTCATTATAGTTATCGGTCTTGGTGTGAATGGGCCTTAAAGGGTTAGTTCACCCAAAAATAAAAATTCTGTCATTAATTACTCACCCTCATGTCGTTCCACACACATAAGACCTTCGTTCATCTTCAGAACACAAATAAAGATATTTTTGATGAAATCGTTCCTCAATTGACAGCCTACGCAACTACCACTTTCAAGCCACAGAAAGGTAGTAAAGACATCATTAAAGTAATCCATGTGACTCCTGTGGTTTAACCTCAGTTTACGAAGTGACGCAAGTGCTTAGTTTGTGTGAAAAAACATAATTTACCACTTAATTTTACAAAATATTAATCTCAGACTCGCGTTCATGTAACAACGTCCACTCTCATGTCAACACAACACACATGCATTGAATGGAGAAAATAAATATTTCATAATGTCACTGGATCATAATTTCTTATGTAGTTTTGTTCATGTTTTTTGAGTTTGATGAGTTTGATTAGCTGCTCCACCTTCAATGTCAACAACAAGATATGGGAAACACATTCCTTTCTACTTTTTATTTATCTACTTAAATTTAAAATGATTTTGTCTCTGCTGTCTGAGAACCACTGATCTAGTAGGTTACATTCTTAAAACTTTTTTTTTTTTTTTTTAAGTTTTGAAGTTGGTCAGTTGACAGGACAGGGTTATCCTTCAGTGTGTACTTTTGAGGATTTTTAAATATTAACAGAGCACCGTTAAATCAACACTCACCGCAAAAACATTTGCGTATTTCTTGTGCTTGCCTCTTCAGCACAGAAAAGACTGCAGCACCAGCATTCAATAGATCATTCTTTGCACATCCATAAAATACCCCTACAGGCAAAACCCATTCAGAAGCATCATATAAATTAAACAAAAGCTAATTAGCAAAGCAGTAAATAAAATGCATTATGTATTTTGTTATAAAACTGTAATGTTTTATATCTACACGAGTTGGACAACTGCTTTCTATTTCGATATGCCCTGAACAGCAAGGAAACACAAATAAAGGCAATAAATACCACAATGCCTCTGATGTTGACAGATTTCTCAAAATATATAACAGATATTTCATTCAGTCAATCTTGAAAGAGAAGCTGACAGGATCATAAAGGATCATCACGATCAGACATGGAGGTTTATTTTATTCCATCAGAGAATGACTCACTGTATCTGCCAGAGAGCTGCACTTTAATACAACACTGCAGTTAGCAGGAGAAAAAAAAAAAACCCTGGTAAAATGGTTGCGTTTCACTAGGCAATGAATAGATGGTGTAGTTTATCATTGAGACTGTCATCATGACTGAAGCGAATGCCTTCTTAGAACACATGCACATTTATATGTTTGTAGATGTACAAAAAAGAAATTGTTTTTTCACCAGTGTGACTTAGGAGATGACATGCAATTACAAGTACAATTGTCGCACTACTACACCTAATGAAATCATATTGTCTTTAAAAATGTAGTTAGCTACCTTCTAAGATATCTCTGAACCATCGAACCTCATAAGTGAACCTCACTGGGTTTGAATGCACTACATAGGTAACAACACAAAATAGTGCTCCAGAGTCCAGACTAGACTCACAATTTATTTCAATAGAGTATGATGTTAGCTTGTTGCTAAGCTAACAGAATAATGCTGTGTTCACATTATGTCATATTAAATGTAACTACGAGATTACAACACGTGATGCTCTACTCAGAGCTGTTCACGTCCTCAGACTTGGAAGTATGCATTTCTCTGGCAACATTATCAATGCCAAATTGCATCTGCAGTTGTCACGTGGTACAGTCGGAACTCTCAGAAAATTCCCAGTTTACAAGTTGTAATGAGTTCTACAAGGAAGTGAACGCTTTTTACAACTCATAATCTCATAAAGTAATTGCTTTCAATTTGACTAAAACAAGTTATTATAAGACTGCTTAATTAAATTACACTCAAAACATGAATTGTTTTCTGCTTGTACAATTTACTTTATTAAAATGAGCAAATGCAGCACAATACTTAAATTTCTTTTCAAATTTAATTTAATTGCGTTCACTTTATTTTGTAAAAAGGCAGTTTACTTTGGTTAGTTCACCCAAAAATGAAAATTCTGTCATTAATTACTCACACTCATGTCGTTCCACACCCATAAGACCTTCGTTCATCTTCTGACCTTCATTCATCTTCAGAACACAAATGAAAATGTTTTTGATGAAATCTGAGAGCTTTCTGTCCCTCCATAGACAGCTACGCAACTGCCACTTTGACGTTTCAAAAAGTTCTTAAGGAGATTGTAAAACTAATCCATATGAATTGAGTGGTTTAGTCCAAATTTTCGAAAGAGACGATCGCTTACCTATGTCTGTGTGTGTTTCTATCTTTTAACGAATCTGTGAGATTAATTCCTTCAAAAACAGTGATTTATAAAACAGATAGTTCCGGCCCTTGATTCTTATTGGTTGAGCCGCATTCGAAGCCGTTGTAAAATTCCCGAAAACATACAGCTGACCGCATTACATGTATCGCTGCACCACTGAGTGTCTTACCAACCACTAGCAACATAATTATGTTTGTTCTCTATTGATTTTGTTCATTGAATCTTTCTGCATTATATAGAAGAGTACTGTGAAAGAGATATTGAGAGACCGAGTGTATTACCTGCATTCAAATTTAGCATTTTCCTTCAGGTCATCAGAGTTCATAATAAAAATGTTCATAATAAAAAATCTGTTTAAATATCCACTGTGATCTTGTCCTTTTAACATTCAATGGGTTTTCCAGTGCCCTGCTGACACTGACAGCGCTAGTCAAAGCATTTGTGATTTGCATCTTGTTCCATGTTCACAAGTTATATACAGTATTTGTATTTGTATACAGTATTTATATAAAAGTATTTGCGACTGAGTGACTCCATGCCACCATCTAATGGCGTGATAAATGTAACTTCTGTTGCTGTTCACGGTCAGGGACTATTTTTTTCTAGTGGAAGAAAGGCTTTTAATGATTTTACTTCATGAAAGTTGTATTGATACATATTTTTTGGTTTTAATATTTGTATTGTGTGGTAACCGTTTTATACAAACAATAAGCCCTGTAAAGCCGTCATTTACAACGAATTTATAACAGCTAAAGGGGTTCTAACAACACCCCTTAGCTGTTATAAATTCACTGTAAACCACGGCTCCCTGGGGCTTATTGTTTTAGTTACCCCCTCGTTGCTAAGAAATATTATGTAGTGAGGCTATTTTGTTAATGCCGTTGATAAGTTTCTGTGATCCTGAATGTTTCTGTGTGTGTAGCACAATCTACATGGTTCGAATAGATGGATGATATTATCTATAACGATTAGTGTTTTAGCATTGTTTAAAATCAACATGCCCCTTTTCAACATCACAACTCTGTATGACCTAGAATTACAAGTTTCCCACTTGTAAATACAACTTCGCTTGGTGATTCGTAACTCATAATTAGAATATTTCGAACTCCACTTGAAGGGCTCAGTTCCACTACACAAGGTATTTGAGTTGAATTATTTTGTAACTCAATTCAATATCAAATCATATCAAATTAAACCACTTACCTACCTTTTGGAAAAGCCTTTCATGTTGGGAATGTACCTGAATGAATAAGTGATCTATAAGTAATCTTATATGTATTTTACATTTATGCATTCATGCATTTTGCAGATGCTTTTATCCAGAGGAACTTGTAAGAGTATTCAAAGCATACTTTTTTTTTTTTTTTTTGGTTTTCATTTTCCCTGGGATTCGAACCCCTGACCTTGGTGATGCAACTCCTAGTTTTTCTAAAAAACCTGTTTATATGCACCACAGAATCACATTTAATCAGGCTTTCCGACAGGGTATCTGTAGAGAGAGGTCCCCAGACGGAGTGAACTATTCTTTCTACATAGCGATATTTTTGATAGAGAACTCTGTAAGCAAGGATGATCTGAAGCGGTGATTTGAAACAGCCTAGAATGCTTTGTGTTTTTTTTATGCATGCCTCCACATCTATTGTGGAGGCCTGATAAATTGCTTAATGCCTTTTAAATCTGCCACTGCCATTGCACTGATACCACTGGGCTAGAGGAAATGTGTGGCACCCCAGTATGAGGAATTTATGAGTTTTGTCAGCATTCATTACGGCCATAGCCTCAAGGCAAAACAAAGGGAATTCAACTGTCTTGGCTCTCTGTTCCTCCTGTGGTTCCCCGGAGAGTTCAATGGCACACAGCGGTCAACCTGCGCACACAAACACACACATACACAGTCTCACCAGTGGATAGGATTTGCGGTTCAGTGCTCTTATGTGCTACAGGGATCAGGCTGAGCTGTGACCAGCCTTCACTACAGGGAAGCTTCAATCATCCAATATACAATCTCTCACATTTCCTTGTTTTGTATGATTTATGTTGGACCTAGAAAGATGGAAAAATCCTTAGAAAACAACTGTCTGAATGGACTCTTTTCTTAAAGAGATCTCAGAATGTCAGAGTGCCTGAAGAGTTAGGGATGCACAATATAGCCTAGTGCAATGGTTCCCAACCTTTTTTACGCCAAGGCCCACCTCCTCTCGAATCAATACTACACGGCCCACACACACCCTTTTTTTTTTTTCTTCCCACAAAAACATTTGTATTGTAGTGTTATTTTTCAACCCCATGTTACTATTTAATGAAGAAACTCAAGATAGATTTAAACCTTCAGAGTTATTTTTTGCAAACATACTTTGCAGAAATTCTTTACAACTTAAAAGTACTTACTCTGCTCACTTATACAGCAACTTAAACAAATAAGCACAAATCAACCTGCCATACCAAACAAGACCACAGGGAGATACCAAAGGACTGAATTTAGATACTATGCGGATCCATTCAAAATTATTATACGCATATAACACCACTGATCCTCTCAAACTTCTGCAAAACACACTGTTTGGTCTCAACATCCATTAAAAAAACCCACAGTTCATTAATTTAATTAACTACGCGAATATATTGAACTGTGTTCATGCAGAAATACGAAGTTATAGGGACCAGTGAGTCCAGAGCGCACGTGCGGTTTGTTTTCGCATAATAACGAACTCGCGCGTGACCGCATGCCTTATAGACTCCTGTATGTCACTGTAATTGTCTTTGCCTTCATTACAATCGTCATCCATCAAAACTGAGAGATTTTTCGTTTTGAGCCACTGTTTCAGTCTGTATTTCACACAGCACGATGAGAAACAGTGATCTGAAACAACCACAAAATACGTACGAGAGAGATAGTGCTTTGTTTTACATGTATTTTTTATTAATTTAATTTTTTTGTAACGTATTAATAATTAAATTGATGAATTTAATATATTTAAATTTATCTTGCAGCCCACCTAGAGGATCACTGGCCTAGTGGTGTACCATATCGGTTATCAACCAATATTAGTTTTTTTTTTTTTTTCTGTATCAAATTTACTGTACTACACTAACGAAAGCCAAATTTTTAGCACTTTTTACTGTATCAGTCTTTTTTTATGGACCCTTGAACAATGCACACAGCCGTATTGCACCATCAGCCCATTTCACAGCGCGGTTTCTCGGCTGTCACAGAGGATGCAATGCATTAAAGCGGATTGAGATATTAGAGGTATACTGCCCTAATGAAAGCGATCAAAAGATCTTTATTAATTTATTCACATCCATAATCTTGTTTTCTTCATAGTAAAATGGCAGTCGCACAAAGGAAACAGGTTATATATAAACCGGAAATTGTAACGCGTGAGCATGCAAAAAATTCCTGTGCGCACATGAAAAGTTTCTTGTGCACTTGCAGTAGTTTCTCGTGTACACGCGAAAGTCTGTATACTTTTTATTTCTGCAAAGGTCCCTTTACGGGCTCTATAGAGCCATTTAATTGTTAGAAAAAAACAAAAAGCAACAAAATTCACCATAAGAAATACTGTGACAATGTTTCCGGTATTACAGGATGATATATTGCTTCCTGTATATTTTACTTATAACTTATAACTGTATATAATTAAAGTAATGTAATGTTAACTTCCAACATCTGCTTTTTACCTTAAAATGTACAGATAACCAGGGCTTGACATGAACTTTTTTGCTCACCAGCCACTGTAGCTCCAAAGTTACTAGCAAAAGTCAAAAGTACCGACTACTAAAAGTCGATACTGGCAACGATACTGAGCGTTGTGTTCACACGCTCAACAGATATGTCAGACATTGATCAGTGCTTCAAAAACATGTTGTAAATAGACATCAATGACGCTCTTCACCGAGCGCATGCACACGGGAGCGTTTGAAAGCAGGCGTCTATTAGCGGACAGGTTCACTGATAGATGCCTGCCTTCAAACGCTCCTGTGCGTTGATCATTGTAGCCAATCACAGACACATATGTTGAGCACGTGAACACAATGGCCAATCAGAGGTGTTTATGAATCTGCTAAACAGCGCTCAAAGCATAACATTTTTAAAACTTCAGTATCAACTTGGTATCAAAGTTGGTACTTTTGACAATACTACTAGCCAGTCATTGGCCATAATTTTGACATCAGTACCATGGGGAAAAACTGCAATATAGATATTTTTTTATATTTTCACACATAAAAAAATATTTATATAAACACACATCTAAGGCCACTGTTGGATTTTAAAGAAGAACAGTGTGAAAGTGATTCAGTGGCTCCTGATCCAAACCCAATCGAACACCTATGGGGAATTCTGAAGAGACAAGTTGAGCATCATTCTCCATCCAGCATCCAGTCTCTAAAAGAGGTCATTCTTGAATAATGGAAAAAGATAGATGTTGCAAAATGTCGCCAACTTGTTCATTCCTTGCCAAGAAGACTTAGTGCTGTCATTAAAAATCATGGAGGCCATACAAAGTACTAGATGCAGTAGTTTTTGTTGTGGGGTGTACTCATTTTTGCATCACCCTAATTTGAGTAAAACTGAAAAATGTGTAATCTAAGTTATATTATTAACCTTACTTCCATGTTAAAAGTTAAACAGATGTTATATTAAACTTAGTCTTGTCAACATTTTAGCAATTGTTTTTGTGTTCATTGAGATATTGTTTAAAATGTTACTTTTCAAAGGGGGTGTACTCATTTACACTGAGCACTGTATTTAAAGTCATAAAATCAGTCATAAAATGAAAATAATTATTGGCCATAATTTTAATATTGCAAGGTTAAGTATGTGACACCAACATTCAATAATCCATTAAATGTATTATTAATAATTATTGGAAAAAACAATTTATCTAAATTCATATGGGTCATTAGCATAACTGTATGCTGTTTACAGTTGCCAAACAAAGTAGCAACTCTACACATAGAATTCAGAGTCTGAACTTTCCTCTTCATAAACTAGACAGTCAGATCCTGAGCAAGTCTTTTACAGTGTTGTAAACTGAAATTTATTGATTAAAAATGAAGCCTGGGAATGCAAAAACGTCTCGGTTACGACTGTAACCTTAGTTCCCTGAAGAGGGAACGAGACGTTGCGTCGAGAAATTGACGCTTTGGGAACGCAACGCGTGATGTCGTCATGAAGCACGTGTGAAATCCGTCCAATGGTGTGTCGAGACGTCAGAAGCAGGTGACGTCACGGCCAGGAAGCTATAAAGCACGCTCAAACAAAGCAACGCTAGCTTAAAGTGTCTGAGGTAAGCGCTGACAGGCGTGCCGGAAGTATGGCAGGGCGACGCAACGTCTCGTTCCCTCTTCAGGGAACTAAGGTTACAGTCGTAACCGAGACGTTCCCTTTCAAGGGAACTCGCGTTGCGTCGAGAAATTGACGCTTTGGGAACGTTAATACCCACGCCGCCATAGTTACAAGGGCCTGTCTGGTGTGGCTCGTCAGTCGCCAGAGAGAACCCGGGCCCCGGGGGAGCTAAGGTCAAGTTGATAAAACCTGACGAATGTGTGCGGTGAGGACCAGCCTGCCGCATCACAGACGTCGTGTAAAGAGGCTCCCGAAAGAAGGGCTTTGGAGGCCGCCATACTTCTGGTAGAGTGGGCTCGGACTGCTAGAGGTGACGGCAGTCCGGCCGACTCGTAAGCAAGTGAGATAGCCTCGACTAACCACTTACTCATCCTCTGCTTAGACGCCGGGGCCCCTTTATTGGGGGACCCGAAGAGGATAAACAATTGCTCAGTCTTACGCCACAGGGCAGCTCTGTGGACGTAAGCATCTAGGGCCCGAACAGGGCAAAGCAAATTAAGGCGTTCCTGGTCTGACGTCCTGAAGGGAGGAGGACAGAAGGCCTGCAGTACAATGGGGCTAACCACATTAGTGGGAACTTTAGGAATGTAGCCAGGTCTGGGGTGAAGGAAGGCTTTCACCATACCAGGTGCAAATTCTAAGCACGAGGGAGCAACCGAAAGGGCCTGTAGATCTCCTATTCTTTTCAAGGAAGATATGGCGAGGAGGAACAGTGTTTTTAGGGTCAAAAACTTAACTGGAACCTCCTCAATCGGTTTAAAGGGGGCTAGGGATAGGCCTTGGAGCACCACGGCCAAATCCCATGCCTGAACCCTCGTGCGTACCGCGGGCCTCAGCCTCAGGGTGCCACAGAGGAAGCGAGTAATAAGTGGGTCTCTACCAAGAGAAGAACCAGCCAAGGGTATGTGGTAAGCCGCAATGGCCGCCACATAAACCTTTAGCGTGGAGGGAGATAACCCTGCAGTGAACCGTTCCTGCAGAAATTCCAAGACCGTACCAACGGGACAGGAAACTGGATCAAACTGACGAATACTGCACCAAGAAGTGAAAAGTTTCCACTTCAGGGCGTATAGCTTCCTCGTGGAGGGAGCTCTAGATTGGAGAATGGTCCCTACAACCTCGGTTGAGAGACCGGAATCTATGAGCTGGGCCCCCTCAGAGGCCAAGCCCACAGGCTCCAGAGCTCTGGGCGGGGGTGGAAAATCGTGCCCCCCTGCCTGGGACAGAAGGTCCCTCCTGACGGGAATCTCCCAGGAAGAGCCGTCCAGGAGAGATACTAGGTCCGAGAACCACACTCTGCCCGGCCAGCGCGGGGCTATCAAGGTGAGCCGGACGTGGTCCCGGCGAACTCTTTCTAGAACTCCCGGGAGCAGAGCGATCGGGGGAAATGCGTACAGACGAAGCCTCGGCCACGTCTGTACCATAGCATCCAGTCCGAGAGGAGCTGGATGCGTGAGGGAGAACCAGAGTGGACAGTGAGAAGTCTCTCGAGACGCAAACAGATCCACCTGAGCCTGGCCGAACCTTTCCCAAATTTGCTCCACCACCTCGGGGTGGAGCCTCCATTCCCCGGGCCTCAGCCCCTGCCTCGACAGGACGTCTGCTCCAACATTCTGGACCCCGGGGATATAAGCTGCCCTGAGTGACAGAAATTTCCCCTGGGACCACAGGAGGATTCGGCGCGCCAACTTGGAGAGTGGGCGTGACCGCAGACCCCCCTGATGATTTATATAGGCGACTACCGATGTGTTGTCTGACCGGACAAGAACATGGTGGCCCCTGAGATCTGAGAGAAAAGTCTTGAGGGCCAGAAGGACAGCCAGCATCTCCAGGCAGTTGATGTGCCAGGAGAGGTGGTGAGCGCCCCACAGACCTTGAGTCGAGCGTCCATCTAGGACCGCTCCCCAGCCCGTGAGGGAAGCATCTGTCGTTAGCATTTTGCGACGACAAGGAGCTCCCAGCACGGGCCCTTGGGATAGAAACCAGGACTTCTTCCAAATGGCCAGGGCACGTAGACAACGCCGCGTGACCTTGATCATGCGAAAAGGATTTCCCCTCGGGGAGAATCCCCTGGTTCTGAGCCACCACTGCAGGGGTCTCATGTGCAGCAGACCAAAAGGTATCACGTTGGATGCCGCTGCCATCAGCCCCAACAGCCTCTGAAACTGTTTTACAGTGAGTGACTGGCCTAGCTTTAACCGGCTTACGGTAGAAAGGATTGATTCGATGCGAGCAGGAGAAAGACGCGCCTGCATCGCAACAGAGTCCCAAACCACGCCCAGAAAAGTGGTTCTCTGAACTGGAGAAAGCATACTCTTCTTGGCGTTGAGCCTCAACCCCAGGCTCTTCATGTGAGCGAGGACGACATCTCGATGCCGAGCCGCTAACTGTTGTGAATGAGCCAGAATCAACCAATCGTCTATATAATTGAGGACGCGAATGCCCTGAAGACGTAGAGGTGCGAGAGCTGCATCCATACATTTGGTGAATGTGCGGGGTGATAACGCTAGGCCGAATGGAAGAACCCGATATTGGTAAGCTTTGCCCCCAAAAGCAAACCTCAGGAACTTCCTGTGATGTGGAAGGATGGAGATATGAAAGTATGCGTCCTTGAGGTCGATCGTAACAAACCAGTCCTCGGACCTGATTTGAGATACAATCTGCCTCAGTGTCAACATCTTGAACTTGAGTTTCATAACGGACTGGTTCAGTTGACGAAGATCTAGAATAGGACGCAACCCGCCATCCTTCTTTGGAACAATAAAGTAACGGCTGTAGAAACCGTTCTCTGCATCGGAGGGAAGTACATAATCTATGGCTCCTTTCTCCAATAGAGTTTTTACTTCTTGTTCCAGAACCAGAGCCTGCTCGGGGCCCACCACAGTGGGTAGGACCCCCATAAACCGGGGCGGGCGAGACCCGAACTGAATGGCATAACCTTTTTCGATTGTACGCAGGACCCATTGAGAAATATTTGGCAGTAGCTACCACGCTGTCAGATATTCTACTAAGGGAACCAGTCTCTCGAGACTGGCCTCTGGTATATCTTGAATAACCAGTTCGGTGCCCCGATGCGGCGCACCGGCAGGGGGCAACCGAACTGATCGCTCTGAGACCCTCCTCGGAGGGAGCGAACACCCCAGCACCGCTAAACTTACGGGCGGATGCTTGAGTGAATGTTCGCTGGGGGCCGCTGCGCCCTGGAATACCCGAGATGGCAGGGTTGGCAGAACGGCCCCCTGAGGGCACTGAAGAGAAGTGAGCGCTGTGCGCTGAGGTGTAAAACACTTCTCTCCGGAGGGGACTGCCCTCAAAGTCCTGACGCTGCTGGCGTCAGGGCTTTTTCCCCGCAGCCTTCTTGGCAATAAGGACGGATCGCAGATCCATCCTACCCCTCGAAGGCTGCGGTTGAGACCGACCACCCGTCCCCCCGTGTCGCTGAGGGGGAGTACGGGTGGTAACGCTCTGCTTCTGGGCAGCACGATGTTGTTGTGAGGAGCTGGCTTTAGAAGTGTGGGGCTGCTGGTGTTGTTGAGCAGCCCCGGGGGTATGAGAGCGGCGGGGGAGGAGCTTCTGGAACGCCGCCGCTTGTTTATTAGCCTCCTGGAACCTCTCAACGACCGTATTGACAGCGTCGCCGAAGAGGCCAGGAGGCGTAAGCGGGGCGTCCAGCAGGAAATGCTTGTCCTTATCTTTGATGGAGCTAAGGTTCAGCCATAAATGCCTCTCCGTGGCCACCAGGGCTGCCATGGCACGACCGACAGATTTGGCCGTCTCCTTGGTGGCCCGGAGAGATAAATCAGCTGCCCGACGTAGCTCATCGACTACGTCGGGAGTCATTCCCCCGCCCTCATCGATATCCCCCAAAAGTTCGGCTTGGTAGGCCTGCAGCACGCCCATAGTGTGAAGGCATGCCGCAGCCTGACCAGAGGCCTGATAAGCTTTGCCCACCAAGCTAGATGTAACCCTGACGGGCTTGGTGGGCAGTGTCGGGGCCTTTAGGGGCGATGCCGATTGTGGAGAGAGATAGCTAGCAAGCGTCTCCTCCACCTTTGGCATCGTCCCATACCCGTGCTCCTTGAGCCCCACTATCGATGCATAGTGCGTGGTTTGAGCACTATGCACGCGATAGGAGGCCGGTTTCTTCCAGGACCTCGACACCTCAGTGTGGAGGTCTGGAAAGAAAGGGAGACCCCGACGGGGAGGCTGCGCTCGCGAGGGCAGGAAGCGCTCATCCAATTTACTTTTAGGACGAACGTCCTGCCTCTCGGCCGGCCAGTCGATATTTAATTTGGCCACAGCACGAGTTATAACCTCCACCAGCTCCTCATAGGCCGGAGAGTGGGATGGCGAGTCCTCACTCTCTGCTATGTCGGTGCTCTCCACATCCAGCTCCTCGGAGCTGGATACATTGAGCACCGGTGCTTCACTCAGTGTGGAAGGAACCGCAAAGCGTGCTTCCAAACACTGAGAAAAAGCACTGGATCTGTCAGGTGAGGGCTGAGATAGGGCGGGGCCCGTCTCAAACCCCTCTGACAGATCCATTTGCGATCCCCAAGATCTGGATCGGCGCTGTGCCTCGGCAGCAGCGGGACCCGAACCCTGGGGAACGCGAGCCTGAGCGCCCTCCTCAAAGAGCGCCAGGCGGGAGCGGAGCGTCCGCAATGGAAGACGGTCACAGTGCTCACAGCCAGCACCCTCGAGTGCTGACCGGGCATGCTCCGCTCCCAAGCAGGCAACACAAAGATCATGTGTATCCCCGCCCGTGATGTAAGGTGGGCAGGGATGAACACAGGATCTAAACTGCTTTTCGGCCATGATAAAGAGGAATAATAGTGACAGACAACACCAAATAAGACATACGAGACACAGAGCGCAACTGAAGACACAGAAGCTAGCGTTGCTTTGTTTGAGCGTGCTTTATAGCTTCCTGGCCGTGACGTCACCTGCTTCTGACGTCTCGACACACCATTGGACGGATTTCACACGTGCTTCATGATGACATCACGCGTTGCGTTCCCAAAGCGTCAATTTCTCGACGCAACGCGAGTTCCCTTGAAAGGGAACACAGAGTCACATACAACAGCTCAGAGAGGTACTACCAAGCTTGTTATCATGCTGTTATACAATAACTCGCTGCAGAATTTGCTACCTTTAAGAATGCTAAAGTTGGCAGCCTGCCACGGATAATGATATCAAAAGTGAATTTGATGCGTGGAATTCAATCGTTGCAAAGAAAACTGGCTGGGAGATTAAAATTAGGTTCTAAATGCTATCTGTGGCTGCCTTAGAATGAGGATTGACATGAAACACTCGGAAAAAAGATGCAAATAGATTGAGCAATTAGATGGCATTCTGTCTGCTCGGTTACTTGTACTGCCATGGCAATACAGACAGGGCTGATAATGCACTACACTGTTCCAATCCCTGCACTTCTCTGCTGTAATTTTCAGTTTATTTTTCCATAGTTTTCTTTTTCTACACTGCTACAACTAGTACACAGCTATATGCTGCTATTCTTTAGTTAAGAATTCGATTACACTCAGCATTTAAACAGAGAAGTCTATGCTTTGGTCTCTCAGGTCTGCTATGAATAGGGCTATTGATATGGATAGCTTCGCCTCTCTTTGGTGTTTCAGAAAAAAATTTGTATTTGTCAATGTAATTAATGAGTCCGCCAGTTCATAATTCTTGATAGTGACTGCTGAGTAAAAAGAAACCATAAACGAACAAAAAAAGAATGTTTTTGTTGCAACCTTGAGCTACACTTGATTAAATAAGTGCTTGTATAGAACTGGATGTGGAACAAAAACATTTTGACTGGAATAGAGCTACAAATCACTGTAACAACTTGCAAAGTTTTGGATTTTTTAACAAAAGTGTTTCCCCATCCTCTTCAAAACTGTACCATGCTATGCCATATCTAATTGAAATAGTACTTGGTGTTTTCTTCTAGTTGGCATACCATGATTCTGAATGACTATCATAAACATACAGTATACCATCCCTGTTAAACCCCAAGAAGTGCATCCATCCATCATAAAAAATAATCCACACGGCTTCAGGGGGTTAATAAAGGCCTTCTGAAGCGAAGCGATTGGTTTTTGTGAGAAAAATATCTATAATTAAAACTTTATAAACTAAAATAACTAGCTATCCTGTGCTTCCATGTTCGTCATTACGTCATGTGTCCGGTTAGAGGTTACTCTTCTGCCGCAAATCGAAGCATACGGCCGCCTGCTGGAAACTAGACTTGATAATAAAGTTTTAAATATGAATATTTTTCTTACAAAAACCAATCGCTTTGCTTCAGAAGGCCTTTATTAACCCCCTGTAGCTGTATGGATTATTTTTATGATGGATGGATGCATTTTTTGGACTTCAGTACCATTATAAAACTTGGAAGAGCCAGGATATTTTTGAATATATCTCCGATTGTGTTCGTCTGAAAGAAGATAGTCATTTACACCTAGGATGGCTTGAGGTTAAGTATTTCATGGGATAATTTTTATTTTTGGGTGAACTATCCCTTTAATATGTATATTTTTTGGAGTCATCTGCACGTAGTTATTTATATTGCTATTGCAATTAATTATAGTAATATTTATGCAAATTGTAATGTAGACTGTTACAAAATTGTAAAAAAGACATTTAGTTAGACCAACGGTCAGCTCCAGCAAAGGATGTGAAAAGCAAGATCCTCAGAAGTTAATTTGCATTTTGGTAACTTAAGATGACTGACGGGTTAATGCAGTAGAATGCAACAAAATGATTGCACTCATAAATCACTACAAATACTCATGCACAGATGGATGAGTATTTGGTGTGATTTATGGGTGGGCAGCTGGACAACTGCAATGACATCGCTATATTTTGCAGTGTCACTTAGGCTTATATGTTTGTTTTAATTCTTCTTTTTATAAAGGTTTATAAAGGTTCTATATTTATCATGTCTGGATTTCAAATATGTTTTTGTCTGAACATGCCATATGTAAGATATATTGGAGCTAATGAAAATCCGTTTAAATCCTAGTCATCTCTGATAGTGGGTTGCGTTGAGGCTGCTCTCCCTCGCTTATGAACACAGGGGGCGCTGTTTGTGTGTGAAACACTGAAATTTAGAATGCGCTAGACAGGTTTGATTCACAAAAACCATTTGACCAATGTATTAGTTATGTTAAAAAAACGCACAAAAATGAAAATATTGTAAATCCTTTCTAAGAATCTTTTAACAGTGTTTTACTCACTTTGGAGACTATTATAGGCACCATAGATAGATAGATAGATAGAAATAATACAAAGGCTGACTGTAGCCTACACCTATACGTGAATGTAGAAGTAGCCTATAATGGGATAATTTAATAAAAGTAATATTTCGCGCAATTTGAATAAAATGGACACTTTCTGTAGGCTAATTGACAGATAACATGTTAGCAGAAGAATCGCATACTTTGTCTGCTCGCGCTCGTTTGTGTGTGTGTGTGTGTGTGTGTGTGCGTGCGTGCGCGCGCGCGCGCGTGTTTACTCCCTCCCAATTCTCCGCATCTCATGATCCTGTGAGCGTCTCTAGGTGATTTAGCGCCGCCAGTCCGAAGCAGGTGTTCAACATGGCGATCTCGGGACTCGGATCTCACTCTATTTCACTCTTTTTCTGCGTGGTTTTAGCAACATTTCTGCATAAAGGTAAGACAAGCGGAGCATGTATGAAAGCTTGTGTTTAGTATCGAAGCGAGAGCAGTGTGTAAACAACATATGTAACACTTGCGCACGTCCCTGATGCTGTGCAAAGCGCTCATAGTTTACCTGCATAAGTCTGCATTGAAAAATCTTTCATATGAAGAGTTCTTTAGCAGCACGTTTTGCTGTTCTGGATGGTGTTTTTGTTTGTTTAGCTAGAGAAAAGTACTGTCCAGATGCTGTACAGTAACCCAGTGCTGCTGATGAGAGGGACGCAAGTCCGTATCACACAGCCCAGAAGTCAATACATGCTGATGATCTGAAAACGAGTATAGGATTAAACGAGTATAGGGTGTCCTTATGTATTTAATACACATGTGTAATATAGATTTTAAACGAGTAACGCGCACATTGCAGAATAACGCACACTTTTGCATCGACTTTATGGAGTGACAAGCGCATTGCACGCACTTGTCTAATGTTTCTGTAAACATACCGGCCATCTTCAGTTCATTGTGTGATCTTATACGTACATTGTCATTTGGCTAATGTTGCGTTGGTGTTGTTAAAGAGACTGTTTTTACCTTAAGGTAGTTTTCCAGCCTTACACAGGAAACGCTCCTCTGTTAGAGCACGCTGTGAGATTCGCGTATGGCAAGCTGTTTTAACATTTATCACTTATAGCTACTAGCTAGCTGCACTTTCATGTTACTAGTAGGCCTACTTATTTTAATTACTACTAATTCAATGGTGACTACTATCTTTTTTTTAATGGCACAACTATTCATATACTACCAGGGGCGTAGCCATCATTTCAGAAATGAGGGGGCAGAAAAATCAAGTGTAATACCAGTTTATTTTGACTTTTGTCTAATTAACAGGTTTTATTTTTCTTATCTCTTGCTTTTAATTGGCTATAACAAATGAACAAATGATTTTTACTGTATTTTCCTAATGATAATTCTATAAGTTGTTTATGGAGACCTACTACGAACACTTGTGCATTAAGTCATAGGTTTTATACAATGTTAAAAAATGTTTTTTAAATCCACTTTAACACTTAATGAGGCTTTTTATGACAGAATAAGGCAGAAAATATATTTTATAATTTCTACTGTAATAAAGGGTATGTCAATTATACCTGCATTATTCAGATACTTTAATTGTTATGAAAATACCCAGAGATAGCTTGAAAAACACACATAAACCATATATTGTTGCAATCATGTGGTTATTGTCTTCATGTTTCATCAGTTAAAACTGCTTTTTATTCAGCTACAGTGATAGATGGATGCCTTTGTCCAGGGATGCTCTAGTCAAATAGCCCAACTATTTCATCATTATTTAGATCTTTGATCAGCCATATCACCCTGTAGCCCAAGACTGGTTTCTCACTGAAGCTAAGCAGGGTTGAGCCTGGTTAGTACCTGGGAGACCTCCTGGGAAAACCAGCTTGCTATACAGTGCTTGTTACACTATACTGTAACAAGCACTGTCCTTTGCACAAGATGTTAAGTCCTGACCAAGGTCCTGACACTCTGTGGTCATTAAAAAGCCCATGGCACTTCTCGTAAAGAGTAGGGGTGAAACCCTGGTGTCCTGGCCAGATTCCCTCCATTGGCTTTTATCAATCATGGCCTCCTGATAATTCCCATCCTTTGATATGGCTCTATCACTATCTCTCTCCAATATCCACCGGTAGCTGGTGTGTGGTGAGCGCACTAGTGTCGTTGTTCTGGGGCTGCAGTTGCATCATCTAAATGGATGCTGCACACTGGTGGTGGTTAAGGAGAGACCCCCATTCACTTCTGACTAGGTTTTGTTAGTTTTACTATTAACTATTTATTATGTACAGGTACTTATTTCTTAGTAAGCTTACTGGTACCGTAGTTATCCAAATAGATAATAGCATCTATTCTGGTTTTACTAGTATGCATTAATTAGACACAAATACCAATGTGTATATTATTAGGAGTAAAAACATGTTATTAAATGTTGTCTTTTGTTGGACAAGATGTTAATAAATGCTTCTCATGTCTGGAAAGATGTTTGACACGTGTTGCTTTTTCAAATGCAAATTATAAGCGACTCAAACTCGCAGTGCTTTCAGATGGATTAGCATTTGGAGCCATACTTCATTAACAAGCAGCACATAATTGCAGCCTTTGCGATTTCATAATCGCACTAAGAATCTAGTAATGCTAGTAATAATAGAATATACTATTCGACACTAGTATACTATAATTGTAGCAAAAATATACACAAGTTAGCTTTAAGGAATAAATGTTCAAATGGCTTGCCACATTAGCTCTTTCTGCCTCCCATCCATCAACAGGTTTTCCGCAAAATACTGGCTTTTTATTCTGTGTTCTAGGAATGAGATTGCAGTATTCTGTTTAAAAACTGAAGTTTTTTATATTCCTGATATTTTAGAGTGATTATTTTGTTTACTACCCAATTTATTCAATGATAGAACACCATTTTATATAGTTAGTTTGTGGATGCTGATTCTTGTATTAACAACAGAGGCTTTTCGGTGTGTGAAGGATGCTTTTGTCTGAGGCAAGAGGTATATATAGGTTTTCTTTTAGGAGACTTCAAAGCCACTTGTCTTCCTGTAAGTGCTCTTGAATCCTCATATAACCACCTAAAATACTGTGTAATGCAAGGACATGCTATTTGTTGGGGATGGATTTTGCCCATCCATTCCACGATCCTATAGATACTTCCAGGTATTTAAGGTGAAATACTTTGGGGAAGATGATATGTCCTGCTATGTAACATGATAAACTCCATCTAAAAAAAAATTTTAAACAGCAAGTTTTTTCCTATTACTTATGGCTTCATATTTATTTAGCGACAACATGTATTTCAATTTAGAATTTTTACTTTTAAACATAAAATATGCAGTTTCCCCTTTTGCATTTATATAACTTTTAATCCTGAATAAAAAAGAAAAGAAAAAATCACAGACTTGTTCTGCATCAGCTACCCACACATAAATGTTAGAAAGCAGCTAGTCATCTTCGTTCAACAGGCAGACTGCAGTTAACAGCGTGAGCTGACAGGAGAACTGCATTGGCTTGAGAGGGAATATATATTCTCTTAGAAGAAATAATAGAGATAATAATAATTCTGATATGGGACAATTCTCACTGGCAAACAATACTTTCGTAATGAGATGGGATATTCATGTAAATTGCCTCATGTCAAGGGTAATTTTCAGTCTGCGTGACTCACAGGTAGAGTTTCCATCAGTGCGAGAGGCTCGAGTTGTAAATATTAGAAACACACTGCAGCTTTTGCATAATTCACGATGCCCTGTGATGAATGTTATGGAAGATGAATGTCCTGACACTCCTCACAACAATCAGCACTAATTTAAAACCCCCTAAAAATCAAACGAGAAACCTTGTAAAACATACCCTCAGCGAAAAGACTGAGAGGAAAAAAAGCTCATATATGACATATGCTCATATGTGGCAGAGGAACTTCATTTAAAACCATTTGTGGGGAAATTTCTGCACTCTTCTGCTAAGGTTATCACATATTTGTTTTCTCAAAATGGCCTGAATCCCAACAAACTGTTGATTGGCAGTAAATTAAAATGCTTTCCCTTGGTGCATTAACTTTCTAAGATTGTTTGTTGGAATAATTTTCTTTTCTATTTAAAGCAAAGAATTTATAGCTCATTAGATTTACATTATCCCTGCTTAATAAGCCTTGTGCTGATTGCTAAATAATGCACAGCACTACATTATGCTCCTACCAGATGCTAAAGTTGCCGAGATGGAAATGTGAGATAACTTTCCATAAATGCGAAGATGATGATGTGCCGTGTGAAAATGATGTTGCCCAGCACAATTATGATTTTTTTTTTTTTTTTTGTAATGTCATTAAGGAACTTGAATCAGAATAACCTCATCTTGCATCAAAGGAGTCTTTTTAAGATGAAGTTCAAAGCAGGCTTTAAAATTATGTAATTTTGAAAGCTCAACAATTCTGCTTCATTTTATGTTTGTGTATTTCATCAAATATACGGACCATATTTGAATATGAGTCCGCAATCTGTTAGTTGACTCCACTGGGGTTATTGCATATTGCTCATCCACTTATGTAACTTCACAACAGAAGCCTCTCTAGTGAGTCAACACACAAGTACAGGGGGTGATGTGAAGCACTACGAAGACCTTTCCTGTCTTAGTTTTCTGTTTATACCTCCGTATTACTAAACATCAGAGCTGAAGTATCCTCTTGTCGGTACTAGACTGTGAGCAAAATGATGCTTGAAGCCGATAGACTATCGTTTCTGTAGGACAGATACCAGTTGAGCGCTATGCAGCAGCACACAGTCAATTAGTGGTAACAGATTGAAGGAAGCCCCAGTGGAGAGAGAATGCTTCATTCATGACACTGCTGGAGTAATGAGAGTGGAATATGATGAGGGGAGGGGGTTCCTGTCTTCTGTGATAAATATTGTCATTGTTCTCATTCTGCCCTGTCTTTCATGGACTGAGCTCATTGTCTGTCCTAGTTGGCAGAATTGTTTTGGCACAGACCATGAAAAAAAATCAAATTATGTTGTTTTTCAGGGCACAAAGTGCACCGCTTGCTTGGTTTACCAGCCGCTGAAGAGCCGCAGAAAGCTTTGTTGCATTGCAACGCTGTTGACACAATTGACCGGTTTTAAACTGTGCTTGTCATATTGGGAGAGATTTTAAATGATGCTACCTTTCAAATGTATCAGTGTTTGGTTTCCAATATCTTTCTTATAATATAATATAATAATATAGGCCTGGTTTCACAGACAGGGCTTAGATTAAGTCAGGATGGGGCCTTAGTTCAATTAGGACATTTACGCAGCTTTTATAAATGTGTCTTAAAACATTACTGTTGTGCATTTTGACAAAACAATGGCACTGACATATTTTAAAGGCCCACTGAAGTGTCTTGGAATGCACAGCATTATTCGATGTGTTGACGTCATTTTAACTGAAACAGGAAGACAGGGCGAGACATATCGAGCAGCCCCGCCCCTTTTTAAAAAATAGCCAATAACGGGTTTTTTTATGCCACAGCTTGGCCAGAGCTGTTAAACTCGGTAAAACCTCAGTTTCCTTCTACTCTCTAACCATTTCTCCTCATAATCTCTTCTATATCGCTCTAAAAT
Source organism: Elopichthys bambusa (assembly GCA_037101425.1). Lineage (NCBI taxonomy): Eukaryota > Metazoa > Chordata > Actinopteri > Cypriniformes > Xenocyprididae > Elopichthys > Elopichthys bambusa. Next base: position 22,084,842 of record CM074444.1, read on the forward strand.
ACAGTCTCCTGTGCAGAATTCAAATGGGTCCGATACCTTTTGTGGTCTGAGCCGACTTGCAGTCCACGGATATGATCCGCTCTGTGCTCTCATGTTTTTGGACCAGACTGGCGGTGCGTTCCAAACGGGATATATCGCCCTCCGAAGGGTCGTTCCAAACCAAAGTGCTCAAAACTGGCCACTTCAATAAACTAACGTTAAACAAAATTAGTGTTTTTTGGGGGGTTAACCAGCGTACAAAATGTGCGACAAAGGCGCTTCCTTGATTGTCTTGTTAAGATGACGCAGAAGTGCATTCCAAAAGAAGACATTTTTTTTTACCCCTACACCCTTCATCCCTTCGAAACTCTCATTCCGGAGGGTAAACCCTTTGAAGGGATTAGGGCATAGGGATGAGCCCTTCCGAATGGAACGCAGCATCAGAGCAGACTGTGATCACGCTGCAGCAGTTCACGTGACACTAACGCGAAACGGACTTCATTCGCGTCAAAGGAAAGCATGTTTACACTGTCTGAATTGTTCCCTATTCTCTATATAGTGCACTATGTGCCATTCACCATGTAGAAACTAGTAAATGTTGTGAACAAATGACAGCTTCACTGTTTATAGTGTAGGAGGGGCCGGATTTCCAATTCTAGAGAGCATTTGATTGGACAGAAGATCTGATGAGAAACTGAAGTGTGATGTGATGTCATGAAAATCCGTGATCCATTTTATCGGAAGCGAGAGACTGAAAGTTTTGAATGCTTATATCTCCTAAATGCAAATTTTTTCATTGTTTTGGAACACACCAGCTTATTCATAACCTTAAGGCTAACATATTCATACTAAAAGCTAAAAAACTTGTAAAAAAAATATGCCTTTTAGTCTGGGACTATGCTTAAGCCTTGTCTATGAAACCGGCTATAATATAATATAATACTATTTGTATATGTTTTCTATAATTATATTATACTTAAAATTAATAATAATTAATAGTAAATAATAAAAAATGGTATTATAAAATAATGTATTATATGTATACAGTATATCAGTATTATATTCATTGTTTCACCCCTTTTGTGTAATACTGTATGTTTAAACTATAATTAATAACTGATTAAATTAAATACAAATTGATTGTGTTTCTGGTCCTATCATGGATAATTCAAGAAAAATGATTTTTTTTGTTTTTCTTTGAAAATATAGCATAGCATAGTAATTTTTCAACCACCTGTCATGCAGAGATCACTATTTATTATCCTAACAATTCATGATAGATAAAATTATGCCAGTTCACATTTTTCTTTTTCTCATTGAATATCTTGTTTCACTTTGGAAATATATCACATTATGGAAGCAAAATAGGTTTCGATTCATGTTATCCTCAAATAATAACTAAGAAATAATTTGCTCTCCATCCTTGCTCCCCTTGTTCCCAGAAACCCATAAAAACAGATTACAGTTTCTTCCTATAATGTGCTTATGGGTGTTTAGGATCTGTTTACAGCTTGCATGCTTGCATTAGACTAGTAAAACATATTTTTATACGTGTTATGATGACCTACTTCATCTCACCATGCTTAGAGAGTTGTCGTGAAAAATGTTCAGAAACATATGAATGGTGACATGCACCCAAAGCTCAACGAGATGTGACCCACTTACAAACAGAGCTGCTGATAGAACCTATAAGGTCTCAGCATCATCTCCAGAGACCCCTGCGTTTACTCAGTCCCTGTTTTTGTGTCGGTCTCATGAACGCTATAGAGAATAGGGCTTCTCTTCCTCCATTTTTCTTCCTCCAAAAATTGATTGCAGTCCCAGTGTTTTTAATATTTAAACTGGTGAGATGCAAGCTAGTTAGAAACCACATTGGCATTGTAAATGCAGTCTCAACTGCTGATCACATCACCATCGATCAGTTGAGACGTAGAGTGGGACTCCAGCTGTCTGAGTAAGAGAGAGTGACCAATCAATAGAACGTACAGATGGCGACTCAGAGGGGAGGTGCTATTCAATTGAGCTGCTAAATACTTAAGAATGTCAGGACGCTGGATACTCGCAGTGGTTGATCTCATCACCTAGAGCAAAACGAGGTTCTGGGATAGCAACATCTGTCTGCACAGTCATGCTAACATCCGCTTGTGCTTTATTGGGATCTTTGCCTGTGGAATGAGCGTCATTGATTTGCACTGTTAAAGGTGATGCTTGGCTCTTTTTCTTTTTTTTTTTTTTGGTGGTAAAATCAAAATATACCAGTTTAATACACACAGACAATTACAAGTGAGCCATTTGCACATTAACCTCCTCCTGATTAATTCCAACACTGTGTCTCTGTAGTGCTTTCAGAACATTGCTTTGTTTGTTTAAGTATCCTGACACAGCAACTGTGGCTCAACCAATGGTATGAGGGCAGGGCTGTCTGTTTGGCTTCCTTATTACAGCACAAATTATTTTTCAATTCTGTTTGGTGCTGCTAGCAGTGTTATTTTAGCATTATTTATATACTATTATAGATGTTATTATTTTTTATAATAATATTTAATTTTTTATTTTATTAATGTTTTGAATTGCTTTTATTTTTTTATAAATTATTATTATATTTTAAATTTTAGCTTATTTTTTTAGTAAATTTGTATTTTTTTTTTGTGACTTTTTTGACTTTTTGTCACTTTTTTAAATATTACTATTTAGGCTTATTTAATGTATATTTCAATTTTAATTTTACTTCAGTTTTAGTTGATTTATTTCCAGTTAATAATTGTAGTGCTTATAATTAAACTGATTTCAGTTAATTGCCAAGGCAACGTTTCTCATTTCTGCTTAGTTTAAGTTTCTCATGTAAGGAGCCCCTAAGGGACCTTTGCAAAAATAAAATATAGACTTTTGTGTGCACACAAGAAACTTTTTGCGTGTTCATGAGAAACTATTGCATGTGCACGAGAAACTTTTCACGTTTCTGGTTTATGTTTACTACAACTTAATTCCTTTGTGGGTCACTGCTATTTTACTATGAAGGAAACGAGAGTATGGATGTGCATGAATTAATAAAGATCTATTTGCTCAAAATCTGGCTTTAGTTAAGGCAGTATATCTCTAATATCATGGCCTTATGTCTGCTTTAACGCATCCTCTGTGATGGCCGAGAAACTGCGCCATGAAATGAGCTGATGGCACAGTACGCCTGTGTACACTGGGCTGATAAAAGGTGCTTAAATTTTGGATTTCATTACAGCAGTTCGTCTAGTACGAGGCTGAATGTGGCCAATATTTATGTTGTTATATTGATACATTTTTAGTAGAGATGCACCGATACTAAATTTCTCTGCCGATACCGATAGCCGATTATTCAGAATTATATCGGTCGATGCCGATACCGATAGTTTGGTTTTTCTTAAGGAAAAAAAAATCTCTCCCAAATAATGTCACAAACTATACAGGGAACACTCTCATTTGGTACACTACAATATTAGAGGTTACAATTAACAACATAGGTATTATATTCAGCTGCTGTTTATTTTCAGATATAATAATTACACTTTAATAAAAACTGAAATGTTTGTATTAGTAACACAAAAGGTAGTTTTCATAAGCACGTGTTGTCTTTATGGCAAATTTACACAAACATATAATTAACAGTAAATAAGCTCCTCTCTAATGTTTTTTATATAGATAGATAGCTAAGGAACTGTGAACACTGGAAAACATTCCTGAGGTAAATGTGACATGATGTGACAGTCTTCTACTCAAGCTGTTTTATTGATGTCTTGCCTCGGTTAAATCACAAAGTGATTACGAGACATGATACATTCCGGTAAGTTGTACTATATCTTTCAACATACCCTTGATGATCATGCATGTTTTTCGAGATATAACTTGTATTGTAGAGGGAGAAAAAAACTTGTGCTCCGCACTGCCACTGAACTAAGAGCGTCAAAACGCCATTTATTGTTTGAATTTCATGATAAAATGGACAGAATTTGAAAACAGAAACTTTTATTCTTATCAGAAGTAACAAAGCACAAAGCTTTTTGCGATTATTGAATGGGAGGCGCTACAAATAATTTTTTATGTAGGGAAAAAAAAAGCAGACCTGGCAACCCTGGCTTGAACTACGGGTGATTCATAGGGTCAAAAAGAGCCTGCTTTAATGGCACATTGTTTGTACTCAGTTAATGCATTAAAATTCAACATGAGTGATTTTCTTCACACACAGTATGTATGAGTTGCAGTCTGAACCATAGACTGTAAAAAAATATGGATGTAGTGTCCATGACATCACCCGTAGATTTCTGAAGAGCATTTTTGAAGCGAAAATGAGGCCGCTGCCTTCTTAGCTGCGCATCACAGCACGTCACCGCACATCACTCCCGGATAACTGAAAATGGGCAAAGAGGCAGGACGTGGTTGGAACTGAGGTGACTGCTTGCTGAAACCACGCCCGCCTAGCTCGACGTGATCATGTTAGCAGGCTAAAAAAGCTATCTATTGATCTTAGACACTATCTAAAATATTAATATTCTAATGATATAAATTGTTATATTTATTACTTAATAAAGATAACAAGATATATCATTAGAAAGTTCTAAAGGTGTACTGTCACTTGAGTCACTACGCCCTTAATTGTGCAGAACTTTAAGGCTTAATATAATTTAAACAGATGAGTTATAAAAATACCCTCAGAGTTGTCATGAAGGCCAAAATTAGCTATATAGACCAAAACCACAATATGATCCAGGCTGTAAACATGTTTTATTCTGCTGTAAAGTTGGCCATTTTAACATGGGGGTCAATGAGATTCTGCTCTCTTTTGGAGCCTGTCCCTAGTGGCCAGTCGATGAATTGCAATTCAAGTATTGGCTTCAAGAGAAACTTGGGGAGGTTGCTGCTTGGTCTGAACACGTTTTTCCACACCCTTTTGATTGACAGGATGTAATTGGCCCTGACTATCGGCGGTTTTTAAACAATCAGCCGATGGTGTTAATAATAGCTTTTATCGGCTGATACTGATTGTTGGCCGATACATTGTGCATCTCTAATTTTTAGTCAGTTTTACTCTGACATCTACGTTTTTGGGGGCTAAAATAACATTTGGGTGATGAGAAAGTGCAAAATTAAACTAAATATTCAAACTTTGTGTATATAAAAATGTAATGACAAGGATGGATCCACACACAAAGATTTGGGCCAACAGTTCTCCAAAAAAAAACAAAACAAAAAAAAACCTTTACTTTCAAATTTACAGAGGCCACAAAAAGGTGTATAAGAACAAAGTCATTATCACATATAGAAATGAGTCATGGTCAAATATTCATGTCATGATTATATATTAATGTAGACATGTATCAACATTTAAGTATTTGTTTTAAAAACCTGAGCTCCTTAATTACACAGTTTTTGCCAAGATGCCTCAGTGCTGCATACAAAGTTTTTAAAAGGTTTAACTTTGCTCAAAAGCTCAGTGCTTTTTTATCTTATTGAGACACACTATCTTAATTACTATTGTACAATAGGACTTTAATTTATCATTTGTCACAGTGGAATCAGGACAATGCACCCCAAGCAATCATATTAATTCAACCGAATCAGCCATCTATTGATTGCCGGTCCAGTGGGAGAAAGGTGTCCATGTAATGAAGCCCCCTTTGTGGTTGATTGAGGAAAGGCACAGTATCAAATGTTTCAGACTGAATCACCATATATATCCTCAGAATAGCATGATGGGAGTTTTTTTCCTTCCTTCGCTCAGGTTTTTCTGTTGCACAGGCGTTTGTTAGGCACGACGTGTTATTAATGTCACCTCAAAGCATTAAGAGCAAAGCTAAAACCTCACGCTTGCGGTAGCTATTAAAGCTCGAATATGAGGTGAGAGCCTGTTTCATCCATTTAAACAGATGTTAACATGATGTAGCATGTCTCTGTGAAGGTCTCTGAACAATATTCCAGCTCTTTTCACAGAGATGGGTTAATGCAAGAGAACCATTCGTATAATAAGTACTGGAAGGTGTTGTAGATCAGTGGTTCTTAGATGGTTTCACTTTATAACCCAGATTTTTACATTTTGCAAGTGATTTAGTGCAGTAATTTTTTTTTTATCATAAATGCTCTTAAACCAAACAATGAAGTTAAATAAAATGGTAATTACCTCTATAGTAGGGTGACCAGACGTCCCGTTTTCCCCGGGACAGTCCCGTATTTCAGCTCTATTTTTAGCGTCCCGACTTATTACGAAAAAATCATGTTTTGTCCCATATTTCATCTATCCTAAAATTTTGTTACAACTGGGTGATCATAGGACGAATAGTAGTGTTCTGTCAAGCAAGAAAGAACAGCCCAATCAATTCGTCATAGAACAAAATTACTATCCAATCACAATTCGTTAAAGATTAGTGAAGGTGGAATAGGCGGAATCGCGCTGAATGACACAGACCAGAAGCGCTCACTCTCTCTCGCGCGCGCGCGCTCTCCCTCTTTCCTTGCGCGCGATCTCTGTTCGCGATCAGTTCTCCGTGCACCTGAATGGTCAAATGCACACATAGTTGTCAAAATGTCCATCGTGTGGAGTATCTCACGTAAATATAGTAGGTTATGACTTAAGTGGACTTAAACAGGATATGTGTAAGTATATTACAGCCATGGATTCGGTCTTAAAGGGACAGTAGCCTAATTAAATATTGTCTGTCAATTTGTATCTTTATCGTATTTATTTTTTGTATCTGTAATTTATTTGTAAATTTCTTTTTTAGGCCTATGTAACAACAATTATATATATATATATATATATCATGAAATAAAAATATCATGGTCATATTGCCCACCCCTTGTTTACCCATCCCGTATTCCCCCATGAGAAATCTGGTCACCCTACTCTATAGGCTCAAAATATTTTCATAAATGATGATTACCATGACACTGGGATGGAAAAAAATGACCTTTTTATTTGCATTTATTTTTAATAAAAGCACAGCCTTGATGTCAATAAAACCATTTTTTTAAATCATATTTTCCCTGATAAACGTGACCTTCAGAATAGACCTTAAACCATATCAGTTAAGGACCATTGTTGTAGAACACAGAGGTAAAGCTTTTCCCTAATTTGATAATCATAATAATAACAACAACAACAAAAAAAAAATTACGCTGTCACTTCAATAAATCAGGTTTACCTTCATATTTTCCCATTTGATGAAAGTCAGAGATTCAGATGGGATTATAAAGATAAACATCAGGATCTGAGCTGTCATGCTTTGGCTCAAAATCTCCTTTTTCTTTTCATTCTTTCTTTTTTTTCTTTTTTTTTTGTGTGTTCATAGTAGTTTACGTCTGTACAATAGGAATGTGATCTCTCTCCTCTACTCATCAGCTGACAAGTTGTTTTCTCATCTCGAGCTTTGATCACTCCACACAATAGCAGCATTTAATGTTATCTTAACAAGGTCATTGATTTGTGTGATACATTTGTGTAATACAAGGACAGGGATGTTATACAGTGAAGTAGGTTTTCAGACACAGCACAGTTTGAGTTAATTTGTAGTTTAGTTTTCAGATGTTGTATGTTTTCTATGCAACATTTTCATAGTAGCTTGATTGTAGTTGAACATGGAGCTGCAGTGATAGATGTGGTAACTGGATGACAAGCTTGAGAAATATCAGGAACTAAAAGAGAAGCTAGAGAGAAAGTGACAAGCCAGAGCCAAAGTAGATCCACTGCTGATATGGGCTCTTGGCACTTGTGCTGGAAAATGGTTTTAACAGACACCAGGAAAAACTCAATATCTCAATCTGGGAGAGTGCAACCTAAAGAACATCTAAGATACTGAATCCACTTGATTGAGAGAAAAAAAGGGTTGTGAAAGGAGGTTTTCTGTTTTGCTCATTTTATATAACATATACCTTTATATATAATAGCATTGTGTGTGTGTGTGTGTGTGTATATATATATATATATATATATATATATTTTTTTTTTAACACCTGCCTACCTGCCAAATGCCGGTGGATTTCAGCAGTGGCATGTAACGCAGTAACTCCTACTAGCCACTTTGCCTGGTTGAATTTTATATATAATATATACATTTTTTCAGTTGTAGTCTTTTAAAAAGGCATCTGAAATAATAAACTAAGTGCAATGTAGTGTTGTCAATTTTTTTTCGATACATATCTATACTGAAATATCTGAAATGCTTTCAATACTCATTTTTCGCAGAATAGATACACGATACTAGCTGCGCTTTTTCATTCTCTCATGTCTCCGACAGCGAGTTGACACATAAACCCGCCTCCCCTCACTCACTTGTTTCATTTGCTTCGGATAAATATTGTTGGTGTTAAAGGACTTGAATTTCGGCATGAGATTGCTGTTTATTGCTCTTAACCAGTCATATACACACAAAATAATGTCAAAATGCTGGTCATGTAAACACAGTTATGTTTTCAAGTGAATGTAAACATTTGAGAAAGAAAAAAAATGTGTAACAGTATAATGGATTCATGTGTCAGGTCTTTAAGGCTACGTTTACACTGGCACAAAAAATCCAATCTTTTGCTCACATCTGACACAGATCGGAATTAGTTGCACACGTGTAAACTGTCACACCCTCACACCACATGAACTTTCAGTTTGTTTGTTTTCATCTGTCACATGTACTCCTTTGTTCTAGTTTCCCGTCACAATCTGTCACAATCTGTTGGGTCTCGTATGTCTTGAGTGTTGTGTTCTTGCCTGTATCTGTATTTACCCATTGGATTATTAAAGTAAAGATTTATTTGAGAGTATTCTTCGTCGTGTGATTACATGCAGCAAGTGCGTTACAGAAGACCCGACCTAAAAAAGATAAGTGGCGTATTTTGTTGTTAGTGTTGTTTCATTTTTTGTCATTACTTTGGTTTTCTTTCTGCACATGGAACACTTTGCAGCATCAAACTGCTTTGTCTTGAGCAGTAGGACCGCTCCCTCAAGGCACATTTGGAGGATTTTCTCCACCTCGTTCCAGCTACAACTTTCCCGGACAACTTTCCTGTATGCTGGCCTCAACACCGCCACCAAGGAGCAGCTGTCCGGGGAAGGGCCTCGAGGGAGCTTCACTGAATATGTAGAGTGGGTGCTGGTGTCCTGTGATTCGCTGCTCACAGTGGACATCATTGACGACGACGACACCAGCCCCACTAGCTACCCAGTGTCCAGCCATCAACACTGCCCACTGCAGGCCGTGAGAGGGACTTTGCCGCGATTTTCGAGCCAGCGCCAACAGGAGCGACCGAGCAGAACATCACCACGGAGCCTGAGCAATGCGGGACTGACCAGGTGTGCGAGCCGGCTGCACCATCTGTTGCCGAGGGAGTACTAGTGGAATACAAGGGTATGGAAGTGAGCCCCACCCATCCTCCTGCCGCTGAGAGCGTTATTGGCAAGCACTGGTGACCTCTATTTTGATTTAGGAGAGGTTAATCTTCTGCCTGTTTTGCTTCCGTATGAATCTGTCTGTTACACATCTAATTCTCTGGCCCGCCCAACCTCCCTCTCCCACCACCTCTCCAATACTGTTTCGAGACTTTTTTTTTCCAAACCCCTCTCCAGTCCCCAGCCACGCCTGTCACCCAACCATCACTGTCTCCCATCAACCCTTCAGTTTCTCCTCAATCTCCTCTCAGTGGAGTGGATCCTCCTCAGGACTGCTGGGAGCCACCTCCTCCTGGGCGTGAGGAGCCCGTGGCTCCACATCCAACCTCAGAGCGCTCCACTTCCCCCTCAACCTGTCGACCTGGCTCCTACACCTATGCTCCTTCCACCCTCATCGTCAGCAGGTACCATCGGGCATTCTGCCTCGCTGGGCTTCCTCGGCATGTCAGCTCCGCCTGGGTCAGACATCGCCATACCTCCGCTGCAGACTTGCAGGCCATCTGCTGCTCTCTGGCCCTCCACCCCTTCTGCTACGGCTAGCTCCGCCCTCCCTCAGGCTCCACCTCCGCCCTCAGTCGCTCCAGCTCCACCTCTGCCCTCCGGATCCCTGCTTACACCTCGGGGGGTCGTCGCTTAGGCTCCGTCGCAGTCACCCAGGCCATCGGGGTCCCTTCGCGTCATTGGCTCTCCGGCTGCAGCATGGCTCCTTCCTGCTGCGACGCCGCCATGGGGCGCAGTCTTGACTGTGGCCTCGATCTGTCACCATCTTCCTCTGCTCAAGGCTCCACCTTGGCTCACTCCACCATCTTCTCCACCCTGGACTTTTGTGTTCCGCCTCCTCCCTCCACCTCCTGAACCGCCTCCTACATTATCTGCCCATTTCTTCGTCCTCATCACCACCTCTCTACGGTGCGAGGATGCGCCTTCTGGGAGAGGGCGTTATGTCACACCCTCACACCACATGAACTTTCAGTTTGTTTGTTTTTCATCTGTCACATGTGCTCCTTTGTTCTATTTTTCCACCACAATCTGTTACCATGGACACTAATCTCCTTCATCACAGCTGTTAGTCATTTTAGTTAATTCGTCTGTGTATATATAGTTCAGTTCAGTTGGTGTGTCTCTGTCGGGTCTCGTATGAGTGTGTTCCTGCCTGGATCTGTATTTACCCATTGGATTATCAAGTAAAGTCTTATTTGAGAGTATTCTTCGTCATGTGACTATATGCAACCAGCACGTTACATAAACACACAAATCCCCATAAGATCTGTTTTTTTTTTTTCTTTTTTTTTCTGATCTGAGATACTTCCAAATGTGGTTTTAAATCCGATACATATCCGATCTGTGGACATGCGACCTACGTCTAAACACGCATATCCAATTCCCTTTTGTAAATACACGCCACCACAAGGCGAGGGTGACACGTTTGCTCACTGAAAGGTAGCTTTAATGCTTTAATGTTGTATTATGAAGCAGAAGCAGACGTGCCTGTATGCACTCGCACTAAAAAAATCGCAGCTTTATTATTGAGGTGGGACACACACACACGCGCTGAATTTCAACCTCTGCCTGGTTAATTTAAAAGAGCCCACCGTGTTTTTTTTTTTTTTTTTGTGGTTTGTTTTTTAATAGGGAGCTTCACTGGGTAGGCTACACTCTCTCGTTATCATATTCGAATTCAAATATATGTAATCTTACCTGCTACTTTATTTCACTTCAGAATTATAGATCCAACGACTGTAGATAAAATAACAAATGCAAATTACCTTTATTTTCCAGTCTATATTCGTTCAGTCAGAATTTGCGCAGCAAAGCATCCATGGCACAGCTGTTAACTTATCCATTCTGGCAGGTAATCATAACCAGACGTGAAATATATAAATAATTTTAATAGCACGGCCATTCAAAACCCGAGGGTCTACCATGTGCATGTAAAGCTATCAGTGACAATCGTTTTGGGCGGTAGTTAATGTAAACACAGATATTGGATACCAGTCGCGTCTAAAGTGAATGTAAACACAATGGCCAAAAAATCAGATATGGTCAAAAGATCGGATCTGTGCATTAAGACTTGCAGTGTAAATGCAGCCAAAGTGATAGCAGCCTAATTTACATGTGGCCAAATTATGAGATAATATTAGAAATATCTATATGGTAGTTTTTCCCTATGGTATCAATGTCAAAATTGTGGCCAGTGAAAATGCTGAGTGGCTAGTAACTTTGGAAAACCACTAGCCACAGTGGCTGGTGTGCAAAAAAGTTCATGTCAATATGGGTGGGGTAGTACTCTAGGTTCGGCCAAATTCCAAGCCTGGAGCCCTCCCCTTTAGACAGCACGCCAAATACGCATAACCTTTATTCCATCTGAATAAGTGGAAGTTCATTGAAATTATTAATTAATTAAAAATGCTTTTAATAAAACATGGAGGTTTCAGCACCTGGGCAAAAGTAATATTGGCTGGGGCTGTTTCTGAGCAAGATGCTTAATTGATGGAATATGGAAGTACAAACCTGACATTTTTTATAAAATATAAATATGTATTTAGGGTAACTGTGGTATTAGGGGAATAATTATCTCTGGACTGTTATGCATTACCATTTCGAGTGAGTAGTAAATTTTCAATAATTCAGAGGTCCATCATCAATTATTCCTTACATATGAAGCACAGATGCTTGTAGAAGTATTTTTTTAACCATTAATTTTAATTAAGCAAAGAGTGCTACATTATGAATTGTTCATGTTAAATGATACAGAAATATTTTCTAAAGGCATAAAGGTCTGTGTTAGAATAAAGTTTCAACATATAAACAGGGGATGATGCTTGAGATGAATAAAGCAGTCAAATGACATTGAAGTGCAGCGTTGTAAGAAATTTGTTATTTCTTTCAAAATAAGTAATAACTAAGTGTGTTGCTTTGATAATTGCGAATGATTCATGCCACATTAACGTTACATTAGGCAACAAGTGTGATGCAGATGCTCAAGAGCGCTGACTGGCCTTTGTGAAACAATGGTTAATTCTTCATGACAGGGAAGAGGTTATCTTAGCCTCAGTAATTGGTTTGCTGCCATGGAAGTTGGATTATTTGTAAAACCTCATTCAGAACCTAACATTTTATCAGTCGTATGGCACAGACAGAAAAACTGTTGCCCAAAAAGGGAAGGTTATAGAAGATGAATGAGGACATTGAAAGTACTGCAGGTCTGCATAAGAAGTTTTACAAAGAGAACATTTTTATTTGATTAATTTTGTGGATTAGTTAAAGTTTTGTTCATATGTTCCTTATGATCATTACTTGGTTTAATAGAAAGTCAGTTCTCTTATTTGGGTGTTAAGTTATTTTAAACGTATTTTTCAACAGCTCATCTCTCTTTGCTCATCATGTCTTGCAAGAAGCACATTTATCTTTTCTGCAAACCAAAAATTGCAACTGTCTGACCATGAAGTGTTAGATAATTAAAGTTCAAAGCACACGGTCATCCAATAACTAGGCCTGTCACGATAACTACTTTTTGTTGTGCGATATATTGCCCCAGAAATAATTGCGATATGCGATATTATTGTCATTTTAAGACCATTTTATGCCACTGAATATATAATCATAATATAACAACATAATAATGCAAGTAGGCCTACACACTTTCAAATTACAATGAACTTAACTCTTAAGAATATTTAGATACTGGAATTGAAGCGTCAAAAAAAAAAAAAATGTTGAATAAATAATAAATAAACCTTTGCTAACAAAAACAAAATAACAAGTAGAAAAAAACATTTTCAAATGCACAAAAGGCACTTATATGGAGATTTTCCATCTACAGGTTTTTCCCTGACCTTATTTTCTAAGGTTATCTTAGCCTATTGTCAGATGTCCATATGAACAAAGACAGATTTAGCAGTCAGATGGCCTGTTGAGGTATCTGTTTTTCTAGAGGCGTGTTTGAAAAACTTCTTTTAACTTGAGCGCCACGTTTTAGGGCCGCTTCATGCACGAGATGCTGCGAAAGACGCGAGTGCAACAGTCAAACAAACACGTTTCCATGGAAAAAACAGCGCAGTGAAATGCAAAAACGCGTTCCCTATGAAAACGAAATAGACACTCGCGACTGCCGCGTCCTGTGTGAAACAAGCTGTGAGTGTGCACCATTTCGCGCTGTCATGTTTTATTCTTCCAAACTGTCTGTAGTTGTTAGGAAAACACTATAACTACTCAAATGGCACATTTTTCCGCCTGTCGATGTCATCTCTGTATATGAAGGAGCTGCCTGAGACCCGCTTTCACCTTGGAGAGCAGACGAGATGACAGAGGCAGCACGATCGGCAAAATGTCAGTGACATTTATTTTTGTGTAAACATAATGGGCAATATATCGCGTCACCAAAAATTATTTAGGTCATGTCCATATATTGTGCAATAAGTCGATATATATCGACTATTGCGACAGGCCTACCAATAACGTGATTAAATCATTTGATAAGATTTGTTCGGACGTCACAGCTTAAGCATAGGCTATTTGTTTATTCATGGTTGGACAAGAGATTTGACATAAATAATTTACTCTGTGAATTTTAGATCTGATATTTAGATGTCTTTAGTCTGGTATTAACATCATAAAAAGATTCATTCTGACAGCTATTTGTTCCCACTTGAACTAGGTTTAAGTCTATGCTGTTTTTAGATGTAAGGAATAGCTATTATTTTTTTTATTTTATTTATTAGGGGCCAAGCCTCAAAGGTGCATTGGCATCTACTGTCATTGTTATTGTTCCAATTATTATAATTCTTCTTCTTCTTCTTCTGCTCTTGAGTCTGTTGCAGCCCATAGAACTGCTTGTGGGAAAATTATGAAATTTGGTACACGGATAGAGGACAGGAACCTCAGCAAATTTGGAGTCTCTAACTCAATCCCTCTAACACCACCAACTGTCCAAAGTTGCAGTCATATTTACACTAATAACTATTGAACCACAAGGGCTGATTCCTTGGCTCAAGACGATTCGATTGCATTTTCCTCCATGACATTTTTTTCCACCGAAAAACCTACTTTTTTCTGACTCATTTTGGATGGTTTGTCCAATTTTCACCAAAATTGGCTCACAGCATTTTCAGACAGTGACGGCAAAAAGGCTTTTTGATAAACCAAACTGTTCTCAAAAAACACACAAATGAAATGGACAAAGAGCACATCAAAATGGATGTGAGGCTATATCTCTGCAGTGCTTTAGCGCATTGAGACAAATCTTGGTACATCATCACAAGCATGACCTGAGGTTACTTACAGTGTTTCGGCAGAGTGCCACCTACTGGTCAGGAAGTATGAAAAATGGCTAGTTTTGCTTATAACTTCTGAACAGTTTGTCCGAACACTGGTCTCTCTTGATTCAGCACAGCATACTGAGTCGAAAGATATCCAATTTTCCCATATTGGGTGTTGGCTATTTTGAATTTTGTAACAAAATCCTGTATTTTACAAATGCATTAGCATATTAGAAAACTTGGTATGAGTCATCTGCACCATGCCCTCAAAAAGTTTCAGAACAAATTTTGGCCAAAATTTGTAATGACATTTAAAAATATGCTAATAGCATCTGATTAGTTTAGCCTATTTTAATGAATCTTGTCTTGAGATTTCTTGAGTCATACTGAGAACAATAATACCAGCTATGCAATAGTTTTTGAAATTGCTGTCTGCCATTTAGGATTTCTTTGAAAACCTATTTTTTTCAAACTGCTCCTAGACTGTTGGTCTGATTTTGACCAAAATCAGCTCAGATCATTATGAGACCATTAAAAGCTTTTTGATTGACCAAACCATTTTTGAATAACGCATCAGTTAAATTGATGGCATGATGCCAAGCTGATTCTAAAGCTGTAACTCTGCAACGCTTTGGCATATTGATTCTAAACTTTGTATGTGTCATTGTCATCTCACACTGACCACAGAACATCAATTTGGTAACAGTGCCACTTATTAGTCAAAAGTCGTAAGCCATCAAATCATTACTAGTTACTGTATTTATGATTTTTCTGCTGTTTTGCCTTACTTTAATTACTCATTGTTGCAGTTGGTCTGATGCTTCCAGCCATGCTTGCATATCTCCTTATTATGCATTTTTGTGCTCTGTCCCCTTAATTGCTGCTTGTTATTTTATTATTATATTTTATTTTATATTTTATTTTCACTATACTAAATCCTATGTCTTAATAAAAAATGTGTGTCTATTTCTATAGAAAATATGCAATTGCATTTATGTCAAAATAACTATATATTTTAAAAGTGATGGCAGTGTGTGGAGGGGTGGTGACCTGTTTGATAGTAAAAATTTTGAACGTGGCTGTAGAAGGTTTTGATTTTTAGGTTTAAGTTGCTTTGAGCATGGCATTGATCCATATGGGGAAAAAAATTCAGCAGGTGTTTTTTTTTTTCACAGTAATACCACAGTAATAACATTTTGTTTTGTATAAAAGGTTACTGAAGTTGTCATCCGTATGATCTTCCACTTAAAGTTTAATGCACACAGCGGACCTTTGCCTCATTCTTTATCGGCCTAAATTGGTTAGTTAGTATAGCTATTATTATGATGAATGACATGTTTTAGGTGGCGTGGGATTTCTGTGGTGCAAGGTATTCCTTGTTCAGTGATTATGTATAATTATGCATGATGGTTCCAGAGACACAGGGGGACATCAGCTGCAGACAAAATGTATGTTTGTTTTTGTCTCCTGCTATTTGTCTTGTGCGAGTCAGTCACCTTCCATTATTCATTATCTCTCTTAACTGACATCAATTCAATCTCTCTCAGTGAAACATCTCTGTCCTTTTGATCGCTTCGTGCGTCGCCGTTCGGGTGCTATCAGAGTTTTACAGTGGTCTAATTATGGTGCATTAAGCCATCACAGTGACATATCAGCTTGTCACCGTATGCAAAGTGGTGTGACGGCACCATTCATTGTTTCTTTTAATAGTTGTCCGAAAAGGCTTGTGAGAGGGCTTGTGTTCTTTCGCAGATGTAATTAGAGGCAGAATTTATGGGAGCTATCAGGCTTTCAGTCAAGCACAGCCTATTTGAAGGTGACATCAGGATGTATTGCTCTATGATGTAAACATCCTGTCAGAACCGAGCCGCTTACCGGCGGGCTGTCACAACCCTTTTAGAGGGGCTTGTCTTCCCGAGCCTTTTAAATCATTATCAGTCCCGCTGGTTAGTTCACATGACATCTAATGTATACTAAAGCCCGCTGCACATAGACCACTCAGAGTGACTTTGAACCTGTCAAGGTGCCGAGTAGGGGAGGGCAGGGTAAGTTGTGCCACTTTTTGCTTAACTTGTCTTCTAGGCAAGGAGTTATTACTTAGTAGTTAAACAAATATGTCTGGGGCCGTAGAAATTTGTTAGGTGTACGCCAACCCAATGTTACAGGAAACGTAACAATTTTACAAGGTGGAGATTTTGTATGAAATATACGATTTTTAGAAAACAGTAAGCAGGAAGGTCCTCTCCTAACCCCAAGCCTAAACCTAACCACCACTTGGGTTTTGAAAGATTTACGCAATTTAATTAATAGTAAAATTCCATCAAATTGAATTGAATAATCCTTACGTATTTTAATTGAATTATTGAAAAATCCTTGAAGTAAATCTTAAAAAAAGGCTTACATTTTTTTTTGTGTATGAAAACGTACAAATTCATATGAATTAGCCTCCAGTTCACCAAAACATAAAATAATTATGAATTGCCATGAGATTGTGTTGGGTAAGCTGTGTCATGTTGAGGGACATTATTAGGAAATATGAACATTTAAAATATAATTTTGAACATCAATGAGGGGAAACAAAATGTACTTTTGTACGATGCCATACATTTTTTTGCTGCATATTATTCACATTTTCATAAATCAGCAGGAAATGGTTAAAAGACATTTTTAAACATTTTGTAGAATTTGTAATACTATTAAAAAAGTATAAAAAAGTATTATGAAAATAGTTAAATATTTATCATTTATATTAATTAGAAATGCTTATTGAGCTGCAAATCAGCATATTAGAATAATTTCTGAAGGATCATGTGACACTGAAGACTGAAGTAATAAAATTCAACTTTGCCATCACAGGAATAAATTACATTTTTAAATATATTACTATAGAAAACAGTTGTTTTAAATTGTAATATTATTTCACAATGTTACTGTTTTTATTGTATGTTTGATCAAATAATGGTGAGCATAAGAGACTTAAAAAAAAAAAATCTTACAAACCTCTGATTGTATGTTGTGTATGTATATATGGTTATTTTTAGTCCTGAATAAATTTGCATCGATACACTATGAAAAAGAAATGTTGGTTTAACTTAAAAAAAAGTAAGTTACCTGGTTGCCTTAAAATTTTGAGTTCACTGAAATGAAAAGTTAAGTTAATACAATGAAGGCGATTGGTTTAATCAATAGAAACTCAAAATATTATGTTATCTGAACTACATTAATTAAGTTGATTTGACAAAAGAAAAAATGTTATAACAAATCATGAAAATACAGTGTATAATTATTCATTACAAATTATATATTCAATAAAATTTCTATTAATTAGTTTTTGCTTTTACCTGCCATGTTTTTACTATAAAAATGTGTATCACCTTGCTAAATTAAGGGCTGAGACATCTTACCCCACTTTCCCCTATATTTCTTCACCAAAGAAACAAGATGAGATGCTTATTGTTGTAATTGTCGGTGTTCGTTTAAGCGCACAGCACAGTTGATTCATGGAACTGCATAATGATGCTTGAGCGGCTGATTTCTCCTTTCATGCGTGCTTTGTGTTTTCAGGTCGACCTTTTCTGGCCAACTCTTATGGGTCCCTCGCAAATTATTCCATGCCAGCTTTTCTCTGTGACCCCTGTGTCTTTAGCAGTGTTGTTTTTCCGACAGCTCTTGGGCACAGAAAGACAGATAAAAACAGCTAAAATCACATTCAAAATCCTGGGTGGCTCTTAATGAATATGTTTAAACTTTTTTTCAAGTGTTTTCGCTTTCTTTACCCTGCCATGTTTGCTTGTGTTTCAAAGAAACAGAATCATTCATGAAGCTGTGCAAAGCTCTTCTCTGAATTCGTAGAGGGCTTTGTGAAATATTCACTAGTGGAATGTACATATTTTCCACAAACATCTTTTTTTACAGAGCTTTGTTGTTCAAGCATCCCTCTGCCTCTTAAAGATCGTTTGACTCTTGGCTTTATGGATTCTTAAATAAAGTCCATGGCCTCGGCCTGACTTCCTTTTGTGGCAAGAGCCCATTATGAGCTAAAACGATGGAGCTGTCCTTTAAGGTGGGAGCGCATCTCCCCAGGTGAACCCGCTGTAGTAGCTCGGCCAGATATTTCCTATCTGCAAGGACATAGAAGGATAAATTACATCCACAGAACCTAAGCTCTCTCCAAAGCTTTCATTTGCACCTGCAATTAATCAGCCATCACTAGAGAGATCCTTAATGTCAGGCCAAGGATCTTATTAGGGATGTCCTTTATGAGACTTAATGAGACTTATGTCTTCCTCGAGTATTTCATTTTACTAACATTGGTGAGCTCAGCCCTCATAAAGACCCCAGGCTCCTAATGGTCTTCCTGTGGTCAAATGTTCATTTTATGTATTCTGAATAGTACAAATAATTATACAAATGTTCTGTATATATTAGATATTAGATTAAGATTAGATATATATATATATATATATATATATATATATATATATATATATATATGGGCACACTTTAGATTAGGGTCCAATTCTCACTATTTACTAATTATGAAGTTAGACTGTTTTAAGTTAGACTACAACTTTTGCCTCAATAAACTCCTAATTACTGCTTATTAATAGTAGGGTAGTTGTTAAGTTTAGGTATTGGGTAGGATTAAAGGGATAGTTCACCCAAAAATTAAAATGTCATCATTTATTCACCCTCAGGTTGTTCCAAAACTGTATGAATTTCTTTGTTCTGCTGAACACAGCGGAAGATATTTAGAAGAATGTTTGTAACCAAGCAGATCTCGCCTCCCATTGACTACCATAGTAGGAAAAAAAATACCATGGAAGTCAATGGGGGGCGAGATCTGCTTGGTTACAAACATTCTTCCAAATATCTTCCTAAACTAAAGTGTTACCATATAATTTACTAAAATAAATAGTTTTTATTTTATTTTATTTTTCTCTCAAGCTCTGGCACAACTTTTTCCTTCATAAACAAGTTCAACTTTTAAAAAATACAAAAAGGGTTTATGGTTATTTTTTATCTTTGTTTAGATTAAATTTGTTTAGAGTATTTATATATTTTAAAATTGAAAATCTTGATGTAGACATGGTAAAAAGTTTTCAAGACCTTCAAAGGCAATAACAAAATGAAAACAGTTGAAATCTGGTAGATTTATTAAAAAGCAACCCCTGGGACATAAAAAGTGCCCGAAGTTGGAGAAACTCCCACATATTTGGCTTTCTGTCCACAACAGACAATGCTTGAGCTTGAAACTCTGAACAAATTGTCCCCTCAGGATCTTAGTGTGGAAAGAAAGGCAGAAGATGGGGTGGAGGAAGATAGCCGCAGGAACCACTTAAACAAGTGCAAGTTGCAGTTTATATAGATAGATAGATAGATAGATCAATTGATTGATTCCTGCGATGCAAAGCTGAATTTTCAGCATCATTACTTCAGAGTCACATGATCCTTCAGAAATCATTCTAATATGCTGATTTGCTGAAGAAGAAATATTTCTTAGTATTAATGTTGAAAACAATTGTTCTGCTTAATATATTTTTGTGGAAACCATGATAATTTTTTTTCAGGATTCCAAAAGAAAGTAAAAAAAAAAAAACCCCCAAAGCATTTATTTGAAATAGAAATCTTTTGTAACTTTATAAATGTCTTTACTGTCACTTTTGATCAATTAAACCTATCCCCGATAGAAAAAATTACCCCAAACTTTTGAAGTTGTTTTTATTGACAAAAACTATTTCATTTTTTGTTGACTAAAATTAGCAATATTAAAAATGGGAAACTAAAATACAGTGTAATCAGACTATGACGAAACAAAAATGAATTTAGTTGTGGAAAAAATGCGGAAACAAACAAAAGTGAAAGCCATGGATGAAAGCCACTGGTTCCTGCGGTGTTTAGTGCTGCGACTGTGATTTTAATTAAGAAATGTCGAGTCACATTAGATATGATGATCTCTAACAGATACGTACAGTTTGGTGTTTGACAAATGTGCCATTCCTCTGCATGCGCACCCAACGTAAAGTTCCCAAACTGTTCCGTGCTCAGCATCCTCTTTTTAAAGCTGATGCTGAAAATATTTCCTCCTTAGAAACAGGAACAACAACTCCAAAAATACTTCCAAATGGGTGGTTTTCTCGCTGAGTTCCCTTGTTACCACAAAGGCTGCCAGTGAAAAGGTTGAGGAGCCATCTGTCAGCATTTGTGGTCTGCTGTAGCAATCTGCTTTGGTCTTGCAGAGACTGCCTCCTATCCGGTTACAGCGCGGGTCGCCACCGCGAGCACAGACCGCCGAAGCTCACACCTCTGCTACTGGGAGGACTAATAACAGGCTGGATCACATCTGTTTACCAGCATTGAACTCCAGGGGGGCTTTTCTAGTTTTAGGCTGTTTAGTTAAGATGGCAGCATGGCTTAATTAGTTTATTCATGTTAGACGGAAAAGAGGTAATTAGGAAAAGGCAACAAGAGGCTTGTACATTCATGGATTTCTTTTCTTTTTTTGAACTTCACATGTATTGACAGGTGTTTGATGTCACAGAAATGGCTCAATTAAACCAATCAATCCCTCAATCAAACAAATGTTTTTTTTTAAAGTGTTCTTGCAGTGTATTGATCTGGTAGGGTGAGGGCTTAATGTTTTTATTCTTTTTTTTTTTTTTCATTATCTGTGGAAAACACCAATATTTCTTTAAATCTAAAGGTGAATCAAGCTTTTTTAATTCTCTACCACCTCAAAACATTATCCGCTAATAAATAGCAAATTTTGAAAGTACATTTCAATACAGATCATGTATTTTCAGATGTATATTTTTCCAAAATGGCCAGATGTTGCTATAGATTTTAAACTATTTTTACATAAATGTATATTTGAATTAGTTTTAGTAATTTTCCTCATTTCCTCATGTATTTGGGTCATTTACAATACTTATTTAATGTTTTAATGTCTGCAACAATGCTGCAATTATTTGATAAAAAATACAGTAATAAAACAGTAATATTGTGAAATATTATTACAATTTAAAATAACTGTGTTTTGTTTGAATATATTTTAAAATGTAATTTATTCTTGTGATGGCAAAGCTGAATTTTCAGCATCATTACTCCAGTCTTCAGTGTCACATGATCCTTCAAAAATCATTCTAGTATGCAGATTTGCTGCTCAAGAAACATTTATTATTATAATACATGTTGAAAACAGTTGTGCTGCTTAATATTTTTGTGGAAACTATGATACTTTTTTTCCAGATTTAAATAGAAAGTTCTTAATAAAAATTTTAACAGTAGTGTAAATATAAATATGTGAAATATATCTAAAAATTCGACATTTGATATTTTGTCCAGACAGCTAATATACAGAGTACTTGTTTACATTCTGCTATATGGTAATGTTTCAGGTGCAGTATGCGACTGGCTCAATACTGGGCTCATTTTAAAACTTAAGAGACCTTGTAATGACACCTGAGCTCGAATAAATGTAGCGTCCCTACCAAATTCAATTCTACAGTCCGTTTGAAAATGAAGGGAGGAAAATTGGAGCGTAACTTATAATAACCTCCCATCTGCTGGTACCAAAATAGAAGGGTATTATTATGTCCCTGCCAGAGGGAAACGCCCTGTGTTTAGCCTGGTGTTGCGGCTCTGTGGTGATCAGAGGGTACGTTCTTGTGGTTTTTCGTTTTGAAATAAAGCTCAAATTAGACTGTCATGGTCAGGCCATGAAAATCTATTCAAACGTATGCTATATCGACTCCTCAGACTGAAATATATGAGTAAACAATCGTCCTCTAACTTAAGTGGATTGTTTTTCATTTGTTGCTATCATTTGAACAATAACTTTTGTTTATGTTTACGTTGCAATGAGAAGAATGTTTGTTTGTGCATAAATATTCCATAGTCGGTCTACTTCTCCCTTTCTCTTGCATTGTTTGTCATCTAATGTCAGACTCATGTCAGACTGGATTAAACAAACCGTGATCAAGACAGTTTCTGAGGTTTTCATGGTCCTCTATTCATATCTGAGAGTCATATTCCTCAGGAACTGAATCTCTAGTGTCTCATATGATGCAATTCATTGTAATACGCCATCCCTTTGAACTTTGTCTTTCATGTCAGTCAGCCAAACAACCCATTTTCATTGTTTTATAATATCATTTTTTTTGTCAGTTAGTGAATATGAAAAACAAGGTCAGAAGATAGAAGCTGTGGTTATTGGTTACATTTTTAGTAGAGCTTTTAATCCATTCAAATTTTAATCAAATTTATTACATGATATGCTGAGTAATTAATTGCAGTTAATCGCATATATCAGTAAAGCTCCCAATTGAAGACTATTCAAAGACATTGTTGCAGACAAATAAATAATTGAACTGTCAAGGGGTTTTCAAACTATTGTTATTCAAAATTATTCAAAGTAATAGAAATTTAAATATTTGCTTTTCACTGTACACACACTCTAACTTTCCAAAGTTTGGGGTGAATAAAAAAAAAAAAAAAAAAAATCAATACTCTTATTCAGATTATTTTTATTTCAAATACATGCTTTTCTTTTGAAC
The DNA here is from genome assembly GCA_037101425.1 of Elopichthys bambusa. Classification (NCBI taxonomy): domain Eukaryota; kingdom Metazoa; phylum Chordata; class Actinopteri; order Cypriniformes; family Xenocyprididae; genus Elopichthys; species Elopichthys bambusa. The sequence continues at coordinate 22,108,034 of CM074444.1, forward strand.
GCTATATATACATATGTGTGTGTGTGCAGGTGTATACTGTATATACCAGAATTATTGATACTATCCATGGTAAATATGAACAAAGAAGCTTGTGAAAATAAAGCTGCATTGCTTTTGATCTTTTTTTTTTTTTTTTAATTCACAAAAACCTTTCATTGAGGGGGGGGGGGGGGCAGGGGGGTGGATCTCATTACGAAATAAATGTTCTAATACATGTTGGCCACAATTAATGACACCATTCTTCCTTAAAGAATCTCTCCTGATCCTTCACATTCCCAGGTCCATGTTGGTACACTTCTATAGGGTTCAGGTCATGGCAGAAGCTTCATTTTGTGCTCAGCGACCCATTTTTGTGTTGAAATTGATGTTTGTTTTGGATTATTTTCCTGATAGAAGATCCAACCACAGTCCATTATAGGATTTCTAGCAGAGGTGGTCAGGTTTTGATTATTTATCTGTTGGTATTTGATAGAATCCATGTATCTGAACAAGATGTCCAAGACCGCCTGCAGAAAAACAGGCCCACAACATTAAAGATCCAGCAGTATATTTAATCGTACATATGATGGGGTACTTTTTTATCCCTGTTTGCACCAAGCACATCTCGTGGGTTAGCTGCTGAAAAGCTCTTTTTTTTTTTCATCTGACCATAGAACCTAGTCCCGTTTGAATATGCTGGAGTTTGTTTTTTTGGTGAGATCAGAGAATTTTTTTCTAGAAACCCTCCAAAAATACTTGCGGACATGCGGGTGCTGTTTGATTTTTTTTTTTTTTTTCAATTAATCTCTGCAATTCTCTAGCTGTGATCCTTGGAGAGTCTTTGGCCACTCTAACTATCCTCCTCACCGCACATTAAGACAATATAGACACACGTCCTCCTCCAGGCAGGTTTGTAACATTGCCAGTTGACTGGAACTTATCAAGCTCATTTCAAATTTGATGCCTGCTACAGGTCTCAAAATAGTTGGGACGGGGGCATGTTTACCATGGTGTAGCATCTCCTCTAGATCTGGACTGCAGGCAGGCCAATTCAGCACCCGGACTCTTCTATGATGAAGCCACTGGCTTGTCATAGAAGTAATAGCTGCAGTATGTGGTTTTGCATTGTCCTGCTGAAATACACAAGGCCTTCCCTGAAATAGACGTCGTCTGGAGGGGAGCATATTGCTCTAAAACCTTTATATACCTTTCAGCATTCATAGTGCCTTCCAAAACATGCAAGCTGCCCATACTGTATGGGATGCTGGCTTTTGAACTGAATGCTGATAACACACTGGAAGGTCTCCCTCCTCTTTAGCCCAGAGGCCACGGCATCCATGATTTCCAACAAGAATGTCAAATTTGGACTCGTCTGACCATAGAACACTTTTCCACTTTGAAACAGTCCATTTTAAATGAGCCTTGGCCCACAGGACACAACGGCACTTCTGGACCATGTTCACATATGGCTTCCTTTTTGCATGATAGAGCTTTAGTTGGCATCTGCAGATGGCATGGCGGATTGTGTTTACTGACAGTGGTTTCTGGAAGTATTCCTGGGCCGATTAAGTAATGTCATTGACACAATCATGCCGATGAGTGATGCAGTCTGAGGGCCCGAAGACCACGGGCATCCAATAAAGTTCTTTGGCCTTGTCCCTTACGCACAGAGATTTCTCCAGTTTATCTGAAACTTTTGATGATGTTATGCACTGTAGATGATGATAATTGCAAAGCTTTTGCAATTTGACGTTGATTAACCTTGTTTTTAAAGTATTCTACAATCTTTTTACGCACTCTTTCACAGCTCTCCCCATCTTTACTTCTGAGAGCCTCTCTAAGACATCCCTTTTATAGCTAATCATGTTACAGACCTGATATGATATCAATTAACTTAATTAGTTGCTAGATGTTCTCCCAGCAGAATCTTTTCAAAATTTCTTGCTTTTTCAGCCATTTGTTGCCCCCGTGCCAACTTTTTTGAGACCTGTAGCAGGCATTAAATTGGAAATGAGCTCATTTAGTGGATACAATTTCTCTGTTTAACCATGTTATCTATGTTCTATTGTGAATAAAATATTGGCTCATGTGATTTGAAAGTCTTTTAGTTTTCATTTTATTCAAATTTAAAAAATGTCCCAACATTTCTGGAATTCGGGTTGTATATAAAAGCCTAGGTGAGCATAAGAGACTTCTTTCCAAAACATTTTAGCACTTGTTTCCACAGAAATACTTAATATGGATTTTGCATACCGCCTAGAGCGATGATTAATTGCATCAATTTTTTATTGCATTATTTTCTTGATAATTATTCACTCTAAATAATCATGTTAAATTGACAGCATTAATTTTTAGTGTTTGTCAATGCAGCTTTAATAACATGCTGACAAATCTGATTGCTGCTTATCATCCTGTTGAAAGTCAGCGTATGTTGTGTTCGAGATGTTGGTTTCAACAAGCTCAACCAGCTTCAACAGAAAGACTGTGCTAGTTGCCTAGCATTTTCTGCCGATAAACAGCATAAACCAGCTTGTAAATTCATGCTGGTCTTGTCAGCCGGGCAGCCAGATGGATAAATGGAGTCTCCGTTGGTTTTGCGTCACAGCCATAGAGGTATAGTTCTGCGGTGTGGGTTGGGCCTCACGTTGGCACTGGACTTATTAAGAGAGACCTCTGAGTTCACCTCCAGCTGGAGGAGAGTCCCACTCGGTGACCGTATGGGGGGGTGGGATGCATTCTTGGAGGAGGAGGGTCAGCAGATGGAGCGGCGACACAGATTCCAGGCCCCTGAGCCTGAGATCTATGAGGCAGGAGGTGCCGGAGTGCCGGCCTACATGGGCAGCAACATTAGTCACGGTTCAGCATCACTACACTGACAACGATTCAAACTCTTTTTCAACACGGCCTTATTGCCACACCGACACAGATGGACATTTGTAGTAGGGCTGCATGAATAACTGAAATAAAATTGATATCGTAATATGGCTTAATGCAGTTATCAAATTGCAAGGGCTGCAATTTAATCAAATAAATATATGCGCTGCGCATTTCAGTGTGTTCTTATATGTGAACAGCTCATTATCCGATCCGTACACAGTAAATACTGCTCCACACAAACTCCATCTCTGCATCTGCTTTGAGTTTGGGTCACTTTAAATGGGTCATGACATGAGAAATCATGTTTGCCTTGACATATAAGAGGTCTTTTTTTTTTATTAAAATATCCAAAAACCACTAGAACAGTGGTATATATTTTTGTTGACTTGTGTACTTACATTATTCCAAATGTTTCCAAGAATGTTTAAATCCAGAGAAATAAGCACTTTTAACCAGGACACAGATCGGAAACACCAAAGACGCTTTAATTTATCATATGTTTTATTAGACAAGGGAACAACTGTTTGGATACATTTATAGACAGAAAACAGTGCTGCGTTGCCCCACACTATGGCATAAATAAAGTTCCGAGCTGTGTGTTACGCTCATCTCTTATTAACAATCACTCCTGTGGCCTTGTTACGCTCCCACAGCAGCACTCGGCCCTGCCCTGCTTCATACTACAGTAATGTTAATAATCTCATCCATG